>JAKGUB010000341.1:12685000-13285000 GCA_026261675.1 Hippocampus mohnikei | reverse complement strand
CGAGGCGACACCAGGAGTGGTTACAGACGCTCCCCAGGTTACGAACGAGTTACGTTCCGGACGATTGTTCATAAGGTGAATTCATTCGTAAGTTGCTTCAGTGCTATATTTTGTCTGGAATGTATGTTTAAGGCTTATATTGACATCCATATAACGGGGAGAGAGCTTTTCGTCACGTTCTTCAGGGCTCGAGGGTTAGCTGCCCGGTAAACTAGCGCGCTTCAGCGGGAAGTAGACGACGGTCGTCGACCGGCGCGCCGTATGCCTCCCCGCCCGTTCCACCGTCACACACCCGCCCCCCACGCCTCTTCCCGCGGCCGCCTTCGAACGTCACCGCCGCCGTCGCCTCCGCCATCCTCCTCCGCCCCGTTCGGCACTAGGAAAAAGGTGCGCAATACAAAATCTAACTTTTTTTTTTTTTCGACAGACCCGTGAAAATGTTCGTATGTACCGTTTGTTCGTAACTCGGATGTTCGTAACTCGGGGAGTGTCTGTACACGGAAGTGTCGGCGTTCAGTAGCAGCTGTGGAAGCCGGCAAAGAAAAAACGAGCTGCTTTTCATCACAGACTCGTCAGCAGGAAGACGTTTCCTAGTGGACAGCGGATCGCAGGTCAGCCTGCTTACACTGACCACCGCGGACAAGGCGGGCGGTGGCTGCGGGCTGCCTCTGTGTGCAGCCAACGGCTCGCCCATCATCAACTTTGGTTCCAGGTCGGTGACCGTGTGCTACCATGGATGCAATTTCCAGTGGAACTTTGTCGTGGCCTCAATCAAAGTTCCAATCATCGGCGCGGATTTTCTGTGTGCACATGGACTGCTCGTTGATGTCGCTAACCGCTGGTTGATTGACGCTGTGTCGTTCACCACTTTTCCGTGTGAGGCTGGGGGACCATTAACGCACGCGAATTATTTGGCATCACGTTTGAACAATGCAATTTGAACTTTTGGTGGGCACAAGAGAATTAAAAAAAATACAGAGTGGGGTGCACATATTTGCAAATCTTTTGTGTGAGTCTTTATAGTGAGCTTCAATATTTGACATATAAAGAATATTCTCAAGAACCCGGTTGTGTTTGGTGAAAGTTCTCATGTATGTGGGAAGTTTGATTAATTTGGTCATAAACAAAATAACAAGGTTATTTTTTTGGTGTCAAGTGATCACATGTAGGACAATTATTATAATTATAATTACAAACTCGAAGCCTTTTGAAACCAAAACAGTCCGAAAGGGTGTTGACATCGCATGTATCTAAATGACTCAATGTCAACATACCTCACCAACCTGTCAAGTACTGCAGACATGCCTTTGATTTTTTTCCAAAAATCCGAAATGCACATTGAGTAGGAAATGTTAGGAATCTCATGAAATAGACACCTCCTTATTGTAATAGCCAGACAAACTTTGTTTATTGACCAACTTGCAGATCTTTGACTAAAGTAAATTGAATAAATACAAATACATACGAAATGAAAACATAATCAATGTTCTAACCATTCACTATAAAAAAAACACTTTTACTTCCAGAAATTCAATACATTTAATATCAGACAATATGTTGTCATGCTTAGGTACAGGAATGCATTAACTTTGACTCAAGTAATGTTCCACAGGTGACGATAACCTCAACCAAAGTTTTATGGAGGGGGGGGGGGGGGGGGTTCTGTCAAGGTACTACTCCAGTATTGCATTCGGATACTTTATATAAGATTGTGGGCATGTACCTGGCACTTTGTCATTTATTTGTTCTTTCGTGAAAAACCCAAATAAGATTTGAAATTTTTAAGATACCGAATAAAAAAACACATATCCAGTTGACAAGTTGTCACATTTACTTTTATTGTAAAGGTAATGTTATTCCAAAATATCAATGTTAGAGGGGAAAAAAAAGTACCAAAAAAAAGTGAGGAAAACATTTCAAAACATCTAAGTAATACTTTGGTAAGAATCTTCAGACATTCTTAAAAAAATACACAGGGGGAAAAAAATCTAAATAATCAAGAAAGTTAAATAAACTCACTTCCAAATGCGGTACATCTACTGAACAACACTGTTGGGTAAAAATTCAATATCGTGTGACCCTAAAATAAGTACGTACGTAAACATTGGAATGGCTGGGCACGTGTGCTTTAAATTACTAGCGTGTATGACTAAGAATACCACAAGATATAATGAATGGTTCCAACATATATTGTACCATAACACATTTACAGTCATCTTGCAAAAGTGTATCGTAGCTACAGCACAGAAGAATCATCACTCTTGTTTGAAGTGTCAGATCTTCATATCTATCTCCCGATGAAAAACTTTAAAACAAAATAAGACACGAACGCTTCCTTCAAACTTCTGATAGCCGTCAACGAGACGGTGGAATGAAACAAAACCCATTTGATCACCGGAATTGTAACGCCTCAGGGAAAAGTCCTGAGGAAAGCGGAGTGGATAGCAGAGGGCATTATTTGAACTTTAAAACACCCACCCAGCCATGTCATTACCCCTCAGTCACAATCATCAGAAATGACAAGAATTTTACTTTGATTACTACAAGGTGTGTAGGAAATGGTGTGAGAGTGCCATCAGAGCCCTAAAAAGATTGCACCGGGCCCTTGCGTGACAACTTACAATGCCTGCTGTTTTTCTCAGCCCCCCCTCCCCCCCCCACTCCTCCCAATGCCATCCCATGGATCTTTCCTAGCAGGGGTGCACGTTACAAGCTCGGATCTCCTTCCTGTCCTTGCAGCTGGACAACTGTGCAGTCTTGAACCTTTGCTTCACAGTCATAAGCCTTTCTTGAATACCTCCGCCGCACACTTTGGTACATTCCGTCCAATTTGACCATGGCCGCATTTTACATCCTAGACGATTGACAGAAAGAGGTACAGATTGACAGATGTTTGTCAATTTTGATACGAAAGTGAGGCTAAAATGCTTTTCTGGGATGAATAGAGATGATTCCATGACAGTGAAACAAAGAGAGACACCGACCTGGATGCTCAGAGGTGACCTCTGTCCTGCCCTGTTTGCTCCTCCTTTTTTCTCGCTGCTCCTTGCGCTGTTTCTTCTCATCGCTGTTCCCCGGTCCTCCTCTGGTGCACTTCCTTATCTTGCACTTCTTCCTCTGGATGCTTTCAGGACAGTGGTCTCCTCCAAACTGAGGCTCTGACTTCACTGTGCGTGTCCTGATCGTGTGGCCTTTCCCGCAGGATTTATTACACTCGGACCACTCGCTCCAATCGGACATGGCGCACTCTATGGCTGACAAGTGCACAAGACAAAGCTGTCGTGAGCAAAGATGACAAACCAAACAAGGTCAACTTGCTTGAAGGTGAGAGATGTGAATCCTGGCGTGACGGTTGAGTTTTTCATTCAATTAATTTGATAACACATCCCAACACAAGGTCACTTACAAATTGGAAGAGAGGAGCTGTGGTATTGCAAGAGCAATTCTGTCGCGGTAGATCATTTTTTCTACACTAGTGTAAGGCATGTCTGAGGTGTGAGAGAGGAGTCTAAGATGGAGGTGGGACTGCAGCAAGGATCGGTTCTGAGCCCCTTGCACTTTGCGGTCAAATGAGGCTAGAGTGGGATACCCTTTGGACCATGATATTCGCAGTTGATATTGTGATCTGCAGTGAAACCGAGGAGCAGACGGAGTGACTTGGTTGTAAAAGGATTAGATATTAGCTCATCGGAGGTTATGTTTTGGTGACAATGTTCAAGAGAGTAGACTTTGATGGCTTGAGCAAGTCCAGAGGAGACAGAGTGAGTATATTGGTAGAGCGATGATGAGAATGGAGCTGCGAGGCAAGAGACCAAGAGGAAGACTTAAGAGAAGGTCAGTGGACGCGGAAAGGAAAGACATAAGGGCAGTTAGAAAGGAAAGGTTCAAAAGACCGATGCACTGTGACGACCGTGAATGGGACATGCTAAAATGAGAAGAAAAAGTTTGAAAATGTCACTGCTTTGTAAGCAATGCAGCAAAGATACAGTGGCTGAATTTTACAGCCAAGTATCAGTGTGCTGTGGGCCTCAAAATAAAAATTAAAAAAAACGAGATCTTTATTTTTTTTTCTCATTCTGTCTCTTGCTTTCGCAGCTGAAAAATGAAGTTGTTGAAATGACTCACGAAGCGAAATACAAACTTTTCATTACAGGAGACTCAATTAGCACCTCATTTAACGTGACAAACAAATTAATATAAGTTCACTTTAGATGTAACAAAGAACTGGGGTCATCAACTTCTTTTTTGTTATTGGCTGCACTTGATTTGAATAAGTGCCACCTGAGTGTACGATGCGCTTGCATGTAAAGTCGTTACAACTTACGACATTCCGGCAGCATGCATTTCTCCACCTGATCCAACTCTTCCGTGCAGTCTCCGAGCTCAACCGGCGACTTGAGCATACGCTGGCGTGTTCGTAGCCCCTTTCCACACGTGACGCTGCAGTCGCTCCACTCAGACCACATAGTCAGCATGCACGGGATTGTATCTATACACAAGCGGACACATTTTATCTGAAAGAAAGAGCTGCTGAGAAGAAAATACACATTTTGTATCCATGCACCAGCATCGAAGGTCCATATTGTGTCATAAAATATAGCAATGTAAAGATGCACATTTCTCATGATTACCTGTAGTTTTTTTATATTAATACAGCTGTACCTCTACTTAATTAAATTAATTGGTTCTGGAAGAATTTTCTTAACAAGCAAATTTTGTCAGTAGGGATGCGTTTTCCATGTAAATGCCCTAATCCGTTCCAAATTCAGGCATAAATGTTTCCTAAAGCATAAAAATGCATCAAAATATGTAACAAATACCTGTTACAATTAGATTATTGCACAATAAATGAGAATAAAGAATAAAAATGATGGTCATTTAATTTTTAACTGCATCCTCATTGTTTTTTTGCCCTTTTTGTTCTCTCTCAGAAGTAGTTTTTGTCTGGTGTTTTGTCAAGAACTGATCCAAGGTCATTTGCTTTTGTCGGCTTTTAACAATCCTTTAAAAATGGCCTTGGCAAACATCAGCATAGTGAGCGATCGCCCGACTTGTGAACACTTTTTCTGGGTGATTCACATTTACGTAAATCTATCTGAACGCCTCATGGCCCGAGTGTCGAATGACAAGGCCCCTGCATGAACACATATCTATCTATTTGTCTATCTACACACATAGACTCATACGTAGAGGTCCCTCTGAGCCAATGGGATGACGCTCAGTAATACCTAATGGCAGAGCAGTTATAAGTGTGTTGTGTTCAGGAAACTCGGAGTTGCGAGTAGCAACCCATACTGTATATTTATCTTTCGTATCTTGTAATTTCCTTCGTAACAGAAGGCAATATTTTCCTGTTGAGATGTTTCGTAACTTGAAAATGTCATATGAATACCACTGTATTAAAAAAAATGAAATATACTTTATAGCCTTTTTGATTTTTAATTTCTGATTAACATTTTGGTGAGGAATACTGTTTTAATCTTTAAATTGTAAACATTAATTTCTTTTCTTTTTTTAAATCAGCAAATTTACTGGTGGCACAGGCACGAGTAGATGAACATTTGACTCGCACTGTCTCAAATTTTAGGAGCAGATCATCATTCAGGAGCCATGCCGTAATGCTTTGCTCATTTACTCACGACATTCCGGCATCATGCACTTCTCCACTTCGAGAACCTCAGCTCCACAAATGGAACCGTCTGCAGGAGGCATCTTCACCATGCGCTCCCTTCTCTTCATTCCCAAACCGCAAGTGGCGCTGCAGGCATCCCATTCCCCCCATTCAGTTACCAGACAGCTGCTGGGAGCTGGAGACAAGTGAGGAGAATTAGTTTAAAAAAAAATGACTTCCAGCTAAGTTTTTGACGTGAAAAGAAATTGCATCTTACAGCATTCTTCGTTGACGACACAATCTTCAGTCTCCTCCGTGGTCAGTGTGCAGACTGAGCCGTCGTCTGGGAATTGCTTCACATAACGTTCCCTGGAACGTGCGCCTCGTCCACATGACACGCTACAGGGAGACCAGGTGATCCACTCTGACATCATACAGGTGGATGCATCTAAACAATTGAACAAAAAGTCAAATTAGACTTTGAACAAACAGAGGACAAACTTTCCAAAGTGGATCACGTTCGCAAATCACATTTAAAAGTCACTTTAACTGCGCCTGCTATAAATTTCAAAGCATCCCATAGAAACAACAGGTTCTTTGCAAATGTCTGACATTATGTATAGCACTACTCCAATAAACTACGGTCGTAACCCTTCACTTTGTAAACTGTAAAATGGAAGTGATCATCCAGAACTTGCAATAAAAAGGAGTGAAACATCAAAGTGGTCGTAAAGCATCTTAGGCAGGTGTCATCCTTCAGACTGAGTGTCTCAAATGATGACTTCATTTTCAAATTTGAGATAAAGGTTCTCCCCCCACCACCACCCACCCTGTCCCATCGCGACCTTGAAATGTCAACTACATGCCTTCATCACTGCATCCCGGGCCCATGCAAGGCTCAAAATCCTGCGTGTGAGGACAGGGAACGCTGAGATCCAGCTGGGCCTTGAGCATCCTCTGCCTCATCCGCTTGCCCTTTTCACAAGTCGCTGAGCTGCAGGCTGACCACGGAGACCAGTTGGAGTAGATGCACGTCTCGGGGGTGTCATCTGCTGGGTGGCAAATTATAGAGACATTAGAACCACCCTCGACAAATGCAATGCTGATGGTGGAAAAGAGAAATAGGTGCGATCCAGACCTTCCTCTTTCTCCTCCTGGGCAATATCGGCCACAATGTCATCCACGTTGTCTGGCACTATGTTGCACTGTTCCCCCTGTAGTTTAGAACAAAACGCTCAATGGTCTTTTCGCGTTTCCTTTTTCAAAATCTTGTCTACGACAAGAAGGAGCACGGATCAACCGAATGTGGCAGGATAAAATTGCCATAGAAGAAATTGACATGAAATCCCCAAACCTGCCTCTAGATGCCACTCAAGGGCTTTTATTATGACATCCATCCAGCCATACATTTTCTGCATCGCTTCCGGTTGGACTGGTCGCCAGTCAATCACACGGTACACGTGGAGACTGAAAACCATTCACACTCAAAGTCATACCTTTACTGTGTGAGCATTGAATGTACTCTGCACAGAGGGCGAGTCAGGTGAGTGAACCACTAAACCATGAGGAATACAAGATTATTTTACCTCCAGTGATTTAGTTGTACAATGGTTGTACAGGTAATTGCCTGTCAGCACACTTCAGTTTTGTTTAGCCTATCACAGTGCTCAACACATTTATTCTTTTTTTTCCACAAACTTTTTTAGCTGATTTTTGGGTTTTTTGCACTGATACTTCCCGCTTTTTTTTCCAAGATGCAAGTTTAGACTGACACCACAGTAGTCTTCTTTTTACCATAGTACCAGTACATAAATATCTTATTTTGGGTTGAGGTATGATATTTAGAGTTTTTTTTCACGGTTATACTCTCTTTGCACTAGACACCAATAGGTAGCATTGTTGGAAAAAAAAAGCTTGCAGTGTGTTGTAGTTTGCTGCCACATTGGCATGTCTGGCATTGTTATACCTACGCAGAATTCTAAATCGTAATGAATGCCACTTTTATTATTGTTTTTGGATTTTGTTTTTTGTCTGTTCAAAAAGTTGAACTTTCTGTTTTTTCAACCACGACAACACGTAACACCTCCTCCTCTCCACCTTGATGGTGTAAAAAGTATAATAAAGGGAAGCCAATTCCACTTTTATGGGAGTTCTAATTTGTTTTTAGGAGCGGAATAGTGCATTAGGCTTGGGTAGTAAAATAATACTGTGATGTACCTGTGATGGTCAAGTCGTAAATACTGGAGCTTTAAAATGTCCAGCTCAATGTCATAAATGCCAACTTCATAGGCGGTAAAAAATGTGCAATGTTTCGTTGCGAGAAATAACAAAAAATTATGCATGTATCCTGCCGCCTCTTGGTTCAAATCTCTTATATCAGCTGTGTTATTGGATCACACGATTACCACTGTTTCAAAAAAAATGCTTGAAAGGCATCTGTAAGGTTGCAGCATGGCTGCTTCAGGTAGAACACAATGAGTGAGGTCGCGAGTCTGCTTGTATTGCATCTAAATAGGCAAGATCATACAGTGACCACATACAACAAATAAATATAAGGCAGCAGAATCAAATATTCAGAACTTGCTCTAGCGTCATACTGTTGTTATATTATATATTCTATTTGTTCCAGTACGGGCCTGTGATTAGCATGACAACCGACCTTTCTGGCAATACGTTCCACTAAGATCCTGGCCACAGGACTGATGGCTCCTCCTTCAGGATCATAGAAAGGGCTCTGAGGGTGGTCCAGACTGGTCAGAGGTCGAATCTTATCTTCAGGCACGGTAGGCTTGTTGGGAGACTACAGGAGAGGCATATATGGGAAAAAAAATAACAGAAGAGCAGTGTGAGTAAATCTCAACATACCTGTTTCTCAATTTTTGAACACTTAAGAGGTGCTGGCCTGAAAACACTTATTGTTCACCGAAGCTACTTCAAAAATCAAAAATATTAATTGCTGTTTTCACCATCCTGCTTCTATTTTGAGATTCTTGATAATCTGTCATTTTACAGTTTGCCGCGCCGGGTCACGATCATGGAAAAATGGTATCCAATTGCCTTCATCATCTGCAAGTGGGGATCTTGCAGTTTATTTGTATAAGTGCACTTTCCGTGTGCCAATCTCATGCGCCAATGTTTCCCACAATGATCTTCAAACATGTATAATTTGTTTAGAAACAAATTTCTTTGAATTCACATTACAGGAGGTAGCTTACTTGATCGTATCTTGATTGATTATTGTGAGTATAGAACATAAGACTATAGAATCTTGTATGACCAAAGTCCACTGCCTCAGGTCTCTTCTATTGCTTGAATTTGTTTGATACTTCTGGTCATAAAGTTGAGCACTTGCTAAAGTATTTATTCAACAAACAACCTCAATTGTCCACCAATATATAGAAGAAGCTGAAAGACAAAAAGAAGTGAATTAATTCCTTCCAAGGTAAAATAAAGTGGATCACCAAGGATTTCACACACAGAGTCAGAGTTCTGTCTGCTCAAACACACGCACGCACGCACGCACGCACGCACGCACGCACGCACGCACGCACGCACGCACGCACGCACACACACATTCACACACATACAAATCTCTTAGTGTTGACATAAGGCACATAGTAAACGGCATCTCAAGGTGAAGGCAGGAGAGGAAGATGTCCTTGTCAGCTCTTGGAGAATCTGATGGGTGATGATTTGGCTTGATTCGTTGAAAACTGGCAGTGCATATATGAAGAAATGAGGCAGGCAGTCATTGTCAATGTGAGCAGAAGGCAGGAGGAAGAAGACAAGATGTAATGACAAGGTCAGAATGCTTCTGAAAGAAGGAGAGGAGGAGGAGGAGTCGGGTTATTCAGGGGGAAGAAGTGGAGAGGAGAAGTTTTTGTGACTTCGATGGTTTGATAAGGTCTGAAATAGTGTGAAACAAGAGCACTCAATTGAGAGTCGAGGCAATAAAGGCCAAACACCAGTGTCGGTGGCAATAATATCTTTTATGGGTCAGATCTTTCACAAGGATAGATGAGGGAATGTGCTGTCACAGGATCTTCATCAAATGTGTATATTTTGTTCCTTAGACCTTATTTTGCTGTAATATATATGCAATTCTACTGCTGGTGGAAGTAATTATTTACAATATCCAATTGCTATAAATTTTGCTGCATTGCGTGCACGGGTTTATAAGGTGCACGTATTGCACATAAAAAAAAAGCGAAAACAAAAGCTATAATTGATTAATTTTCTCCAAGCTCATGAATAACGGCTCGATCGCCTTTTTTTCAATGACCAGGTCGATCACCTTCAACTTAAAGGCTGCATTACATGGTGCTTTTGTCATAATGAGTGTGTGCCCTTGAGCCAGGCAAATCAGAATACCGATCCGGATGCTTCGAGGTGCACGGATTTGATTAAAAAAAGTGAACACTTGACACTTCAACATCGGAAATTAATGAACAGCAATCGCAATTTTGGTGAATTAAGTTGAGAGGAAGTTTGGAATAGATCTGAATTGACGTTCAGCAAAATCAGCAAATACTGTACGTCACTGCAAATACGCCCACTCTACCTATCCCGGACTGTTTTCTTTTTTTTAATGCACCACATACATATGGTGCATGCTTTGAGGGGCTCTGTGATTCGGAGTGTGGGGCGCCTTATCCCCACCAGCCTGTGGGCCACACAAACACAGCACAGGAACCCCGATTTCTAATCAGGAACCCAGTGATCATATCAATAAGGTAAATGTGTAATCACTTGGCTCATGGCATGTCTCCTGGGGCTGGGCTCATTCTGGTTGACTGGCTTTGGTGCTGCGAGGCTGCCCCCCCCACGCCGTCGTTCCCCCCCTCAACAAACTCAACCATCCTCACTCCTCCAAACTCATCCCTCCCTCCCCTTCTCTGTGAGCTGTTGCCCCCCCACAGGGGTGGTTGGTGGGTGTGAGCCGCTTGCTCTTCTGGGGGTAGGTGTGGGCGTTAAGTAAGGTCCTCCGATGTGTATTTGTGACGATGTTGATTCACGAGTATATCTCCGAAAATACGTGCCTATGGCATTTCGTCACTTGGTTTGGGGCCATTCTCTAATTGCTATCACAGCCCTGATGTTTATATTACTTTCTCAGACTCTCTAAAATTGCACTTCATAGCCACTCCCAGTTTTCATTGGTAGCGCTGACTGGCTGATTACCCCTCTCATGTCCCGTCCTTTTTGCTACCCTGAATGCTTTCTTCACAGGGTATAGCACTGCCTACCCTGTCCACACAATACAGAGAAAATCCAACTACTGCATAACATCTCTGTTGTTACATAACTTTTTATATGGTTATGCTCTCTGCTGTTTTTGCTCTTTTCTCTCTGTTCATGCCCCCTCAAACCTAGTTCTGCCAGACTCCGTTTCCAATAAATATCCATCACAACACAAATAATCACAGAGGGAATATATCAAACTTTCCTGTTGCACAGCAAAACTGTTCAGGGTTGAAAAGGCAGACAGAGCCAACGTACTGCTTGACTAAGAAGCTAAAGGCCCTGTCACACCTTGACGATTCAGCCAGCGTATGCCGACGTTCAGATTTTCCCTAAAACGCTGGCATACGCTGAATTATCGATTTATTTTTTCCAATTTTGGGCGTATACATAGCGCATTCATAACGGGCTGGACGTATACATAACGTATCAGTAAATTATATAGAACGTTTCGATAACTTATAGATAACTTATTCCAACGAATGCCTAGCGTGTTGCCGGCGTACACAACTTATGCCCAACGATAGTCTCACTTATGCATAGCGTGCAGCAGCGTATTGCCGACGATCACGTGACGAAGTCTATAAAAGGCTGGCGCCGACGCTTCAAGCCCTGTCACACCTTGACGATTTAGCCAGCGATGCCGACGAGGAAAATTTGGCAAATACGCTGGCGTACGCCGAATTAAGTTATGGGTAAGTTTTGTATACGTAACAGCACGCTGAAGCACGTTGGTATACGCCGGCACGCCGAGGTCGCGAGAAATTTTAAGCATACGTCGATGTCAGCGTATGGCTATACGTCCCGTATACGCAGGCCATAAGTAATAGGTAAGTTATGCGATCGTTGCACACGTTCAAACACGTTAAGTGTAGGTTACTCATAAGTCCAAATACGCCGAGAATACCTACTAGCTGTTCTCCAACATCCGTGCCTTCGAACTTGGCGCTTGACATGCTGACCAGGCTGTCACGCACGTAGTTGGCGAAGGCTGCAGTGGCTGTGATGGGATGAGCTCTGCGAGACCTTGATGAGCTCCCAGACTTTTCTTTGCCATGACGCTGATGTTGTTTGGTTTATTAATGACACAAGTCATAATGGCGTTTGATTGCTGCTTTAATAGCGTGAATAGCAACTCACAGTAACGATGGCAAGCCGCACCTTGCCTCTTGGGTTATACCATTTTAACTAGACCGGGGGATAGTCCCCAAACAGATGTTGGTACTGCAATGTCTAGTGCAGTTATGATTTGAAACGTCGAGCGCCAGCCTTTTATAGACTACGCCACGTGATCGCCGGCAACGTCGAGCGCCAGCCTTTTATAGACTACGCCACGTGATCGCCGGCAATACGCTGCTGCACGCTATGCAGCAGCGTATTGCAGTTCAAAGGCACGGATGTTGGAGAACAGCTAGTAGGTATTCTCGACGATATGGACTTATGAGTAACCTACACTTAACGTGTTTGAACGTGTGCAACGATCGCATAACTTACCTATTACTTATGGCCTGCGTGATACGGGACGATAGCCATACGCTGATATACGACGAGAAATTTTAAGCATGCTTAAAATTTCTCGACGACCTCGACGTACTTCGACGTATACCAACGTGCTTCAGCGTGCTGTTACGTATACAAAACTTACCCATAACTTATTCGACGTACGCCAGCGTATTTGCCAAATTTTTCCTACGTCGGCATACGCTGGCTAAATCGTCAAGGTGTGACAGGGGCCTAAGCAGGGGAGGTAAAAAGTAAAACAAAATCATCCTCATTATCATCATAAAAATGACCAAATAATAATCACAATGGTCATCAATAAATACAATTACAGTCTATCTCACTGACCTCATATGACACCCCACTGTCAGTGCCAGCATCCCAAGGGATGAGATCCTGGACTACTTTTTGAGCCCATCCACACTCTTTGGTACACAAGTCCTCTGCAGACAAACCCACGTTCCAGTCAGGACTGGGGCCCAACATGGTCAGGAATGACATGAGGTGACGGGTCCGGTCAACCGAGAACTCCGCGGACGGTGCAGCTCGCCTGGGGAAGAAAATGAGACATTATGATTTGATTATGTTCTACTATAACCTCAGAAGGCAACAAAGTAAAATGTTCACGTGGTCTACCACTCTGGGCAATTTACCAGTCAAAATACAAAACGGAGCTTCAAATATCAGCAAAAGAAGTACTTGGATTTATAATAAGGACTGCAATGACCCGTCAGCGAAGGTGGGGAACTCAAGTGTCAAGACTTGGAATCGAGTCGACATATTTAAGTCACTCGTTTTATGATTTGCAACTTGTTTGGCAAACACTTTCGAAAGACTCGACTTGACTTCTCATTCCTGAAACTGACTTGTCTTTGACTTGAAATAATTCTGTTTACATTGGAAAAGCTTATTTTTGTGTGTGTACATTCATTTCATAGTCTTAAGTTGTTGGTTTAAATTTTAGACATAGTGTACATTTTTGTGTAATTATCCTTTTTTTTTTTCATTTTTACTATCACTGCAGTTTTGACTGAGTAAGATTTCATAACTTGCTCGAACCAATTAATGACTTCATTCGACTTGACTTGCTTGATCCCCCCCCCCCTCCCCACGGTAACTTGGAACTTGCTTGACACTTAAAGCTTCCATCTTACTTGCAACATGCCCATACGTGACTTCGTCCCACCTCTGCCGATTCGTAACTGCTGCACAGAGACTAAACGCTGTCATCTGTCAAGAGTTTTCTCATAGATTCTGGCATCACACTGAGTTGAAGCACTCTCACAGCAGGGCTCTGACAACAAGCTCCATGTACAAACGATGACAAAAACAGCTCTGAACAATGCAAAATAGTCCTCCACTGAGGCCTTCGAAACATTTATCTTTAACTCCTAATTTAAAGAAAAAAATGGTTTAAGAGCCTGTTATATGAGACAGAACATATCAGTGGCGTCTCTGTGCTTGAGCTAATGGGGGGGAAACAAAAAAATCTGGTTGTCTCTCTTGATCTATGATTGCCGGCTCAATTAGAATGATGTACAAATGAGAAGTGAAAAAATAGTCAGCGTCACAGAGACACTTAGCAAGCGACTCCTTTTTTTTTTTTCCACCTGTCATTTTTATTAATGCATTTGACTTCGGTGCACTCAATCCTGTCCTTGAGCTCTCTTGCTAATGACGGCCCCTGAAGGCAAGGAACAGCCTTCATCCCCTGGGAACGCGCAAGCCAAGTCTACACTCAATCGCCTTTTTTTCGCAGCAAGTACAGGCACTTTGACATTTATCTTCGATACCACCTGGGCTCCACAAGAAGTCACTGACAGCAAAGGAGAGACACAGCAAGGATGCTCGCACAAAAAAAGCGGAGGGCATTAATCATCACAGACGACCTCAGCGATCCGCTTTTGTTATTCCAAAATTCTTGATCGCCTTGCCCCCTGCACAAGTTATCAACTTGCACAAATATAAATTCAGGTGAAAATGTTTCGTTAGGCAGCAAACTAACTTTTTTTTTTGTGCAGATTTCCTGCAGCTTCCTCTGTGCACGAGTTTGATTATTCACGAAACTTAATGCTAGACGAACAAAAAAAAACATGTACGTGGAAAGGAACTCAAATGTCACGATTTGAATAAAATTCCCATTCTAGTTTAACACTGTCAGCAAATTGAAGTTCATTTCAATCTACGCTGAATATTCAGCAGTGGATTTTTCTGTACACATTGGGTCATTTGCAGTGATCCCGCCTGAATTGCATAATTGGATTTTTCATCGTATTCGCCGTCAAGACTTTGTCCTTACGATCAAGGCACATTGACATTAAGGTGTAGTACATTCATATGAACCATCATTTTATCGCACCTGGCCATTAAAGTTGTCATTCTTCTGACATTTGTTTTGCCTCTTCATCCTAAAGATCAAATTTGAACTCAGAAGTCATTGACATCTTCTCCAATCTTTGTTGGAGTTGAAGTCAGTAATCTCAAAATTCTTACAGATGAAACTGAAAAAGGGGTGTGTTTAGGACCTTGGTTCATGCACTGGAAACAAAAAAAAGTCCTTCCGCATTTACTCTAAAATGGACGTTGGGTCCCTCTCACCCTGAAAAGAATGGTTACGCCCATTTTTACCGGCAGGAGGTCGATCAAAATACCAAAAGAAAGAAAACCCCACCTCCGCGCACAGCTTGGCGCTAGATTTGCGTCCGACACGAAAATAGGGCCCATTGTCTTCACAGATTAATTCAAAACAATATTTGCTAATTTTATCTCCACCATTACCATCCACTATCCTACTACCTGTCTCCAGATAAACAAAGATACAAAGAAAATCATGAGGAAAAAAAAAACTGACAATGTGACAACAACATCAATGCATTTCACAAAGACAAGATAAAATTGTGGGACTTCACAAGTGTATCTCTTTGTTGTCTGAGTATTGTTTTCTTTTAGCTTTTAGATGGACATCCAACTTGTTTGGATGATTTGTTTTTCTTCTTCCATCCGCTGTCACCTTCCATTATTGTTTCTGTATCCAATCACAGAATGAAAACAATGAATTGGCTGTGTCTACTTCATGGAGTAAGCGAATTATTCCGGGTGGATATCCTGACTTCTATTCCGAGCGATGCAATGCCCTTTGGAGAGTGAAGTTATTGGCCTTTTGGATCGGGGAGAAAACAACATCGCACAGGTTGTTACCAGTGAAGTTCTTTGCACGCTGAGCCAATAAGCATCTTGTTTTTCTCATGAATAAGAGATTAAATAGCTTCGGGGGCTAATGAACTCTGTAAGAATGCGGTAGACGGCAGTTTCAGTGATGAGTTTGTAGTGATCAGCAAGTACTGGTTCCAACTTCGAAGATGCTGAACTGGCCTCAAAAATAGAGGGCGTACCATATGGTTTCTTTCACTTGGGTGGCCTACGTCCATGTCCATGTCAACTTTATTGTCAAATGTGCTACATGTGCAACATACAGCGCAGATGACATTTCTTTGATCTGTGGGATGGATTTTTTTTTAAGGATCCCAGCATTCAATCCCAGGTATGGTTTGATGTATTTTTAACAAATGTTCACATGGTAGGGTAAAGAAGTGTCTTAAAATGGCTGTTACTGAGTTAGTATCAATGAGGTCCAGAAATGTCTCTCCTTCAGCAGTTCAAAGGTTGCCGATCAATCCTCTGTTTTTCTCTGCCTGTCTGTTCCTTGAAAGAAACATTGCATCTGCCCTTTCTGTTTTCTGTCATTATCGTTTGAATGAGCTGTGCTCCCTATAGCGACATCTGCCATCATCATTAAATGAATGAGGCAAGTGTACTGCAGCTCTTTGACGACTGTGGAAAAACCTTTTTCAGAAGTGCGCCGAACAATTACTTCTGGGTGCCTCGCCTTAACAATTGTCTCTATCTTTAGGCAGGAAGCTCAAGAGGTTGTTAGTTTAATATCGACACCCCATCATGGCACAGCCCCCGTGGTAATAATATGACTCTTTCACGCTATTGTGGCTCACTGCTGCTTCTTGAGGGGGCAAGGAAGTACCTTGAGGAATAAACAAACTGCCACAAGACACCATTTGGACTGATGAATCCATTTAAGTTCACAAGCGTAAATGACACGCGATACTTACACATTAAGTGGCTGCCAAGCCGGCCACTGCGCCTTCATCTTGATGACCGTCAGGACATCATCGCCCTAAAAAAAAATAAATAAATAAATAAAAAGCACAAAGATAAAAAAGTGAAAGTATTCAGTTTCTCTGACGAATGATTAAAGTGAGTCAGTGCAAAGTATTAATAATACAGAGCAATTATGGTCAGTTGTTGTGGACTGAATTTGAAATAAAACCCTAATAAAAGAAGATATTACATCACCAGAATTGCTAACGCTCTGATTTATTGAATTCCGCCCGCAATAAATCTGACAGGTTGCAGCAAGCATGGAAGACGAATCCTATTTCAAATTTAAGGATTTGACTGAAGGCCCGCTACTCCTGTGAGGCAGCCGAATTTACCGAGACGAGAGGGAGGTGATGTCACCGATCCGTCTGACCAAGCTCTGACCTGATGTTATGATGCACCATCGAAAATGTCTGCACCGTTCATCAAACGGCATACTTTAGAACAGGGTTTAGCACTAGGATGCTAACCGTCGTGTGCAAATTGATTCTTTGGGATGATTGTTTACACTCACTACTTGACTGGATCCTATTTTTGATCGCCAACTTTCCAAGGTGCTAGCCTTTATCAAAAGACATTTTAGTGGCTCTTTGCTAAATGGCTTTGTCAAAAAATGTGATGAAATTGTTAATTTGGCCAGTGAGCATATGCTTATTTGTCAATTTGATTAACTTAAATGAACTTAAACTAAAGAGAACGAGTGCAAAAGCACTGATTTGTTTTTAGGTTCAAAATAACAGTAGCAAGGATAATATTTGAGCGAGAGCCAGGTCTGACATAAAAACACTGAGAGCAAATGATTCGACACTATCAAAGGCCTTGTTGACAATGACGAGGATCATTATTTGACTTTTCCATTATCCTGTTACACAACAAACCGAAAAGGAAATTGAGTTGCTCAAAAGGGACTAATTTCATGTTTCTGCGCATGTCTCAAACGATTTTTTTCAGGTCGTGTTGCTTTTACACCAAGTTAGCAACATATTGTACTGTCATGTTTGCTTACCGCATTTACACAAGACACGAATCGCTGATCTAAACAATGGGGAAAAAAGAGAAATAAAAAAAGATTCCTACTCAACACCATGGAAATTCTCGACTCAGACAAGTATTCACAGTTTTCACCGCGTCAATCCTAAATGACTAAATGTGCACGCATGGAATATACTGTGATACGTAAACGTACTCCTACAACTTGACGCAACTTGGACATGAGGTTTAATGACCCTATATCGTGCAGATTTATGGACTCAATGACTCCATACAACACATCGTTACCTTCCTTGCGCAGACAGTCGAGCCTCTGATCACATTGCCCATTTAACTAGTATTACTGAGTGACTCCCTTGTTTTTTTTCTTAAAACCATGAATATCAAGAATCTGGTGGTGATAAAAACGGCATCATATACCAGCGGCAGTAAACGTCTAGAGTTAAAACCAGCATCGCATGTTTCTCGAGGTGATTTGATTTGCATTGCTTCTTATTTTCAATTACGAGTAATAAAAAGGAATCATGTTGGAAAAATATTCTCTTCAAAGAATGCGCTTCGAGAAGCCAATGTCAGCAGACGCCACAACCGGCAAGCCTTGCACAGCCGTGACATCATGATCTGAATCATCCATAGCCATCACTTCATTTTTCTGTAGCTCCTGTTCTCATGAGACTCATCTCAGGTGGCTTTTGGGACTGGTCATACTTTGGACTGGTGGCCAGTCAATTGCAGATCCTGAATCGCAAAATAAAATATCTTTTCAGAGATGAATTTTTCAATGCCATTTAGTCGTCAGTGCTAGCGTTTTTGTGGTCTTTAATCTAATTCCAATTGCTTATCATTTATCTCGTCAGACCGTTTTTTTTTCTTTTCTTTTTCTTTTTATGTTTCTTCATTTGGTCATTTGGCTGCTTTTGATCATTTCCGTATTTTTAATTGCTTTGGTTGTGGGATTACTTTTTCCCCTCTCATTTGTCCCTGTCAGGCTGCTTACCTTGCCTTATTTTTGAAGAACAATAAACATTATGACTCTGAATAGAATATTTACGGCCTGTATTATTTTAAGCCTCGCGTTTCTTCCCTGCCTTGTTTAAAACTAACAAGTGCATATGGCTGTGTAATGTATTGTCCAATGTATGTAGAGTAAATATTGTCCTGTGCTGTATGTATTGTCCAATGCATGTAGCGACACGGAGGGCCTGTCCTCTGAGTTTCTCCTACGGGAGACCAAATAAAAGTCAAATTCAAATTCGAATAAAAGCCAATTAGTAGATGGTAGGGCGGCCCGGTAGTCCAGTGGTTAGCAAGTCGACTTCACAGTGCAGAGGTATTCCAAAGACATGCATGGTAGGCTGATTGAGCACTCTAAATTGTCCCTAGGTATGAGTGTGGGCGTGGATGGTTGTTCGTCTCTGTGTGCCCTGCGATTGGCTGGCAACCGATTCAGGGTGTCCCCTGTCTACTGCCCGGAGACAGCTGGGATAGGCTCAGCACCCCCTGTGACCCTAGTGAGGATCAAGCGGTTCTAAAGATGAATGAATGAATGAATAGTAGATGGTATACATTTTCAATGATTATAAGTAAGCTGACCTCATTGCTGACAAAGGCCGACAGTGATGTCCCAAAGCCCTTCATACCGGATGGGTTCAATTATACGTGTTGCGTTTGTCGATTTAATACAGAGCCAAGTGAACAGATCTCTTGGTTGCATGTTCTAAGATAGAAGCTTTGTCTGTATTATTTCATCAAGTTGTATTTGTTCGATGTTCTTTTTTTTGTGCTAGAAAATGTATTTTGGATACATTTAGTTAATTAAAAGAGATGCATTTTAAACGTGACTCATATTGCATTGATTAGACTCTTGAAAATGTGTATCTGGTTGCTATAATCTGGTCATTTTTCCACTGCACCTCAACACAAATAATTGAATAACTTTGCTTTACCAAGGAAGCATGCTTTGGATATGTGGGAATAAACTAGAGTACCTGAAGATCTGGATCGCTGATCCCGTGACTGTGAGACACACATCATAACCACTATTACACCGTGCTTCTTTTATTCATTCATTCATTCATTTTCCAAACCGCTTTATCCTCACGAGGGTTGCGGGGGGTGCTGCAGCCTATCCCAGCTGTCTCCGGGCAGTAGGCGGGGGGGACACCCTGAATCGGTTGCCAGCCAATCGCAGGGCACACACAGATGAACAACCATCCACGCTCACATTCACACCTAGGGACAATTTAGAGTGTTCAATCAGCCTACCATGCATGTTTTTGGAATGTGGGAGGAAACCGGAGTACCCGGAGAAAACCCACGCAGGCCCGGGGAGAACATGCAAACTCCACACAGGGAGGCCGCAGCTGGAATCGAACCCGGTACCTCTGCACTGTGAAGCCGACGTGCTAACCACTGGACTACCGGGCCGCCGTGCTTCTTTTACTTGAACAAAAAAAAAAACTAATTAAAAAAAAATAATTGGTAGACTGAAGCACATTGTGTTATCTCAACAGTCACATATTAATTTGTCCAATAAAACAAGAGTGCCTGACAAAATAATGCATTTGTCAAAATCAGAACGCCATGTATTTTCAATAATTTATCTAAATATATAATCGGAGGCATAATCCTAAATTGTGAGTTCCAAGGCTGCATATTTTAAGATAACCACATTTCACAACACCTTAGCCAAACATGACATAATTGCTGAGAAACTAAGCCGCTTTATTATTTACTGCAATCGAATGGAACCTGAAAACGCTGATAATAAATCTCCATATTTTGAATGGATGGTTTTGAAATGCATTAAATGGCTGAGTAGCCATATTCAATCAAAGCAGAGTTTGGGATATTTTATTTTCCCATTGGGCAACAATATTTCAAGACCAATTTAAAACATGGCTGAAGCCTAACAGCCAAACAATTTGATTATAAAACAGTCTAACATCATACGGACTGAGAAATAAATAAGGCAGACGGATGCGCGTGTTCCCATCATCAGTTACAAGAGCAGTGCCGGGTGGTTGTTCAGTAAGCCAACAGGGAGTCATTTTGCCTCTCAGTCTTGCTTTGAAGCACCGCTTTAAAACATCTAAATGTAGGATTCAGAGCAAGATCAAATTGAGAACAGTTACACTGAGCATCTGGCACGGCTGGGGCAGCTTTTCTAACTGGTTGATGCATTCATCACTGACCAGAGTCCTGCCGAGACCTTTCCTGATGATTTTGTGCGTGATTCAGCCAGGATCATTATCTGGATACTCGTCACGAGGAGGCCATACATTTGTCAAAAGAGGGCGTTTACTGAAACTCTGGCCTTGCACAAGAAATATGAAGATAAATGTAAGCTCTAAACGATAATATCGACGCAGGCGTTGAGCGTGCAGGTTTTCTCTCACGCTTAAAAGTCTAAAGGTAAATATATTCAAAGACCCCGTCATGTGAATTCATAGAATCATTTTGAAGCACATGTTTGAAGATAACAGCTGAATGTGCGAAGACGGTGGACTATAGGTAATACTCAGATGTGGATATACAACTTTGAACTGTTTTTTTGTTGTTTTTTTTTTAACCATTTCAATTTTCCAGATTTTTGAGTGGGGCCATGAATCACCCCTCAGTTACCCGGCGCAGTTGTGAATTACTTTAGTATGATGACTTGAGCCACTGTAGTGTGCAGTTAGCTAGCTAACTATGCCTAAACTGCACAAAACCATCTTTCCTGGGCGCCACAATTGACAGAACAGGATGGTGTCATGATTTCAGTTGACAAGAGAGGAGGCTAGCACCTCTCATCACGCAATGGACAACCCCAGTGTGATGTGTTCCAGCCACCTGAGGCTTGACGCCATAATGGAGCGATGTGTAAGCCTAAGAAAGATGTGTGGTCTCTGGCTGAGAGTTTCAGCTCATTCATTGGACACGCCACAGCGCTTTCTCTTTGGTTTGAAGCCTCATTTTAAATGCTCTGATATTTATTTATTTTACTTTATAGGGACTTTAAAGCAATGTCTGTGTACATTTCCATGGGAGTGATTTGTGTCCACTGCACCTGAGTCATTTACTGACACAAAGTCATGTATGCTTGTGCATTAATGGCCTTCCCAATGGCGACAGTGTCCCACACTGCAAGTCATTCTGAGCTTGTGTGTGTGTGTGTGTGTGTGTATGTTTGTCACTGATACAAAGCACAGTCTCGGTGGATCAGAAAAAGCTCGAGGGCAAACAGACTCATCTCGAGTATTTGAAGGATGAGGCAAGCGGTGGTTGTACTTTTATGACCTGTGAGCCCTTTTACATGGTTTGACCTTCTGCATCTTTTTTTGGTCCATTAAATAAGTGAAAAGTATTGGAATTCCACCAGTCACACAAAACGTGGATGCAAATATGATCATGTGAGGCTCAAGTAGTTGGAATTTGATCAGTTGCTTCGGCCTGGGCATGCGTTTCTTTTTTATGAAGCCGCCATTATGTTAGACGTCACAGTGAGCTCAGTGAGCACCATGTTATTCATATTGGTAAAATTGTTTAAGTGACATTGGATTTTCCAATCTGTTAGCACTGGTCAAAAATGTACTTACGATTTTTAGATGGCAGTAAACATTTTGAGATGAATTTCTTCAGCTGATTCTGAATCTGCCCTTGTTTGTTTCTCTGCCACATCAGGTTTTAATAATAATAATAATAATAATAATAATAATAATAAAAATAATAATAATATAATGTATTATAACAATAACATAATAGGTAGTTTAGTAATATCTTTTGTGATATTTTTGAATGAAGGTGAGTTTCAGCAACAGGTGTATTTAGTTTTCTGATACCTAGCTATTAATGACAACGCATGGTAAAATGCGGATTGCGCACAATTTATAGGTCAAACTTAAACACACACACAAAACGTGTTGTGTCACAGCTTCACAGTGTTAACAAAATAATAATTAGATGGACTTTTTAAAAAAAATAACCCCCAAACAATTCTTATTAATGCTTGCTAAATTAAATTTTGTTATAAATCTCTGTCCCCGGTTGAGTTGTGATCAATGCAGGATGGCCAAGTTGCAGTGATAAAAACACCAAGCTATATTTGCACAAGACACAAATCACTAACAAGACAAGGGGTGAGCAGAGTCCGAAAGAGAGCATGATTAGTTTTATCGACTAAATGTTGTAACTGCTAGGAAATATTGTCTTTGTTTACAGATGTCTCGTCGAGCCAGTGGGTGTTAATCAAACTGTCGTGACAAGAAGAAGATGGACACATCCACATTGCATGACCTTGCATTTTCAAACCAAAGCGGTGCTTTGTGACGGAAAGGTTTGCATTTTCAAGGTTGGGAAGGTGAAAAGTCTTAGTTCGCGCGACTATTGAAAGTGTGTTTCCGTTAAGTACACTATGCACAAAAAAAAAAAGTAACAATATCACTTTTAGCTAGATTTAAGGCAGCACTTTCGAACAAGTGTTCAAATGCGGCCTGCTGATTATTATGTGGCCATTGAAAAGTAGGCATGTTAGTCAGGCTCCAATTACAATGCATTCTTACTGAGAGTGTGACTGCGACAAAATAAAATCACAAATAAAAATCACCATGCAGTGATGTGTGTTGGTGGTACATTCTTTAAAAAAAAAGTGCTGAAAACAAAGTAATTTATTTATTTACTTCGGTCATTACTGATATGATATGATACGACTGTTGTGCTTTATCATTTCAGTGTATTAATGTTATTATTTAGTTACACTGTGATTCCTTATCCTTGTTGTAAAGTAGTTGTGATATGTACAGTTGACGCAACATTTCTAACAGTGGAGGACTTTTATTTATTTTTTTTGAACTGGATAAAGATCAACATAACAAGGCATTGTTAATTCATTAAGGATGTTCACAGAAGAGCTGGTTTAAGCATTGAGTTCTGAGGCGTCCATGTCCATGCGCTGTGCATCAACCAAAGCAGCATAATGCATGTGCAAAGCATTCATTCTTTCTAAACTACAGTGGCATCATATGCAGGGTTGAAGACAGCTTGCATGAGTTAGAGGAGACATAAAAAGGCTACTCAATTATCTTGGGGTTGGGGGGGGGGGGTCATATTGCATGAATAATCTCCATCTAGTCCTGACAAATGCACTGAACCTTCATTTGCGATGCTTGATTTAACATTTGTAATTCCCTCTGAGGCGAGTGGAGACATTCAAAATGGCATCGTCACAAAAAGAACAGATTTGTGGTATTAATATTGTTGAATAATGTTCGCTTGTTACACCAACATGTAATAGCTTAATATTATATTTGGGTCGAGTTAGGGTTATGGGTTAGGGTTGGGTTAGGGCAGGGTTCGGGAACTCCAGTTCCTTGAGAGCCATATCCTGCCTGTTTTAGGTCATTCCCTACTCCAACACACCTGATTCAATTGTTCAAGCCTCGACAGAGCTTGCTGATGAGCTGATTTGACTGAGGTGTGTTGGAGTAGGGAGGGACCTAAAACAGGCAAGATATGGCTCTCGAGGAACCGGAGTCCCCTACCCCTGGGTTAGGGGTTAGGGTAGGTTTAGGGTTAGGGGGATTAGGGTTACAGGTTAGGGTTGGGTTAGGGATTTGGGTTAGGGTTCGGGGGTTAGGTGCTTAGGGTTAGGCGATAGGGGGTAGGGTTAGGGTTGAGGTTTCAGGGTTAGGGTTCGGGTTAGGGGCTAGGGTTCGGTTTTAGTTTCTTTTTATATGGTTTGAGGTTGGGTTAGGTGGAAGGATTAGTGTTAGAGGTTATAGGGAAAGGGTTGGGCTTTTGTCTTCCTCGTTTTGGTTTTGTTTCCACTTGCTCTTGTCATCAGGGTCCCTTGTGTCAACCGATCAGATCCTTCAACCCTTCGTGTCTTGTCCATGTCTTTCCCGTTGTCTCATCAGTTTGCTTTTATTTATTTGTATAATTAATTGTCAGATCTTGGTCTTACTGTCATGTTTTTTATTTTTTGTTTTGGTTGCTGTCATGTTGTTTTGTGTTTCTTTCATAGGTTTCTGTTTGTTACTTTGGTGTACTGTATTACAGTTTTTAGGACTTTTCTTGTGTTTTTTATTTAGTTTTTCCAGTGTACCGCTGCAAGTTGTTTCTTTTTTAATACATTTTGTTCAGTACTCCCTCTGTTCTCCTGCCTCACTGCTTTTTTGGGTCCACTACTTTCACGCGCCCCATGACACAAGTTAAACATAGAATTCCTGCTCTCTGCTTCTCACGTTTCCAGAGGTTGTGCTTTGTTCTACGTTTGTGAGCACTCAACTCTGGCATTGCGTTGTTTCCAAGATGTGACCTGAAATATGAAATGAACACTGTGGGTGGACATACTCATGAAGCTGGAACAGCTGGAGCTTTTGCCTTTTCACATCCCCTGTGGAATATCTTCCTCGGCACATCCTCATATAATCACCATGTTAAAAAGATTGTTAGTGTTAAATACCATCCACCTCTATTATTGCTTTTGGATGATTAATATTATTTGGAGAGCTTTTCACCTTGGAGCACTGAACAATGCAAATACGCCCAGCACTAACAAACACATTGCTGTGTTAAAAAGACCTGACATACTGCCTGTCTTTGTGGTTTAACACACGCACACACACACACACGCACGCACACACACACACACACACAAATGTGCTCAGTTTTCCCTAAAGACAAGTAGTAAACAACTCTGCTGATTTGTTTGCATTTGGCAGGACAACTAAAAAGGATTTGGCACAGCCTCAAGAGAGCAGAGCTCTTATCCAAACTGCTCAAATATTCCTCCAGATAACACAATTATCTGGAATTATTGGATGTTTGCTGCCTATTAGCCAAGGTCTAACTTGGTCTAAAGATGTCTTTTCTCTGGATAAGATGAAGCTCCTCTGACGTCGTGATCAAAGTTCTGTTCAAGCATCTCTGATCCGTCTGTCGCGGCACAGTCTCCTATTAATAGACAACCGATTGGTGCAAAATTCCGACGGGTGCGAGCTGGCTAGTATCGGCGCCTAGCGGAAAAGGTTTGCACGGCCTTCAGGTGTTAATTAAATCTCCGCTGACATTCCCTCATGCTACCCTGCAGACTCAGCTGCAGCTGAATCGACCAAAGAAGCTCTCATCCTACCTACCGATTGCGCACAAGAGGGGACGGTGGAAAGTTTCCTGAGAGCAAAGGGAATCGGCAGAGCTTGAAGTAGGCCGGTTTGTAAGCAGCTGCTACGTTTCTGGAGAGTTGGGAATTGATTTTCTGAGCGCGGTCAACCTCAGTGGCGATTGCTGAGCCCTGAAGTGCAGTCTGGACGTCTGTAGTGCTGGCTGGCACACACGCATGGAAGATCACAACCTGAGGCCTTGCACATATGTGTACGCGCGCAAACACACACATACACACACAAACACACACTGCTCGACAAGCTCATGGCAGTGAGGCATTATTACAGAAGAATTGAGCAAACGGCCTTTAATGACCCAGTTTAAACTGTCTGCCACTCTCAGTGCCTTTTTTTCCAATCTAATAACTTTCTTTCTATCCTCCACAATTCTTGTTCCACAAGATCGATGGTCACTGAGTTTTTGTTGGGCAGCAAAAAGCAATTCCTATCAACCTAGACTGAACCTTCCTATGTCACTCCACGTATGCATCACACACAGGATGCCCTCTGTGACAAGCAGTCTCCGACACCATGCACCGCAATACATTCCAGTTTAATTAAGTCCAAAACTCACATGAGACATCAACTCTGCATTACCTTGAAGCGAGAGTATGCATAACATAAACAAGAATGCATTACTGTGCATAAACATATGCAAGATCACATATTCAGATATTCTCTCTATTACATTAAATGATATGCACACATGCAGGATGATTTGAATTTTAAAACTTAAACAATTATAATATTGTACATCATAGACAACCATAAATACTCACATTCACACTAACAGTCGGGCAACGTGTAAAGTAAGACTTTTTGATGGAGTGGATACATATTGGGTGGTGATAATAATGTGGTCAGTGAGTGTGAACTCAAACTTGAACACATAATATCCCAGCACGTATTTCTGTATTTGGTCATGACTTCAAGCCCCAATCAGAATTACAAAAAAAAAAAAATAAACTCACCAAAGGGTTGTCATTGAGTAGAGGGAGACATGGCCTTGGTCTCATTTACATAAGGACAAGATAACAAGCCCGGTCATTACCGGAAACAGATTTATCAGGTCTAGCTCATGAATAAAAGATCACAGAGATTTATAATGAAGGTTTATTGTGTTTTGTTGGCCTTGATCTTATAAAAATCTGACAAATATTCAGGACACGTCCCCTCCATATTTAAGTAGCCCATCCTGCAGAATCAGTGTGTCTAATCTGAGATCTCTATCGGCCGCTTCTCGGCTTGTCGCTGCAAGAACTTTCAGACAGACCGTTTTAGTATACTGCAATTAGTGCTGAACACAGCGAACGTATGTTCGACAGCGAGCACGCTTCCTGGCAGATGGTTAGAAATGACATGCAGTAATCATTTCTTTCATCTCATCACGCTCATTTGCAGCATTTGCCAATGTCGCTTCAAATGTTGCCAACTTTGCACCAATAAAACAGATCCTGTCACACGTCTTCTTTTCAGATATTGAGTGTACCGTATGTTCACGACCATGGATGTTGAAACTCATTGGCAGACTTACGCATGCCTGACGTCAAATATAAACAGCGTGTCGGCCAGAAGCGCGCTCAGTCAGGCTTTGGAACTCGGCTTATACACTAGACTTTTAATGGCGCCTTATGGTCGTGAAAATACGGTACTCATGGATTTGAAAGAGGTAAAATGCTATTCAGATTGAGCAGGGATAGGCATATGACGATGTGGGAAAACAATTTTGAATGGATCATTCATCTGTTCAAATAAACATTTGCATTTTATTTAATACGTTACTTTAATTTAAGTTGACATTTCACGATGACCATTTCCAACAATTGCATATTATCAGTAAAACATTTTACAGGCTTTATTCCGAAAAGTAAAACCTGAAACAGTGCGACAGGAATACATTGCAGCAGACTGTACAGTGGTGCCTTGAGATACTGGTTTAATTCTTTACCACACTCAAGCTCAAAACACTCATCTCAAAATCTCAAATTGTCTTTCCTATTTCAAAGGAATGGAAATGCAGTCCACCCCAAAAATATGAACAATGACTAACATAACAAAGATAAAGAATATACACCCGTGAGTATTGTTGCATTATCTGTCTACATGTGTTGCTCCACCGTATGTGTTCAGCTATTAATTGCCTCAAAGGTTATAACACCAATGAGTTCCATTTGCCCACCTATGTCATTTTGCATTGTTTGACAGAATTTAGCTAAATGGACTTTCTTAAAGCAAAGCTATGTGCTTGTTTTAAAAGCAAAACCAATCCAAAAGACCAAGTCCAAATGAAAGACCAGCCAAACTTACTAGAATAAATGTACATGAAGATATCCCATATCTACTCTTATATAACTACAAAGCATTTATTCAGCAGTATGGCCTTGCAAGGTTTCACTGAGAGAGAAACAATGAAGAACAATGTTGAAGGGGTGAAACTTGTTAGGCTGCACAGCGGTGTAAAATAACTCTCAACCTTCCAAGCATACAGGAGTGCATCTATATTATATTATTTGGATTGAAGCCTTCACCAACACTCTCAGACTGAAATCAGGTAACAACCTCTGAGGAGTGGAAATGGCTACCTTGAGACGGGGCGCTCATGACGAGTTTGCACAAATGAGCACAGAAGTGCATTGTTTCGGACCAGACATCATCTTTTTGTGTACTTCATCAATGGTTCTGATGTATGTTTTTGCTTCTCCCTCCGTTCCCTTTAGAAGCTCCTGTATTAGGGACCTCTTTTTTCAATAAATTGAGGACTCAGCAGGTTGTATCTCAGAGCGGGTCAGAGATTGTAACCGGGTACAACCTGTCCATTCTCTTGTCTTCCTTCCGTGTTTGTTGTTTATTAAATGTTGTAGGTTGCCTAAACTTAACACACATCCCTGAAACCATACTACAACCCGAAAGCTGACATACTAATACATACATGGGAATCTAATGTATTGGAAACAATGAGAAAAAAATATTATTTATTAAACTCAACATCAACAAAAATAATTAAAAAAAACAGAAACATTCTCATGTGAATGTTGAATGTGCCAACAATGCACACGTTGACTCCCTCATCCACTCTCAAATTGTACTCGCCTCTGGCTGCACTGCTCGATTTCAGCGATTATAATGACCGTCCTGGTATCCAAAGCATGCACATAGGCTTTTGGAGCGCTTTGTTATACTAAACAGGAATATCTGCAGGGCTCGTGAAACAAGTTAACAGAGGAGACTTCCAGCTGAGATAAAATAACTATTCCATCCCCTTGTCTCATTCTTTCTTCTATTTTTCACCAGCAAACAAAGATGCGAGTCTTAAACCACGGACTGAAGTTCACTTTAAAGCAATTATTTTACATATTTAGCAAGAAGAAAGGCTCCATCCTGAAACGGGCAAGTTCCTTTGTATCATGCTCAAATGTCTGGGCTTTTTTTATGCAAAGCACGGATTGGACTTCCAAATATTTTTAATTGAAAATGTGAAAAGTTACTGTATGTTACTACTCGTGTATTACTGAACAGGGATAAAATAAGACTTCGGAACAATGCAAGTTAGGGTAGAGTTTAGTCACTCACGATTCCCTTAGTTGGGTAAGGTGAGGAGAACATGTAAAGTATCTGTATAATATCGCCATTGTTTGTCTACATAGGGGTGATTTACGCCGGGGGTGTACATTTTAGTGCTCTTGTGAAACTATGTAATCAGTGTACAAGCACAAACAAAACATAAACATCAGATCAGTGACAGTTAAGGGCCCAAAGGAAGCTTTTTATGTTATTCCTGGCTGATGAACTGTGAAATATTATTTTTTATATCTTTGCTAGGTGCAAAGAAGGTGCAGAGGGCTGAAAGACTTGCAAGATTCAGATTCATCCAAAAATACTGACATATTCAAGGCGTCGATGAAGACACAGCAAGAGTGGCAGCCTACATGCTAGGCTAGAGGCGTGAGTGACGCGATCACCGTTTCCTAGCCTCTTACTAGCCAACGGTCAATTGCTCAACAATCGGATTAGCTAAGAGCCAGGATTAGTGACCAATGGGACATTTTTGTTTTCAAATATTCATTGTTTTAAAATAGCATTGTTTCCAATTATAATCTGCTACTGTTTTTGACAAATTTTTGCTTTTGTTGTGATGCAGTTTAGATATGGATTTTAACAAAGCAAGCCTTAAATAATTTAGAAGAGAAGAGAGAGAGAGAGAGAGAGAGAGAGAGAGAGAGAGAGAGAGAGAGAGAGAGAGAGAGAGAGAGAGAGAGAGAGAGAGAGAGAGAGAGAGAGATACCATATAGTGGGGAAAAAAAATTCTAGACAGTCATCACGCAAGTTTAATGTTTAGATATGCGTACAAACAGTATCTGCGTTTCACCTAATGGAGGAATCAATTAACAACTGTCTTTTGCAAAAAATGTCCCACATTGCGAGAGAAAATTGCGAGATTTTACATGAGGTCTTGGCCCCGATGACTGGTCTTTGCTGAGAGTCTCATTAGACTTCTCATTACTGACCCAGCGAGCTCCTGTAGTGACTGCTCGCATTTACAAATCGTCGCAGACATGAAAGCGGGTATGACAGCGACATACCCAGGCAATTTCATTGCTGCCAAGTACTCCTATTAGCATTTGAACAATAACCCGTCTATCGAATTTTGCATACTGGGAACAATTGAAAAACATGCCCCTATGTAAATCATCTAGTACATGCAGCCTACTGTAGGATATTTGTTTGACATACATAACCGACGATGGGATGTATTAAATAAATTCAAATGTGGGCAGCATCTCTGGTGGAAAGCTGCTGCTAATTAAATTGAAGCCACAATCGTCTGCTATGTTCAGTGGAAATCGTAGCACAGCGGCATGATTGCCCGCTTGGACTGCAAAGAATGTGAAGGGGAAGCTTCATTTAAGAGGGTGCATGCAATTTTATATTTATTACGAGGCCGTCACATTATAGTCTGTGCTGTAAATGAGTGGGCCAAGCACACTTGCTGGAAATAGAATTCTTGCGCTTATGGAAATTGTCTTTGGTACAGTCAAATATAAAAACAGAACACCAGGCATGTATCCAATTTCTATTGGATCATCAAAGTCAGTCAGGCCACAGGCTGACTTATTAGGCATATAAGTAATACATGTAAAGTGACGACCAGAGGAATAGTATGGCCAACAACATTCTTCAACAGAAACAACTGAATCGAAATACTTAAATCAGGCCCTCTGTCCAGTTGATGTGATGTCTGTATGTATGTGTGTGTGTGTGTGTGTGTGTGTGTGTGCGTGCGTGCGTGCGTGCGTGCGTGCGTGCGTGCGTGCGTGCGTGCGTGCGTGCGTGCGTGCGTGCGTGCGTGCGTGTGCGTGCGTGCGTGTGCACTTTTGGCATGTCTGCAAATGAACACTTTGATCCGCATGGGCCATAGCTTAGAGTGGAGCATGGCTAAGAATATCAATTTTGCACTCATCATTGACTGCGCCACCACCACTGACGCACCGACCCCCCACCTCCAACCCACCCGGATGGCACACCTGACACAAAAGCCAATCAGCTTTCTATGTGTGTAAGCATTCGCTAAGATTCTGAACACTTCAAAATGGAACGTTGCTCAAACGCGCTACTTCACTAAAGGGCATTGCCAGCCTGTGTGTGTTATGTTATGTTATGTTTTGTTTGTTTTTTTTGTTTTTGAATGAAATAGTTCTGTTTTTACTTACGGTGTCAAAAACGTTAATTTCTTGATGATAAAAAATAGCTCAAAGTTTGTATGTTGAGTTCTTCTCGAACATGTACTGAGCAAAGCGGAGTATACGATAACTGGAGTCAGATAACTTTTAGTGTAAAAGTGAAATGTAGTCCTACAAATAATTGCCCATGGGAAAAGAAAAATTCAAAATTCAACTACTCACTGGTGAATAACTTCTGATGTATTCATTGTTTTTAATCAGCGCACAATCGCCAATTAGTTAAAAATATACAATTATTCACACAACTATGCCTGACTACTTTAAGCATTTAATTAAAATAGTAATGAAAATGGTTGATTGTGCAACGGGCACTTTGAGGTTATGAATAATAGCACTGAATTCTCAAGTATTGAAGCAATCAGGATTTGTGTGGCTATCGTGTCTAATCATCAACCTGCACTCATACAAGAGTGAATTTTCTCCTGACTACCCTTACGCAACACTTTTTAAGTGGGTATAGAAACCACATAGCGGAAAAGGTCAAGTTTCTTTAGAATCAGTTCTTTTTTTTTCCGACCGCCCATTGTGCTCCTTTAAATCTTGCATCTAATCACTCTCTTTACAACATTTTTCAGAAAAGTACTCGCAGCCAGAAGTCAGCGACGGCAGGAGACCCCATGGCTCACGCTGCACTCTCATTATCCGCTGTGACTTCAGTATTAGCCAACAATAAGCACACTGCAAGGCCATCTGCTCTGCCAGCACCAGTTATTTTAGGACTGGGTGGGAGAGACGGCCGTGGAGAGCAGGAAAAGGCGAAAGAACATAACATGCTATTTGTGAAGATAATAAAAAGACACAAGGCCAAGAAAGGAGAGAATATCGGACTTGAAAATTACTATATGGATGCAGACTTTGAATATGAAAGTGGTCCTTGAGCGCCATCAGGGGAAAAAAAAAGTGCCAGTCCTTGTTACGTCCAAAGTCAAGATGTCTAGTCATGAATTTCATCAATGGTTGCCTGATTTGCAAACATTTATGTTGAGTCTACACTTTGGTACAATTCAAAAGCGATTTCATCAAAGGGATTCCCTTGATATCCGTTGGGTTGGCACCCACGGGAATAGGTGAAGAACAGCATAGCTGCTTGAATGACAGTGTCGCTCTAATTAAATACTGACTTCAGGTACAGCAGGTTTAGGACCAAGAAAATCAATAGTTGCACCTGAACCTACTACAGTATATGAAATGTTCCATTTTAGAGGAACACACAATTACTCGCGACTAGCTCAGGGCTTTGGACAATTTAGTTTTCAAAAAGTTGTGAATAATTTTATGTTCTCAAGTTTGTGTGAACAGTTTGGAGGAGTGGAAGTGGAAGATGTCATAACCATAAGAGTGGATCACATTTTTTTCAGTATGACTTTTTGTATAGCATTTGTAAACAATATTTTGCCCCCAAAAAAAAAATAAACACATACCTTTTGTCTGATCTCCTCCTCCATTTTGACTGGCGATCCAAGCTCTGCTACCTGCCTGACCCCATCACTGGCCAAGCCTCCATATTCCCAGAGCACATAGTTCTTCGAGTGGGATGCTCCAATAATGGCTGACCAGTGATTGGCACGACCTGTTAAGAAGGTCATCTCATTAGCTGAGCGTACAGTACATCCAGAAGGCCTGTCCCTAGCTATTTTCCATGCATGTTGTGGCACAATTCAAGAAATGCGATGAGTTAACTTTTACACCCTTTCAGCATATAATTCGTTGGGCCTTTGGAACTGCCCAATTATGTGACATCAAGATAAGCTTATTGTGGTCGTTAGCAGCAGACCAGATTTCTTCTTTGCCCGGTGTGGTCTACTTTTGGCATCGTAGGTCATGATCCACCATGGATTCAGTCGACATGTATTATTTCATCACCAACAAATGTCTCTCACACGTTCTTACACGGTCATTCGGTGTGCTACATGTTAATTTTTCTGCGCTGCATTTCTTCATGACATCACTGAATCATGAGACATAGCATCATCAGATGGCCAGACTTTTTTTTTTTTTTTTTTTAATAGGCATCGGTGTCTTGTAAAAAGGCTGTTAATGTATTACAATTAAGCATCTTGCAGTGTCTGTAAGAATCAAGGCCACTCACCCACACAATGTCCTCTTTTTTTGGAAACCCAAATATGGTCATCCAGTAAAGGCTGCGAGTTTCTGCCTCTCTTTTAATCAGGGTCACAATTGCACATTTCCCTGCCATTGACATTTGATACTTCTGAATGTTGCATCTCTTCAAAAACGGTACCAATAAATGTAGCTTTTGTCATGCCATTACCATCCTCTTCTACCTCTTTGGTGCATTTAATGACAGTCGACATTCAGATCAAATCTTTTGTATTTACTGGTACTTCCATGCCTATAAGTTCATGCAAACTCCACACAGGAAGGCCGGAGCCGGAATCGAACCCTGCACCTTTGCGCTGTGAGGCGGATGTGCTAACCACTCAATCATCGTGCCGCCATTTTTGTTATCAGTTGATCAATATAACTTTTTTGGAGGGCGGGGGGTTCTTTAATATTCATAAGGATACAATGTTTTGCCCAAGCCGTGCTGAAAAAAAATATTCGATAAATGATGCTAGTTATAGTCATGGCGTCGAGTTGATGGGGGTGGGGGTGTAAAACATTTTCTGGTTGCTACGGGGGCGTAAAAGAAAATAAGTGATAAGCACTGGGTTCATCGGAAGTCTTCATGTAGCACCAGCTCCGAGCACTTTTAAGTGTTGCATTATGTCTGCATGTGGATTTGGAAGACTACCTCACATGGTGCTCAGTCACACATTATTCAAATTTACACGCATCAACTCATTCAGAAGCATTTAGTAGTTGCAGCAGACAAGAAGGATGTGTCTGTAGATTGTTTTGTGACTGTTAACCCTTAGTCTGAGCGATACTTCCAGAGTTGTTGATTTAAGAAAAGATGAATTCATATTTCATCTGGCTTGGCCAAAATTTGGTCTCTGAATGCCAACCCCATGAGCACACTTTGACAGCCATGGCGGTAGCTAATGGTTCTTAATTTAAGATATCCCAAATGTGAACGTGTTGGTTGTTCCTCGGACACCTTCAAAGAGCCATTATTTCCTTCCAATGGCATTAAAGAATGGATTTCTACTCGGTCTTTAGAAAAGCTACAGACTATTTCTGGAGCACTGGAAACCACTTTTTTTGACAATATGCAGCATTTTTCTGAATTTGTTTTCTAAAATAAATTAAATTATATCTTCAGATTAATTAAGAATTCACTTGCACTTGACATCCGGTTCCTTAATCCCTTGTACATTGCAAATATGTGCCATCTGGTCCTAATTAGCATAAGTAAACACCCTCCCAGCCCATAAAAGCAGATAGCTGGGTAGCGTGTCAAGAAAACACACAAAAGGGAAATGAGAGAATTTAAAATGCTTGAATGAAAAACAAGAGTACAGCCCCCCCCCAAAAAAATAGAATAATAATAGTAATCTGCCTTTTTTAAGTGGCTACACTGCTTCAGGGAAGTCAAGCAGTAACTTTGAGCTGTGCCAATAGGGTTCATGTCAATTTACAGCCTGTTCACAATTTCCCTGCAAAGAACTTGATAATAGATGTAACCTAATACAACCAATTGTAAGATCCATGTGAGAATGCGTTCCGTACCGACGAGTCTTTCTGTTAGGCTGTGATTTAGGGTTCCATTGGATCTGAGGGTTTATCGTACTCCACTCTCAACAGTATATTGATCCACTTGGTCGGAATTTTAACGAGAGGCAAGGTAATCCCTGAATAAATTCACATACCGATCGTGAGGCACAAGGTTATGACCACACATACGCACACGTCACACAGGCTGGCAAGCCTGCCGACTCATGAGCAAGATGAAATGTATGATTAAATGTAAAGTGACATTATGAAGAGTAGATTAATTTTTGCTTACGAGGGTAGTCTTTGGGATGAATCTTCTCTGACCAGTTCCCATAGAAGGTGACTCTGTACTTGGCCGTTCCACAGGCACAGCACTCATGCAGGGGTTTATCTGTAGCATCTCCATATAGGGATTCTGCATTCAAAGGAGTAATTGGGCAAACTGTCAAGGAAGCAAGATTGACAGACACTCAGCGAGACCAGAATGGTCATTTAAGTCCTGTACGTGAGAAGCCAGATGAAGAGAAAAGTTGGGTATGAGAAAAATGAGCACTGTTGTTTCATCCAATGTCACACGTCTCTAGTGGGGTCAATCCCAATTACAGTCATCCACGCCAAGGCCCAACGGCTGAGTGGATCATCATCAAAAGCGAGAATGAAGCAGAGTGAAACGTGGAACCAAAGTGAATTCCCGCAGGTAGACTGAAGCACTGAGGAGCTGGCAGGAAATCCTACCTTTCTCGCACATCTTCTTCATGAGGGTGCCTTCATCCTGGAAATAGATGATCCTCTTCTGCACAATGCTTGCCCTGCACAAGCATCACAAGAAACAAGTGCAGTGAGAGGATTGTCAGAAGGTTCACCAAGTACAGCTGTACGCCAAGTGTCTAAAATGAAATAGCATTCAGTGGGAAATAATGGGAATCATGAAAAATGCAGGATTCAAAAAGATGATTCCGATCTTTTTTTTTTTTTTTTAATTAAAGATGTGCACAGTTCATGGTGTATAAAACTTTACAGACGCTCCCCAGGTTACGAACGAGTTACGTTCCGGACGATTGTTCATAAGGTGAATTCGTTCGTAAGTTGCTTCAGTGCTATATTTTGTCTGGAATGTATGTTTAAGGCTTATATTGACATCCATATAATGGGGGGAGAGAGCTTTTCGTCACGTTCTTCAGGGCTCGAGGGTTAGCTGCCCGGTAAACTAGCAGCGGCTTCAGCGGGGGAGAGTAGACGACCGGTCGTCGACCGGCGCGCCGGACGCCTCCCCGCCAGTTCCACCGTCACACGCCCGCCCCACGCCTCTCCCGCGGCCGCCTTGAACGTCGCCTCCGCCGTCCTCCTCCGCCCGTTCGGCACTCGGAAAAAGCGCGCAATACAAAATCTAACTTGTTTTTTTTTCTTTCGACAGACCCGTGAAAATGTTCGTATGTACCGTTTGTTCATAAGTCGGATGTTCGTAACTCGGGGAGTGTCTGTACATCGATATATTAAAAAAAAAACAGTGATTTGAAAAAAATAACCTACAAACATAATGTATATGTGTAATACAGGGTAGAAATAGAGGCCTACTGTCCGACCTTCCATATGTTAAGATTTCAATCATTTTCTGAAAGAATGTACAAAAAAATGATCCCTCAAAAAGATCCGACTTTTGCCACCATGAAATTTCGAATGAATGCATGGGATTTTTTTTCAAAGTGATATTTTTCCAATGTTAATTCTGTGTTTTATCGTTGTAATTCCCTTGTTGAGGTTGTCACTTTTCTGTTTCGCGTGCCATCATTGATACCGTGTCAAAGTGTCAACACGCAAAAACAAAACCATTTGAAAAAAAATTCAAAGAACCAAAAAAAACGTGGGCCAATGTCCATAAACGTCATAAATCTTCGTAAAATGTTGTAATGCTGTTCTGTGCTCTAGCCCCCCCCACCACCTCCTTTCACTGCCAAAACGGTCATTGAAGTTCAGATGAAACTTTGCTGTTAACTGTCTTTAGAATGACATTGAAGCAGATACAATCAAATGAATCGCAATTATAATCTGCGGCAACGGATATATACCGTGGCGGGAAACAAAATCTGGAGTGGGAACTAAGGGTGAAGGACATCCATTTATAAGTGACTGATAATCTTTTTCTGTTTTGTTGGGGAGGATATTCACCTTGAAATTAGAGAACGAGTTTGAAGTACTCCACTTGTGAAACTGAGGTTTTTTTTTGATCCGCCACATGCCAGTAAATAAAATGTTTGCTCACATTTGCGCTGAGATACAAGCACACTGCAGTACGTACACGGTGCAGCAGTAATGCTCTCTAAGATGGAAGTCGAGACCTTTGTGCAAATTGAGCTGTCAGAGAGACTTGTTCCTCTAACTGGTAGGGTCTTGACATGTAAATCGGTCCCAAACAAACCTTTTCAGGGACCAAACAGATGAGGGCAGAGCACAAGGCCCCTGCCATCTAACATTCGAACACAAGCCCTTCAGGCAATGATGGCTGCCGGGATGTTTCCATGGGGACAAACCCCAAACAATGTGGTGTGTCAATGTGAATGGAGGGGCTGGATGGTCCAGCTGGACCGGTCGCATACCAATTAAAGTGCAGTATCAAACTAAGTTTAGCTGTACGCAGTTCACATTCATGAACAGAATACTGCATAAGCAGTGCTGGAAATGTGATGCACAAAGTCAAGTCTATTTTTGCCAGATACTGCAATCCTCTCCTGATTCAGAACGGAATTTGTTGTTTGAGTCAATCCCTAATAACATCATGATAATGTTGAGAAAATATTTCGGAGATATTCATTTGGAAAAGTGAAAACATGATGATAAATATATTTTTGGAGCTTTGGATTTCAGTCTGCTACCTCAGGAAGATGAGAAGAGCAGTATCAGTGGACCTTGCTGATATTGACTTTGAAGCACTGCCACAAGTTATGTATTCCTCCATTAAGTCAAGAAGATATTGGATTTGCTTTCAATAAACTTCCTTCCCTGACAGACAAAGGGCTTGCAAACTGATATTGCGCATTCATTTTAATCAATTCTGAGTGGGCTCGCCACCTCTCACACATAAATGGTGGACTCATTGGCATACACACAACATAAGTGTGTCACATTTAATGCAGTGCATGAAAATCATGGAAAACAATCCTATTTACTGTCATTCGACAGAAGGGTAATTATTTTAGTAATAATGGTAGAACCGCTGTCTAATGAATGTTACCGTGCTCTCTGAATTACTTTGTCCACCTGTGGGACTATGACATCAACATTCCCAAGTATTTGTTTTCAAATTTAACACTCACCATGACCTTTTATATTTATAGCCAAAGACTAAAATGTACCTTGGGTTTTTTTTGGGACTGTATTGTTACAAAACCAAACAAGTTATATTTACTTGCCAGATGTTTTCTGCTGTTTAAACGGATAGGGCCAGATGGTAATTGCCGCAACTGTAATGACTAACCTCTAAAGACACATTGAGTGACATAACGAATATTGCACTGCGACTATAACAACGGACAATATCTTCGCCGATGATGGTTCAGCAGTAACTGAAAATTTGACCAGTGATGGTAGTTAGCCAGCACTAATTGATAAAAGTCAAATTGCATTGCTTTTGTCTTGTATTACTCCATCACTGATTGAATGGCACAGCAAATTCAATGAAGTGCCTAATGTACAGATCGAATATTTTTATTATTTTTTATCTCATTAGATAGCGGCACGGTGGTCGACTGGCTGGCACGTCTGTCTCACAGTACAGATGTGCGGGGTTTGACTCCGGCTCCAGCCTTCCTGTGTGGAGATTGCATGTTCTCCTCGTGCCTGTGTAGCTTTTCTCCAGGTAGTCCAGTTTCTACCCACATTCCAAAAACATGCATGGTAGGTTGAGTGAACGCTCTAAATTGTCTCTGTGTGCCCTGCGATTGGCTGGCAACCGGTTCAGGGTGTCCCCCGCCTACTGCCCAAAGTCAGCTGGGATAGGCTCCAGCACGCCTGCGAACCTCGTGAGGATTCAGCGGTTCGGATAAAGAATCGCTGGATCTCATTAGATTTTGCGTGGGTACCTAATATTGTGGCCGGTTTGTATGTGGCAACTGGTTTCTATGCAAAAGAGCTCCATAATGCATCCAAAAAGATTCAGGGAAAGAGATACCAGCGGCACTCCCCTAATTGCTCACACTTTAATTCAATCTCACCCCAATTTCATATATCTCATGGAGAGTCGCACACACTGCTGCACCCTACCCACTTTACTGGGCTGGCCAGACAATCAAATGGAGTAATGCTTACTTAACATCCAATTTAAATTCTATCTCACTTTGCTAGGTCCACACCACAACCGATTCCAATCACCCCTAAAGTGCATTGATTTAAAAGAGTGCATATGTGTGTGTAGTCTGAGAGAGAGAGAGTTAAAATGATCATTTTCTTTCAAAAACGCTTTCCTTTTACAAGCTGAAGAGATGTGAAGCAAAATAATTCAATTCTCATTTTGCTTTGCCTCGGCTTCAACCAGAGATTAACTGAATTCGTTTATTTCTTTTTGCTCCTCCTGTAGATTAAATGGAAAAAAACAGCAACTTTCAGACAATCCTGTGTGAACAGCGCACGCAAAGCAGGTTTTAACGGGGGGCCCATTGTCCTATCAGTATTGGAAAGAGGTAGTTTGACAGCTGCATGTGGTAGGATGTTCACTGATATACTGTCTCACTAATGCCGCCCATCAGAGTGCAACACACGACCCCGCATATCTCACACCAGACGGCGATGAGGAATAAATTGCCTTCCACCTACAAATGGAGAGAAAATTGATGGCGGGAACTTCACAAGTGACTGCTGTACTCGCATATGACTTATTATGGCTTTAAGGACCAAGATGAATAAAGCCCGCAGGTTCAGCTGTGGCAAAGTAGTTTCACTTTAGGCATTTACAGGTCACGCTCGATTTTATGATGAGGTGGTTCCTGCTGACATGCGTAGAAGGCAATTATTTGCAGTCTAAGTACATAGACACATAAAAGGGAAGCAGTGGTTTTGTTACTGACATTTAACAGAATATCATTTTATGCATCTATGTACTGTCCAGTGGTGCCTTGAGATACAAGTTACACAATTTAGGGTTTTTCAAAATATGAGCCCTCGTTTTCTTGCTTTGACTTGCAAGCACGTATTTGGGATACGGCTACTGCGTGGTGTCAGCTAACTTCACCCAAATCACCTCAGGTGAAGCAGCAGATTGTGAGCAATTTACAAAATATATATAGTTGAAGTTGTTTAATGCCACTGCTTTTTGCAGTTGACAAACTAAACAGATAAAGCATATTAAACATTTTATGTTTGAAACAATCACTTTGGATTCGACTAAGTCCATTTAGCTTCTTCCTAGCAAAGAACTAGGAAGACGCTAATCAAAACGCTAATCCACTCACCCTTGCCGTGCGGTCTTCAAAACCCAAATGCAAATGATAAATTGCATCATCATATATGACACTGACACATGGTGCTATAACGGGATGCTAAAACGGTTTAAAATGTTATAGCTCCCGATCGACGACAAGAATAAGCATCGTAGTCCAACTCTGTCATCATGAACCAACCTTAAGCCCGACCAAACCACCGGGCTAAATCTTTCCATCTCAAAGACGGCAACTGCCCACCAATTATGCTGCAGTAAGCCACTCGGGAGGGAGACATGTGAGTCACGGGCGCTTTTAATGGACATGCTTCTAATTTCAAAGACATATGTTGTTTCTATCATGACATCTTTAGACTGACAGATGTGCAGCTCCAGCCAGAAACAATACTGAAGAGAAAAACAAGTATTGGACGGTTCTTATTTTTTTGTATTGTTGTTGTTGTATTGCATAATGAGAAAGTTGTTGTTCTTGTTTTGTTTTTTTTTTTTTAATGGACTTTCTTCACTTTTTTCCCCAAATAACCTTTCATAACAATGCGACAAAAACTTGTGCTAAACCATTCTTTGTCAGGAATACTTTTTGTTGGTTTTGCATTCCAAAATCTTTCAACCTTGGCTAAGGTGTTAGTATCCTCCTGCGATTATTTGTTGACTGCATCTGCCTCTTCATTCAATACATTTTGTGGCAAGTGTCAACATCTCTTCTCGATGAATACCTCGCACATAAAAAAGAAAAAAAGAAAAGCTTGTGCTTGATAGCACGCTACATGAGTTGCACCACTTCGATCAATACAACTTTATTAAAACTTTTGTTTTGTTGCAGCCCAGAGGCAGACAACAACCTTCATTTTGACATCTGCACATGAGGGAAGAATAAATAACCACTGCCAGCCTGTAATCATCATTTCCAGAGCTATCTCTTTTTTGAAGTGTAAGCTTTTCACTCTCTCCGTCTTTCTTTCCCCAATGTCAAGGGTCTGCTATTTTGTCTTCATTTTTCGTACAGCCATGCACACTTGCAATCCAATTGGAGAGAACTAGGACAAGGCCTATGAAGATGAAATCAAAAATCCCCCCCAAAAAAGTAATTGTTAATGATCAGTTATGCAATGTGTTGAATTAGCCATTGGTAGCGTAATGGTTCACATAGTTCACTTTAGTGCATCGAGTGCAGGAACAGTTTCTATTCAATTGATTTTCTCAACTCTCACCTTCCCTGTGCTTGCCTGGCGACATATCCAGGATGTTGTTTGCCTTTTGCCTTCATAGAAAATGGAGGAAAGGATGGATGGGCTGATGGACGGACAGACGTATGGATGGATGGATGGATGGGGATGTAATGCGAGGTTAATTTATTAAGAAAGAGAACCTCCTGTCACGCTGAGATAAGCGAAGCCTTTTATCATCCCTACCACTACTGAAGAAATAAACAGCAGGGTTGAAAACAACGCATTGAAAAGGTAAAAATAACGATTACGCAATTCATTGATCAGGGAAAAGATGTTTTTCACCTCTGAGGTACATTTTCACAAATCTCCCCTCAATATTTCCCCATGGTCGCGGATTAATTAAAAGATATCTGTCGTGATCTATCTTCAGCTGAACAAGAAAAACATTGTTTCTGAGTGGGCCCGGAAGGCAAACAACAGAGGCATTTATCCGTGTCAATCAACTGTTAAAACCAACACAGGCTAGTGAACAGCTTGAGAGGCCGAGTGGGAAAGTAAATGACACTCTGCTTTTCACTCTGCTCAAATTGTGAGGGATTCGGCATTGGAATCTCCATTCAAGACCTTCATATTTTGAGTTTTGCATGTTCATTCCGCACTTTGTAAATTTTCTCCAGGTACTGCGCGTTCAATTAATTAATTGGCCATAGGTTTGAATGTAAATGTTCATGATCGTTTGGCTACAGATGTACTCTTTCTTCGGTACTGCCTGCGTGTTATTTGGCAACGGACAAATGGCTGTTGGAAAGCTGCAGTTGTTCGTTTACGTTCAAACGCCAGCTTGCAGCCATCGCAAGTCAAGTCAAGGACACCCTCATGCCGCTCAGTTGAGATATCATTCATCTTCCTCTTATGGACAAATACATTCACAGAATAAGTAGACAACAACAACAAAAGGGAATTAAACTCAATGTATACCAAAGGCCAATATGAAAAGTGTTCTGTTTGTATGCTTGAATGAGAAAACAATGTTATTTCTTTATTATTTACTTTTATTATTACTTTGTGCTCCATAAATACAGGTGAGTTGAGATTTGACATACATACTTGAGTAATACACAGCCAGAGCCGCTAGGGGGCGCAGTCCAGAACACCTGGATGCTGGTGCGTCGACGAGGTGTACCCTCTGTCACCGCGGGTGGGCAGTTGATCATAAATTGTGTTTCTTCTTCATCAATTATCTGTCGAAATCACACAAATAGAAATTAGAAAATAACTCTCAGACTTGGCCATGAAAATATGAAACAGAAGTTAATAGAGTTGCTACTGTGTTGTTAGCATTCGGGCGACCTGTCGACACAATATTTCTTGAATCATTTAGAGATATCAGCTTTATTCGGTGGGGCAGTGTAACTTGCGCAAAAGATGTGTCCACATAACCAATCTTGCTGTGAGTTCAATTGCCCCATCAGTCTTGTAAAAGTTTATTCATGTCACAAATGTCATTCTTTAATTTGAATCATTAAAACCAGTGTGCTCAATGGGTGAAATAATTGTAGTCATTTTATTTTTATGCTCTTCAAAAGTCAAACGTCAGGGAAAGCTGCCATGTATGTGCCAATGATTGGGTGTGTGGAATACATTGAATGTGATGCGTCACTTTTGTACTGACATGCCGTTCTACTTGGCTGTACTCAATGGAAATTAACTCCTGAGCCGAAATGGATTTTACTTGTGAAATGAAGTAAATTGAATTTCAAAGATCAATAACAAGGTCCATCAGAAAATGAATTCCCACCTTCTCGATCCTCACTATTGACTCCGCGTCATTTAAAAAGGCACAGTCTGACACATGCACATGAACTGTGCCCAATATTCACGATTCATAACACATACTATATCAATCAAGAATATTGACAAAGCGTGAAAGTTAATGTCGACTACAGGCAAAAAATACATGTTTCATTTAGAAGAGAGAACATCAGGGCTCTAAAAGCAAAAACTTCCTGCTGCCATGAAGGGGGATTTTCTTTGTCAGTTCATGTTATGAATGATCCCCCCTGGAAAATAGATGATGATAGGTTTAGTGTAGGTGCGTGTGTTCTTGTGTGTGAGGTATGCATCTGTGTGTGAGTGTGTGTGTGTGTGTGTGTGTGTGTGTGTGTGTGTGTGTGTGTGTGTGTGTGTGTGTGTGTGTGTGTGTGTGTGTGTGTGTGTGTGTGTGTGTGCACGTGCGTGTGCGGATAAGTATGTATGCACGTAGCGGACTTCTATCAGTGGGAGGATGTACTCTTCAAACCACAAGATGGCGAAAAGTGTGTTTGACTGTGTTTATGTGGAATGATAAATGTGAGTGTGTGTCCCTGTATGGTACACAGTAGGCGTGCAAGGACATATTGCACTCTTGAGCAACTTCATTCAAAAAAATAATTCCACCAAATGAATGTAGCAATAGATTTCTTGATATGTTGTTTGTCTTCCACACTTCCAATTCCATCACTTCAAACTCGGCTTTGTGCTCGAGATTCTCTTCCAGACGTTCCATGGTAAAATAAATCACAACTGGTTGGGGTCCCCACTTGATGCCATACATTTGTAATTGTGTGTGACGATGATGAGGATCATGATGATGATGATGATGAGGATGGTGGTGGTGCTAATGTGAGCATGATGAAATCTCTCCAGCTGGGGAAATCTTTAAAACAATATTGGGTTGCAACAGTTTGTGGTGGGGTGATGACATCCTTGAAGAACATTGGAATGTGTACAGCAATCAGAGAAAGTGAAGACATTTTCTCAATAATGTGTGATTTGTGTTCAACCCATGCTGCGCTTATAGCCTCGTGAGGGTATGCTGACTTGTCTTGAACACCAACCCCACGCTGCTCCCCACCAAGCGAGCCACCCTATGCCCCCGGCCTGACACCCTAACCCCCCACCACCTTATTTCACGAGAAGTATTATTCCATGAGATAGCGGCCACCGGGTTAGACACTCTAACTTGCACACACGGTGGCAGTTGAGCGCTGGATAAAAAGTGCTTCTCATTAAGTCAGTAGCCAGGGAACTCTGTGATTCCCAATGAGCTGTGCGTCAAATAACATTTTGTGTCGAAGCGTTATGGTTTTTTTCCTCCTAGCCTGGATGCTTGCCCGCCCATGTAAGAAAAGGAGAATGGAGGAATTAAATGTGTGTGCAGTTGGGGAAGATGTGTGCGGGGCTCACAAACGGCACAAAACACAAAAGATTAAGTGACATGGTGACAATAGAGGAATAGAATGTACTGTATATTTTTGACAGCAGTTTATTTTTACCTCTTGTTCACATGACATCAGGGATAAGACCACAGCCAAGATGCTGACCTGCAGCGGTGGGTTGCCAAATATACAAATGTATATAGTCTTTACATTTAATTCACACTAAAACTCAGCACTAGTTTGTTGTGAAGTGAGTTGACTTCACTGCCGATGCATTTCTCATATCTTGAACTTCCTGCTCGCAAGTCAAACGAAAAAAAAAAGTCAAATGAAAGCTTCTTCCAACCCCATTTCGATCCAAGATGTTTCTTTTATTTTGAATGAAATAATTACTTTGATTGAAATGATAAGCACAGTAAGCAACCACCATGGGCGAGGATACGGTTTAGTTGACGTATAAATTTTACACTGAATACATTTGTCATTTCTCTCTACTAAGTCTATAGCCCATGTCAGTGTGACATCTGAAATACACCTCACCTGGCTGATGACAACTCATCACAACTTTTATAATACTCTATTTTCATGACCGGGATAAATCCTATGCGGCATGTGGCGTATCTCTAAACCCGATGTTGGTAATTTCCCTGTGAGAGGGAAGGTTGCGCCGCTGTAGGAGTGGTCACAGCCGACTTCAATCATAGCTAATTAAAGAGGCACTAGTCACCTACGACTGTCTTGACATGGCTGAAGCATATCTGCACCGTGAAGTGGGCACTGGGAGACCCCAATAGTTGTGCCGCCCAGTGCGATGATTAAAACAAAAATAACAATCCCTGACATTCATAAATTTGTGTATAAAATGTGTCACTTCAGACCAGCTGTCTACCCTGCGCCAGCCACTTAGACGTGGACTGAGCAGGTGTAAGATTTTGATCAACTTTCTGCCACCAAATTGTCACGAGACACATCTCCAAGAGACTGCTTCTGCTGCTCCGGCCCACCCAGCTTGGCGCAGACCCGTCTGACAAATTGGCATATACAGTACGTGCCACGAGCCTTGCGGTGATATGAAAATCAGGATCTGCCAGCATTTGCGCCAAGACGCAGATGCACTGTCTACAAAAATAGATCCCAATGTTTTTCGTATCCTTTGGGCCAACGTATGTTCCTTTGTGCCCATCAATGTTGAAACGTTCTACAGTGTGACGTTTTAGCATCCTCTCACATCAAGCAACTCCAGGCTGGGATGGAAAAGAATAAAAAGAATCCCTGTGATGAGATGTGAGCCATCTGCGGGGCAAAAATAGAATATTCTGCTTTTTATGTCCTCAAAATTTAGTGGCTAAGTTCACAGCGAGTGCCACCACAGAGCAGTGTAACTCTGGGATATGTGGTCACACTGTGCAGAGCAGATTGGGCTGCAGATTCAACAAATAGAAAAAAAAGAATTCAGAATATGTTGCTAAATCTGTCCTGCCGAACAAAACAATGATTTCCTGCCAGAGCACAAACATGTGGTTGTCTCTAATTGTATTTTTAACTGAGATTACAAAGAAATTGCATGATAGGCTGCTTTGATTTAGCTTAAAGCAGTTCCATGTGTTCTATCTTTTCATGTCCTTGAACACACTTTGGATTCCACAGTCACTGGCTGCTTCATTAGGTACACCTGTAAAATCTAATGAGTTTCAACAAAAGCTGACTCGACAAAGATTGGATTTTGGTAGACACCGTCGAAAAGTTATATTATGTCACGTTCAATAATGTGGATGCAGTGATGCATATAGAGACAAGCAAAATATTAGAAACAACCCAAAGGTACATTTCGGCAGCACTCTAAACCACAATAAGAAACATTGTTACATCAATCACCACTTGGTGTGTAATTTTTCACACAGCTCTCGCATTTCATTCAAGTGTACATGTGTACTTCACCAAGCACATAGTGTTACTGATGTACGTATACCATTTTAAATGTCCATGAAATGTATTGAAATAAATAATGAAGACAGAGAAACGATAAAAGTGATGACGCATATTCTGTGACGATCATTTCTCAGACCATCAACGAGTATTCTCCTGTGGGAGGGAAGGCTGCGCCGCTGTAGGAGTGGTCACAGCCAACTTCAATCATAGCTAATTAAAGAGGCACTAGTCACCTACTACTGTCTTGACATGACTGAAGCATATCTGCACCGTGAAGTGGGCACTGGGAGACCTCAATAGTTGTGCCGCCCAGTGGGATGATTATCAACGAGTATTCCCCTATCTGCTGCTTGCACTGCATTTGAAACGCAAAGACTTAGATGGAACCTGCCTCCGCAGCTCAACACTTCTCTTCCTTCCCTCTTCTTCTTCGAGCTGACATCTAAACTCCACCATTTGCTCTTGAGTGTACAGTCAATCACACAAGAGACAGACTCTATATGTTCTTTGTGTTCACAGAACCGTACGGTAAATAAGAGCAGCATGTAGCAGCATGTAGGAAAAGGGGAAATTGACATTCATCTTGTTGGACGAGGTGGAAATGTTGACGTGCCTATATGACAATTGTTCTCTTGTTTTGGGACAGCGGAATTCAATTTTTCAAACCTGCTTGTTCAATTTTTACATGATTGTGTCCCTTGTGCACATTAATAAAGCAGTTTCTCATTCTCCATGCACATGCGTGCAAATGGTTCTTTCAAATTCTCTGCTGTGTCTGACATTATCAATTGCTTATGTCATGTTTGATCAGACATTATTCTAATGGTTGGCTGTTGAATCGTCTCACAGGCCACATTGTGGCATGAGATGAACAAGTGTTTACATGCAAAATGGCTGAAGTTATCATATTATGGCGAGCATATTTCAATACATTTCCATTAGACTTTTTTTCCGAGGTGAAGCTTGACTTTTTCAAACAAAGGCAAGTGAAGAGCATTGTTGTGATGTGGATGTGAATTTGTGGCTCAAGGGAAGATGGCAGTCTGCACTGTAATGCCTACAGTTGCATGTACAAATGTCCCTAAAAATACTGTCCCGTGTTCACATTTCTCCTTTTTATTTAATCAGGTTTTTATATGTGTTATATTGTGCTGTCATTTCCTGTCTGTATCACAGTGCAAAGAATCAAGGTAAAATATGAATCTTGCCCAGTTTCTTGCGATCAGCGCTGCTTCCACAAACAAAAAGACATAGCCTCCGATTTAGAGTACCGAATTGGTCATCAAAACTTAAGTGACCGTTTACATCAGAACATCCCTCCAAGTACTACGTTATATTGACAACATGACTCAGCACTTTGACTGCCTTCTTGTCAAGTATTACTTCACTACAGTCGAGTTGAGTTGATAGCAACGACCTATCCAGGGAGACAAAGATTTACTTATGAAAGAGGTACTAAAGATTTTAAAGAAAGAAAATGGCTTTTCCACGGAAGCCGTGACATGACGTCTAAGCATTTTGTACACATTGTTTAGACAAATGCGCTTGCTGTTTTGCAAATTCCATTTCTGATTTGAGAAATGTTCTGGAGCAACTGACAAACTTCTATTTTATCTTACCTGGAAATTTCCAAGGTAGTCTTCCTCCTTGTCTCCAACTGCACGATCCTTCAAGGCGATAAGGGTGAAGCCTCTGAAGTAGGAGGGGTTGCTCGCAAACAGAGTCACTGGAGGGAGGTGAATAGAAACGGCACGAGGAAATGGAGATAAACTTAGATTCAGATGCAAGAACCGTCCGAACATAATCCACGTGCACCGTGTTGACATTCCAAGCTTTTCTTGAGGGTAGAGCAAGCAAATATTTTGCAGATATCCAGATGGGCAAGATGAAATAATGTTTTTATGAAACTGAAAAGCAAAATTAAACACAGGATAAATGCGGTATATTGCAGTTTATAATGTAAAATGTGTCTTGACTGTATCAAAGCAAACTGCGACACAACAATGGAACAAATGAAGCAGTGTGGCTTAGCAGCTTTACACCGCAACCTTTACTTGAACATTGAGTAACACCCCAAAGCCGTGGTGCGCAAGTCGGGTCCCAAAAGACCCTATCCAGAGTGTTTTATATGTCTCACTCCTCCAACATACCTGATTCAAAAGATCGGTATCGTTATCAGGCTTCCGAAAAGCTTGGTGATGAGCTGATCATTTGAATCAGGTGTTATCGCGGAGGGCGACATATAAAACAGGCTGGATAGAGGCTCTCGAGGACCGGACTTTCCCACCACTGCCCTAAAGCTTTGCTGAGCTTTAGTCAATATATTTAAACATTCTAGCATAGATTTGAAAACTACATGTGGGAGAAAAAAAGGAAGAGGAGGGTGAGAACCATCATGAATGAAAAAATTGGCAATATAGAGCAGAGAGTCACAAGTTCAAAACCTGCCGTGGACTGCCCTAGATGCACTTTAAAAAAATTGGCACTGTCCAAAGTATTCATATTTTAATTGTCGTTAGATGTAAAATAATGATAATCATCATCATCATCATCGAGAAAGGCGATTTGCTTTCAAGCACGCCAGAAGTGCCCTTGAGCAAGGCACTGAAACAAGGCTTTGGCCTTTGTCACAATTTAGCGCCACCCCCTTGCAGACAAAACAAAAGGGGGAAAAAAACACCAATAAAGATATTGCAAAATTGTGTGATCAAACCAGATTGTGTTGACTAATTGAAACAAGCTTGATTTTATGTTTTTTCACAATCTGTTTTATTCTTTACATTTTTGTTTAAAGTATTTTTTTTAGTTATTTTGTTCTTGTAAGAACATGCTGTTTGATTTAATGTCGAATTTTACTTAAAATGAAAACACAACAATAATATAAGGTTGTAGAAGGCTGGGGGAACGGAACGGAACGTTATTAAAGGTGAGCAGGCACACTAACCTCTGTAGGTGCTCCCTGGCTGGTAGCTCTCGGGGTCTCCTTCCACGCGTAGCCTGAACTCGCTGTTGCCGTCCCGGCGAGCGCTCTGAGCCCGCAGGATGCGGCTGCAGTAGCCGTCCGATTTAGCGCCCGCGTCAGTGGGCTCGTCGGTGGACCCGAACGTGTCGCACGCCGCCGTGGAGATCAGGTACAGCAGGAGCATGACGCGTGAGTGCAGCCCGCGCTTTGCCATCCTAAAATCTTGGAGAACTTGCGGGGCAGAGGGGAGGGCAAAACAAACTTCCAACAAAGACCCGTTTGACTCCAAAATGTGAACAAAGTGCTGTCTGCTAGGAGGCTGGATCCATGCTCGGGTGTGCGGGAGAAGGCAATGACCGAATGGGGTGCGACGATGTGCACTGTCCGAGGGAGACGCACACACACTGGAGGCGCGTCTGGCGAGAGTGGAAAAATGATCGCGGGAGTCCTTGGAAATAGCCAAGCGCGGAATAAGTGTTGCGCGGTTGCCTCCACGACCGCAGCTCTTTGACCAACCAACCGGCAAAGACAAACATTCCCACAGAGGAGGCAATGCGTTTGACACGTTGAACTCAGTGTGCGTGCGCGCGCGTGCGCGAGAGTGTGCGCGTGTCAAATTGCCACAGCTACAAACACACGCACGCACGCGCACACACGCACACACACGCGTGTGTCGCACGCATACAAACTAGTCATGAACCTTTCTCAAACAGAGTTGTCAGCTTGATTCATTTTGATCCCTATAATCCTTAAAATATTAAAATAATTTACATATAGCGATCGGAAATCAGCAGTTAGCTGTACAGTATCTCTCCATATTGCTCAGCCGACAACAATAAATGTGCATATGCCTGTTTGGCTCTACAGCACATGTGTCAAACTCAAGGCCCGCGGGCCAGATCTGGCCCGCCAGGTCATTTTATGTGGTCCGTGACAGCAAATCATGTGTGTAAACTTGCTAAAATCTCTACCGGAATGTCAAATTGTCATGTGTGATAAATAATGTTGCGATTTTGCAATAATGTTGTTACCTGTTACACACTCACTTGAACAATAATTGAAAAAAACTATTATTATTGACTGATTCCAAAACTAGTAATCTATTAATTTGTTGTGTACAAGTAACAATGTTGTGGTTTCACTGTCATAACGGCCCCCCGAGGGAAGACTTAACTCCAAATTGGCCCGCGACTAAAATGAGTTTGACACCCCTGCTCTACAGACAACAGTAAACCACTGAGCCACAGCTGAACAATTCTATATGGCTCTGCAGACAACATTAAAACCTAGTCGGCCAGCCTCGAGGGATTAGTGGAAGCTAGCAACCAGTGTTAGCAAACACACCTTCAAAATTGCAGAGGTACAAAGAGACTTAAGATGTGGAGCCCTTTTCAAGTTTTCTCAGAGATTGCTTTCGCACAATTCATCATCCGTCAATAATGGTAACTTTCAGTAAGTCCAGCAGACAGCACCCGGCAGAAATTCACAGAAGATGGAAGTACTATTGGATTCACGATGAATGAAAAATGATTTGGAATGGATTTCAAAACATAAGTGCTTATTCAACGATCAAAACTCAACTACTCAAAAGCCACGTGCTTATTCATCCCTGCACGTTGGACACTTTATTCTTGAGCACGCTATTCTTTTTGTTCAAAATAATCTTGGAAATATCATGTAAAATTCAAGACTAGCATATTTATCACGGTACATTCGCACCTTTGCCCGTGGTGCAGTTTTGCACACATTCAAGCCGTGACTAAGCATCTCCCGTATTTGTTTTGTCTTTTTTTTGGTCGTTCTATTTTTATTTTCACAAGTCTTGGGACTTACTTGGCTACTATAGGACCTCACCATTGTATTTTGTGTCATGTATTTTGTATTTTGTGCCAATTTGTGAATACTCAACTTTAAATATAACTTCAAAGAACAACCAGCTAATAAAGCAGCAAAAAACTAAAATAAGAATGAACACAATAAATAAACAAAAAGCAGCTGTTCCTACTGTGCAGGTGTTGGCCTCTTAGGGTGAGTGTGGTGCCGTACATGTATGGAGAACACATTTACAACAAGATAAGAAGATTAGAATAAGAAAGTTGCAGTCCTGCTTTGCAGTTATCGGATTTATGATGGTGGGTTGGAGCGTCTGGAAATGCTCTTTCGAGCTCTGCTCTGATCTTTCTTCAGGAGTTCCATACGATTTTTTTCTGCACCCCACCAAGATTACACCTCCATAAATAGTTAGCCCCTCATACTTGTGGAGATGCATAGGAGGAAACTATATGGCAAGACTACGCTTCGCAGAGTGGCCCCTCACATGATGTTCGAGACAACCAGGGGCTAATATGGAAGCCATTTTCCATATCCTTCTGCCTTCTTCCTCTAATGAAGCCGTGTGCCAGGCCAGATACTGAGGCACAGCTTCATGGTGTCCAGATGTTGTCGCTGTAGACGGAGCTCCACCCCGTCGGTCAACAGGACTTTTACCATGTGTGGTTCTGGATTTTGGGAGGTACACTAGGCACATTGGTTATTGCGTGGAGACTTCACTCTTCTCCCCAAGCTTGACGCGAGTGACATCAGCCTCCAGTTCTCGACAGAGACAGGCTTTTCATTTAGGAGCACATTGGAGTCTTTCCGTGCCTCTCAAGGAGTTTCAGGGGCATCAGATGGTTTCACAATCTGAGCTGTGGTGTGAGCCAGATGTTCGGCATCGTCCTTCAGCGACCACGGTAGTGTGCCATCTGGCTTACACTCTTTGACCAGTGCTGCAGAGCTGAACCTGTCTATCAAATGGCAAAAGTGGGAAAGTGTGCAGATAGAAGTTTACATCTAAAACATCATAAAACCTGTTGATTCTGGTCCTCATTTTTTGAGTGAGTGTTGCCAAAAAAAGCCATAATACTGGAGTGAAATTAAAGCCAAAGACATACAGAGCGTGCATTTGGAAATTCACTCCGACGTACTAAAACCACTCCAGTGTGTGTGTGTGTCGGAGAGGCAGAACGTGCTCCCTTCCCATTAATTTCCTCACGCTGCCTATGCTCTACACCAAACAGCAGCTGGTGCTTGAACTGTTTCAACGTGCACTATTTGATGCACAGCAATAACGGAATGATACATTTAAACAATGTTCTGAGTTTCCAACCGATGGGAGTGAAGCAGTGCGCTCTTGGAGTTTATTTCCAAACACACCCAAAGTTAAGAGCTAAGTAAGACAACCAAACTCAGGGCTCAGTTTTTTTGCTATTTTTAAAGTGTAAAGTGTACACAATGACAAAACCCTTACATTAAATTAAGGGGAAAAAAACAATATAGTCACTGAAATAACTTGATAGTAATGCATATTGTTAAGCTCTCTGTTTTTATGTGTGGAATACACGGTATTGTATTTTATACACAGTCATTATCCGAACTGAATGCATACGTGACTGTGGAAAAACTGCAGATCTTGTGACTTGGGGTGATTGTGAATTGGATCTTTTTAAATGACCAAACGTTACTTTGCCATAACAAATGAACAAACGCATAATTAATGACTAATGGCTTGATGTTCTTCTTGGAAAATTACTCTTGACGTGATGTAATTATATTGCCTAATATGTCGAAACAAGTTTTGAGATTCCTAAAAGATTTCCGAGTCCAAAATATGCACGTATGCGGTTAAAGCAGTAATGATCCGTCATAACGTCAAAAGCTAATTTTGAGTGGGCCAGTTAGTCTCAAACAGCTCCGGGGGAGCGACTGAGATGCAGTGATGCTGTCAATGTAGTGTGTCGGAGCTGTCTGTGTGCGCTTTTGTGGACCACAGCAGTGCTGAAAATAGCCTTCACTTTTGGCTGACCTTTTTCTGGACAAATCTAAAGTGTCCCTGTTTTTATGCTTCGACGTAAATGAAGACTATATATTATCTAACATCCATCCATGATCCGAACTGCTTATCCTCAATTTCCGATGCTATTTCCGAGGGATTTTACAAGATCTGAACAACGGTTCACCATTTTTTGAGATTCAACCGTAGTCAAGCGTAGAACTTTATAATCTTGAAATTTGAGTCGTTTTTGTGTTAGGAGTAGGAGTCAGGCTCTCACAGATCTAAAGCCTTGTGAAAGAATATGTGTGTAATGAGAATATGTAAACATTGTTTTCATAAATCTTTTCCTACATGTGTCCAATAGCAACTTCAAAGAACCTTTTGTTTAAATTGAATGCTCTTGAGTAACATGTAATTTATTTCAAAGCAATTACTGTATTACAAAAAAACACTGGGTTTTTTTGGAGAGAAATAGAGGTCAAAAGGGGAAATCAAACTGGGCCCAAAATGTAATCACGGTGAAGGCGGAGAGAGCACTGATTAAACAACCGAACACCCCGCTGCAGAGTCATTAAGGCTGAATTAACCATGCCACTGACTAACTCCATTCATCCCTTTTCTGTAGCGTGTATCTTCGCAAAGGGTTACAGGTGAACTGGAACCATTCTCAGCTGACAAGCTGCGAGAGGCTGAAACTGTCACCACCCATTCGCCAGAGCAGAACTCTAAAATTCTTGTTTGAGAGCGAACCAAAGGCAAAATCATACCTGTATTTTATCGTTAAATATTTCTTTTGGTTTCATGACATTCAGCAGTGATGCCTTAACTAACTGCAATGCTGCAAAAATAATCAAAAATGGGACTTTATGTATTGTTTTTGTATTTTGACTCTTTTTTTTTCTTTTTTTTCTGCCACTGTGGCCACAATACTTATTTTATACACCCTCCATATTGTGAGAGAAGTCACTAAATCCTTCTGAGAACAGGATTTTCCGGTGAACCAGCACAAACCTGCGAAAAGGTGCAGGATAAACATTGCAATGAAATGTGATCTATTATGACATTATTCAACAATGCCTTGAAACCACAATGACAGTTATCCATTATTTATAGCGGCCTCCTCAATAGAGTACATCTCGTCTGGTCCGGCATGACAATGATGTTTGCTAATCCGTAATGCCACACAACCATAAATCCGTCATCGACAATATTGTTGCAGCTCAATCATTGTCTGCATGATTTCCCTGCAAATTATGATGTATTATGAAAAGAGCTGCTGTTGAGCCGCATGACAAGTATTTGTCCCTTGAGCAAGAAGAGGACTACCATGATGAGCAAAAAATAAATAAAACAGCCTAACCAAGAACTTTAGACTTCAAATTCTTAGATATAACATTAAAAAGAACAAATGTCATTGAGTAAAAGCCCCAAGGTTAAACCCAATGTGTGATGTCCATATTTGAAAACAATTTTCCCAGAATACAAATTCATCCATCCATCCTCTAATCCGCTTATCCTCACAAGGGTCGTGGGCGTGCTTAAGCCTATCCCTGCTGATGCCGGGCAGTAGGCGGGTTACACCCCAGAACTGGTTGCCAGCGAGTCTGGGTGAACCGTTTTTGTATCAAAATCTCGCTCCAGGACTATAATTTGAGAAAATACTGTTGCATTAAAAGCTCAGTACATTTAATACAAGTGTTCACCAATGCTTGTAAAACTGGAAATTATTTGTGCAATTTCTTATTTTAAATATGTATGTGGGCGTCCATTGAGAACAACTATTAGCGTGTATTAGCATCAAATGAAGTCTTAAGCCTTTTTTAGTTTAATTAGGAAGGTAAAAAATGAAAAATAAAATAAAACTAACTTAACTTGTATTTATAGAGCACTTTAAAACAACCACCGCTGTATACAAAGTGCTATACATGTAGCCAATATCATATATACAACAATAAACAATAGAACAATACATTAATAATGAGGACAGTAGAAAGCACAAAAACAGTAAAACTAAGATCAAGTCTGAGTCATGCTGAGTCAAAAGCCAAAGAATACAAATGAATCTTGAGACGAATTTTAAAGAGGGAGCTTGTCGAATGTTCAGCGGGAGGTCATTCCACAGAGAGGGACCAGCAACGGAAAAGGCTCGACCCCCTCTGAGCCTCCGCTTAGTTCTTGGTACTTCTAATAACGCCTGGTCCGCAGACCTGAGGCGCCGGGCAGGTGTGTAGGGGCGGAGGAGCTCAGAGTGGTAAAGTGGAGCGAGGCCATTTAAAGATTTGAAAACAAATAATAGGATCTTTAAAATAATTCAAAAACGTATAGGGAGCCAGCAAAGGGATGCCAGAGTATAAGTTATGTGCTCCCTCTTATGAGTACCAGTCAAGAGGCAAGCAGCAGCATTCTGAACCAACTGGAGACGCTTCATGGAGGATTGGCTGACTCCTAAGTAAAGTGCATAACAGTAATCCAGCCGGGATGTGACTTAATGTGAGTTAATTGTGCCTTGATGCAACACCCAGCACTCCCCAATGCACTTCAACTGATTAAAATCTGTACTTTAAATAATACTTGAAATTCTGCTGGTTTACAGAGGTACTACTTTGCATACTGTATGCACATGTGTGCCATTCTAATCTGCAAATTGGGACCATGCTTGTGAAGGCAGACATCTAGTTATGATCTTCTCCAAGTGGGACACTGTGTCTACATAAATGTGACGGCAAAGACATCCAGCTGTGTGTTTGGCTGAAATGTCACATTAACATCCATGCTGTCTTTGCCATAAGTGCTTTGACATTCTCTGACAGACTTTCGGGGAACCGATTGAAAAATCCCCCATCCCACTGCAAAGTCTCTCATTGGAACACATCAAACTGCATGTAGAACTAATGGTGTAATTTTGGTGATCACTGCTTCAAGGGTCTGATATGTTCCACTTGTTCATGATGACTATTGTTACGGGCGGTTGAGAAAGGGTTTCAACCTTTTTTCCGCTGACCTTTAGCAAGGGAACTGCACATGTAAGCTCCAGATGTTTTTATGTACCTAATTTTTAAATGTAATGCCGAAGAGCAGTGGAGGCCCCGCATGTGGCATCTCATTGCAAGCACCGCTGAAAACAATACCACACTCACTTACTTCAAAGCCCTCCTACCCTTCACCAAGATTGCAAAATAAAATGAGTTTCTCAAGACGGCATTTAATGCACAGCGGGAAACTTTATTGTTGGTAGATGAAAAGGGACAACTATAAGAAACACTTCTCAGTGTGATGTAGTGCAGCTCTAAATCACCGTGAGTAGACTTGACTAGACGGAATACAAATAGTTGCATATATAGTTATTGGGAAGCACGATCGCAAACCTTTGCCTTCCCTTTATTACTTTGTGTTAAAGTACCTGCTCGGGGCATTTTGTATTTATTCATGGTTAGTTTGGTAACTGCAAAATTGAGCAGTTTGTTTAATTAACTTTTGTAGTTTTATTCTAAATAAAGTTGTTGTTGTTGTTTTTTTTTAACTTTCTTCAAATATGATGGCTGGAACTAAAAAAAAAATGAAAAAATAAAAAAAACCCTGGGGGCTTGAATCCAGACTTGACCCTCAATTCTTTGTGTCATTAGTTTGAACTAAGCATCCTGGCAAGAGAGATGTTCCCTGCGCAGATTCAGGTCACTGTGTGGGATGTGAACCAAACCACTGACGAAAAGATCTGTGATAGCAGCAGTGTAGATCTTTCAGCCCTCCAACACCGCAATATTTTTCATACATACTGTACCTCATGGATTTTATCACTATGACCAACTCATACCGATTTGGAAAGTAGACATATCCAAGGCAAAGAATCCTATTTGCCAGTTTAAACTTAAGTCAAAATGGACGCCACACGCCTGACTTCAGTATGATAGGCAGGAGAAATAATTGAGGAGCAGAAAAAAAAAAAGTGAATCATGATGATTCAATGAAATTGAATCATCAACATATATTCTGCTCTTTTCTGACAGCACCTACGGCATGAGGTGCTGTCAGACTGTCTATTTCCACTGCTAAAAGTGAGACAGAAAGGAGGTGTGCCAGATGCTAAACTGAAAGTGTATGTGGGGTTGAGTGAAACCCCCTGAGACCGGAAAAGTGAAGCCATGGGGGAGCATTACTGATGGTTTATAGTTGGAAACTTCCGGGGATGAGAAGAGGCTGAGGTATGATATGGGGGATATATTTCCCAAACCTTGGGGTCTGTGTGTGTGCTTGAGCTTTTGTCTGTTGCTTAGAAACATGCCAGCATCTCCAGCATGGACGTTTGATGTGGATTTCGATTGCTGGCTACGCTGACTCCCACTGGTGCTCGCTGCACTCGAGAGTATCGGGCACAATTGAGCACATCGGACTTTGATGACAGTCAAGAATGATTCTGGTACATATCTGATTCACTTCGAAATCTTAACAAAAATAGCGGCCCGGGTGTTTTACTGTATCAACTATAGACTACGTTGCTTTTAATGAGTCCCATAATAAACCAATCCCATGGAAAAAGACATTTACTGTAAAATAAGGGGAAAATACATTTTGTGTACAACCATGCTTTACTCCCCCAAGAAATAAAGGTTAATAGGTCAAAAGATTAATAATTTATAACTCATCCTATGAGGGGGTTTCACTCATCCTATGAGTTATAAATTATCCCCAAACCTCATGGTGACAACCTTTGGTGTTTAATTTTGCCAACAGTAAAACGAGCAATTAGCTGAAGTATTACACCGGTTAGTTGTAGAACAGTGTTTTTTTTTTAACCTCACTAATGTTTAAAAAAATGTCCAGTAGAGCAGCAAAGAGGTTCATTAATACAGAAACAAGACCCGAGTTTACGGATGAGGAGGCGACAGAAAAGTCATCAGTTTCCTCACAAAACCCCGCTTTCACATCATACTTCTACAGTCGGCTCAAAAGTGAAAGTTTGTAAGGTGGGCATTGCGGCTATCAATCACGGTAGGTGTTGTTTATTTAACGCTTGTCAATTCTTTCTCACTAATGTCTCTTGAAAGCTGTCCACTGTAATTGCATGTGTTGGTGAACGTTGCCATTGTCATGCTTCTTGCATTTGGAAGTTGTTATTTTCTACAAGTTACGTTTAAGGATGGCCGAGCAGTAACTGTAGTCTGATTACTTTGGTGGAAAAAGTAATGTGTGAGATTCGTTTTTACTTAACCCTTTTTTGCACTCTGTAGCCTGATAACATGATAAGCTGTCCACTGTCGTGACCGCTGCCCCTGATAACCCTATCAAAGATGTGAATATTTTAGAGCATTGGTCTCCAAACTACGGCCCACGGGCCGATTGTGGCCCGTCGCTGCATTTTCCCCGGCCCCCTGAACAATACCAGAGATACTTTTTTTGTTGTTGTTGTTTTTGGGGTTTTTTCCAAATCTGGCCACATGATCGAGACTTGTAGATGCATAGAACATAACATTCTATTCCACCCTTCAGCAATCTGTGCCCAATCTGAAACTCCTCCCTCAAAAATAAATAAATGAATAAAATCCGCAATGCACCCCTGTCAAAAAAAATAAATACATAAATAAAATTTAAAAAAAAGAAATGGACTATTGGCAAAATGATTAGGTAAGAGAAAAAAATGATTGGTTATTTTTTTTTCATAAATTGTGCCTGTCAAGAGCCCCAAAAAAGGTTAAAAGAACAAGAAAACCTTTTTTCATCTCACAATGGAGAAATTCCCAATTCACAGCAGCAACGTTATGAAAGGAGAAATGTAGAACAACAAAAAGTATAGGAGCTGATAATATCTGGTTCTGTGAGACTTTTTGGAAAACAATAAATGTTGATGTCCAGACACCTCCTGCGATCGTCACACTTTTTGTTACAAACTGAACCGGCCCCTGTCAGAGAAGGGACAAGTTCTTTGGCACTTACACGAAAAAGTTTGACGACCCCTGTTTCAGAGTATCAGTAACACGCCGGTTTTAGATAACTGACCATTTGCGAGATGGTCATCACATCAGATATAATAGCCCTTTTCACAATTATGCAACTGTAGCTGGACAAATGTAAGACAATAAAATTGTCCTGAGAATACATCCTTGTGAAGCAAGTGATTAGTAGTGTGCGATTAGACAGACAGAGAGACAGGCAGGCAGGAAGGCGCATAATCTCAAATATCTGATTCGAAGCAACATCAGTCCATTTCTGCATTTCACTTTTCGTCTGAGAATACATGCTAAAACTCACTGCAGAAAGTACAAAGAAAATATTTTAATCTCACACTTTGACAGTGCGAAGGGACAAAGCTCGATAAAACCCATGGAAAATCGTTATTAATGACATCAATTTTCCATGTCGCTCTCTCACTCATTGTCCTTCCAATAATGAAGCTCATCACATCAGGACTGACAAAATCACTCCCCTTCAAAGCGGAGGAACGGTCTTTTGATAGCACCAATGCCATTTTCTACCCCAATGATGTGCACTTATCTCCAAGTCATCGTCATATTGAATCTTGTTTAACAAGGTGACACGATGCATCACAAAGTTGGGCAAGCATATCACAATGGGCCGCATGGCACGATATCAAATGTACCGTATCTAGAAAAGGGCGTGACGCTTTATACACTGGCCTCAATCTTACTCTAAACTGTGCATTGATGGATAAGAAAGTACCTGATCGGAACAATTAAAGATGTATTGAACCTGTTTCCAAGTTCATTTCATAAAGTGATCCTTAAAAAAAAAAAAAAAAAATTATACATTGCATAATTTGAGACAATTCAATCATAGCTGTCCTGATTCCTAAAACATCTCATCATTTTTGGAGGCTGAAAATTCTCACCACGAAAAACAAGAGAGAAGAGAGGGCATTTATTCCAAAGTCGTCTGCCGAAGATCACATTGGAGAATCCAAAAGCCTCTTCTTGAACGTTAAACAGCACGACTTCATTTACAATGGTTTCTTCACCTTCTTTTTTTTTTTTTAATTTAGCATGTGGAAGCAACCGTGACACCACGATACAATCAATAGCTTCTTTGTTGGGGAGCTGAGTCCATTAATGAGATGCATGAGAAGACTCGATTTTCACAACTTGACTTTCAGGGCTGAGACACATTTTGTGATGAACACATGAATGCTGTTGGTATCTTCATTCAGCGATGAACAGTATTGAGGTGGTTTCCTAAACAAATATGCAGTTTGAACCAAATATTCTATTACAAAAAAATGTCTCCAAGGTGATACAAGTTGGAATTTAACAGAATCATCCAGGGGAAATGTGCTCCTAAAGTTGCACGAAAAACAAAATAATCACACCATGGATATCTGCACGCATGGCATCCTGGCAAGACTTTGGTGCTGGTCGCCAATGTCACATTAGACCAGATCTGGGCAAAGTATGGCCCAAAATGAATTGCCCACCACTATGCCAGGCATTATTCCACTGGACACGTACGATAAGTAACGTACATCCGCTGCAGTGCTTCCTGAGAGACACCCCTATGGGATTAAGTTGCTGGCTGTGGGGACACTCTCCAATTGCTAAACACAGTCTTTGTGATTCTTGTGACTCTCCTCTCATTTACACTCAAATGCTTTCCAGGGGTGATTGACACTGCATAGTCATTGCCACGACCTGGCTCACTGCTCCTGTCATTTGCTGTCTTGTCCTCTACTTTTCATTGCATCTCTTCTTCATAGGGTGCAGCACTGCCTTCACAGGTCCTATATACAGCTGATAAAACACAGCTCATATATGAATGTTGATAGATAGATAGATAGATAGATAGATAGATAGATAGATAGATAGATAGATAGATAGATAGATAGATAGATAGATAGATAGATAGATAGATAGATAGATAGATAGATAGATAGATAGATAGATAGATAGATAGATAGATAGATAGATAGATAGATAGATAGATAGATAGATAGATAGATAGATAGATAGATAGATAGATAGATAGATAGATAGGCGTGTCCATGTGTGACAAACCCCCAACAATGCTGCTGACTAGGTGCTGTTAAAATATTTTTTAGATGAAAATGACGATAATCTGTTCAATGAATTGATTTCTACAATTATGCAGAGGGATTTTTCCACGGTGGCATTTATGAATCCAAAGACTTCCACCACACACGTCCATGAGGCGCCCAACTTGTCTTCCTGCACCTTGATTCAACTAAATCGCATTCCGCCACCTGCACGTCGAATTAGAACTGCGTTTTAGGAATCTAAAATGAAGTCTACTTTTTGTAACTACATTTGCAGGTGCGCCAGTAGGCGTGGCAGGTATGCCCAGTGAGCCGTAGTGCATCTACAATTCACAAAACGCTGAACTAGACCATTGCCCTGGTACGAAAATAATGATGCACCCGTTTCTACACTCAGCGCGGACTACTTTCTCTGACCAAATTGTCAGATGAGTCGGGGGTGAGGCAACTCCGCGCACCACTGCCCCAACATGCTTGACTCGAGTTGCGGCAATATGAAAATGACATCAAGACTGTTTTTACACCAAGAATAATGGCGCCAGTCTACCAAAATCGTTAGCGTATAGAAGTCTCTAAACTCTAGAACAGTGGTTCCTAACCTGGGTTCGATCGAACCCCGGGGGTTCAGTTAATCGGTCTCAGGGGTTCGACGGTGCCTCTGCCATGGAGGTTAAGACACACCCGACTCAACATGTCAATTAGTTATGACGCGGGCAATTGTAACTGTTTTTAATAAATGTATTTTATCAATGTCTTGAATTTGTTAAAAAAAAATCACATTTTTATTTTTCACTCATGAAGGGTTGATTGAACGTGCATATTTATTTTGTTTGTTTATTTATTGAACATAAAACATATACAGTAATAATTTGACAGAAAATAAGGTAAGTAAAATAGTAAAAAGGAAAGAGAAATCATATGAACTGGTTGGGTTCAGTACCTCCAACAAGGTTAAGAATCACTGCTTTAGAAGGTAGGTGCACAGGCAGAACCAGTATAAAATTTCATTTCATTTTATTTTGTGAAACGTGCCTCTCACGCATTTCACAACAAAGAATAGGTTCTAGAACAAATTATCCTTTGCATTTCCCCCAAACTAAACAATATTTTAGAATTGCTCCAACTTAAATGACTGTTTTCACCCCCAAAATACAAGTTGTGTTTTTTTTTACAGTATTGAGCATGCTGTTTCCATCCAAGTAAGTCTCATTAAAAACACAAGCCCTTAAAACAGGTGACCACCCATGAACAAGACATCAATGAATCAATGGAATTAACTTGGAAAGTTCCCGCGACATCTTTCTTTTTGGGTTGCCTGCAAAGATGGTACAGTACTGGAGGATGTTGGTGTGCTAAGTGGTCATTATAAAGCCTGTTTTGAGGCAAACTGTGGTAGTCCTGCTGGGTTTGCTGTAGGCAGCACTCGCTCAAACAACAGGGGGCTGGTGAGAGAGTTTATACTAAAAGATGAACAAAAACATCTACTCTGACAGGAATAAAGCTTCCTTGTTTCATCCGTATCTTCATATTTTCCCTCTTTGGACACTTTTAATTAACAGTTACAAATGGATGGCCGAATATGCATCGCGTTGAAAAAAAAATCTATCTGAATGTTCGGAACTTCTGTTTTCATGCCATTTTTGCTAATAAGATGAATGCCTTTTGCAAGAGTTTCCATAATGGAGAGCCGTGAATGTACTACAATTTCCCATCGACATCCATAAACTAGCTAAACCTGAATTAACAGTATTCCACTTTTTGGTATGTGTTTTTGGTGAAACTAGCTCATGCTTACTACTGGTTATTAAATAATGATTATTCATGGTCATGGAAGTTTAGTCAAACTGCTATGAAAACAACAGGAAGTGAATGAGTTCATTGCTGACTGTGCAATTATTATGCCTAACTCTGATTGACACAGCTTTTAACCATTTTAGTTTTTCCTAACTAATAGATCAAGCATTGTAAGCTTTCAAGAAAGTTTCTCACTACCTTCACAGTACCATCCAAGGTGGCTGCGATCAGATAGATTCTTGAAGCAAAGAAGGCAAATAAGTGAACTGCCTTCTTCGGCGACATCTTTCCCTCCCTTTCACCTCTAAGATACTAAATTAGATTCATGACAAAATGAGCAGAGGAGATGGGAGTAATCTATTTCCCACCTGTTCCATACTAACTAGGTGAGGTAATGTATGCCTCAAGTTAATTTGTACAGCATCACAGATAGTATGCCAATCAAGCGGTGACCTTGACCGGCGTCAGGATGGACCACTAGGTTCGTTCAATCTCTTCCATATTAAAAATAGTATCAGGTTCTAAATCCCTGAAAAGCAATCAAATATGAGATGAACATGTGACAACTGTCAATGTCAAATAAAAATCGAAAATGAAAATATGTACTAAATGGTGCAATGCCTGATAAAGACCACTGGTCAAGGTGGTTCTTGTCATTATATGCGGCCATAAATTCATTCCTGTGTTTGATTGATAATTAAGAAGTCCATTAGGAAGGACATGATTCACGGAAATGTGGATGCACACTGGGAATAAAATCTGAAAAATCCCAACTTCACCTTCTCAGTATTGTCCAACTAAACACCTGCTCGCTCAAATAAAAACCATTGCATGATCTTCTAATCGCCCGCGTGTCTCACCAGCAGATGCTCATCAAAGCTTGTGAGAGGGAGTTGGAAAATATTACATTGTCGCTCGATACTGAGGTGCACAACATAAAATGCCAGCTTCCGGAGCTTTACAAGGACATGGCAGTGTCCTCCTTTCTTTTGATAAAACTGTGTAGGGCGCAATCTCAAGCCAGATCTGCATCCGCCTCGTCTTTGCGCTATTCAGCGGGGTTCGTTTGCCTGAGTGTTAGATATGGGCTTGTCAGCACGCACCAGTGAGATGGGTGGTGTGATACAGCTGCAATTTCCAAGCTGTGGGCTCTGTGGACAGCTTGGAAATTGTGGGCCCACCCCTCCCTCCCCAATGAGAGGAGGCCACCTATTGTACAAATCATTGCGCCGAGGGGTGAGCTGCACGGAGGGAATGAATTTATTCAGATAGAAAACACACACACACACACACACACACACACACACACACACACACACACACACACACACGGCGAGGAGCTGAGTTTTTTTTCCCCCCCAAAGTCGGAAGAAATGGAAATGGATGAATTTGTGTGAGATTAAGATGATGGGCTGTTAAGATCCCATTTAGATAAAAGGAATAGATGAAATAAAGACGGGAAGGCAGCGTCGAAACATTACTTTGAGAAAGGAGCAGCTCCTGCATTACGAAATGGAATATCAATCGCAAATATCCTTATCAGAACCGGTCTACCAAAGGTCTGAAAACTGTGACGACAAGGGTTCATGTCGGGCTGGTCATTATATACGCATATATTCATTTTTGGTTGTGATCGTTTTGGTAGTTTCCTTGGTATTTGTAGTTGTATAAAGTAGCCTTTGAAAATGTGTTAGTAGCGCTAACATGAATTGTATTATAATAAATTTACTGACTAATAAATTATTAAGAACTTTATTGTGGATCTTTTGATTAATCGAGTCTGGAAGCAACTGAGGCCAAATTTAAATGCCTGAGCAAAAAAATTACGGATTGAATTCAAATTGGCAAGAAAATAGGAGTTCATAATATCGAGATAGAGTTTCTGTCATCCAATTGAAAATATATGAGTTGATCCTTTCAAGGAAATGTCATAAAATGGTGATCCCTGTATATAAGAGTTAATAAATATGTGATCTCCTCATCTGATTCATATCAAGTCTATGGGAGGCAAACAAAGCAGACACGGAATTGCAAATGTTCAGTGAAACAAAAATAATTATTTTTGTAAAAATAAATAATAATAAATAAATCAATAATACTAATACATAATTATAATTATGATAAGTAGCAAAGCATAATTTCTGCTCCTGTCACAATTCGGGCACTTGCATTACCAGCTGCTGGGCATACAAAAACAGGACAGCAACTCCAATTATATGGTCTTTTTTGAATCCACAAGATAATTATGGGTCTCTGTGGACACAAGCAGGCTTGATGCGACGCTAAGAGCCAAGTTAAAATCACTCAGGAGTGATCATTTGCAAAACTGCATTTCCATAAAAGAACAAAGGTTTTTCTCGTCTTTGTCTCGGCTTGACACTGTAGCCCGTGCCTGTGTACATCAGTGCTTGAATGCTACACCGCCATTACAGTACACTGGTGTACTTTATATCAGTGTTATATGAGAAAATGTATTTCACCAAAATCTCACAAGCTACAGTCTTTTGAAACTAATCATTCATATAACAAAATTACCATCTCGGTTGGCATGGTGGTCGATTGGTTTAGTCGGCCTCAACGTGCAGAGGTCCAGGGTTCGATTGTTGCTCCGGCCTTCTTGTGTGGAGTTTCCATGATCTCCCCGTGCCTGCGTGGGTTTTCTCCGGGTGCTCGGGTTTCCTCCTACATTCCAAAAACATGTGTGGCAGGTTAGTAGAACACTCTAAATTATCCCGAGGTGTGAGAGAGAGCACGGATATTGTTCATCTATGTGTGCCCTGTGATTGGCTGGTAACCAGTTCAGGGTGTTCCCCCGCCTTCTGCCCGAAGTCAGCTGCGATAGGCTCCAGCACAATCGGATCAGATAAGGGATGTATGATTTACCATCTCTGATGTAATGTGTTCTGGCACTGCTTATGTTAGTTGACTGCAGAATTTCTTTTCTTTCAATTACAATACTAGATATCAATTGGCGATACTGACCCGTCCCCAGACCTCAACCTTACATGAGGCACATGAAATGCATGAAGGGGGGTGATTTTTATTGACACCCTAAAAACAGTACTTTCTATGCTCCATATTTGTGATGCTATTGTACTATATACTTGTATTGGCAAAGCAGTGCCGCGCCATAATTTCTTAATGTTTGCAATGTTTTAGTGATATACAGTACAACTCAACATTAGTATCTCACAACACAAAAATGGGTACGATGACAAAATAAAACATAAGTCAGTTGGATTGGAAATGATTATTAAAAGTTGTCAGTTCTTCTAAAATTTACTTTATTCCTCTTCATATGCAATTCCACAACATGTCTTTGGGTCCTGGTCATGCTGTAATCCAAATAGCTGCATGTCATGACACACATCGCAAGTTGCGACCAATAAAACCTCACGACTAATCACTCATAACGTTTAACTAAAATATAGACCTTGGTGACGTTACATCAGAGGTCTAATGGAAGCCGAAGCTGAAAGGCTGACTTCAGAAATCTGTGCAAACTGTCAGATGTGGACATCGAGTTAAAATTCATTAAATATCCTGCTCCTCTTCTAATGAAGCCTTTTTCCAGCTGAGGGAGTTTTATCAATTGCTGCAATAAGGCCAGTGAAGTGAAAGGAGTCAGGGGGCAAGAAGCACCAAGCCAAAGTCACCCTTCACAGAATACAGACAGATTGAATCCATGTCCACCTTTCCGAGGCTTCCGCATATAGGCAATAAATACGACATTCAGCTCTTTTTTTTTTCAAACATGAATTGCTTTTAACAAGACACTAATGATAGCAATGATTAACATGTCCTCCTACTGGTATATTGATTGACATGTGAAATGGTCAATGACAATGTGAACAGTCAGCCAATGATGGTGCATTCAGATCGTGCAGGGAGTTAAGGACTAAAACAGAAACTCAAGCCATAATACAGTGGATCAAGAATACACGTTGACTGAAGTCAAACAAGTCCATCATGACGCTTTTTGTCGCTCCCAAAAAAGGAAAGAGGATGTCTTGTCATTGCATTTAATTCTAAAGTAATGGAAAGTAGAACAACAAGAGCTTTATTCTTCAGAAAAATCCATGTGAAAGCTGGACATTTGTAAAGGCCTGTTCCTCGTTTTGTATTGTTGTCATATAACACTGAGTCGCCCTTGATTACATTAGCATATAAAAAGGCACACCGCTCCACCTTTGTGGCGTTCAAACCTCTTGAAACCTTGAAACAAGATGCGTACGGTGAGCATTCTTCAGGAAAAAAAATAAAACAACATGAATTTAAATCAGACTATATTCTAGTTTCATTAAACAGTTAGGGGACACATTGGATTGCATGTTCAGCTGAAATTTTAATGATGACAAACAGGGCATTTTTCTCTTTTGATCGCCAAGTTCCCCGTATTAACATAACAAATGGAAAACAGCAAAAAAATATATATCCTCCAATATCATCCTTTTCTTCCATAAGTCTCCTCACTCATTGCAGTATGTGTAGTGTGATTTACGCAGCAATGGCTGAGAGCCATTAGCAATGACATAACATACCCTCCATCCAGGAAGTGATTTACGTGTTCAATAAGCCTGGCGAGCTTTCATTTGCGTCTTGCTCTCTTTTCACTCCCTTATTCCTGACAACAACAGTAAAAATAAAAAAAAAAAGGCAAAGCTTGAAGAGTGGAATCTGTCCAGTGTGGATGCAGCATCAGTATAAATACACATAATTATCCGCTGTTTCTTAAGCAGGTAATGATATATAGTGATCTTGATTTACAAGGTTTAATTAGTTCTCTGATCATGCTTGTAACTCAAGACACTCGTGTCTCCACTCATTCATCCCTGAAAAAATAAATAAATATAGTGGCCATTTTGTTTTTTACTTCAACCCATTGTTGTTGGGTTAGTATAATGGATCTTTAATACATACATTGAAAATGTATTTTCTAAAATGAAATACAGTCTATTAAGAGCATTTTTTGCACATATTTTGTCCATATTCAAAGTAGCATTTTTCTCATACATCTGGTTCGGAAGTTTCCGGTTCTATATCGCCCCCAAGTAGCACTGATGAAAACGTCCAGCCCCCTCCAACATTTAAATTGCCCACACCTTTCGTATTATATGGTGCATTTTTTTAAATGTACTTCAGGGTCCGTTTGGCTACTGTTGTCATGATTTGGTTTGGGACCAACAGGTGCAGCTGCAGGGGGAGCCCTACAGTGCCACCTGTTGGTCTCAAACCAAATCATGACAACTGTGCCCTCCCATGAACGGATATTTTGAGAAACAACCCTTTTCGTCAGAAACAGAAAGAGCCATGGAGGACGACTTTGAACAGTTATTGAGGTCAAGAAATGTCCTTCACCTCGACATTTTACCCGGAAGATGAACCAAAAGCATATAAACGTGCATGAAAAAGAAATGTGAGCCCTCGCAAAAACTTTGTGAATGCAACAATTTTTTGAGAGGGAATGCAAAGTTGTTTTGTTTTTTCTTCTATGTCACCTTAGGGGATCCGTTGAGTAGAGATGGGAAAATGAAGCTTCAAATTTGCTTCATGAACCAGTTGTATTTTTTGACTCCTCTAAATGGCACTCTCTGTTCTGCATTGGGCTGAAAGCACACAGACTTGCCATTTTTAAACCTCTTTATTTAAACCAACCATGACATCTCGAAGAGTCAAATAATACAACTGGTTCACGAAGCAAATTTAAAGCTACATTTTCCCATCACTACCATAGATATGTCCTCGAGTTTATGATACCCATGAAGATATGACTGTTATAAAGTGGTACATCTCCCCTAGTAAGGGTCCTGCAAACTGTCAGTCAGTCTGTAAATCAGCCAACCTCATAGTTGACCACACAGGATCTGCAAGCAAATTGTCAGCCTAGACCAATTTCATTGAAAAATCATACACAGTAATTCATCACACCACAGGATAATTGTTCAAAACAGTCGATCAGACCCCCAACTGATTTTGTTAACAATGTATGTATGAACCCAATTTAAGATACCTAGCATGTACAGTACCTTTCCCGTAAGGTGTACTGTACGGTTCCCATTGTATTCAATAGGCTTAAAGCACCGAATCGTTTTACGTTAAAAAAAAGAAAAGAAAAAAATAATATATATATATAATTTTCATTCCTTGAAAAGGAGTTCTTTTAAGACATCAAAATGTTCTCTGTGGATGCTATATCCAAAAACAGCTTCTTCACCAAATACAACTTTAAAGAGAGCAGAAAAACTGTGGAGGTAGAGTGAAACCACCAAGAGATATCTCACTAAATGCACAGTCAATAAAACCTGATCTTAAGGTAACCAGGTCAGTGAAGCAGAGTGATCATTTTTTGAGGAGGAGGACAACTTTTGTGGACTGGAGAATGATGTGATGCACCAGCCAGTGTAGGCAGAGAAACGATCAATAGAATTATATGAAGAGTCAGGCTTACCCACATACACACTAAAAGTCTGAAATGAAACACAGACAAACAAAAGTTTCAATAGCTGAATATAAATACATGATTCATCTTATCCTTCATCTGTAGCATAACATCAGATAATATAACTATGAGGAGGTGGCCCGAGCTTAGCCACTGCCCTCCAGCAGTATTAGACCAGTACATATGTATGTGTATTTGTATTTGTATGTATGTATACAGAGAGAGAGAGAGAAAGAGAGAGAAAATGTTTGAGATTGACGATCAAAACATGAATATAATACAAGAGATAATCATTGCAGCTTTTATTTTCAGGTATATTTGGATCTGATTGAAAACTTAGACAATCGTGTCATTTGTAAAGGAAAACATTTTTGTTTGATAAGCAGAAAAATTGATTCATGTGAAAAAAGTGAATCTTTTTTTTTGCACATCATTTGCTTTCGATAAATGCATCAATCTGGAGACCCTGCGGCACACCAAAAACTTTTGCATAGATTTTTTTTTTCCAAGGCTGTCAACACACCATTGATTCGCTGTTGGTTTTGGAGGTTACATTTTGACAGATGGTCTCATGGGCTTGAATGTTTTGTATCATGAGCAGATTGTTTCTCTCTCAAAGCTTTGAGAATTTCTCCATTGTGAGACAAATAAAGTTTATTTTTATCTTACCTTTAGCCCAGGCATATCCAGCTCCAGGCCTGGATGGCCACTGTCCTGTTCAGGTGATCAGCTCATCAGCTAGCTCTGAAGCAGCACTAGAACGATCCTGATTTTTTGCAGGTGTGTTGCTCCTGGGAGAGCTGGAAAACAGGCAGGACAGGGGCCCCTAAGGACCCTTGCTTTAGCCCATCCATCCATTCATCCATCCATTTCTGATTCGCTTATCTCCACAAGGGTCACGGGTCATGCCTGAGCTAAAACAAAATTGCAGATAACTTGAGGGTAAAGTTATAAGTGAGTCCGCCACTGAGTTTAATACCACCGATTATTTTCATCAATTATATTGACCCTCAGCTTTTAAAGCTTGGCCTCAATCACAATACAGTTAGACAATGATGTGAAAGTTTAGTCCCGCTCCACAGGATCATAAAGTCTAGGATTTTTTTTTTTTTACAGTGATGAGCTATCTGCAAGTCCATTGTACTCCCTTGACCTGTCCTTGCGTGCCACATTGCGTTAATTTTCTAAAGCTCTACGCTGATGTCTGCTCAAATGTCTATGATAATTACTTCAAGTGGCTTTTATTAAAGATAATTGGCCTTCAGAGCAAGATCACATTCAATTACAGTGCTTTACCTGGGAGGAGAAAAAACACAATGGGAATTATGTCAGTAAATTAAAGATAAGAGTCTCCATAAAGAAAATGGATGCAACTATGGATATAAGTGTCACTCAAGTCATCTTTCAACGTCCCACTAGGAATGCCTTTAAAAATAAAATAGAGAGCGTCAGTGTGCGCATAATGCTCAATAGACATTTCATGAGTTAATACAAGAGAAGTGTACTAATTTTTGCCCTTGCAAAAACAATATTACTATTTTTCTGCACATAGGTTGCTGGGGATTCACATCTACTCAACTGCAAAAAGCAAAAAGGGCCCTATTTTCATGCCCAGTGCAAGTCTTGGTGCAAAGGGGTCTCGATTTTCATAGACATGAACAAATACACTCTGCGTAAAAACTAGCACATCTCCAAGTGTAGTTTAACGTGTTTGGGAATTTGGCAGACCACGCTGAGCATTCGTAGTAAACCAAGATCGTTTTTTATTACAATTTGGTGACCAAATGCAGACTAGACATTAGACTAAATAATAGTACGGTAGGTCTAAGTTGCGGCGCAGGTAGTTTAATGTGATTTTGGTCGATTTCATTGAGGTACAGGCAGCACGGTCACCTCCACGGTCACCTCCACCTAATTGTGACTCAAAAACCCTTGACGTCATAAAAACTGTTATTATCTGGCCACCATTTCAATTGTTAGATGCTATTCTTAACTGCAATTGAGGTGGGCTGGAATGCATCAAAAACATTTGGAAGTGCGTGTAAAACTGTCAAAAAAGATAAGCAGGGAAGTTTTTTTGTTTTTTTAGTAAACAAGCAAAGATGCTACCCAACATAACCAGAAACTTGTTTTTGTTGTGTTCACATGCTGGTCTTGCCGGTATCATCAGCTACCAGCAGGGGAACAGCAGCATGCTGGTCTTGCTAGAGGATGGAGCTGAATTGGTACAGCAAGTTATCCAGTGAGTGTTGGGTTGGCAATTTGATTTCCCACTGTTCACCATCGAAGCGTCCCTGTGCAAGACACTGAACTCTAAATTGCTGACAGTGGGCCTGATAGCACCTGTTTAATTAAAAAAACAAAAGCAGATATTAAAGCCGCAAGCCGCTGTACTTTATTGGTTATGATCTGCAATAGTTGAGCAAATTTACTTGATTCAGACTTGAGGCAGGTCTGCAGGGTTTGATTCTGGCTTCAGCCTTCCTGTGTGGCGTTTGCGTGTTCTCCCTGTGCCTATGTGGGTTTTCTCTGGGTACTCCAGTTTCCTCCCACATTCCAAAAACATGCATGGCAGGCTGATTGAACACTAGTCTAAATTGTCCCTAGGTGTGATTGTGAGCGCCGATTGTTGTTCATCTCTGTGTGCCCTGCGATTGGCTGGCAACCGGTTCAGGGTGTCCACCGCCTACTGCCTGAAGACAGCTGGGATGGGCTACAGCACACCTCGCGACCCTTGTGAGGATAAAGCGGTTCGGAAAATGGATGGATGGATGGATAAAATTGACAGGAGAAGTCAACCAAAAACATGCATGGCAGTTTAATGGAACACACTTGAAATCGTCCCTCGGTGCTATTGTCTGTGTGTGTGAATGGTTGTTTGTCTATATGTGCCCAGCAATTGGCTGGCAACCTGTTCAGGGTGCCCGAAAACGGCTGCGATAGGCTCCAGCATGCCCGCGACACTCGTGAGGATAATCGGATTAGGTCATTGATAGATGGATAATCGCGCCACTACTGTTATTTCTGATGGGGAAAAATGAGATGTCCATTCGAGAGGAAGCTTTAATTTGGTTTAATGGACAAAGCACCCAATGAGTTATTAATTTTCAGCCTCAATTTGGGCAGAGGCCACGATTTGATGATACACAGTTGTCATTGGATTTTGATTGTGTGCAACATCTGCCCCAGTTAATAAACATTTAACTTATACGTTGTCGATTATCATGTATTGTACTGACACAAAGAATACACACGCCTTTCACATTAAATCAAACTGGCTATATTGAATGTTACTCTTAAATGATCTAATTCGACGCGCACAAGCTATTGTGGTTAAGCGCCAAGGACGGGCCTCATCCTGCCTGGCATTGGTTTATATGGTGCGATGCTGAGCCCTGCATGCGTTGCAACACACCTGATTCAAATGAACAGGTTCAATGTCAGGCTTCCGCAGAGCTTGCTGATTTGATTTGATGATTTGATCATTTGAATCAGGTGTGTTGCAACAGGGAGACTTGGAAAACATGCAGGGCATTGGCCCTCCAGGGCCTGAGTTTGACACCTATGGTTTATATGGTGCAATGCTGAACCCTGGTGGACAGATTCGGAACTACACATTCACTGCACACCATTCTGACCTGCAAAATGAAGATTAGTGGGCGGTATGCGCGTAAACAATGAAGAGAAAATTATGTAATATGGAATCACAATCATGTGCCTGATGGGATTGCAAGGAAATTATCATTTCTGAAATGATGATCTACAATTTTCTGTAGTGCTTTTCCTCATCAGGGTCATGTGTGAGCTTCAACCTATGTCAGTGGTTTTGGGCAGAAGCGGGGTACAGCCTGGACTGGTCACCAGTCAATCGAAGGACATATACACAAACAACTATCTACACTCACATTCACAACTATGGACAATTTAATCGAATTCTTCATTCAACTGACACGCCTGTTGTGGGAGTCTGCACCAAAACTGTAGTCGCCAGAGAAAATCCATATAAGCAAGGGGGATGTACAATATGCACACTAACCAAAACTGTGCTGCTGCCAAGTAATATGTTTATTTGAATAAAGTGTTTGCTGGGTCAGGGCTCTCATGTTCTTTCACACACTCATTAAACATACTTTAAAAGAGCTTGAGTTGTGTACTCGGTTGTACTGTTAACACCAAGTTAGGGTGATACATTTAGCCATGTGTAAAGAGGAGTGTCAGAAAAGTTCCAGGACTGATTGGTCTAATCAAACCACTTTGAAAACTTTCGAACATAAATGGTTTGTTTAGCGCAAACACAACACACAGCTCATCACCAAAAGACCACACCAACAGTGAAGCGTGGTCATCATGCTTGGGAGCTGTTTTTCCTTTCACCTGGAAATGGAAACCAAATGTCAGGAAAACTCTATTCGAATATTTGAACTTTATTTTGGACAAATTAGAGGCCCGTTCAATGTTGACAGATGTGTGCTGGCTTTCATTCAAGATGAGTTTGAATGTGATTACTTAATTCTGAACACAACTTCACCCACCTTAGATAGTGTGCCCAGTTATGCAACCACACAAGTGTTTATTTTTACTTTCCCTCTCAACAAATAATGAAGAAAAAAAACCCTCGTTTGAAATACATTTTTTGTGACACCAGAGCAGGATTTTTTTTCTGACACACCACATTCACAGTGACAAAATGAGATTAAAGAAGGGACTAAAAGGTCTAGCGCAACCTCCATTTCTGTATTTGTTTTTCCTGTTCAGCCATTTTCAATGGATTCTTTCCACAGGAGGTTGCAGAAACGCAATCCCAGTTCGACAAAAAGCAGATAAACGCTGTGATGAATTTAATTTTGCCTTCACCAACATCTGTAGGAACCTCCTTGACGAGAGTGAGACAGAGAAGCCTGCGGAAAGGAAATCACATCAGTATTGTTACAAATTGCGTTCTACAAATGTAATTTCTCACAATGGAAGTCGACATACTTTCTCACCTGGCTCAGAGCAATCCAGTTATGAACTGTGGGAAATGACATTTTCAGGTTGAAAGCAAAGACAGCTAAGGCTGTTATTCTGATTAAAAACAAATCAAACTCAAAATAACAACAACGTTATATAAGTTTAATCACATAGGGCATTCGTGCTTTCACTCTGTCTGACACGCCAAATTAGGAAATCAATCAATCATGAAAGATTGTTTTAGCTCATGTTCATTTCCAGTCATTTGTTCAACCAACGCCCAAGTAAAAATCTTGAGTTATATCGCTGTATATCCGCCAGGAAATTGCATTGATTGCTGATGTGCACAAAAATGACGACTGTGAGTTGTACAGTTCAATCCTTAAATGCTGCACAAAGTTATCAGTGGCAGATCAACTTTGGGGAGGTGAGCAACTTGTTTATTTTCTTGAGCCAAATGCTCGACTACATAACATTTCTTGAGTGAGAGAAAATGATCGTATTGAACTGTGACTTATACTCCTAACCTCATCGCTCTATCGCCCAGCATGTTATTAGCAATTTTCCATTGCAAGGAGGTAATCTCGAGCACTTGGATGTTTGAACAGTAATGCCGCTATAAACCTCCATGCACTTATTGGCACCCATTGTCACTTTACGACCCCCAGACAGCAATTCTGCAGGAACGATTTGAGTTTACCCATGAAGGCTTTTATCCCAAAGCAGAGTATGGTTGTCTCTTCCACTCAGATGAATCATTAAAGGTGTGCAGTGATTTAATGTTTTTTTTAATTCCTCCGAAAGGGTTTTATGGTGGTCCTAGCATCATATTAAAAAAAAAAACACTGGAATTGTTGAATCTAATGAGGCAGTTGGTTATCATACTGTGATGCTTAAAAAGGGCTGACAGTGACACCACTAAATGTCTTTGACGCCATCAGATGAGATAAAATATCGTCTTACATGCGTGTATACACTGCGGTCAACAGGCTGTCAGAAAGTGTTTGGTACTTTTGGAAAAAACAAAGCTTATTTTGACTGTTCACTTCTTTTCAAATAAGCATATTCTCCTCCCCACTCGATATTCTTGTACTGTAGACATATCTACAATGAGGTGTGCAGCCACTTCGGACAACCAATTACAGCGGGTGAGATTTTTTCTCCATAACAAAACTACAATTACTGTGTAGCCTTATGCCAGCAGCCGACTGTGTAATAAAATAAATCAATTCGTCCATGGGTTAATAAGATCTGGTCATTTTACAGTACAAACATCCAAAATCAGTCTGAAAGAATGCCACTGTCATGAGTCTGTTGTGGTGTGGGCCGACGCGAGGCGAACAGGAAAAGGGAAAGATCCATACTAGAAGTCCAACATGTCACTCTGCTTCTTTGCCAGCTTGGCCACCTCTTGTCGTATAGCATGTACAAGTGCAGAGGTGGAGAGGTTGCTCAGGGGAATGCTGTCCGTGTCCATCCCCGACTGCTGCAAGCTTTTCTGGGATGCTGTGCGCTGGGCGGCAGGCTGTTGGTCCAGAGCCTGAGTGTACTGTAGGGGAAGTATGGATGGGCTCCCCTGCGGGTAGCGAGGATGAGGAAAAGCCTCGACATAACCCGGCAAAGGAAGCTGGAAAAAAAAAAGGGTATAGGTTACAAGAAAAAAAATGTAATTCAGCATTGCCAATAATAACATCCAAAGCCAAAATGTATTTATAGTTCAGACACATTAAAGCTTATTATCTCAATAAAGCACAAAGTGTTATCATCGCTGTTTATTGCCACTTTCAGTTGATGTTTACTGTCACACTAAACATAAGACGAAGATGGTTACACTATGTGTATTTAAAACAACCACATAGCTTTGACTTTCAGTCCATTCAGGCTTAATGCTAAGCTAAAAAAAAAAAAAAAAGCAATAGGTCAAATAAAAATGGTGCAGCAAGACATGTAGACAGGCCATTTTTAAGTACAGTACTAAGTTAAATACATTTACAGTATTCCCTGTGTAAAACTACTAATATTGGTGATTTACTAATGAGCTGAAAGAGAAGTGGAAATGTCTCGTTATATTCGTCTGTCTGTCCCATTCTGTCCCCATATGGCCAAGAGTGCCACACCAGAATGAGCAGCACAATAGCGATTCAATTTATGGAGTGTCACAAAAACTGCTTAATTCTTTTTAATTTTATTTAATGATGTCATTACTGTGTTTTTATGAATTACAATATTATGGGGGGCTATTTTTTCTCCCCAAAATATACATTTCTAATAAATGCATGAATTCAATAAATTAAAATGTCATACAGGGTCTGCCCACTGATGCGGAACATCTTCCGGTTCTGGAGGATAGGACATCCAAGAGGGGCTGTGGTAGGAGGTGGGCGAGGCAGAGACGAAATAGTCAGAGTAGCCCGGCCTGCTAGCTGGGATGGAATAGACGGCCGTGATTGGGTTTCCTGAAGAGAGTCCAGGAGAGAGTGAGAACATGGAGAGTGGGGGACCACACCATGACTTATTTTTAAAATGTCACCTTGGTTCACTGTCCACTCACCTGAGTAGTTGGACACAGGCTGCTCTATAGTGATGGATGGAAGTGCTGCCCGGGAGCTCGGCCCATATGGGTTGTTGTCATGTGGAGTCTGCATTTCAGTGACGGATGTCTGAGAGCTTTTTCCCTTGGGCCCCAGGTCAGAGATGGAACTGAGCGTGGGGTTGCCGAGAAATAAACACAGAATTATACTAAGCAAGCCCCACTAGAGGGCAGACTCGCTCCGTGCGGATGAGCGATTTGCTCATTAGCATTCCTGCCATACCTCACTGCACTAGTTCAATATTAAAATGTACACAGGGCCTGAAATCACGCTGGTCACAGTACATTACCTTGAATATATACAAGTCCCCGCAAATGGGTGTGAGTGGGAATCTATGCTGGCGATGCAACAGACAGCATGTGTACGTATGAGTGAAACCTAATGAGCATTACCGTCTTAAGGAGGTGCCGGGAGGTGGTCCAGTGCGAGGTGGTAATGGAGGAGGCGAGCTAATTGCCATTTCAGGGAGCTGGGTGAAGTGAAATGCCTACAAGAGATAAGGAGAAACTCTCATGAACATGATTCTGAAGGGTTTTCCAAACTTTTTCTTCCAAAGACCGCGTGCATCGCATTTTGATGATGCAGGCAGCCGCGCTGTGGGTGGCTGGGGGTGCCAAATAAGGCGTTTAATCCCACGAGACACAAAGGCTCGTTTCCGATGTGTTTTTTGCCCGGAAGGCTCTATTGTGCAGAAATGAATTGCTATTCACAAACCATTCACAGACACCAGATACAGAGCACTTACTATAACGCTCATCAAAAAGAAATACTGTATACTACAGTTCATGTTCATGTTCACCCAAAACCTAAGTCAGTTCATGCAACAGTCACACTTTCTTGGCAAGCAGCAGTCAATTTCTTTGCAGAAGATAACGTACTCTATGCCTGCCAGGATTGCTGTATGTCTGCATGTGCTGCTCTGCCATTTGTGTTCAAATATCCGTTGCTTAAAGGGTTATATCACCGTGAAACTGATGTTATTCATTAGCGCATCAAAGCCATTTAGCATTTTTTGGGGGTTTGTATTAAGCTAATCAGATTTTACTAAGACAAAGCTATCTAAGGCTAAGGCTTTCTATCTGCCAGCTGCTGCTTGTTCTGAAGTGAGTTGAGTTAACTGCCATCATACAGCGCTGGTACCGAAAATTTCTGCTCACAAGTCAAAGCAAAAAAAAAAAAGTGGCCCATGACTTGGCTTCTGTCTCAAAACAATTTTGATCAGGTCTCCTGTATCTCAAGGCACTGCGGTATACTGTATACAGTCTCCACTAATATATAAATAAAACCTCGGTAATAAAGCAATGATTTTTCAGAATCTTTGAGTAGCCAGCAGCCCTGTGCCCCACAAGAATAGAGTCACCCCTGTACTGAGCAGGGTTGTGTCAATTCTTAATTTTATCATGTGTTGCAGGCCAGTAAAAAAATGGACGGTCGGCTGCAAATGGCCCCTGGGCTCTAGTTTGGACACACTGGCTCTAGAGACCCTATATTATCTCATCCTGCTTACTGGTTTAGGCAAACTGCACTGGTATACATCTGCGCCATAAGACGGGCTCCATTGCAGTCCTCCACGACCGCAGCTTATAGTGCCCGGGGCGCTGGTCACCACATCTGCATAGGGAAGTGAATCTGGAACGGCGCTGTAGTGATCAGAAGGGGGCCGGCGGTGGTGGGAGTGCCTCCCGGATGTGGAGTGTCCCCCCGAGGCCAGACTGAATGCCTCCTCCAGGAGCAGGTGCATCTGCTGCCTCACTTCATCAATGGATGGCTGTGAGCTCAGGGTGGACGTCTGTGACTGGCCTTTCAGACCGCGGCCGTACACGAAGCCCCTCTGATCCATTAAATGGTCGACATTCGTCTCTTCTATCAACTCAGGCTCGGTCTGGAATAAACACGCAGAGTGCCGACACATGAAAATCAACGAAATTCAACTATAAACTTACTGAATCACATGGTAAAAACCATTGCACGTTCACAGAAAAGAATAAGTCATCGGATGAAAGAATGTCCCACTTTGTTTTTCTCTTCACCATCAGTCATTGAAAATCGTAACCACTCCATACGTTTCACAGTTCCCATGTTTCCAAACAATTCACCTAGTCTGTGTTTTTGGTGATAAATGAAAGCGCCTCAAGACTGCCCTACTTCCGATGCAAATAAAAGGTTGCCACGGGATACCTACTGTCGTACAACTCTTAAATCAGTCCCCCCTGAAACATGAAACGGGAGAAACATCTGCAGTGACGGGAAAATAATTTGTGTGTGTGTGTGTGTGTGTGTGTGTGTGTGTGTGTGTGTGTGTGTGTGTGTGTGTGTGTGTGTGTGTGTAATTGGCTTGGTTCGCAGGCTGCATAGGTTGAAAAAAAAAGCATGCGAGTGATGACTGATTTTTCAAAAGTTTTTCTTCTTTCATGGAAATTTTATTTGTCTTTGCTTTTTAGTGTACTGCAAAAAATCAGCACGGATGCCCGACATTAAAATTTGTCATCCACATTTTCACTTTAATAGTCCCTCCATTTTGCTGTATCACGCTAATGAGTAAGCTTACATCATACCACATATAGAGCATGTCTCGCTTTCCAAAGCTGGACAAAATGCAAAGGAGGTGGGGTGGGCAGAGGGGGGGGGGGGGCGGCAACAGCATTTAAGTCGCTGATATCACTGCTTATGATTTACAAAAGAACCACTCACAGTAAAAACACCAAGCGGAATGAGTCTGCTCCATTACACCAGGGAGCCAGAAACCATAATGGGACAATAAAAGATGGCATCATGAAGCAGTCAGACGGATATGCATTACATCAAGCCCTTATAAATGTTCATTTGGGATTATAAATGAATCCACTGTCTTCCAGCAGCTTGTTGGTGCACACAGTGACCGCACCTGAGCGCGGCACGTCTCAACTTGAAATGTAAACTAGGCCAAGAAGACATGTCATGTCTGATAACCTTTGGGCCTATTTTCACTACCCATGTGACTAGATTAAAAACGGTTATACAATTTGAGATTATTCCAATTATGATGAATGACAAATTGAGTACAGTATGTAGTATGAGCATTTCTTCAGTTAATTGAAGAGCCTATACTCAGACGATAGAATGTGAATGTTTTTTTTTGTCCGGCAATGCATTCAGCATCCTTCTAATGCAAGTGAATGTACTACCATGTACAGTACGTGTTTTCCTCACTACTAAAACAGGTCAGTCGTAGAACGAGAACGTGCACGAATAGAATGATGATGACCGACAAGTGATTTTATTTTTACGATTGCCTTTCACTACTGTATGACATCCATCCATCCATTTTCTAATCGACATATTCACACGAAGGGTCGCGGGAGTGCTGCAGCCTATCCCGGTTGACTTTGGGTCGTAGGCGGAGGACATGGAATATTTTTTTTTCCTTTATTCAAGCACCGTGTTAATGCTCAAACAGTGCATCAAGTTAACAGTGGAATAAAACCATTTTTGATACTACTATGCTTCTGTATCTTATTGTTGGTAAAGGATAGTGCTACTTGAAGAATGACTTGTTTTCATTCACTTGTGTTTTCTCATGTCATTTAATGGTATGGATCTTTATATTGTGTTCATTGTAGTGCGGTGAATTTTGCATTGTATGGTGTGGTAAGGTAGTTATGGCATGAAGTAGTTTTGGAATGCAGATGGGACTTACATCATAGCCGCTGTTTCGGATGCCTTTCCTGGGTCTCTCCCTCATCACAAGCAAATCCATCTCTGTTCCTCCAGGACTTGGACTGTTGAGGCTCTGCCTGCTGCGATACGACGTCTGCCCTATCTGATTGTGCCTGTAGGATATATTTTTGAAAAATAAAGTAGCAAATAGCTACAGAAAACAGATAATCCATGTATTTAGAGTTTGGATTATTTCCACACCGATGTTATACAGCATTTGGTTCCACATTTAGGCAGCGCAGACGTTAAACACAGCTTTAGTATATTAGGAACAGCCTAGCAATAAAGAGAGCGCATTCGGAACAAATCAATTCATTTGTTTTCGTGTCCCTTGAGCTTGACAGGAGGCTTTATGATGCCAGAAAACATAAACAAGTTGGGAGTAGAGTATGATTTAATTGCAGTTATACGGATTTCACTGAAGGATTGCTCACATTAAAAGCGATAAAATAGATTTAATACATGAGTTACATTAAAGTTTACCTTTGGGAGGGGGCGGGGGGAGGCCCGCGTGTGTGGCTACATATACAGTAGGTGCTTCTTTGTCTAATACTTTTTGAATCCCAAATTTAGCCTTCTGTTCCCGCAATATCCATTCATGTTGCCCACTCTTCCTCACCTCACGTGAGACTTGACGTAGGTGGAATTTCGCTCCTCCTCAAAATCCGCCCTCTCGTGGCCATGCCGCTGTTTTTGCGAGAGGGCCTGGCTGCTGTAGCTGCTACCATCCATTGGAGGAATGTCGTAATATCTCTTCTTGGCCTTGAGTCTCAGCTTGTTCCTGTATTGTTCGATGTCCGACCGCTGTTTGAGGGCTAAGTTCACCTATGTGAGTGGAGGAGAGAGTGGCAGAATAAAAACTTTTTGAAAACTTGTTAAAAAAAGGCTAACTGAGTTTTTGCCGCATACTAATACATGGGCGCTCGGGATACGGACCTCCGTCTAGGCTTAAAAAATGTCACACCTATGAAATCAATGGCCGAAGGCATCCTAAAGTAATGGCTACCTGAATTTTCCTTTCGTTCAACAAAATGCAATTTCGACAGTCCACATGCCAAAAAACAAGTCATTCAAAACTCTACATTGTCCATAGGTGAGAAGGGGAGTGTGAATGTTTTTAAAAAAATCTAAATATGCCCTGTGAGTGGTTGGCAACCAGTCCTGGGTGTACCCCACCTCACGCCCAAACTTAGTTGCGATAGGCTGCAGGTCACTCTGACAGATTGAATCTACTCGATGCACAAACTGAATTACGTCTGGAGTTAAATTGATTCCACTTTCCCGCTTCAGACTCCGTATATATTTCTATTTATATACAATATTGAAATCCAAAAGCAGATCAATTCAATTAATTCAGATGCACATTTAGGCGTGAACTGAGGTTCATCCTTTATAAAAGGGATTGCCGCTATTTTATCAAAAGAGACGGGCAGTGGAGTACAAACACTCATCACAACATAACCACCTCAGCAAACATCATAAAAATCATGCTCATAATAGGAAATCAATCAAAACATATTGAAAGGCACAAGCAACGAAATGTCAGGGTTTGCGTTTATGTGATTGAATTTACCTCTCCGTTGAGCATGGCTGAGTCACGGTCAGAAGAAACATGGTGCGAGTAGTTGAGCTGAGCTGTCATGGGCTTTATTGAAATGAGCTGCAGGGAGCCAGAGGATATATCGTATGGATCTGAAGAACAGAGAATACATTCATTCACAAAACGGCTCAACTCATCCGTATTTTGTGAATCACAGAGAACATCGAAACAGTCTACGGCCTGAAAGCTAAATTCCTGACCTTGCCTCTGACAGACAAGCGATTGAAGCAAACTAGAGTGCACTTGGCGTCAACCAGCAAATGTGCTGTTGATTCAGTCTCAACAAGTCTGCTGTTTCAAGCAGGACGGTATTTCCCAACCTATATTTTGCCAAGGCGCCTTTTCATTTGAAAAAAATCTAACTGCACGCCACCAAACGAAAATGACACAAAAAGCAATGCACACACTAAAATAACGGTGATCCCGTCTCACAAAATTACGTGTGAGATCTGGGCCTGTTCATATATAATTGGTCATAGTCAAGGGGCTCATTTCACAGCATCCACTGGTGACATGCTGTATGATAAGTATCATTAATGGGTGCCTTTTATGCAAAAAACATCACGTCAATCTCTGCATATAGCTAAGTGAAAAAATGAAAGCATGTAGAGTACAAACCAGGATGTGATTGTCACACGACCACATGACCTTGTTGTAAGAAGCATGAATGATTTTGTACTCATCCTCCCTCCCCCTCCCCGTGCATGCATGTGACGCTCACCGTCTCTCTTGCGCGTCTCCTCCTTTATCGGTTTCTGCTGCGCTGTGACTTTCGGCGCCGCCAAGCCCCGGACGGAATTCCGCAGCTCTGATTCGCTGCTGATGACGGAACCGTCCTCACTCAACAACTTGCTGCAAGTAACCATAGCAACAGGAGAGGCGGTGAGCTCTCCCAAAAATCGGGCTCGCAGCCAGGTTTTGTCACCCTTCCCTTTAGCGGTCTCACCTTTCCAAACAAATTCAATTATGCTGGCAATTGTTTGTTATAAGAAGAGACTTCTGCAACACCGCAATTTTCCTTTGTTTAATGCAACAGCAGTCCAAAACTATACAGGACTGTTTAATCGCTCAGCAACCTGAGTTGCTTATCAACGAACAAAATATGACATACATGCACATGCATAGATGCGTCCGCTACATTTAAAAGGATGAAATAACAGAACATTATTTTGCCCGTAATGAGACAAAGGCTGGTCTTTTCACGCCGTGTTAAAGGGCCTTTAAATGCTGCAATGAGGCTGGAATTAGAGCCGCGCCGACAGTGACATCAAAGCGCCGCAGTCCATCCCTTATTTGTCTGCTAAGAATGATAACGGCGAAGAGAGAGACAGAGGAACAGAGGATGCCCTCCCTGCTCCCGTTGAGGCGGCGCAGCATGGCCTCAACAAAGACGTGCACTGTGTGATAACTAATAGAGACGTAGAGAATACATTTACATTGGCTGCGTGCGAGGGAGAAGTTCGGTGAACAGATATGTGGAATCGTGACTAATGGGATGAAGGGAATGGCAGGATGAAAAATCTTTAGGGACGAGGAAGCTTAGTGCAGATAACGGTGACTTTATTTGGCATTGGGGAGGAACTACATTATGTAAGTATTTGAAATGACTGGTCAAAATGAAGTCTTCCGAACTGCACTCATGATATTGCACATTTCTTTCAAATTATCCTCTAATGATTCATTTATATCCACCCAGTACTATTCAGTTACACTGAACAAAAATATATGTTTGAGTTCTTACGTTAGCTGCATTGGCCGTTCGACAGTAGTGCAAATATGCCACCGATAAACCATTACTGAGGTGTTCAATGAGGGCTATATTATTAGATATTGGTCCAAATCCAAGTTACACGACCAACTTATCCAAGCATGCCTTTAAAGAACAGCATGTCTTTGCCACCAAAAAGCGAAATAATCAATTTGATCCGGCCACATGTTTCGATCTCTGCACAGTGTGTGTATTATTCAACATTATGTCATTAGTAGGGCATGCTTTGACTTCTCTGAATGAGCCAGGGCATGTTGCGGGGTTTCCATTTTGAAACAAGGGCATTTGCATGGGGTGAAAATACCTTTGTATTTGTCAGTGGCGAGGTTCGCCTTGTTGACTGTGCCCTCTGGTTTCAAGGTCTTCTCCAGCGAAAGTGGTGCATCGCGAATTTTCAGGGACAACATCAAAGTATCTTGACCAGCAGGTAGGGTCTCCTCGTCTCCTCCCTGTTGCCCCAAATGCTGCTTCGCATAGTCAAAACCTTGAACTGGCTAAGGGTGGGCGGGAAAAAAATGGAAAAGAAGTTTGCAAGAAAGAATCAATATGAAATTGTAAATGTATTTTACTTTGGAAGCATAGCATCAAATCATTTTCCTCATCGTATCTATAATATTGGCGGTTGACACCTCTCATGTTGTTTTAACACAATACCAGCGCTAATGCTTGCTGTTTGCAGTGCTTGTTCAAACGCTGTTACACATTTTGAGGAAAATTTGTAACAACACAGACCAGTTCTGTCTTGAGCATGTACATTTATTGGCATGGTTTTTGTTGTTTATGGCCTTGTCTTTCTTGGTTACAAATGCATATTTAAATCTATCAACAGATTGTTCAAACAAAGTTTGTGCTATTCGGCTGGAAGAGTGAAATTTCAACATAGACCTAAAATTCTCTCAACCTTTACATGTGAACTTATTTTTTTAAATGTTCTGACCCTTTGAATGCACATGTCCAACTGTTTCAGTACTTTTTACCAACTTATTCTCTCACAAGGAGCTGAACAGAGTTTGAGTCCTTAATCGAATAATATTACTGTTTGAACAGTGCTCTGCATCACGTTGTTCACATTTTGACATCATGAAACCAAAACTAAACCCAACAACTGAACACTTCCACGCCACTGCGAGGCTTCAAACCTGAGGACACCAGGAAGTTGCAACAGAGGTACAGAGAGACTGGAAGAGTCACAGAAAGATGAGGAACATCGGTACAAATGGTATGGTCAATTAATTTGATCTTGTGCTGATTAATTTTATTGGTGTTGCATTATATCTGAGTAGGTCAATGCATTAGGGGGGAAGAAATGACTTAATGAAGGTATTTAAAATATACCAAAAGTAGATCATGTAGGAAAGGTATTTACAAGAATGCCATGAACTATGGTGTCCAAAAATAGCTGTCAATAAATGTTACTTGTGGTTCTAGAGAAATAAAGTGCGAGGGTGTGCGGGGGGGTTTGAAAAAAAATGTTTACCCACTGCTGTGCCTTCAACTGGAAAAAATAAATTGATTTAACTAAAGCCCTTTTCATCTTCTTCCAACTTCATGTCCAATAAACACTCACAGTGGGTGGTGATAAAACGAGATTGGCAAGTTTTCATAAAAATATAATGATGGAGTTAAACATTAAAATACACTTGGGGGCACGGAGGAGCAATGATTTACTGTTTGTATTGAGAAAGTATAGCCGTCCCGTGCACGCACGTGCACACACTCGCTCGGAGTGAAAAATGCATGCTTCAAATGCATCTATCCAGCGTTGCAAAATCAATGTGACACTTCACTGAACAAGCTCTCTTTTTGTATTAATGCACACCCTCATACAGGCTATAGAAATCATTGAATGTTGAGCCACATTGAGTTCACTTGAAATAAATTACTAGCGCAATAACATATGCATTGACCACAGCATCTGTCAGAGTAAAACAATCACCGTTTTTACTCCAAGGGAAATCACTATGTGGGTGTTTTTACATGCGAGGATCGCATAGGGATCAATTGTGCACCGTAATAACTGCGGATTACGGAAGGTAGTGTACGATTTTTATTAGTATCAATAAAGCAGCAGAATGTGCTGAGGGTGTCACTTTTTGTTTTCATTCATCTACACCGATCCGTTTGGGTGAAGAGAAGCCAGGCTCAGCAAAAATGACAGTGCGTGGGAGATGCTCAAAGGAGTTTGAGCGGGATAGATCGACACCCTGCTTCTTTGCAATTTTATATGTTCACACATTTGTGCTTCATAAACACTCTGTGTAAAAGCTGGCTGGATCTGTCAAGTAACATCTGGAGATTGCTTGAGGCCAATTGTCTTTGATCCAAGAGAATCCCATTGTAAAAAGCGTGAGAGCTCCAGTGGGCTGCTGTGTTGGTAGTTTTCATCAACACGGCACAACATACGGCTGTCGAGATAGTTCCTTCGAAGCTCTCATTTGACCCCATGCAAAGAGAAAAATTGTTGTACCTGATGATAGTAGTTGACGTCCCTCCGGTACGCCATCTGAAAGTGAAGAAAAGTGTTTTAACGGGACATAGTCGGTAGCTACAGGCATCTCATTTTAATTATAGAAGAATAAATAAAAGTGGGATGATGGATTGGATGGGGGAATGGATGATAGTATGAATCTAAAAGCTACATCAATTCTGTGATAAATCGTTGTTTGATGTTTTAATTATCCTTTTTTTCTTATCATCTCGTTATATCTATTTTCGTGATGTCATGAAGCAATTTTTTTTCCAACCCATACATTTTCTATTCCACTTGGCGAGCTGGAGCATCTCTCAATTGACTTTGCGTGAAATGCTGACTTGTTGCCACTCAATCACGGGGCACATACTATCTACATACAGACAATTCATACTCACATACACCTGAACCCATGCCGCACGGATGTCAGCCATTTTTTTTGGCCAATATAACTTGGTCTTTTCAATATAATTCGTTCAGGATGGCTTTTGTGATGCATGATAAGGATTGTGTTTAGGTACCGAATGGGGAAAAATAATAGAAATGAAACTCTGAATTTAAAATAAAGTTCAAATTAAAGGAGACAATATTGTAGCAGCAATTGGGTCTTCCGTAGTCTGTAATTATTTCAGAAAGAAATATTTCATGGACTTTTTGAATGGATAGTTGATATGCATGGATACAATTCAATTTATGGATTTGTACACATTTACCTTAGCTCGTGGATTCAGGTTTCCAATTGCATCCGCTTTGTAGTCCTTTTTGTTTCTTCTGCATAGCACAGCTGTGGTTATGAGAATGATGAGTGTCACAACAGCGATGGGAGCCAACACTGCAGCGATGATCCAAAGGTTATTTGGAGGGTTCTTGACCACAGCTGAGGAATGTAAAACATTATCATTGCGTCATCATTTTATTGCAACAATCATGCTTTTTAATGAAGTGGCCACTATTTTGTTAACGATTGGTTCAACATTATCCATTTTAATGTTCAATCATGAATCATGTATAGTTATAGGAATTGAGGGATTTCATCATCTACGGACCATAATATCGTCAAAAGATTCTGAGAATCTGGAGAAGTCACCGCATGTAAACGGCAAAGCCGAATGCCAACATCGAGTGCCTGTGACCTTCAAGGAACTGTTTTGAAGTGAGTTGAGGAGCTTCATTGAGAAACAAACATGTTTTGCCGCCATCTTGTGGCATCTGTATGCAATTATAACACTTGTTGGTGGGGTGTTGATTACTTACAGCTGTTCACTTTTCACAGCAGGGCTCAGTCACTACCCGCAGCAAAATGCGGGGTTTCTCTCTATCGGCAGTTGCATACTCAATGTCATGTTCAAAATTATACAGTGTGGTACAACGCACAAGTGGGCCTAACGAATTATGTGCTTGATCAATGCATAATATAATACTGTACATCGACTACATTATCCTGCTAAAACATGCAGATGTGGCCATTGTACCCACGCTAAAATACTCCACATTCAGCTCAACCTAATTTCAAGTCTATTTTGGGCAACACTTTACTGTATGAGAGAATGCTATCAGCTCTTAACTGTCTGGACTGTCTCCCTCTTGTTCTGTTCACCAAGCTCTGCAGCCTGTGCCAACAATGTCCGGCCGGCAGCCTTTCAGAAAGATTATAGAACACAAAGCTTCCCGAAGCTCTTCTTTCTAAACCCCGTATGTGGTTTGAGGTTGTCAACGTCCACTTGTCAAACACTTAAAGGCTGCTGTTGCTTACGTTCTGCTTGCAGTTGAACAAAGTAGCCAAGGGTGAGCGCCATGGTCTGAGAATCCACCGTGTTGAGCACCTTGGCAGCTGACACTCCCGCTAGTGGAATGCCATTGTGCTGCACATAGTAGGTCATCTCTGCTGGATTCTTTATTCCTGGCACTCTTCTGAGATTCACCATCTGAGCAGACGAAACAGTAGAACATCAAAACAATATCGTGTGCTGCTGTTTTAACATTTTGGCCAAAAACAAAACAAAACAAAAAAAAACACGAGACAAGAATTGTTTTGATGATCAGGGTCACACACAAGCGAGAGCCCATCCAGGAAATCGCAAAACAAACTAAACTGTACCAACCATTCATATTCACAATTACAATTACGGCCAATGAATGCACCTTTTCCACTGCACAGTACTGACTTGACTCAGCTCTACAAATCGGTTTGGAGCAGTATTTTGTTGCACTCCAAAATGCTAGTTTGGGAAACAGAAAAAAAAACAAAAACAAAAAAGACACCGCGCTGATGAGGATTCATTGTATGTCTGAGTGAAGACTGAGGACACCAAGACAAGTAGAGTTTGTAAAGTGTAATTGCAGTGTATAGAGTGACGGCACAAGTGTGACACACGGTTAGGATGTGGGTTCGTTTTTCTCATTTGGTAGCTGTGCATCGTCATGTATTACAATGACCCAACCAATAGTGTTGTAACACTCAAGACCAGTCTTGGTCTCGAGACCGGTCTTAAAACCACATTTTGAAGGTCTTGGTCTTGTCTCGGACTTGACTGCCAAAAAGTCTTGGTCTCTGTCTCGAACTGTGTGATCTTGAGCACAACACTATCGACGAACGAGCAAATAGGAGGAGTGCAAGTCGTTCTATTGGTATCAACTCGGCACGCTTAATACTCTGGCTGACCACTTTGCAGGAATAGTGTGAATGAAAAAGCGTCACTGGCTCGTGAAAAAACTGAGTGGGTGCCATGGATATTTCAGGTGTCGATGTAACGAACATGTTTCTGAACTCGAGGACAAAGCCTTAGTAACTGGAGAGAACCCATGCAAGGAGAAGGAGAACGTGCAAAGTTCAGACAGTAGGGTCCAAACTTAGATCTGAAACATCCTAATCTGACCCTTGATGCTGTGAGGCAAACAAACATTCTCACCGCATGCTATAAATTCATGTGGGGCACTCAGTAGCATCTATTATACATGATTCTTTCTTTCAGAGCAACTGAGACCCGCTAACTCCCACGGACGACTATCTCTTATCATACCTGGACAGTGTAACTGCCGACAGCGGTGGCTCGTTTGAAGCGAGTGCCCTGCTGGCCTGCCAACACAAACAACTCGGCAAGCCGTTGTTCCATCAGACTGGCAAAGCTTTGGTACAGTTCGGCCAGGCTGGCGTTATCCACATCCTGGATTACTGTGAACGGGGACAACATAGGAGAGAGCCCCCAGCGAGTTAAAAAACTGTTAGACACAGAGGCGAAATGAGACACATGAACAAAATGCAATTGCAAAAGTTCAGAATTTACATGATTTTGATTTTATAGCCAGCAAGTGAGCCCTACTACTTATTACCTCCACTCATTCACTGATAACTGATCACCTTGTGTATCTTAAAAGTTGTTTCATTTTATTGAGAGTCATAAAGCCTGTATCTTAAGTCAGGGTAAGAATAGTTTCTCATTTTTCCTGATAGCTAGTTCTTATTCCATTTTAACATTTGTTGTTTCAGTTCATTTGAATTCATTTTTTGAGGAAGTCTGTTAGTTTTTCAAAGTGTTTTTTTCCAAAAGACTTTGTCTAAATTAGTTTTATTAGTTTTAGTATTAGTTTTATAAATATATGGTGTATTTGTTGAGTAAAAGGGAAAAAAAGGTCACCATGTGTTGTGTAAATTATATAAATTGCAATTCTCAAAACTTACACCTTCCTTCTTCTTTGCTGATGTATAGCAATATCAAAACAAATACCTTTAAAATGAACCCGGAATGTTGATGTATGACAGGGGTGTCAAACTCTTTTTTTTTCGCGGGCCACTTCGGAGTTACGGCTTCCTTTGGAGGGCCGGTGGAAAATCTCATTATTTATTACCCATAACACTTTGACATTTCGGTGCAGATTTCAGCAAGAATCATGATAGTTGACACACATGATTTGTTCCCGCGGGCCACATAAAATAATGTGGGGGGGTCTGGCCCCCCCATGTGATGTGTGATATTAAATGGTGAAAGACAAAATCTAAGGACATTTTCACTATCATTCTAGTCACTTTGAGATATTTTAGTTTTTATTAAAAATGTTTAAAGCATTTTCTGTTTTCATGTTATTTTGTTAATGAAAATCTTTTTTCAATTTTAGTTTTGATGATTTTGATAGTTTACCTTTCCTATAATAACACTGGTTGAATGTCACCAAATATTATTAAGCAGAAGACCTTGAAAAGATTTGGCCTCACATCACAGAAAGTTCAGGTTGAGAGAGAAGCATTTTGATCCATTAACAGAGGACTAGTAAGAACCTGGCCTGCAACTGTATGAGAGAAAAAAAAAATGTCTCAGAATGCACGTTAAATGTGCACACACTTCAACAAGTGCGGCGCATTTCGACACACAAACTGAAGTAGAAGGGGAAAAAAGAAAAAAAACTTACTAATGAATTAATACTCTTACCTGTGATAACCCAAAAGTCCCTGGTGGCAATAGAGGTGTTCAGGTTATGATACTCCAGCGCTGAAAAGGTAAACAAAAATATATATTGTATTTAACCCACTTCACTGAAATCCAAAGACAAAGTTGTTTATTTTTATTGTTTTGAATTCATACTGTAATTTCATATCTTACAAAGTATTCAACTTATTCAAAATGACTTCTAAATCATTTGTCCATACAGTACAATACAGAAAGGTGATTGTTTTTTTTTTAATTGTAGGTACAGGTAGTTCTGATTTCATTCTTTGAAAATATTAAGTCTTTTGAGCAAATGAAACCCGATTATACTGTATGTATAGAGACTTGGGTCAATCCATTTTTAGTTCAACTTTTTTCAGACATAAAAAGTGGTTTTTGACACCCTATCAAATGAAACTAAAGCTCATAAAAACTCAAAGACTCCTGTAAGATATTTCTACAAATATGGCAGAATTTTTTTCACACTTCTCGTCAACAAATTTCTTTGTCGTTTCAGTCATCATTCGAGTGCTTTGTGTTTCTGACATCAACAGTCGTTCAAACGAGAAATGTTCCCTGTGAGTTGGGGATTTAATCATTGTAATCTGGTTACGAGGTGTCAAATATCTGATTTAGTGCGATACAAATTTGAGCTGGCTGCGTGTTAGGCAAACACAGCAGCAAGGAGAGCGCTCGGCTGCTTAAGCTCCGGTTGATGCCGTGTTCTTTTTACATCTATTTCCTGCTTGATTAAACTGCTGCGCTGTGGGCTGCTGCAAGCTTTTGCAGGGGACGCTGCATCGCGTGGCCTGCGAAAGCAGACTCACGTTACACTTGGCCATCGCGGCAGTAGTAAAGCAGCATAACGGTGGCTGAGTAAAAGATTGAGGATGGAAATTCAACATTGAAAAAACATACTGTAGCTACGGGGCTCGACGTAAAATCAGTTCAATGATTTGGGTCAAAGGTAGCGTTGAAGCTGGACTAGGTCTTGGATTAAAGACAGCGCTGTGGATCCATTAAGATGAGAGGTGTTCCAAATCATAAGAGCGATGACTAGACTTTGCTGTTCTTTCTCAGTCCTGTAGGTGTTGGTAGTCTAAATTTGAAATTGTTGCAGAACAACGAACTGTCAGGAAGCCAAGAAAAAGAAGATGTTTTGGCCATCTGTGTATTAAAAGCATGGTTTATACACGCTGTTCATCTCACGGTGGATGCTCAGAAGACTCACCATGGTCAGATTATAGAAAGTCTTGGCGACAAACCCATGGTGTGATCAAGTCTTCCTCCGTATCGACTTATTTTCCGAGTTTCCCCAAGTTGCTATCTTGCGAACCGGCAGGATGCCATTTTTAAAGCATGCAGACTCAAACTATCCTAACTGACACAGGACGCGGTTCCTCTAGCTACTCAATTGCACTGGGGTATTCCTCAAATTGCTGTATGCACACAACACTCGTAGAAACGCATCAATAGCAGGTTATCTCTACGTCAAGGCAATGTCAGCATTTTATATCCGATTTGGTGATGTGAAGTCAGCAGTTTTTACCTTCTCATGGCCATTAATAATTGGCTCTTTGTCAATTTATTTTAATGGGAGGCTGATCTTGTAAGCCCCCAAATACCAGCTTAGGACTGTTGCGGAAATAGCTGTCCATTGGTGGGATTTGGCTTCAAGGAGCTTTTAAATTTGAGCCTGGATGAAAGTAATTCCACTATTTTTTTATCCATAACTCTCCACGTATACGACATAACAATACCCCTTCTCATCTTTTTTGTATATGAAAATGTATATGAAAACAATTTATGTATAAGTAACTAACTCTGAACTGACCTGGAAACGATGACTAAACCCACTGTGTTTGGGCTTGCACTACAAACTATCCCCCTAACATTTTATTTGTACTCAAAAACATCAACATGAAGCCAACAGTACATTTTGTGTGTATCCTACGAAAAGAGAATGAAAGAAAATAATTGTTTTTTTTTTGCAAATCAACATTGTGCTTTGGTCAAATGACATGCAAAGGGTTTGTTTCTTCTGAGAATGCTTGACTTATTGCCACCCAGAAGTATGGGTGACGAATTTTACACTCAGTGGTTGATCCATTGTTTCGGCTCAAAATAGACACTCGGCTTGCAATGTATTCCACTTGAGGGAAAGTGAAGTGGGAGTAAAGTGGCTGAGAGCAACGCCAAGCCCACATCAGGCACTACAGAACCAGTGGTGCGTTCTGTGTTGTCAAAAGGCACTGCGGGGATGGTGGTTTTTCCAGGTTGTTCGAGCCAAGTCCAACGGCGGTGAGAGAATCACCCGCTGTTAATTATTGCCAGGACATATTGACTTGGACGTGAGGAGGGAGTCACACTTCCTGCGAGCAGCAGTGAAGTCACCGAAGGACAAGGTGAAAAACACGCATCCCCTCATTTGCGGTTTTGTCTCATGGTGAGACTTTTTATACACTTTGTAGTCTTCCTTTCCTTCTTGGCATCAAAACTGTTTGGAGGCAAACTCATCCCCTAATGTCATTTTAATGAGAGCTTAATTCAATGCTCATTAAGAGCAATTCACATAAATCGCCACGCTCGGTGTAAACACAACTGTCATATGTCAATAGTTGATGCTTGTAGTGAAATTATTATTTTTTTTAAATGCATTCTGGTTCTGTTCAAATGTCTTTGAATGAATTGCTTTTGAGACCGCTTACAAGGACCAAGATCAAAGCGTTCCAGTCAAACGTGAACAAAAACATTGCTGAGGTTGCTGATGAGCTCGGAACTATTTTGTGTGCAGAGACAATTTGACAGCAAAATCTGTTATCAGACATGACATTATTCCAAATAGCTCAGTGGAGTGTGAAATATTGACATCTCTATTGCCAGATAGAGCAGTTTGTGGTACATTTCAATATCCACTGTAAAAAATAAATGCAAAATAAAAAAGTCTATGTACTTTTTTTATAGCCTTTCAGTGTATCCCCTCAAGCGATGCTGTTTGTGTTTGACACCAAACTACTCTCTTGCATCTCAGAGAAGTAGAGTATGTCACCTCAGCTTTGCAACATTCATTTTGTAGATGATCTCGCTGTTATCATGAAGTTAAAGAAATAATTTTCTCTCCGGGCTTAGAAAATTGGTTTCAAAATTGCTTCTTATTAGACCAAAGGATTTTGCATTTGACTCAAAGCAGTTGAGGCTTCCTATGGAATGGGAGCAGACGGCACGCTGGGTCTCTACGGGAATGCTGTTTAAGCTCGTGCTGATTCCCTGTCACGATTGCTGTTTTTCTGCTTTAAGCATATCTAAAACATAGACGGAGAACCTGGCTAGCAAATGAGGCTGAGATGAAACATGTACAGTTAATTTGTTTATTTGGAGCCATGGCACTGCAAGGTGGCAATAAGGTTGAACCATAGGAGGGTATATCAGTATATCACCTAATATTAAACAATGGTCCACATAAATGAATGATCAGCATGCTTTGTTACAGGTTAAAAGGGTCATAGTAGGCATCCATCCGAAAAAAATATATGGTGCCATTAACTTGCATTTGATGCACTTTACGGGCCAAATTGTGACTTACGTTCAGCGACGATAAGCGGTGGGTAGAAGAGGAAATAGCCCACCAGCTCAGAGGACAGCTGACCAAGAAGGTTTGAAGCAGTGGTGCCATTCAGAAAGACGGTCCCATTTTTCACACTGTAAACCAATGACACGGCAGACGAGCCCGCAGCCTGGGAGACACTCAGCATCTGGACACAGGAAAATTAGGAGGAGGGGAAACAGAAAATTACATTGGAGGAAATGTATGGAAAACCAAGAAAGCAGATTGTTTTATAGACTTCACAGATTATCCATGCTTTTTTTTCGCAAATGGAAAGACTTATAGTTTCCTTACCTGGACAGACAGTTTGCTGTGGACACCGAGCGCTTTGGATTGTGCTTTAGAGAAAACCTTCTTCAGCCTCTCCTCCATCATTTGGGAAAACTGACAAGAACGTGGATCATCGGCAGCTCCCACAAACTGCAGAACTGCAAAAGAAATAGGAGAAGTCACGAGCCTTTATTTTAGCCAGGTATGTTTTTTGGAATGTGGGAGGAAACTGGAGTACCGGAAAGAAAACCCACGCAGGCAAGGGGAGAAAATGTAAAATCCAGGGCCCAGAGTCAAACCAAACCCTCAACCTCTGCACTGTTAGGCTTACATGCTAATCAGTCTAGCGCCGCGCACTATTATTATTATTATTATTATTATTATTATTATTATTATTATTATTATTATTATTATTATTATTATTATTATTATTCAAATATAATACAGCAATTCAATGGTGCCTTGATATACGCTGCTGCCGCTGATCGGCCAATTTTTTTGTCTTCAGATTCGAGAAAAAAAATCCGATAAACGAGTGCTCTTCAGATGCCCCACCGCAAGATGGCGGCAGCAAACTTCACAACATTTGGGCACTATCAATTAATTCTGATTTCCTTCCCGTGGAAGGACAATATTAATTGTTGGTGCTGATTTCTCATGGGAGGTGCTAGCATGTAAACAGAGAATGGAGGAGCTGCAATTAGACAAATGAGATGAGCCCCGAAGCTACAGTCGTTTTCCGTGTTTGCATGTTATGTGGAGGGGCAAGTGTTCTGACTGTATGTTCCTATTCGTGATAATATGACTTAAACTGATGGTGATTAATTATTAACGGAGCAACTGAGGAAGTTATCGTAATGGTTTCCTCCTCTCTAATCATCAGCGCAGAAGCTCCACTAGAAGCATAATAACCTAACTATAGAAGAAAGTCTTAAGATAATCTTATTTTCTTCTTTGGTCCTGACCTGTTTTCAGCTGGAAGCCGGGTGCCGGGCTGGTTCTCCACATTGCAACGGGAATGGGGAGAGCTGTAACCATGGGGAGGTACTGTCGCAGGTCTGCAATCAGCTTATCGCGGCCATATGCATCCAAACCCGAAAGCACCATGGAGGGGACATAAACCATGTCTTTTCCAGTCACGTGATAAGCCACCGTCATGTTGGGTGAACCAAATACAGTCTCCACCTAAAAACATTACAATTCAAAGTCAGTCATGAAATCAGCCAAGATATTTCACATTGCATGCTTATACTGCTAAGAAGTAGGGAATATTTCACAGTTTATGGCACATATGGAACACATATCCAAACAGTGCCGCTCTCTCTCTCTCTCTATATATATATATATATATATATATATATATATATATATATATATATATATATATATATATATATATATATATATATATATATATATATATATATATAGATAGATAGATAGATAGATAGATAGATAGATAGATAGATAGATAGATAGATAGATAGATAGATAGATAGATAGATAGATAGATAGATAGATAGATAGATAGATAGATAGATAGATAGATAGATAGATAAAATACGGGGGATGAAGGAGCAGTTCCCAGCCCAGCTCTTATTGATGGTCTGCAACGTTTGGGCTGCTGTGTGAGGCCTTGCGTTGTCATGATGCAAGATGACTGCTTCTGACTGATGACCCCTGCGTTTGTTCTTGATGTCTTTCTTGACCTGCCTCAGCAGTTCACAGTTTCTGGCATGAAGTTTGAAAGTGACGATGAAGTCAAAAGTGTTGTGAGCGACTGGCTGAGACATCAGTCCAAAGATTTTTATGCTGAGGGAATCTGAAAGCTCGTGCACAGATGGTAAAAGTGTGTGACAGTGCTGGGAGACAACATTGAAATTTATATATATATATATATATATATATATATATATATATATATATATATATATATAAAGTGATCAGTGGTAGAATACAATACTATTACAGTTTGTGCAGAAAATCATTGAACCAAAGCTGGAGGTTTGGTGCAGCCGACACAACCTCGGGCTGAACACGCTCAAGACTGTAGAGATGATCGTGGACTTCAGGAAACATCCTTCTTCAGAGTTGCCCCTCACACTGTCCAACTGCCCTGTGTCAACCGTCGAGACCTTCAAGTTCCTGGGAATCACAGTCTCCCAGGACATGAAGTGGGAAGTCAACACCATCTCCATCCTGAAAAGGGCCCAGCAGAGGATGTGCTTCCTGAGGCTGCTGAGGAAGCATGGCCTGCCACAGGAGGTGCTACGTCAGTTCTACACGGCAGTCATCGAATCAACCCTGTGTTCTTCCATCATGGTTTGGTTTGGGGCCGCCACAAAGAAGGACAAAATCCGACTTCAACGGACAATTAGGACGGCGGAAAAAATCATTGGCACCGCCCTACCCAGTCTTGAGGACTTGCACACTGCAAGAATCAAGACAAGGGCACGGAAAATCCTCCTGGATCCCCCGCACCCTGCCCACCACCTTTTCCAGCTACTCCCCTCAGGCAGGCGCTACAGATCCATGCGCACCAAATCCAGCAGACACTTAAACAGCTTCTTCCCTCTAGCCATTAACTCCCTAAACAGTCACCGACGTAGTCACTCTTCTTGTGCAACAAATATTGTTACTGGTCACTCTAAAATGGTTCAAAGATTTTCTGCACCAACTGTACAAACTGTAATAGTATTGTATTCTACCACTGATCACTTTAGCTCTGCTCGAAACTATGGTTCACTTACATTATGAAATGTCCTTACATACCTATTTGTCAGGTTCTTGTTTATGATGATACTAATGCAGCGTGTTATACCAAAGACAAATTCCTTGTGTGTTCTAGATACTTGGCCAATAAAGATGATTCTGATTCTGATTCTGATTCTGATTCTGATATCATGGCTCACAATGTTGCATTTTTAATGAGATTGGACACAAGGATGTGTGCTGAGCCCCCTCCTCTTCACACTGCTGACCCACGACCTTCGTCCAGTTCCAATCTCTTCATTAAGTTTGCAGTTGACACGACTGTAGTGGGTCTCATCAACAACGACGACGAGACAAGCTACAGGAGTGAGGTGAGCAGGCTGGCCTTGTGGTGTAAGGACAACAATCTCCACCTGAATGTGGAGATGACAAAGGAGATTGTTGTGGACTTCAGAAAGGCGCACTCCCAGCATGCTCCACTGACCATTAACGGTGCCACAGTGGAGAGAGTGAGCAACACCAAGTTCCTGGGAGTGCACATCTCTGAAGACCTGTCCTGGAGCCACAATACCTCATCACTGGCCAAAAAAGCCAACCAGCGCCTGTACTTCCTCCGCAAACTGAGGAGAGCAAGAGCCCCGCCCCTCATCATGCAGACATTTTATACAGGCACCATTGAGAGCATCCTGTCCAGCTGCATCACTGTGTGGTATGGTGCTTGAACTGTGTCCTGCCAAAAGACCTTGCAGCGCACCGTGAGAACAGCTGAGAAGATCATTGGTGTCTCTCTGCCCCCACTCGTGGACATTTACGACTCCCGGCTGACCCGCCAAGCCATCCGGATCGCAGGTGACCCCACCCACCCATCCCACAGCCTCTTCGGCCTGCTGCCGTCAGGAAGGAGATTGCAAAGTCTCCGTGCCAGAACCAGCAGGCTCAAAGACAGTTTCTTCCACCGGGCGGTCAGGAGACTCAACTCCCTCCCTGCTCTGCCCAAACTCCCCACCCTCTGCCTCTGCCCGACCCCTGCCTCCTGTCACAGACTATGACCCTCCCCTCATTATCCGACATCTGCATATTGCGTATTGCACAATGCACTACCTCACTTTTACCCACAATAGCCTCAAGTGCCATTGTTTATGCTGCTTGTATTGTATATATCGTCTATATGTTTATACTGTTAAGATCACATTAGTATGTCTTTTACACAGTGTAGCTGCTATCTTCTTAGCTGTGTGCTTAATGCACAGCATGTTTCCATGCATATTTGCACTGAGGATTGAGAGAAAGAAATTTCATCCATGCTGCATGTCAAATGTATGCATATTTGACAATAAAGATGACCTTGACCTTGAGATTGTACATTCCTCTCCCATTTACTGACAAACTGCCAAAGAAACAACCTAGGGACACCCATTTTATTGTGGTTTTACCTCACATTAAGGTTTTCCCTGGCAATAGCGTAATGGATTATTCCTGTTTTATGATTATAGGTATCACTGGTAAAATATTGCACTAATATCTGGAGTTCACACCTCTAATTTGTTTCAGAATGTTGTTTGTAACATCATTGTGAACAAGTAAGTGTAATAAGCGGTAACAACTAAAATGTTCAAGCTAAGAGGAACAATTCACTTCATTATGCAAGACAGTGACTGGCGGCTTTCCCACCAAGTGAGTAACTGTGTATTTTGCCATTTTCTTTCGCTTTTCTGGGCTTTTGGTGAGTTCTTTTCGAAGAATGGGACAGCCTCTAGGTGTGTTCAGAGAAGAAAAGCACAAAAAGAGAATTACAAATATAATACAAATTATGTAAAGTCCCCCAGGCTCACCATCATTGCCGCCAGTTGTTATCAACATGGCACACTGTTTTGTTGCTGTGTAATTATTACTAACGTCTCAGAATGTTAAGAGAGATCTGTCAGCCATATCAGTGACATAAATCTACATGTCCCTTGTTATTAAGATGAGTTTTGTTCGAATTAAGATGTCATTTAGTATAATTAAGATGCATTTTATTATAGTTGAGTCTTAATATTCATAATGGCTAACTTCTGTCATGGAATAAACAGTGTTCAACTTCCAAGTTCTACTGAAGCTAAAAATAACTATCCATAAGATATACATTAAAATGTGGTTGGTCATTTTTGTATAATGGTTCAAAACTGGTGTGACATCATCCGTGTGACATCTACATGTTTGCTCACCTCCCAACCGTTTCTAAGCCTTAATTAAACACACGGGCGACTGCCCTTGCCAACGGCGTGCATCCCATCGAGTGAAAGCGCAACGCTACTCAAAGAAGCCCAAGGATCCCGTTGTGAAATGGGTGATGGGAATGCAGTGAGGCCAGACACATTGTGAGCTTCAAGGAGACGTGGGAGAGCGCTGACCTTCAGGTGGGGAGCTTCAAATAACAATATAAAAGAGGTATTTATTCAGAAACATGTTTGTTATTGTTGGTTTAGTTGGCAGTGGTGTAGAAGTAGATGCTCTCATATCAGGTGTTATAATTACCTCACTGAGTAACCTGAAAAAAGCTGTCAGTGTGACAGTGCATTTACACCACTGCAAACATTAACCACAAATAATATGTTTGTTTGTTTTTCTTTCAATTCCCCATCACAAGACATGGCATCTCGATGACTGCTGCGGTACTAATTTAGACACTGTACCTCATCACCCACTGCGTTGTGGGATGGAATCACTCAACCTCATTACTATATCAGTCCCCACTCACATAGCCTACATGAGGGTCCTTGGCTCAGTGTTCAATTTACTTTGAGTTTATAAACTTCCAAATGTGTGTCAAGGGAAACAACCGGATTCGTTTGCATTTTAAAATTCCGCTGTCCCACATTGCCTGAATGGGCATTCTCTCTCTCTCTCTCTCTCTCTCTCTCTCTCTCTCTCTCTCTCTCTCTCTCTCTCTCACCACTTAAGCCACTGACACATATATAAACACATATGTATAATAAAAATATAGTGCAAGGTAATAAGCCTCTTTTCTCCAACTTTGGCACCTAGTTCGGGCAAACGACACGAGCCACTAAAAAACAAAACTCTGCAGTTTTGACGCCCCAAATTATTTAAATTATTCAAACTTTTTTGATGCCGTCAAATCGGAGGAATTCAAACTAAGAATCGTTTGCAACCGAAAATCTTTCAAATTCAAACAATGCCCAACCCTAATGATGATCATAATGAAAAACAGAATTGTATTTTAATATTGCATACTCATTCAACAGTCATTAAAACCACAACCGAACCCACTGGACACTTCATTTAGGGTATCTATATACCGTATTTTCTGCACTATAAGGCGCTTCGGAGTATAAAGCGCACCTTCAACAAATGGCCTATTTTAAAACGGTTTACCTACATAGGGTGTACCGAAATATAAGGCACATAGAATTGAGTTACAGCAGTTCATCATGCATTCACTAGATGGAGCTACGCTAAAGGAATGCGATACCATACAGCTTTTTTTTATATTGAGCTTTCACAACCGCTGCAGCTGTAACAAAGCGCTTTAAAGCAATTTAAAATACTCCATCCAATAAATCAGAATAATGATCCATACATAACGTGCATCAGATTATAAGGTGCACTGTCAGCGTTTGAGAAAACTGAATGCTTTTAGGTGCGCCTTGTAGTGCGGACAATACGGGTGAGCTAAAAAGAAACAGGAGAAAGAGAGAGAGAAAAAGAGCTTTTGAAATCAATTGTGATTCTTCTTTGTGGATAAAGTCTTGGATACAGTACATCTAGGAGTGCAACTCTTCAAGTTTCAGCATTGACCTTAAAGAGGGCTAATCTTTTCGATCTTTTTCGAAGCAACATTTCTGAGTGACAAATTTGGATAGCGCATACCCGAATGTACGTGTGAGGCTGTATGCAGCACTCTTTCAAATGTACTCTCCATGCACTGTTTTAAAGAAAGCAAATTTATAGCACGAAGTGATAATCCAACCTGTGCTTGGGCTGAGCTATCATTCAGAGCTTTCTGGAGGCCTTGACTGAGTCCTCGGCGCAGATTCTGCCTCTGGATGCTGTCCAGCCTGTTCCTCCTCACATAGATGGACACAACTATGGCACAAGAATGTAGAGATGAATAAAGGAAAAAAATCTGAGAAGTGAACTATGACACACAAATCAACAATGATCACGTTTACCTGTTCTCACCCACATTCTTTCAGTGATATTACACTGCTGAGGTGGAGCTTCGGTGGTGGTGGTAAAAGGGGAGACGAAGACAGTAGTGCCTCCTCTTGGAGGGTTCGTCCTCAGAATGGGCGGTTTGAATAGTCTCCTGGTCGATGGAGTCCTGATGGTTGTGATGGTGGTTGTTTTCCAGGAGACGGTCACAGGCAGCACTGAGGTTGTTGGGATGGACTGTGTGGTGGCGACTCGTTGCGAAGGCGTAGAAGTCTGGGGCATTCTTGTCGTGGTGCTTGCAGCCACGTTTGTGGTGCCGAGCTTCACAGAGGCTGTTGTGGTGTCCTGTTGAGCGGTCAGAGGTGATACCTGAGATGTCCTCTCAGTGGGCCCAGGAGGAGTCATTCTGGTGGATTTAGAGGGGGATAGTCTGGCCTCTTTGGGAGCAGCGGGCGCAGACACTCTCGATGTTAACTTGTCCTTCTCCGCCACTATAAGAAGACAAACAGTGTGGGGGGATTACCCATGAGGGATGTACTGTAGATGAGGCCAGACTGGGTGATGATGCATGTAGGAAGCAAAGTTATGATCGTTAACCATAATGAAATAACTGTCCATGTTTATAAAACCATCTCTCATTCCAGTGAAAATGCCGTTTGTTTGTCTTTGTCAATTGCTTCCATACATGAGCTTTTCATTTCTAATATATTTATTTCAGTATTATTGTACAGCCGAACAGAAGGTCAAACAGTTAAGAAATACGACATTTTTTAAAACTAAAACTAAAACATACACTAGATCGATACTTTTTTAAAATGGAAGCTAATGAAAACTACCTAAAAATAACAATTAAAAAAAAAGTAAAGATACAATAGAAAACTAATTGCCATACAGTATAATGAAAAAGTTTCATACTAGGGTTAATGTTTGTTTAGAAGTGACTTAAGATGAGCTCATTCATGTGCAGGAATCATCCGCAATTGCTAAAACTACAACTACTACTAATACTAATTATAAAAACAACCACTTCTCATTACTATTAGATGAATCCAATTTTAAATATGCACATGCATAATTGTCAATCGTCCAAACTTGGATGTTCTTGTGATGGTCCATCTGTGGCTAAATTTGAACTTAAAAAAAAAGCCAGAAGCTGTATTTTCTGATTCAAAGGTGTTTCTCTAAAAATGGTTCATCTTTGGTGGTGCTCCACTTTCGATGTGCTGCCATTACTTTTGTGCCAAAGCTGAAAATAGTTCTTAATAGCTCATTACTTCTGTATGCTGCCCATCATTGGCGGTGTCACCGCTATGCGGCTTTTTGGACAAGAAACAAGTCCACTAGGTTTGGTTCTTTCCGGTAAGCATTGTATTACCTTTCCATAAATCTTCATTGGCATGCCCATCATAGTAGTGTGTTCATTACTTGACAGAGAATCGTGGTCCTTCCTTCATGACACAATATAATGTCTTATGTAAGCTCTGTTTCAAAGACAGTTCATCATTTTTGAGAAAAAGACCTCAGCGCATTTGTCATCCTCCTGGGTTCTACACTCTTCAGTTATGACTTGGCCAGTGGAATTAATCTGACACCATATTCAAGCCTTGGTGCACTCGGGCTGAAGAGGTGAGACTCAAATTGAGATATCAGGAAAGGGACTTAAGGCCAATTTGTCCACCTATCACCAGTAAATTACGCTTATATGTCTCTTAGGATACCAGCGTCTGACCACTACGCAGAAATATGCTTATAATAATCAAGGAAACGTATCAATTGTGTGTTAACATGTATATATCCGCAACGCTCATTTTGAAGTCCAGGCATCCTTCCATTTCTTTTCATTTAACACTGTTCATAGAGTGAATGATGTGTCTCTACTTACTACTTGGACATTATCAAGTGATGATTCATTAATGCGTACTTTCAATTTATTGTCCGTTTTACTGCTGGTGATGAGAGCAAAGAGACAGTGCAGTGCAGTTATGATTTGTGATACCTGAATAAAATTTAGCGGATTAACATCTTCGTAGGCCAGATGATTGGAAAACCCTTTCCAAGCAAGAGTCAACGACAGCGTGACCGTTACAGTTTAGGGCAGCATGGTGACCTCATGGTCTGCCTCACATTTTTGAGCATCAAGATTCGAATCTCTGCCTTCTTGTGGGGAGTTTGCATGTTCTGCTCGTGAATGTATAATTTTCTCCTGGTACTCTGGCTTCCTCCTACATTCCTAAAATATGAACGTTAGGTTGATTGAACGACATACATTTTACAGAGGTGCGAATGTGATTGTGAATGTTAGTTTGTCAATATGCGTCCTGGCATTAGCTAGCGACCAGTCTAGGATGTACCCTGCTTTGATTGCCCAAAGTCAGCTGGGATAGGCACCAGCTCACCCGCAGGTAATACTGAGGACAAACGGTATGGAAAATGGATGGATGTGAGTGTTTAATTCAGTGGAACGGAGCTAGGAATCATTCTATGACCTTGAGAGGAAAAATCCATTGAGAGGCAGATGGGCACAATAATGACCGCTTGAGGAAGTAGCTGGAGACAGCGATGATGAGGATATGTGTGACATTCAAGACAAACTCAATTCATCATCATGGAAAAAGCAAATAAGTGGTGTAGTAACTCTTACATGAACTTCCTGGGGACGATGAAGACGGCGTCTCTGAGTCTCGGCTGGAACTGTGTGAAGGCCATCGAGTGATTTTGCTATCAGTGGAGAGTGTCGGGGAAGTTCGACTACGTCCGAGGCTCTCTGGGTGTTTGACAGTTTCCGCCATGAGAGATAAGACAGATGAAAAGGCAGGTAGGCCTGATAGGCCTTGCCCCTCAGATTCTGAGCCAGCCTCTGAGTGGGGGGCCGCAAAAGGCACCCGCTGGTCAGCTGAAGAATGAGCAGGAGCAGCTGGGACTGCGGGGTCGCTCGGTAAAGACCAGGAGCCAGAACCATCATAGGTGTTCTTTTCTGTTCATGGAATACAAAGGCAATATAAGGTTAATATTCCAGCTATTTTCAAGAACCGTTTCTCAATATGCCTTCTTGTGGCTCAGATACTGTTTCAATTGAAAGCACGAATCAACCAAGAATGCACTGAGGAGCCGGATGTTCCAAAGAATTTCTCTTTTGATTCTGTCACCGATGGATTTGGAGTGTGTCATACGTTCCAAGCCACAAGTGAATGAAGTCACAATCTGAGTCGGTTGTTCAACCAAATCAGGAAGTTGGCAAAAATACAAAAACATCTCTGCAGCAGACATAGCAAAATACACTGTATATATTGTAAATCTAATTTGACCACGTTGGACTAATTTTTATTAAGACCTGCGTGTTTGGTCAAACGCTGAAAGAAATTGTCGTTCACATGACAGAAATAATCAGAAAGCCGCAGGAGACAATTGGCCAGTTTGGAGTCCAAACTATTCTCGTGCTGGTCCCATTTTCTGCTTTTATTCACATCCAATCATCAACAGATCCATCTTCCATCCGCTCAGCATGGTGAAGTGCATCCAGATAGCTCTCCTTCACAGCACATTATGGGATTTGAAAGGGATCTTTGAATATAAAGTGAAATCTACATCATCAGGCAGTCACTTGGCTTCATGTATATTTAACATCACTTGCACAAAATCTAAAACGACATGAGGTTTCTACTTTGTATCAATATTTTTTTTCCATTACAACTGTAATGAGAAAATATTGCTAAAGTGGCAATTCAATGACACCCAGCGTATCTTTAAATGTCACCATTACCTCAGAGAAGTGCTCCAGCGCCTTTCCTCATTTGCTTTTACGTGAATTGTGAACATGTGAACATCGACAGCGCCTTCATGCCACGTGACCTTGCAGATTTGTCATCTGTGATTAAGTGAATATGACGGTCAAATGTGATTATCACCGTATGACGATCTGAAAAAAATTGGATGAGTGTGAATCCATTAGGTACCATAAAATGTGTGAGCTGCTTCAAGGCTGCCATAAGGTCACTAACGAAACGGACGTTCCAGCACCTCGCCCGCTCTGCTAACACAGATTCGCGTGCCAATCCTCGCCGAGGTGTTGGCTACCAACGGTTCGCCACCTGCTCTGACGGTGTGATGAACATACGATGATTTTTCAATAACGGGCCAATGGGGGCAAGGTGATTAGATAAATATAGTTTTGGCTAGAAGGGGGAGAAAAGAGAAAGTGGAGCTGAGAACATCGAGGAAAGTAAGTGCAGTTAGAAAAGGTCAGAGAAGAGCAAAGGGATTGGAGCCGAACTCCTTTGCAAATGAAATAAACGATGACGTTTGCAGGGTTTTTTTAAAGGAAAGACAAGAAGCGCTCATGGTTGTCTAGTTTACTGAAAGTAGCATAAATGTGATACCATTGTATAAATGAATAGTGACACTGTGCAGCACAGGTGTCAAACTCAAGGCCCGGGGGCCAGATCTGGCCCGCCACATTATTTTATGTGGCGGGCCAAAGCAGCTCCAACTTGTCAACTTCCATGATCCTTTCTAAAATGTCTACCAAAATGTTAAATTCTCATATGTAATAAATAAGAGATATATTCTAAGAATTTTCCTGTGACTAAACCCCTCATGATAGTAACTTAAACAATAGTTAAATCAACAGTTATTCTTGGCTTCTTTATATGGTTTCAGTCATAACGGCCCTCCAAGTGAAACGGTCACTAAAATGTGGCCCGCGCCAAAAATGAGTTTGACAACCCTGCTGTACAGTATATAACGTGCCTGTTGCAAACTTTGAAATTTGAGTGCACAGATCACACAATTTGGATGAGATGCACAGCATATCACACAAAAATTCAGTGATTCTCATAAAACATCATTTTATAGGCTCTTTATTAAAAATAAATAAATAAACAAACAAACAAACAAATAAATAAATAAATAACTAAATAAATACAGGTATAATGGAATTGAATGTAAAGAATTAAATAGCTTTTGCTTTTTTTTTTTTTGCTTCAATACATTGGACATTATGCTGCTCCTCCTGGTGTGCCTGCCCTGACCAACTAGATACAGACGTCGCAACATTCCTGGAGACTGCAGGAATAGTATCTGGTATCTCAAAAAAACTCATGGTTGGGTCACTCAAATAGTATTAATATATTTGTCATTACACTACAATATGGATTGCTTTATAAAGCAGCGCTCTGCAGTCTTCAGCTCGCAGACCACAACATTAGGTACACCAGCACACAGATGCAAGAGCTGCACCTGCAATTCTGCTGTGACATAATGACTGACACTGTCACAGAAGGCATCTTATTGTGATTATGTTGGCAGTGGTGTTGAAGCGTACTTAATCACCTTGAAAGCTTATTTTTATTTTTTAGTTATTTATTCTAGTGACATAGGCGGGACAAATGCTGCGGAGGTCCACACTGCAAGAATAAATATATTCAAACAATATTTTCGAAAATATTTCCTTTTTCCACCCCTTTGGTCATTTCTTTTTCTTTTCAATTTATAACTTTCTCTCAGAAGTCAACACAAATGCTTTATATTCATCCCCTGAGCAGACAGCACTATATTTGTGTAACCAGCAGTCCAACATGTCACCGCGTGCTCCATTATACACTACTTCGCCTTTTGCTCTCAGCTGTTTTTGTGCTCTTGAGTGCAGAAAATGGTAAACAAGAGAGTACATTTCCAAAGAGAGGCGCAGAGAACCCTGGAAGCAGAGAAACACATTTCACAACTAGGATTGTCTGCTTGTGATGAGGTGCCAGAGGCATCCCTCAGGTTTGGACCATTTCATGGCAGACACACACACACACACACAAACAGCCACATGCACACGCATGCGTGCATGCACACACACAGGCACAGGCACACACACACACAGGCACAGGCACACACACACAGGATGCAAATGCAACCAAGGTGTTCTTCTTGTCTTATTCAAAGTGTGACTGTAAGTCGCTGAGATGTTTGGAAGTTCCTGACATCCTGCGGCCTGTTGTGTGCACAGTGACGGTCACTGCTGAGGTGACACAATGCAGTGCTTTCTATTTTCTTCAGTGACATGCATCAGCTGTCTGGAGCTCGGCCCAGGAAACACTTAACTACAGCAGCCATGCCGAGATGTCGACGTGTTCTTGATAAATGGGGTGTTTATCTTCTTTTTCAAGAGTTTTTCATCTTTTTCAATCGCCGGGTAGGGTCGCGGGTGTGCAAAGGAGGGGGGGGGAGGGGCATCAATGGGGCGGAAGCTGGGGCCTCCACCCAGATTGTATATTTATGGCCATGTGGAAGGGGCATCCGCTTGGGAAAACTCCCATTCGCCGCAACTGCTCAAATTAGGGTGTTTAAAATTGGGTTCAGCTTTGAAAGTAGGGTTTCAAATTAGGGTTTCAAACTCACATTAGGGATTATGGAATGGGAGTGTAAACTCATCCACACAGGATGATATAAACTACACCATGAGCATGCTGCTACGGCTCCAGCACCCCGCGACCCTTGTGAGGATGAAGCGGTTCAGAAAATGAATGAAATGAATGAACATTGATTTCACTTTTACCACTTTATCTGGGCGTCATGCATAATCATTAGTCGATCAGTCTTTGCTATTGGGTGCAAACCTTATATGCCAATTCTTAACTACAACTAAACAACGTTTTTTTTAGTATTTGTCGACTAAAATTAGACTCAAACCGTTTTGAGTGTTTGTCATCGAAAACTATCACAAACAGGAATGACTAAAACTAATTAGGCACTGTTGCCCAAAAGACTAGGACTCAGACTAAGACAAAATCTAAAACGGCTGCCAAAAACAACACCGGTGTCGTCTTGTGCATTTTGTCTTGCTGAAGTCTGGAGTTCTTCTGCAACACAACATTGGTTCTCAGTCATCCAAAATGTGTTGGTGGGGTTGAGGTCACAGTTTCCAAGTTCTTCCACACCAAGCATTCCCATCTGGAACTTGCATAGTGGACTTAAAAAAAAGGGGGGGTTTTACTCAAACGATTTGTGGAGCATAGAATGGACCAAAATGATCTTGACAAGTTATAAAAATGAAGCCAAACACTTTTTTGTAGCGGTTTCTACCACCAGCAAGAGAAAGCCATTACTTGGCTTAGTTTTAAAAGGTAACAGGGGACACATTCTCCCTGAATTCTTACATGAAATATGATATATCTGCTGGCTCAAACGCTTTGAGCGTTTAAAATAAATAAATAAATAAATTGATGCCCAGAGCTATTGATTTCTTGGCCTCAATGTGCACATTCAGAAAGATGCAATTTCTCTAAATGGTGCGCAAGGTGTACAAAGCAAGCCATTCCGGGAACGTTTTTTCAGAAGCCCTTTGTCGGCCAAAGAACCATATTTGGGAATTTAACAAAATGGAGGCCGAATGCTTACTATAAGGTTGCAGAAGAAGTTGCTTTCTTCGAGACAATCAGAGAAGAGGGGGTAAAAGAAAACTATAGAAAATACAATGCATACCATTCAATAAATTATATTGTATGCTATTATTTTTTGAAAAACCCGGAAATTGCTGCTGTGGAAGTTATTTAACCTTGCAAATATAAAAACTGTCCAAGCGAATACTCTCTAAATTATTGACGTTACATACCAGAATGTAAATGCATGACTCAATCTCCACATCGAGTTTAAGCAAACTTGTAATTTAGTCCGTTGGGATGTAGTCTCACATTCTTCTGTATATTTCATGGTCGTGAACTCTTCCTCATTTTAATCCAATAATTCACCATCTTGGGATCGAGACAATGTGGCAAATACAACTGAAAAGGTTGCTCATTTGCATTCAGGATATGGAACACTGGCACGGCAGTACTTGGAATTGAAATGGACTGATTAAGATTTTTTTTTCTTAAAATAGGTGCATGATCCTCTTATCATTAGAAATTAATACTATGAAAGAAGGAAGAACCATTAAAAGCAGCAAAAAGACATCCTCTGTCACTATTAGAAGTAACGCAAATGGATGACAGATTTAAAAAAATATTTTGCATGCATGCTCAACTTGAATCAATTTTAAATAAAATGACCTGCATCTAATGTAATTGAAGAGTGACACCGACCTAAGATTTGGAACCTCTGAAATAGATGTTATCTATATACAAAAGCTGTAATTTCAGAATGACGACTTTCATTGTAATGTGAAACTATTTGAGTTTAAGTTGATAGTCTACATTTCAATCACATTTGTATTCTCTTATCCATTGTGGTGGTTTATAAAGGCAAATTCAAAAGGAACAGGAGAGCATCCAAATACTTCTGGACCGAAGTGAATATTGTACGACCCAAATATGCAGCAGAGATTGAGCTAAATGTAGCCTCAAGGGATTAAAATGGGTGCAATTAAAAATAATAATTATTTTCTTTCCGTTGCTGCTCATTTTAGCTCTTTTTTGGGGGGTGAGGGGGACAGTGGAAAACTAACTCATCACATTATCAACAATCCAACACAAGTACATCATTGTGTCACTTCAAATAACATCTTGTCACAGTACGGCTCTGTGTGGCGCATCTGCGTGCAGAGACGAGGACGTGACCGTATTAAAACTCATGGTCGTCTGCTGCGAGCTTGATGCACGAGGAGACAGTGCGAGGAGATAACTGCATGCTGTGACTCTGATGGATCTCGGGATTGCGGCCGCTAGTTGACATGGTGGATGTGAAATGGCAGCCGGGGGTCAAGGGAGAGCGCCGGCTAATGAGATTACATACAAGGTGAGCATGACTTCGCCTTTTGAGCTATGCATTTGCTCTACTTAAGTTGGCAGACCTCGTACCTTTGATGGGGACATTTTCATTAATTGGAAAATTCACTTTTAAAGGGACATCATCCGCTCACAAGAATGTTCTCATGATAACAGGCGCTATGCGGAGCATTTGAAGTCAAACGTGCCCGATGCAACAAGATCCTGAATTCAGTGCAAAGCAGACTTTGACCAAAGTAGACAAAAATATGACTCAAAGGTAGCACAAAACTTTGAAGATCGAACCCTCGGTTGTTCTGACATCACTCAAGAGTGAGCAGATTCCACGAAACCTCAGCTCAACAAGCTGTAACAGGGCGCCGCTGTTCCAACAAGGGAGGAGCAATCATTTGAGGCAAAGTAGTAGCTGGAGTGTTCCTTTTATGGAACGTAACAAGCAAATAATTAGAATGTTCCAGATGCAGTGAATAAATTACAAAAGTCAACTCTGAAAATGTGCAGTATGTAGCTTCGGACTACAGTCGGCTGTATTACCGTGAAAATATCGTCAATGTGATCAGATTTTATACCAATTAACAAGGGATGAAAAACACATGCATTTAGTATTTGGTAACATTAAAAAAATATGCACAGGCACGACTAAAATAACAACAATACTTCTTACACTTAGAATGTTCGTAACGGGCCAGTGAATAATATTAATCCATCCAGCTATCCATTTTCTAATCTGTTTATCCTCACGGGGGTCACGGGGAGTGCTGGAGCCTATCCCAGATGTATTCGGGCAGGAGGCGGGTTAAACCGTGAACTGGTGGCCAGCCAATCGCAGGGCACACATAGATGAACAACCGTTCATGCTCACAATCACACCTAGGGACAATTTCGAGTGTTCCAGTAACCTGCAATATAGCAAGCACTCCAAGTGCTAAATACAGAATATTTTGTTGTAAAAAGGATCGTATTATCATATACCTTTAAAACGATGATTGACAAAATTATGTTTATTATTGTGCTCCACTGGGAAAAAAAAATGATTGTGTGGTTGTCCACTACCGTATTGGAATGCATGATTACCTTTGCTGCAGTTTGTCACTTAGCATCATCCGTTCTTAAGGGAAGGGGGAAAAATATGTAAGCCACTTGTAAGTATTAATAAATTGCCACACGGTCTAAATATTCATTCCTCACTTGAAAAGAGATCTCGAGATTGTCTTTTAGAATGGCTATTTGTTTACAAGATTTACACATGCAAAGCTATCACAACAAAAGTGAAGTGGTGTGAAGGAAGTGGAGTAGAACCCAAGCCAACACACATTCAGTTAGCTAATTACCGTCTTAAGCACTGATTCCACATGCATAATGTAGAGCAAGTGCTCTGCATAAAATGTGGCCGTCCCGATGCCTCAGGCTGTGGTGTCTTCATAGAAACACAATATAAGCACAGGACAGTTTCACTATCTACGATGTCACATTTGTTGTCTGTGTAGGAAGACAAGGCTTCAGTCTCCTAGCAGGGTGATGTGTGCAGGTGATCTCAAGGATTGGTCATCTGCTGTGACAGAATGAGCACAAAGCCAAGCCGAGAATGTTCCGGTATGACTATGTGAGAGCCATCACATGTCCTTACCTCGGACGATTTAATTGGGCCCGAGGAGACGCTTCAGAGGAAGTCAAAGCTTCTCCAGTCTACTGACAGCCGGTTTATCAGTACAGTGGTGCTTTGACTTGCGTTTAATTTGTATCGTGACCATTGACATATCTCAAACAATTTTTCCGTATAGAAATGAATACGAATGCCATTTATGCATTCCAGGACAACAAAAAAGCACCGACAAAAATGTGTGTAAAATATTTGTAATTAACAATTACGGACTTGCTTTTTTCTGCACTATAAGGCATTTCGGATTATAAGGCGCACCTTCAATAAATGGCCTATTTCAAAACTGTTTTCATAAGTAGAGCGCACTGCATCACAAGGCGCATAGAATAGAAGCTACAACAGTGGCTGCGGTTGTGCTATGCATCCACCAGATGATGCTATGCTATAGGGAATACAATACAATACAATACATACAATGCAGCTTTATTTATACAGAACCTTCACAACCGCTGAACCTGTAAAAAAAAAAAAAGTCATGAGAACTGGTCATGAACACGGACTTGAAACATAAATACGAATGGCATACAAAGGCAATTGATTCAAGAAAAAGGCACACAAACCTCGTGCGCTCACATTCACAAGAGGCTAAATATCCTTAGAAGTCTCGCTTGTCTCCTTCTCCGGTTTCCTCCCATAATCCAAAAACATGCTTGGCAGGTTAATGGAACACTCAAAATTCTCCCTACATGATGATGTGATTGTGAGCATAAGTGGTTGTTCGTCTGTGCGTGCCCTGCAATTGGCTGGCCCAAAGACAGCTGGGATAGGCTCCAGTACGCCCGCGAGCGACCCTTGTGAGGATAAGCGGATTGGAAAATGAATGTTTCATGCTTTAATTCAACAGACAGTGTGCTACTCCTTCTGGTGTGAACGCCTAGGCTAACCAGGGTTCAGTATAATACATAGACAGACATACTATACAAGGATTTGATGATGAATGACTGAAGAAACTTTGCAACTCAATAGAATACTCGTCATTTTTCGCAAAGGAGAAAGAATATATGCCTGTGAGTGTTGTATCGTCTGTCTGTCTGCATTGCTTCTGTTTGAGCACAAATATACGTTGTTTAAAGGTTCATAACTACGCAATGCAGACGCGATTTAATATAAAGTCACGCTACTGATTCAGATGAATCTGTTCGCAAAAGGGAGCAGTAGGGGTTGGCCGAGGCCAGAAATGGCTGAAGCTAAGCGAACAATGAGGGATAATAAGGTGAGGAAAGTCTGTTAAGCTTTCGGTTAAAGCCGACTGAAACCTTGAGCATCGACATACTGACTCAAGCGTAAATGCTCTGTAGTCCGAGATGTCTGCAAGCTGCAAGGCTCAATCAAATACAGGCCTACTTTAGTGCATGAGATTTTGAAGGATTCAGGGTTAAAAAAAGAACTGTATGTATGCTGCTGTAAATTGAAATGAGATTGAAACATTGAGTTTGGATATGTTGCGCAATAGCTACTACTTTACAAGCATGAGGCGAGTATTGCTTTGTTATTTGTTGTCAGTTATGAACCAGTTGCACGAACCATTCCCATTCAGATTTAGGGTACAGTACCGCATGTGCCATGCAAGACTGCATTTACTATATATAAAAATAAAGCCTCAACAGAGGCTGCTCCGCAGGAGGTAGTGGAAAGTGTGTCACAAACGTGAATGAGGAATGCTTCTTTCCGCACATAACTGAATAACGCACCAAATGGGCGCCGTCACAGCGTCCCCGCTTTGTGTGTCACATCGCAACGATCACGTGCTCGAAATTGATGCTCCACAGCTGGCGCCAAACGAAATCTCCGTAGGTTCACCCTGACAGCATGATGGATCAGCTCTGCAAGGGAAACCTTGGCGACTCGAAGAGGCAGACCACCACGTTACTGCAGCGGATGCCGTGACGGCAGTGGACACCCCACCGTCATGTTTCTAATGAGGTCAAGAAACGGGAGGGAAGAAATCTCCACGCTCATTTCACAACGACACTGCATGATAGACAGGTTCCCATCACACTGCTGCAACCTTTACATCAGGCATACAGATGCTGAGCAACGAGACTGTACCAATATTTGGGCTTCTATGTTGAGACGATGACAAGTAAGACTATGACAGTATAATGTATTTTGACTTTTATCCCCCTCTCACTGTGCAGTTATCAATCAAATTATTCAATATAATTATAAAACTAGCAACTAATTTAGCGAACAAAGAGCTCCCTGCGGTCTACATAATATTTATGATAATTACATGGAAATTTCAGACGGAGAGTGGAGGTTTTGTTTTGGATCAACACCAGAGGCGGGCAGCCTGGTGGAGCATGTGGTTAGCAAGTCTGCTTCACAGTCAAAGGTTGGGAGTTGCAATCTCCCTTGGACTTTTCTGTGTAGAATTTGCATGTTCTCGTGAAAACAAACGTCATTTCAAAGACGTTCAATATGTTCAATATTATGTTTGAGTCTGAGTGAAAATGATTGTCTCTAGGTGGCTAGCAACCTGTGTACCTTGCCTCTTACACAAAGTCCGCTGGGATATAGGCAGCACTGTAGAAGGTAAGCGATTCATCAGGAATAGGTATGGCTGGGATAGGCTCCAGCATGCCCGTGACCCTTGTGAGGGTTCAGATGATGGATGGGTGGAACTTCTATACGCAGGGCATTAAAAGATGACATCAGCTGCAACATCAATCGATGACACATTGAGCTTTATTTTCCGGCTCAGATCAAATCTGTCGCAAGGCGTAATGAAAATCTGCAGAGGGGCGGGCTAGACTAAGTTTTGGTATTTTCACAGACTTCAAATTAATCAAATCACATTGCACTACCTGCGCCGCTAGTTGGTGTTGTTCCAGTCGGCATAAAGTTTAGTCTACTTTTAGGCACCACATTGTCACCACAGATGTCAGAGGGAACATCCGTGGTATGCCAGAACATCTAAGCATGATGCAAAGAGCCAAATCCCCAAACAAGTGCACGAAAACCTGCATATGCAACTCGTGCACAGCTGCACTGTTTACGAGCCAATTATTGATGAAGTCGTAATTGAATGTAGACCAGTCCAGGCTTATACCCAAGCCTATCACTGAAAGTCAGCTGAAACAGGGTCCAGCACATCCCATAATGGCGAGATGTGCTATTAAAAAAAAAAAAAAAAAAGACTGTATAAAATATGTACATTCTATTACTGCATTCCCTTGTAGATTAGCCAGTGATGTTCATGAACTTAAAGGCAAAGCGTATAAAGGCGTCAATTAGAGGTATGATGTTTATTAGTGGGAAGGCCTTTCTTTCGACAAATATATCTAAATCAAAATCTACATCGAATCTCAGTACATGCTCCACTGCTCAACACAAGAAAGAACATTTAAACTGGTCCATTATGACGAGACTTAATGTGAGACACGAGTCCACAAGCCCCAATATGTGATGCAGCTTCTCAGAGACTACTGCTGAAGAACAAATTAGATCTTTAATGAATAAAAGAAGATATTAGATTATTAAAATGTTAGGAAAAGGGACAACTTGATGGATGAGCGCTTAGGCGAAACCATTTGCTAGGTTCTCAGATTAAATTGGGAAAAGTCATTAAAGTGAACATCAGGGCTCAAGTCTTAAATTTCACATACTGCACATCCTCCGCCCAGTGTGGCAATAGCGGTGCTGCGGGTTTATTTCAGAGCTCAGAGGCAGACAGACACTGAACAGAGGCGTCCTCGCAGGAACCCGCCCAGATGGTAAGATGGTCTTTCTGAATAATAACGAGGCACAAATCACTACATGCCAGTATGGAGATGTTTGATGGACGGAGGTATCAAATGCTAATCTCTGATGCCATTTGAAAGAAAAAAAAAAAGAAAATCATGATTATATCCTCTCCGATAGGTGGTCTTAACATCCCACAACAGATTGTTTCAAATAACAATGTAGGAAAGAGCCGAGCACAAACTGGATGAGAAGGCGCAGGCACAAAAAGAACCCTGGAAAATCAATGGATTACGATTACGATTGTCACATAAGGGGAAGGGTGTGGAGTGTGTGTCTGTGTGTGTGTGGGGGGGTTGGGTGCTACTGCAAAATAAACTCGAGTACATTATTATGTTGTGTCATTTTACTAAAAAGCGCATAACTCTATATAGAGACTTGTGCACTACAACAAAGGCACTAAATTTGTAAGTGCTCCTCCCTACCTTTGCTACGGGACAATTTTCCCATGGCATATATGAGAGGTGCACGTGGTTGTTAATCACCACCAGTGTTGTTTTTGTGTAATCCTCTCAATGGTCTAATATGAACATGTGCATCTCTATGACCTCTCCGCTGAACACAACCTAATAGGTGTCATCCATGCCTCTTCTGATGTTTACCACGAAGGAATAAAGGGACTGACTTGCAATATCATCACTGAAACAAATACGGGTAACACTAAAAGGTGAACACCCTCTAATGCTGCTCTTCACCTCCATTGACCTGCTCGAGTTGTACTGCTGCGATGCAAAGAAAGACAGTCGCCTTGCATTTCAATGCGAAAAATATCCGGTAAAAATAAGGAATCAAGCAAGTACAACAGAACACACGTAAAGTAAACCTTTCATAAATCAGGCCTATTATGAGAGATTATTTAAAACACACACACACACAAAATGAGAACACAATCCAGACGAAAACGACAGTGGCAAATGAATACCTATAAATCTAAGGTATCCAGGGAGGAGACCATAATTTCCCCTCTCTGCACAAAGTCATGGGAGTGGCGATCTCAGACAAACATCACACCCACACAATGAAATGATGTAACAGCACATCCCCGATGGATGAGGGCAAGCAAACTGCTATTTGCTACACTGCAGCATGCAGAATTGATGGGTTTGAAAAACGCGCAAAGAGACATCTCTCCAGAGCCCTGCAACAGCACATTGGGATTAAGCCTGGGATGACCTGTTACTCTGGGAGTCGGTTGTGCCATTTGAACACTGACGCCGCAACCACAGAGCACTAAAACAAAGGCATGAATCAAACTATTGCTGTAGAAGCGACGACAAAGCACACGTGGTGTCGTGCAGGCTGGTTGAACTAGCTACCATTTGATTGTACCTGGGGGGGAGAAAAAAAAACAACCTAAAAAAAAAAAACTATGATTACCTACACCAAGAAGACTTGTTGTTTGTTGGAAAGCAGTATTTCATAAATACAATTTAGTATTAACACAATTTTGCTGAAATGTGAGGCAAGGGCAAAGAAAGAGGTAATTTTGTCCTGTAAAAACATTAGTGAAAATTGTTCAGAGCACTTCCAAATGTGAGATGCACTCAATAGTGTTTAAACATGCAGGCCGAAAGACTTTTCGAAAAGCTGGATTACTCATTAATAAGACCTCAACAAGTGTTGAACTCTCCCTTTAATGTGCTCAGAGTTTGTCATGCTTCACTGGCACTGATGTAGCAAATGGGTGCCTCCACTCATCTCCTTGACACGATTGCCCGAAACCAGGAATAATGGGGGGGCGGGGGGGGGGGGGGTTGCTATTTAAATGACCAGTGCTTGCAAGCCATCCGTCCCCAGTCAAACTTCAGGGACTGAGTGAAGACACCACATGGGGTCGTCGTCTCATGACTTCTTGAGGTTACGTATAGGTTCATGTAATGAAATCCCGTGAAACTTTGAAACGGAGAATAATTCAAGACTGTGTAAAATGGTGGAAATTAATATTGCAGTATCATGAATATTTCCTTTTCACTTTTAGTTTAAAGCTACTGTCTGAACATTTTTTTTTGGGGGGGGGGATAATATTGCCTGCCATGAAGGAAGATCGTATTTTTCTTGGAATGGTGACCTGAGTCATCGACTTGAAGGATCAGTAATTTCGCCGTGAGCTGCCACGATGCTTCTCATTTCACCTTACAGTGCTAATGTAAAAGACTAAAAGAGACGAGGATCTTACCATCTATCCATCCATTCATTTTCTGAACGGCTTATCGTCACAAGGGTCGCCTGGCGTGCTGGACCCTATCCCAGTTGCCAGCCAATCACAGGTACCTTAGCATAAACGCAAATCCTACTCCTACCTGAAGCGTCAGACATACAACGTAATCATGTCAGATACCGACCCCAGCAACCCCATCCAATCATGTTTATAAAACAATAGGACTATAATTAAATTTTGCGTTTTTTCATAACAATGTGATCATTCTTTGTTAGTTGTGGTCATGAGATTCCCCAAAAGGGGTCAAGCCACAGGAAAACAAAGTGCCATTCACTCTAACCTCTAATTAAAATGCTGTGACCGGAATACATTTCATGCAAAATAGGTTGCAGTGGAGCAACAGCAAATAGCAGGATTGGTTCGCATGTGCGCCTCACAGTCAACGTTCTGGTTTTGATTTTTTATTCCTATGCTTGTGTTGGTTTGCTTTGGGTAGTTCAGGTTCCTCCAACATTCCAAAAATATGCTTGTTAAGGAAATTGAATTGACTCTAAATTATCCAGAGTTGTGTGAACCGTCGTTTGTATGTGATATGTGATTGACTGGCAACCAGTCCAGAATATATCCCAACAGCTGAGAAAAGCTGCACCAACACCATGACCCCATATAAACTGTGTAGAAAATGAGTGGATATATATTTATTGTCATTTCTTTGCTGATTGACTGAGAAGAAAAAATGTCATTCTCCTGCCTCAAATGATTCATGCAGGGTTCATTAGTTAGCTCAGTATTATGGTTCCTTTCGCGATAAAGGCTTACAGGGCAAAAGATAATAATTTTAGGAGGGCTTGGCTGATTAACTGACTGGCTGATTTGATTGGCGAATATTAGCTTTTTTTTTTTAATAGTCCCAAAAAAACGACCAATGATTAATTTGATTTTACACCAATACATACAACCCCACCCCCTCAAAAAAAAGCATCTGCCCAAAAAAAAAAATCAAATTTTTGTTGATGGTCCTTTAACTTGTAATGTTAAACAAATACTCCAGGACAAATTATTATATAACAGTCAAATGATCTGCCTGTAATTCATAACGTTATTATTGTAAGCGTTAAGCGATCGAAACAAAACTTATTTTATTCTTTGGGTTTTATTTGGCCAAATAATTGGTTACTGGATTTTTTTTTAACCAATTATCGGAATCAGAATAGATCTAAAAAAAATCCAAATTGGCCTGGCTCTAATATTTCCTCACTTTATTAAGCTTTTCATTGCGGATCAAACTAATGCTGGGGGGGGTGGGGGGGGGTTGTCTGTTTGTTAGTCTGTTTGTTAGTTTTTTTAGTATGTCTATAAATCAGAACCACTGGTTTTTGTGAGGCAGCACCACAGCCAAAGCTTTGTCACATGCACAAGCATGTAAATGCACAGAATAAGGCGAGAGAGAAACATGGATGTAGCTCATAACACAAAGAACAAATATTCCCTTGATCGCACTGAACTATACTGGGGGTATTACCGAGCAGATGGTACACTGTACTAATTAGAAGGCATGTTTGCCTTTTTCATTTCATGTGTGTGTTCCACTCAGGCAAGCTTGCCTTTTTAAACTTTATTAAGATATGACAAAAAACCTCTCGGAAGATCATTTCCAGCAATGACAAATATTTAATTTTTTGACACCAGCGTTTTCAATTTCGGGTCTAAAACGCTTGGCCTGCAAGAACTCCAGACAGATGGAGTGTGAGCGGAATCAAACGCTGACGTTTTGAACAGCGCGTCGCTGTTTTTAACATGCTTGCATATTGATTTAGCAATGAAGCACAAGCTGCATCTATGGAGGCAAACATCGATCTGGATCAGGCACATTCATCTTAAGCTTACTCCCAAGTTAATTAACCGCTATGCCCTAAATCACCGCAGTGAGGTAAAATGAGGGAAACGTTCGGCCACATGCTATTGACGGTGAGTCACAGTGGTTGTTTGTGTAAACTGACTTCCAGGAAATAGTTTTAACATTGGTGACGGCTTTGAAAGGAGTCACGCTGGCAGAGGCAGAAAAATAAGAAGCAAGAAGAGGAGGGATGCACAGCTCCTCGGTCAACTGCTTCTTTTAACCCTTTCAGACTTACTTCGGTTACTACAGTGGACAGCCTATCATTTTATCAGGTTAGAGATTATGATTATTGGTGCATGAAAGGGTTAAAGCTAACCTCACTTCAACATAGTTTATTGACACCAAGATGCCACAAGATGGTGGCAAATACCCATTTTTTTGTAGAAATGATGTGCCTCCACTTAATTCATATAGTTCCTTGGAAACAAGATGACAGCAAAGCACTACTTTTGCCTAACTGAAGCTACTCAATATAAGTCAACATAGTTCATTGGTATTAAGATGCAAGAAGATGGTGACAATGTCCTACTTTTGTCGAAGTGAAGCTCTTCAAATTCACCATAACATAGTTCTTGGTACCAAGTTGCCACAAGATGGTAGCAAAGCCGTGCTTTTATCCATATGAAGTTCCTCAACTATAGTTCATTGGCATCAAAATGCTACAAAATTGCCCCCCCCCACACACACACACAAATCCGGCAATATGCGGGGGCACACTATCAGCAACTGTCATTCCGAAAAACAGTGCAGTATAATGAACATTTTTGCAGCACATTGTTTCTAATGCGAGATGACAGTATTGCAGTGTGTATGCGGTTGTGATGTGGTGGTAAGTCATCGCTGCTGAAGCATCGCTTCTCTCATCACAGCCTCCTTCTAAACAGTCAGCACATCCAGTCGTATTAAATATGTGCCCCTCCACAACTGGCTTGTATGCACTCGTTTTGTTTGGTTGGGGCAAATGTAGCGTGTTGTGTCAAAGTCATATGAGAATGAAAACAATATGCAGCTTAATCAGTGAGCAAGCTTCGTTTTTACAGGCAACCTTGACCCCAGAGATAAACCTACACTTGGCAACATTATGTGTGTCATTAGTGCTGACCCAGATGCTCTGAAAAGCGTGAGACTGGACTGCCTTGCATTCCCAGAATAACTCCCTTCAACTTATTACAGACAATGCTCATGGTTAATGTCAGGTTTTGGAGGGTGGGGGTGGGGGGTTAAAAGACAAAGAGGATTTAAAAGCAGTTGTAATTTGTGGGATGAGGAAATAGTTTGTGTGACAAGAGCACCATCAATTAATATTGGTTTCCGTGCAGTGGAAGCACATGTTCAGTTGGTGGCTGTAATACACAATTACACTACTCACAAAAAGTTTCAGGTGAAATTTCAAGACGAGCCTAAAATGCATTAAAACCTTTAGAGTTTAACTTAATGTACCGTAACCTTCTCTCAGCTTTTGAATGCCCATGTTCAACTGTTAAATGTTTCAGTACTTTTTGCACAAGTTGCCGTTATCCAACGAGGACCTTAAGGGCAAAATTGACAACAGGCATTTGATCCTTGAATCCACCAATAAATGTCCTGGTTCAATTAGATCTGGTGTTTAAACAGTCGTCCTCATCAAGCTCTTCGCATTTTGACATCATGAGACCAAGACGACACCTAACAATGGATCATCAGTACGTTGCCATTGTGATGCTTTAAACAGAACATTATCAGACAGAAGTGGCCACTTAGCGTGTTACAGAATGTCATCAGCAGTTTGCAACTGAGATAATGAGAGACTGGAAGAGTCACAGAAAGATGTAGGAAGCGGACATCTTGGCTACATCCCATGCTAATGACCACTACGTTGTGAACAAAGTGTTTTTTGTTATTGTAAAGTGTCCTTGGGTGTCTTGAAAGGCGCTTATAAATAAAATGTATTATTATTATTATTATTATTATTAATGCCCTGAGAAACCGGATGATGAATGCCACGCAACTCCAGGAATATTTAAGGGAAGTGAGAGGCACCCAAGTGTCACATCAGACCATTCGAAATCGTTTACATCAGTGTGGTCTGTGTGCCAGACAACCTACAAACGCTGATTTCCTCCCACATTCCAAAAACATGCAGAGCAGGTTAATGGAACACTCTAAAATGGTTGTTTGTCTATGTATGCCCTGCGATTGGCTGGCAACCAGTTCAGGGTGTCCCCCGCCTACTGCCCCAAGACAGCTGGAACAGGCTCCAACATACCCGCGACTCACGTGAGGATAAGCGGATTCGAAAAAGAATCAATTGATGGATGGATGGATGGATGAAAATAACATTGTGATAGATTGTATTGTAATATTCACAGACATATATTATTTATCCTCTACAAAAACTATTACAGCATCTTACAGAGTCAGAGTAGTAATAGAAATGCTATTCCCCTTTCTTTATGTCTGCATGACTGCATATTATACTGCCTCCTGGTGGCCAGAGTGGGTGCACAGTTAAGAAACAGCACAATTAATTGGATTGCAGCATTAGATTATGAAGTATAACTGTTTAATTTCTTACATTATGTTAAATTATGCTATTACTTTATACTTGTATAAAGTACAATATTATAGAGTTCTGTTTTTTTCCTGATGAAAATACATCACACATTTTAAATGGGAGGCTGGAACAGATTAATAGCATTTCCATTCATCTCAATATGTTAAGATTATTTCAGATGCAAGTGTTCAGATACGAATGTGACCATGTTATTAATTAAACTCGTACAATAAGGCACCACTGTCACATGCCTCTTGCCAGAGATTAAACTAAAATAGCCATCAGATCACTCATCACCATAATGAGAACAAGCAGTTTTGAAAATGGATAGATGGATGCATTTGCTCATTATTTGATGTCATCCATATTGTCTGGTATTGAGATAATGTGAAAAAGACTCTCTATTTCTTGCTAGATAATGGTCATTACCCAAAAAATGATAAACAGCTCTCAAATATTTGACTGCTGCATTGCATCACACAGAGTGGTTTCTAATATCTTGGTTAGAGAAGTGAAACATAAGTGACTAGTCCCAATCTCTCAGTCCAGCGGGGGGAAAAGACTTTCGGTTGCACATAATTAAAACTAATACACCTAGTTTATTCAAATTTAAGTAAATCCAAAGGATCTTTTTCTCCAGTGTACGATGAAGGGCACCTCTACAATCAACAATAAATACTATGTTAAACATGCAGAATTCTCCAGTATTGGATCTCATAAGGTGTCCCGATAAAGTGACACAGTTTATTAACAATGGGCTTGCGCGTGTTATATTCCAGCTATTGAGGTGAGCCCAGATTCATCCACTGGGTCGTACAGCCTGCAGCAAATAGTGTGCACAACAATGCCGTGTGAAACACAACACAACACTCACTCACGGCGGAGGGAGATAGCAGGTGACGCATGGTGATGATGCATCCATCTGCATGTGTGTGTGTGTGTGTGTGTGTGTGTGTGTGTGTGTGTGTGTGTGTGTGTGTGTGTGTGTGTGTGTGTGTGTGTGTGTGTCTTACCCTCTGCGGCCAAAGAACACCGGAGCAGGACAAAAAACATCCCAGCCGACAGCGCATACTTTGCAGGCATTCCCACCGCTCCGCTCCTCCACCTGCTCCTTCTTCTTGCACGCCTCCCCTCATCTCCTCCTCCTCCTCCTCCTCCTCCGGCATCCCTCGCCGGTGCAGGGTCTGCTACCCAGGCTGCCCCCGGCGCACGCTTCCTCAGACCGGCAGCCATATCCGGTGGATGAGTTGCTGAAGTTTGGCGCGTAAATAATACATTGGATCAAGCTTCTGCGGGCTTGTGATCCGGTCTTGCGGCCAGGGTTGCAGGGAGGAAGGAGGGTGGTGCAGGGTGCAAGGGCTTCGGGGTGCCTGACGCTGCGGTGAAGCCAGATGAGGAAATGAGCCCTACCGGTCCACCTCCGCTCAGTCCACCCATCATCATCATCATCATCATCATCATCACCATCGGCGTGTGGTGCAGGGCGCGCGCACACACTGCCAAAAGGTTCGAATTGTGCTGCAGCTCTCGGTGTCCAATGTATGCAATATTTAGATAGATGGTTGACTATTGAGAAAAAAAACGAAAAAAAAAACAAGATCGAGTACAGCGGGTTAGACAAACAGGTTAAGCTATTCGTCTTTAAATTCTCTGGAACGTCATTTGGCCGTTGTACCTTCTTTTGTCCACACGGGGTCAGCACAGCACCAGGCAATAAAAGCAGGATGTTGTGACTGCAGTATTTAGCCACCGTCGTCGAGCGTACTCGTCTGCACTTCAAAACAATAACATGTCAGGTTCATTTTAGGCCAACTCCCAATCACTGTGCTGAATAAGAGAATGACAAAGCGCTAGTTCAAAAGTGTTTACAACACATATGGAGGAGTATTGAATTGTTTTGCCTCTCACTCTCGATACATCTACACTAGTAGATTATTTCTTTTTCAGGACATTCCAAATTGTTGCATTTGCTATGCCCAATATTTGTGCAATAGCTCTGATTGATTTTCCCTCTTCTCTGAGCTTCCAAATGGTTTGCAAATTCCAAAAACAAGCACTATCGAATGTTTAAGCAATCAATTTGAAAGGCAACACCTGAGCAACTTGGAACACGTTCCAACACTTTTGCACTTGCAAGTGGGTGGCTTCAAACAAAATGTGCTAAGTCTTGATGTGAGTGCCATGAAAAAAAAGTCGGGCTTATGAATTTCTGTCTCATATTTAACTTTTGATCTGAAACCCAAATATTGACCTTGCCACTCAAATACAGTGAACCCACACATATTCGCAATTTGGCGTTTTTAATTCCCCCTGTGAACATATCCTCCATTATTCGTTGTAAAAATCACCTATTTGCTGTTTTCAGGCAGTATTGCTCTGTCACCATCTGGTGGAATCTTGGTGCTGCAAGTGAGTTGAAGAGCATCATAAAAGTAGTCCTTTGCTTCCACCTTGCGGCAACTCATGGCAGTGTGCCATGTCACCATTGCGTATTACTTTGAAAAGTACAATTTGGGGGGGTTAAACTCGTTGTCATGTTAAGGTTTCTATTATTCATTCATTCATTCATTCATTCATCTTCCGAACCGCTTGATCCTCACTAGGGTCGCGGGGGGTGCTGGAGCCTATCCCAGCTGTCTCCGGGCAGTAGGCGGGGGACACCCTGAATCGGTTGCCAGCCAATCGCAGGGCACACAGAGACGAACAACCATCCACGCTCACACTCACACCTAGGGTCAATTTAGAGCATGTCTTTGGAATGTGGGAGGAAACCGGAGCACCCGGAGAAAACCCACGCAAGCCCGGGGAGAACATGCAAACTCCACACAGGGAGGCCGGAGCTGGAATCGAACCCGGTACCTCTGCACTGTGAAGCCGACGTGCTAACCACTGGACTACCGGGCCGCCCAGGCTTCTATTAGTTTTGAGCAAATATTTTTGTAAATTAAGTAATTAATTTGTTATTAAGTTTTATCACTTTGGACAGTATATTCAATTGAATATATCTTGAACATCATTTGCAAATCACTGTATTGTATTTTTATTGATGTTTAACAACATTCGAATTTCATTTGGAATTTGGGTTGTTTTACAGACAATAACAAACAAATTCTGAGTCACTGAAAAAAGTATTCAGTCATCCACTGACCACTTAGACCAAAATGAATAAACAAGCAGAAATTCCCCAACACCGTGTCAATAGATTTTTTTTTAATTCAAAGTGAATCTTAACAATAATACACCATTTATAAGTCTTACTTCGACACTCACCAAAAGAGTCACCTGGAAAACCCGCTTAATGTGACTAAGTAGAGAAGGCTTGGTCACACCTAAAATCACTGAGAACTAGAGAGGAAACACTAACGCAAACTGTAAAGAGACATCACATCCATATTAGTTTCCCAGTTCTCATACTGTAAATATTGCACAGTGCAATTGCTACATGGCAAACTAGTGTAGCACAGACAAATTTAAAAAAAGCAAATAAAACATGAAAAAAACATCAAAGCCACAGAATAATCTACAGGTTTGTTTTAAACAGTAATAGCTCAGATTTCATAATCAAGTGTATTTGATGAACCATCTAGACAGATAATTCCATAACTTGCAGCATGAATTAACTCTGCAGAAAGGGATGAACACAAGCAAAAACAAAATCGAGCAAAACAAATCAAAACGGGAACACAGTAGCACATTGAGACTAATACCGAACCTGAATTAACAGCTCTAAAGGATAAAATTGCAGCAGAAGATTTTTTTGTTTGTCATCAACTCAAAACTACAATAGTTTACAAACTGTTTTATCTGTTAAATGTTACACGGATTCTCCAAAAGAAAACACACATTTCTGTAAAGCATGGTGAAGGGTCAAATTCCAAACAATAGGGTTCATCTCCTCGTGCGTCGCATTGCTGGTGAATACTTTGGGAGGAACCACAACACAAGATGACAATTCCCCATGCGCATTCTTGGCAAACTTTTAAGCAGTAATGATCCGCCAAGTTCATGCCTTGTCGCCGAAAGCTTTCGCGTTCAAATTTAAACACCGTCATGATCCGTCAGGAAAAAAAAAGCATACAACCATATCAGCGTCGAAAACGTATCGCGCCTGTGAGTGCGCCGTGAATCCTCAAGAATAATCTCCTTAATTCAACAACGAAGAGTGGAGGAAAAAAATCTACATGCAAGAAGAGAAGGTTCCATGATTCCCCAAATCCAGTGTTACCGGATGTGCTCGACGAAAACAAAGTGATACACATGCAAGCTCATGTCAATAAACAGCTCATCTAAGAACACTTGTGTGGTGCAATGACGGCAAAAATGTTGAAAGTATTGCATCTCGCTGTTTCAAGCCAGTGACAATCCAAAAATGGGTGACGACATGATGATGTTGATGAAGTTTAAGTGTATTATTGGTACAATCCACCACTCGGCGCCATCCTCTCATGTTTCTATAAACTGATCAGAACAGTCATCTATACGCGCAAAAGTCTTGGGACACGCCTCTGGATCGTGAGTCATCAATCAGGGTTGGATAATATCCCTTAGTTCCCGCAGATTCTTAATTCCTCATTTTAGCAAGACAGTTCTATTCTTTCATTACAGTGGGAACAGATGTGGCTCTTTTCTGTTAGCGGCGCATGAAGCAATGACTTGATGAAGGAATGACTGACTTTGGAAGAATTCCAGAGGCCTGACTAGAACCTCATCAAACACTCAACTCTTCTACGCCACTTGCGAAAGCCTCCTTTTGCCAAGTTGCTGTTGTGACATGAAAAAGGGGCGACCCAAGCAGCCTTGCCTGGCGCTGATGTGATCACTCATCGGATTATCGAACTGAGGGGATGCCGCATCACTGTGTGAAAGCAAATGTACTTATTGTCCTCATTCTAAAAATAAATTACCATTTGAAAAATTGCATTGATTTTAAACAGCCTCAGCTAATGTGCGCTATCGGACTTTTTTTCCACCTCGGGCAGCTGGCAAAGATGAAGCATTTTTCCTGCGCAACAGTGCTTTGAAACAGCAATCCATGCCGTCATCACACCTCAAGATGCCCGTGACGCAATTTACTTTGGAGTCGGCCAGCCCTCTCACAAATGTCTCCAGTTGCTTCAAAACACTTCCAACTAACCTCCTAACTGGAGCACATAAGACAGAGAACACGACTCTCATTTCAGTTTCGCACCACTGGCTGTTGCGCACTTTAGAGTTCATTTTAAGATTCTATGTTTTCCAATCTCACAGATGAGATTTTTTTATTTTTTTCCCCGTCGCTTGTCCCGAAAGACAGAATGACCTCCCGGTGGACATCACGTAGGTCCCTTCGCTGTCCGTTTTTTAAAAACAAGTCTTAAAACCCATTTTTATTCCTTGGCATAAAACACAGCAATGAGACTTGAGACTTTAATCTGCAATTTTTTTTTTTAGTGCTCAATAAATAAAATGGAGCGACTATTTTAGTCACTGCTCTGACGAGGCCATTTTGTACGATCTCGATGTAAACGATTACCGGTAATTGTGAGCCAGGCAAAGGGGATGGGCAAAAGCATTCTTTTCTGCAATTTTCACCTTATGCAAGTGTCCCAAGACTTGTCCTCATATCGTTTTCGCAGAGTTAATGGATTCTCGGCCTAAGTTCCTCCTCCAATATGCATCTCCAATGTTCTGAATCTCAAGGCACAAAGAGACAGTGCTGCTCACACTGCTTCAGTTTCAGTAAGACCACACGACAATGGCAACTTTCCAATTAAAAACATTGAGAAGAGCGGGGGGGGGGGGGCAGCGATCAGAACGCAAGGCAAAGCTGATATTCTCATAACATTGAACAGATAAAAACATTCTAACAATAAATACTAGGTTCAATCAGTTCAAACATTTTTGGAGGGATGAAACTCATTTTTGGGCACGTCATCTAATCCGTCTAACTTTGTGGTGAGTCTAAGTGAGTTTAACATGCACAATGACGTTCTTAAGATGTCCTCTCACAGTGCTCCTGCACTGGTAGAATATTCTTAATGTACAAGTTAAATTGATACTGCAAGCTACGGTTTCTAAATGTGTACGAAACGTCAATATGAAAACATACAAAAATTAAGGTCTACGTCGATACGTCGTTTATATGCTAGGATGAGCCCAAAGGATAGGTTGAAAAAAGGATCAAATACTGATGCATAAACACGCGCGCACACCTCGAGAAACGACAAATGCAACTAGTGTTCATTATCAGCAATACAGTAGTTACAATGACACTCCAAATAGGAACACGGAAAAAAAAAATCAAAACCACTCCAATTTTAGGTAATTAGGGACCTACACGCACGCACGCGAACACACACACGCACACACACACACACAAACACACAAAATCACAACGCTCGGTTCAAACTCAGGAGAAATCACCTAATTTCACAGCTATCGAAGTGGCAATCATCATTTAGCAGCTTATCTATGATACATTCAAGAAAGAAAGAAATGATCCGACTTATTAATTGCCCAATAAGCTAGACAAAACCTCGGCCACGTTGAAGTACATGTTTGTTTTGTTTTTATTCATCCACCCCGATTCTACGACTAAGTGAGGTTGATGCAAAGAGTAGCTACCTTGCTCGGGAAATGAATTACAGTCTTTGGTGCTGCCAAGCAACTTCATTTAAAATTAAAGACAAAATTATACACAACTCCAAAAACGAAGAGAAAATACACACACACACACACAAAAACAGATCTACATATATAGATATATGCTATGTAGACCGCTGACACCTGCTCCCACCGTATATATTTATATATGTATACATATATCCTCCCTGACGGAATGTTTAAAAGAAGCAGTCGACACTGAGAAGCCTTTAGCCATCAACAAATGTAAGGGACAAGTTAACTTTGTCTCACATGCATAAATGAGAGAATTGCACACAATTAACTCACACCTCATCAAGCATTGGTACTAAATACTCTAGCTCTACAATATACGTCCATATATGTGTGTATATCGAATACTGCATGGTTTTGCTCAGGCTTAAAAAAATCCATACCGTGAATTCATTTTAATTTGCATTGTTTTCCTCACCTAGTCAAAGCCATGCCCACGCATGTCAAAACACCAAAGAAACCAAGTGAAAACGGTCCAAATGAAGATACCAAGACGGGTGGGGAGGGGAAAGGCGACTATTGAGATTGTATTGCAGTTTCGTCAAACAGTACAAATACTGTTATAGTAATCAGAGTTTCACTAAATAGAAAGTGATTATCAAATATGAAGCAATACTCAGTACTTGCACTTTGTACACTAGTTCATTCAGAGAAATAAAAGTTGCTTTTTCTCCTTAATCAAACAGCAAAGCATCCGCAGCAGCAAAGTATGCTGTTCTGCTTGCATGAACGGAAAAGGAACTTACGACACGCTGAAATATACACCGACTCCAAAGTGTAAGCACCGCCATCTGCGATCCATCACATCCATCCATGCAGACTATCTGCATGCACACACACACATATATATATATATATATGTATAAACACACACACACACACACACACACATACGCACACACACACACACGTACCTCTACCTACAAAATTAATTGGTTCTGGAAGAAATTTCTTAACTAGAAAATGTAAGTAGAGACCCGTTTTCCATGTAAATGCCCTCATTTGTTCCAACCCCCCCAAAATGTAGACAAAAAATGATTCCTGAAGCCAAAAATGCATCAAAATATGTAACAAATACATGTTACAATTATTGCACAATAAATTAAGAGTTGAGCATAATGTAAAAAGCAAAGAATAAAAATGATGGTCATTTAGATTTTAACTGCATCCCCGTCGTTTTTTTTGTTAGGTTTTTTTTTGTAAAGAACTAATCCAAAGATGTTCGTGTTTGTCGGCTTTTAACAATCCTTTGTAGATGTCCAAGGCAAACATCAGCATAGTGAGCAGTCGCCCGAATGGTGGACACTTTTTCTGGGTGATTCGCATTTACGTAAAACTATTGGAACACCTCATGGCTCGAGGGGTGAATAACGAAATCGCTGCATAGACACATATCTATCTATCTATACGCATAGACACATTCGGTAGAGGTCTCTGTCAGCCAATGGGATGACAGGATGATGCTTGGTAATAATAGCCAATTGCAGAGCAGCTGTAAGGATGTTGCGCTCAAGAAACTCTGAGCTGCGAGTAGCAGCATATACTGTATTTTTACCTTTCGTATCTTGAAATTTATTTCGTAACAGGCAATATTTTCCTGTTGAGGCATTTCGTAACTTGAAAATTTCGTATGGAGAGACGTTCGTAAGTAGAGGTACCACTGTATATGTATGTTCATTCTCTCTCACACACACATATACACGCACGCGCACACGCACACGCACACACGCACACACACACACACACACACACACACACACACACACACACACACACACACACACACACACACACACACACACACACACACACACACACACACACACACACACACACACACACACACACACACTTAGGATGCATCAAGCGATTGGAATTTCAAGTGCTGCAGTCCAGTACATTAATAGTCTTGTATATAGTCATATATAAGTAGTAACATGAACAATATGTAAGGCACTATGGCTGGGGACAGTTATACAATGCAGCGAGTCTTGTCACACAAAACGATAAGAGCCACGACTATGGATCGTACACTTTTGCTCATGCAAGACCACATGCAGCGTGAGGAACGACCCGATTTAAAATCGCGCAATGGACTTTTGACATTGCAAACACCGAAAGACACTGAAAAAGTACAAATACTCGGAACGCGGTACAACAAACACCGTAGACGACATCTGGCAATCTAGAGCTAGAGACTGGGATGGCTTTACAAATGTGGGTGTGTCTTGCTCATGTAAGAAGGCAATATAGAAAAATAGCTGGGATCGGGGGTGCAACGTCAAACTATTCAACACCACCCCAATTATTTACCTGTTTTGAGGAGTATTCGTAGAAGATCCAATGCAAAGGTATATCAAATGTGCAAAACACATTAAGTGTGAGTTTAACTACTCATTCATTCAATCATTCATACATTATTTCCTTCGGATTTTTTTGCCCAAATAATCTCCAACATCATTCTATTTTTTTCTTCCTTTTCCTGTTAAAGCTTGAAGTTCAATTACACCCAAGTCGACATGATTCAAAAAATAGCTTGCTTTCTCTGTGGTTGTGCCATGGTTTTTCGAAATGAAAAACCATGTTGCTTGTGGTTTAAGACAGAATTCGCCCCGTGCGCTTAGCCCTCGGGTAGTGAGAAGAGTACCTGGGTACTCATGCTCAGATGTAGGGGTATTGGTTTATTTTGGTGGGGCTGAGTGGAAAACCGGCGTAGGCCGGCGAGGCAATGTAGGAATGCGGGGGGAAGAGGGGCTTGAATTGACCTTGGGGATGATGCAAAGTGGGGGAGGGCAAAAGCCGCGGATTGATGCCCACTGTGACCTGATGCACGATGCCTGCTGGGTGAGAGATGCTGTAAGCGGGCTGAAGGATGGGACGTGAGGCCCCGGGGGAGGCCAAGAGGTGGGCCACCGGCGCGGCCGTGACCAGAGGACCAGACGGGGGATAGGACAACAAGGTGGGTTGGGAGTGCGGGTGCACCCCAAGGTGGGGATGGCCTGCAGAGTGGTTCGGACTGCCGTGGGACAGGGTGAATGCGGGCCCATGTATGGTAGGAGGGATGAAGGCCTGCGGTCTGCGGGGGGCAAAATTGCCGTTCCATTCCTGGTGGCAGGAAGTGAAATGTTGGACCTGGAGGAGAGATACAAATCAGTTTAAACAATAAATATTATACATGTGTTTGCCACTAGATGGTGCTGTTTCCCAAGCTTTTCATTTCAACTTTTGAAATCCGATGCAAAGCTGTAGGAAAGGAATAAATCCGTCAAGTTTGCATGGTGGGGGAAACAACATCTATAACAATGGTTGTCAAACCTTTTAGACCACGGTTGAACAGTAGCACTTCCTTTTAATGTGGAAAAGAAAAAAACTTTACTTCTATAGTGATTTAGTTAAAGGTCACTGTGAAAAAATGTACTCAAATCCTTTGAGCATACAACTGTGATGATAAGTGTTTTTTTTTCTTTTACATACTTTGAAATTTTCCTTTCATAAATTTTGCCTACCTTTTGGCAATCTGTTACTGTGTGTAATATATATGCTCAATAAACAATAAACAAACAAACAAACAAAATGTGGAAAAACAAAAATGCTAATGTGTTGTACTGTACTTATGCTTGATTTTATTTCATGTTTTAAATGTTGTACATTTTAATTGTATTTTAATTCAGTGATTCTTTCATGTGCTCAATTGTACTTGTACCACACTTGGAGAACCACTGATTGAGATCACATTTGTTTCATCTTAGAATAAGATCATTTAATTCACTCCTCCTCATTCCGGGAAATCTCCATTGCAGTCCGACAACTCACTTAGTGGCATCCAAGCACGAGGGTGTGACTGCTGCAAGTTCTCACCTGCCCAAAGCCTAAAGGTTGCTGCTGCTGGGGCTGGAATGAAGGGGTGATCTTTTGGGAACGGTTGAGGAGGGGAGTAGAGTGGTGATGATGCCGCCCGGAAGGGCCTCTCCCTTTGGATTGGTATGAAGACTCCAAAACTGAGTGAGAAGCGAGGGAGAAACATAGAGATGAGGATGACATTCATTTCCTGCGTAAATATAATTTGTGCTGCAAAGTCAGAAGAGCAAAAGAATGCCGCTGCTAAAAATAGATGACAAACAACAATTGTGGCAGAAGGCTTTATCAGTTGTCTGCTATTTTAGAAGTTTGATCAACTCAGAATTTTCAACATGGTAGAGTGGCTCCTCTGAATGTGATCTCGAAGATTATAAATAGACATATTTGCGGGATCAGGAGGGAACTGGTAACTAAGCTCTTTCGTAGAGCTTAAAGAGGCGCCAGATCATCAGCTATAAATATAGCTGATAGCCCCGGAATAGCAAGCCGTGCCCTTTTATGTGGGGCCGCAGTTGCTGGTTGGAGGTGAGACATGACTTTGACATGAAAGGTGATACGACTGAATGATTTCTGTGAAGGATTTACATAGTAGCCTTACCTAGCCCCAATTTGAGCATGTAAAAATAGTGCTGTGAGCAGGGCAGTGTTAAATAAACGTCAGGTCAAGACACATTGACGTCCCACTGGCCACAACTGTTATAAACCCTACTCATGGCGTGTGGAAAACCTCTTCTACACGTGAATGAATTTAATGTTCAAACTTTTGTGTTGATGACATCCAGGGAATGTGTTGACTGGTAGTCGTCCATGTTTTGAATAGTTAATGCGAAGCAAATCCCACATGCCAGGTGTAGCTTTATGAAGCTCACTTCCACACAGATACACAGGCTAGCAGAGTCAGTTTGGAATTAGACAATTGGCAGAAAATAAACATCCATTCCGTAGATGGGCGCAGATAAATCAGTCAGGTCACCCATAATCACCTGGGAGAACCTCTGTGGCCGACTAAGATGGCGTAATCCCAGGCCATGTGACCTGTAGAGCAGACAGCAGCAGTAGTGACTAGACTTTTGAGCTACCATAACCTAGCACTTGCTGCTCTCCTGTGTGGCCAAGGAATCCAGGGGTCATTACTCACTTAACTATATACTAACACAGAAATCTGCATGAGTCAGTTCGAAAATGGAACATTAAAGTCCTTATTGGCGCATTGGTGAGTGCACAATATGCGGTCAGCATTACCTGTGTTGACAGGTGTTTCACCGACGCCAGTGTTGTTGTTCAGTACCCTCATCGGAGGAACTGCGGCCGTACGCAAGGCTGGCTTTCTGGCCTCGGTTTCCAGGGCAGCGCAAGTGACACGAGGCTTGCAGTTCTGATTGCTGTTTGCCATGTACCGCCGCTCGGGAAAGGGACTGTTGTTATTGCCGTTGGAGGCAGGTGAAATGTCCACTGTGTCGCACCCACTTTCCTGTTCATCATCAGACATACTGTAGGCAAGATGAGAGGGGGAGGGAACATGACTGACGACACTTTGTTGTGGGAACGAAGGCAAAACACTGTCGCTCAGGGCTTGATTGCGACAGTCTGTATTGATCATACCCGTTGGGATGTTTGCAGGGTGACGTGCTGGACTGCACGGAGGCTGAAGAGCTGGTGCTGAGCGTGCTATCGGGGCTGCTGAGGGAACACACTCTCTCCATGTCAACTGTGCTCTGGCATGCCTCGCAATCTGCACTTCCTTTACATCTGACAAAGATAAAAAGACATTTACACCTGAGCCGAAGCCCTTTATGTTCTCGGAAATTGGCATTGTGTACTCACTCGCCCAATGAGTGCCTTTGTGCGCCCTCCTCTTCGTCACTACTGATGCTGATGACGCTGACCGACGGGCTGGTGAGCTCCGAGATGACCATGGCGTGCCGCTGCTCCTGCGAAACCGAGAGGTCCTCACTGTCCGGCTCTACTTTACAGCAGTTGTCGTCATCTTCCTCTTCCGCCTGCTCTGTTTCTTGCTCCTGTATAACAGCATGTCCCTCTTCGGGGCACCTAGCTTCTTCCCCTGCTGCCACTTCCACATTCTTTGCTGTATCAGCCATTTTTGGGGACTGGCATGGTAGATTTTGGATGTTTGTGTTTTGGGAAAAGCTGCTGCCTCTGTGGGCAGAAAAAAAACATGTCACCATCACATCATGAACAAGAGCGTTGAAAATTAAGTTAAATCTTCACTGGGCGCACCTAACGTAAAATTCATTTAATGAACTTATTCACTGCCAGCTTTTGACAAAGCAGATCCCCATATTGCCACCATTTTGAATAATCTTTCAAACCCCACAGAATATTGTGTTCTGTGATAATATAAGCATTGGACCTGCCAAAAGTCTCTTCTTTCACCGGAAAAAAAGAAGTTTAGCCTTTTCTGTTCTTTACTAATTGCAGTGGAACGTTGGTTAGTTACAATAAAAACAGTGGTTTCTGACCAGAAAGCAGAAAAAAAAAAACTAGCGTTTTGTCACAAGAAGCATGTTAAGCGCAACAATGATTTCAACATTTAAATGTTTTGCTTTTGTGACACCTCAAACTATAAACCATTAAAAAAAGACAGAGAAAGGGTTTTTGGTTGCAAAATAATTCATTTGCACATAAACTGGAAAACACCCGGCGAGTGACATTGACTCACCGCATGACTTGAGTGTTTTTTTTAAATGGCATTTGCCATTCACTCAATAAACTGCATAATTACAACCTTAGTTGCCGAATGGCAGGTGTTTTTAATAGTCCTGCTACTTTATTTCCCATCATAAGAGAGGCACAATAGAGGCAGAACTAGTGAATAGAATGCATTGTGTCTGCTGATTTTAATTTTACTGAATAAAGCAACTCACATGACATACCTGTTGGTAGAAGGCCTTGCTCTCTTGTTGGCAGCGGGCTGCGGCCACACCACATGTGCAATGCCTATGTTTATTGGCTGGTGGGCGGGCATGGTCATTTGGTTGGTTAGGAACGGCTGAGGGTGGGCAATCATTGAGCTGTAATGGTTACCATGGGGACGCACTTTCCTGCATCGAGAACATTGCACATTGAGCCAAAAGCCTTTAGCAGCATTACTGACAAAATGGTCTCAGTCCCAAAGGACACACATATGACTCACCAATCATTAATATTCAAAGGAGACGGCTTTCTGTGTCTGTGATGCAGCGCAACCAAATCCCACTCAGTAGTAAAACAACTTAAGCTAATGACACACTTACTCTCGATATTGTATGATACTATGTAGCCAAAACGGTTGAAAACAATGGATTGAAGTGCATTATCGTTTACAAGGCATGACTAACAGCTCAGATTTAGCTTACCCCCAGTCACCCACTCTCGGTGGGCCGGCCACGGCGTCAGACGCTAAAGTGGTTGGCGCTGGGGGAACTGATGTCATCTGCTGCCAAGTGGGCACCAGAATCTGCTGGGCTCGGTTTGACCAGGCCTGTTTTAGTGCAGAGAATCCAAAGGAGACACATCTAATCAGCGATCACGTTCAAACGCAATTTTCATGTCATTCACAAAAACTCTACATTATAGCATTGTCTCTGATGTCAAAATTGGGCAACTGCACTACCTGCGTGATAACTCCTGGTCTGATTTGGATGGGCTGGATTGGGGGCGCTTGAGTGACCAGAGGCACAGAGGCCTCCATTCGAACAGAGTAGGCCGCTGGTTTCACAGTGTTGGTGGGTATTCCTGCAAGGATGAAATACAGAATACTTGGTTACAGTTGGTTTCTTAATGTTTGAGGAACATGGTTCTTGAACCGCTCCAAATGCACAACGCCGTGAGATAACTTTGAATTAGTATTATCAAAGCGAAATTAAGTGAAAAGGAATCCAATGACAAATACAAACGTAGAATAACCGACCTTATAAATACAATCTGTACTGTAAATGAGTGTAAAATGTACACATCCTACCTTGAATGGTGGGCGGACATAAGATGAGTGCCTGTTGAAATGAATCGTTGGCTCCAAACTGTCCACTTCCTGGTTGTAATGGTATTCCTGGGTGCAACACCGAGGGGGCAGATGGTGCTAATGCCTATTAAAAAAAATAATAATAATAATAATACATTTTGATGACAGATTTTTAAATGGTGTTAAAAAACACGTCCTGAGAACTGGGCCTATATTGTTCTGCTATAGCTTCTGTGTGGTTGCACATGATTGATCACACAAAGCCGCACGTCATGAGGTTAAACAATTACATTACAAGTCCTTATTACTGTCGCGCATGTCACTCAATATGGTCTCCCGAGGTTGAATAAAAAGGCGAAATCAAAGAGGTTTCCTGGATTTAAAATGCAAACTTCAGCCTTGCAACCGGGACATATGGAAAATTTACTTTCTTAATTGCCTGTATACAGTTGAGTTCATGACCATTCATCAAGTGAGAAATTAAAATTAATTTGCAGAACTATTACCCCGAAGAGCATTTTTCCGCCCATGACTTGCCATCTAGAGGGTTCAAGTGACAGCAAGACTACACTGTCCTAAACACTTTGTCAAAGCCCCAAGATAAGCAGAGGTGCATTCAGTTTTGCTGGATGAGCAGACTATGATGCTTTAGCTTACAGCATCTGCTTCTGATAAGTGGTACATGTGATAGTTTAGTGAGGTGGTCAATGTGGTGTTGAGCCAATACTGCATCTCAAATCTTCAGCCCTGGTCAAAATAGATTGATAGAGGATGTAAAGTTTGCTGTAATTCTTGATTGATGGTGTATTTTGGCACAGACAAATGTATTAAGACACCTTGTAAATGTAAAACATTTTGTGACTTAATTTATTGGGGAAAAAAATGCATATCTCCTTGGATCTTTGGTGTTTTCTTGTTTCCAGATAGCATTTAACGAATCCGTAATTTGAAGATTTGCATCAAGGAGTGGCGCTGGCAGAAAAAAGGGCCAGCTCCTTATTTCTCCTCCGCAACCAAAGATTTGCAGCGTTGCCACGACCTCAGCAACATGACGTGATTTTGTTGCCATGACAGCAGTGCCACAAAGCATTAAGAAGGGCAGGTCTGCAGTTTTGAAGGCAATAAGGGCAAGGAGCTTTTTAAACCTTCAGACATGATATGAAACATAATATTTTCTTTTAATATTAGCTTCATTTCCAACCCAAGAGAAAAATAATGATTTGATATTTTCATGATAGTTGTTTCGAAAATCTACAACGCTCAAGCACTTTCTGTATAATTGCATTACCTCAATTACAGCTACTGCTCACTTTTAAAAAATGGTGCAAGGATTATCTGCACCAACTTCACAACCGTCAAAGTACTGTATTGCCCCACTGATCACTTTATCTCTGCTCACTGACTCTGCACATTGTCGCACAGCTGTCATTGGGTGGTACTACTGCACAATGGTTCTCTTACATAACGAAAAGTCTTTCAATACGTATATGTCATGTCTTTGTTTATCGTGGTTGCTTGTTATTGCAATACTAGTGCAGCCTATACAACCAGAGACAAATTCCTTGTGTGTTCGACACACTTGGCCAAGAAATGATTCTGATTCTAAGATTAAAACACCACATTCCAATTTGTTGTTTGTTGATTCTCCTAAATAGTCAGTGTGATTTCCAGCGGATAAATTTTGAAAAATCACCAACTATATTATATATTGGACATCCAGCAGCCGTTTTGAACTTCCATTCATCAGGACCATTCAATGTAGTGTGTGGCATTTATTAGGAGCTAAACCCCCTTGAAAATTTATCGTCACACATTTCTGACCAAATTCAGGAGTGGCTGAAATACTTTATGGATAACTGCAAGCATTTGGAGGATCATGCAGTGAAATGTTCGTCACAATTCAGATATGCCAGCCGTTTACAGGACGGTATACTTTATGTAGATGAAAAGGTTTTGTTCTTGAACATCCTCATTTTCACACAAATGTTCACTCAAATAATTCTATGATTCTGTCATTTTCACTGAGAGGCAATGGAATACAATGAGATGAGTATAGACAGCAGGTTGTAATGAAAACACTTCAGTGACATCTTACTTGAGGGTGGACAACAGTCATTTTGTTGAAGGGATGGGTTACTGTGGCTGCAGCAGGAGCAGCCCCGGGTCTAACGAAGGGGCCCTTACTCCTGTTGGTTGCGTCATACGTGTTGGGACGGGTTGAGCAAATATCCATGATGTGGAAACACGACTTTACACTGTGTGCAAGAGGTGAAGAGGTCAAATTGATGCCCAAGCTTTTATGTCTGCAAAGGTGAGTTTCAGTGGACTCACTGGTTGCTATGAGGGAAGTCGAGCAGGTGTTGCATTGTCACAAAGGGGTGACTGAGCGCGTCAACGGGGGCGATCCTCTCCTCTGCATCGATGAGCAACATTTTCTTCAGTAGACTCACAAACTCTCGGCGGTCTGCCTTCTCTGCGACTAAATCGCTGCCTTCTAGATTCATCACCAGGTTCACCTGGAACAAAATATTTAAGTCAACTCAGTCCTATGGGGAAAAAAATACTTTTAGCCATGATATTATTTTCCAGAAATTATACATGGTGAAAACAGTTCAGACATGGATTAGAACCTGTGGTTGTGTGGGAGTTGCCTGTCTTTTGAGTAAAGGATGACTCAAACCTATTGAGGTTTTGTTTTTTTCTGTTCAATGTTTAACTGTGGAGGAATTAAGATTTAAAAATGTACTCGCTCTCTCACACACAAGATGTGTATTCTTTGGCATCCACTTCCGGAGATAAAGAACCACATCCTCTAAAGCAAGGTAGGTCCATCACATGAGCAGCCCACAGGCCTGATCAAAAAATAGGCACCAGTAATGGACACAGTAAACACTGGGAGAGATTTATAGAAATAAACTGCTGTATTTTGTGGCAGGGTTAAGCAGGGTATGAAAATGGCTGGCAGTGAATGAATTAACATGATCGATGTAATCACATAAACAAATATCATTTTATTAATAATAATAACAATAATATATAATGACCTATGAAAGGTAATTTGGGCAAATGTGTTATTTCGAAAGTGTCTATCAAACTCGTAGACCTTTGCCGTAATCAGTCCCCATGAAGTGGTTCTCACTTTAACAAAGGTTGGTGAACCATGCTCTAAAGATTTGAGTTGGACATACATGCACTATGTCATCCAAACAGCTGAAGATGTACTTCCTCGCTTCTTTTGATTTCATCCCCGTCTCAGTCTCATGCTCATCTGTAGACTGTGGAGACAGAATATGTTTAGTAGTAGGGTGTCAGTGGGGTTTAATTATCAGAGGTGGTTTTGGTTTTATTATCTGCAGATAAAACTGCTCACCTTTATCCTCCAGACTGCATAAGGTGAGTCTGACTCTCTGCAAAAGAAACGCGTTGTCTTTGTCCCTGCATTCAGTAAATGTTCTCCAGGCAAGCCTTGTGTCTGAGAAATGTAGCGAATCTAGTGGGCCAGAAAAGAGGATTGAAGAGAGAAAACAAGGGAGGAATAAACAATAATTCTATTAATAGTTACAAGGAAATTTAAATTCATTTCATATCTACACAGTGGCACTGTGCTTACTGTTAAGGTCAACAACAATGACATCATTCTGTAAAGTCCCTGACGGTCAGAGCCACTGGGTACAGATTGTCTCCGTCAGGGCACTGCATCACAGACCTTGAAGATTGCAGTTCATGTGAAACAGTTAAACCCAAATATCCCTGTGCTGGTGTCTGACAGGTGTCAGGGTCTTTGCAAGTTAGCTGTGATAACAAGGTTCTCTTGCGCTAAATGCCAGAAGCCTTCCTTGGTAATGATGGCTCTTCGGTGGAGTTCGCAACAGACGCGCGCGCAGGTTTTACGTGAGGAGGCCAGTGAGAAGCCTCGCTGACGTCAATCACACTTCATCGTTAAGGACAACAAGCATTTCAGATTCAGCAGTGCAAAGACTCATGGAGCCACACAGTGAGAGAGATGTGTCACACGATGTCAATCATTGTGGCACAAGTATAACCCCAAGTGATAAAATCCTGTTATATCACACTATTTGCTTGGCCAGTATGGCAGAGAGCATATGTAACATTTCTAAAAGATCAACTCTTGCGGATTATGTTTTAAAAATTGAAAAACATCACATGAGTGGAAGCGGTTTAAAAAATGACAATGATTTGCATTAATGTTCCAAGGCTGAAAAACAAGGCTATAAAACAAAGTTTTAAAAAAACAAAAAAGTGGAACAGGGACGCAATGACGTTGAACAGCCTCCAAAATGACGGTCTATATGGATGAAGACAGTGCTGAGTTATTTTATTGTAAAGAAAAAAATATGTTTATTTGTTTGATTCATTCCCAAGATGTACAGTAAATCAGAACAAAGAATGTAGTCAAGTCCAGTCAAATTAAATTAAAAAGTCATGTACAGATGAAAAGTTGAGCACGTTGTAGCGCATATTTAGTCAATGAAATGTACACACAATGAAATTTGCATTCATATATTTGATCACTTATTCTTTGAAATTTTAGGGGAAGCCGAGCTTCCCTTGCAGTCCGAGAGCAATCGCCACTGATTGAAACCCCCGAGAGAGTTGGGTACCCAGCGGCTGGGTGTTACAGCCATCTCGTTACCTCTGCGTCCCGCGTCCTAGACGGCCCGTGGTGGTCGTCAAATAGTTCGTTGAATCTTTTCTATACAGCAGTGGATGCTATTTTCTTAATATTATGGTGCGAGCATGCGACTGCAACACACAAAACGCCGTTTAAACTGTTGTCGGAGATTGTGGCCGCCGCCATGATTCAATGTTTTTGACAGACGACAGGGCAAACGACGCAACGTGAATATCGCGAGAGTTTGCACCAATGTAAACGCTCTAAATTCATCTTTCCTTTTATTATTTATAATTTTGTCTGTGGTTTTATTGTTCTTGTTTTGATTGTAAAGCGTCATTGAGTGTTTTGAAAGGCGCTTATAAATGAAATGTACTATTATTATTATTATTACACAAAAATGTAGAAGGTTTGAAAAAAAATGTCGACCGTAAAGTTTTTTTTCGAGGTAGAAATTCTCGGTCGGTCGGGTTACCGGAAACACACTACTTTTTTTTCTATGCCTTATTAGAACGAACACACACACACAATAATAAAACAGACATACTACGCATAGATTTTGTGATGAAACAGTGAAAAATGTTAAGATGTGATATGAGATGCCAGTTTTGTTTGCCAGTCCATAGTATTTTGCATCGTGCATTAGCATTAAGCCAGAGAACTTTCATTACTGTGATTTGGGATAAAAATCTTCAATGTTTAATTCTTTTAGTCTTTAGTGTTACAATGACCCTAATTGTTGGAGAGGCAATAAACAGGTTTTCCGCAAATGCGAAAAAGATTCGTCAGTTAATTTAATTCAATTCAATTTGGGAGCTCGGTAATATTGAAAACTCGAGTACTTGTGCTACTATGAACCCATTATAACCAGACCAGATGTGTTTCTCATGCTTGACTACTTAAGAGTGAACTAAAAGGAAGTGTAACATAAGGAAGAGGAAGGTAAGAGGAGGAGAAAGAGTCTGAGTTATAAATACAATATGCTGTTGAAGATGGAACCAGACCCCATGCAGAAAGATAAGTACAAAATGGAAAGGAAGGAGTGACTCCAGCCAGATCCCCTCCGTGGAAAGTGGATGACACCTCACACCAGCAGGCAGCTGTTTCACTGGGGCATCTTTATTTTGGTCAGATTGCTGTTTAGACTGTGTATCCACTGTTTATTAACAAGGGGATACTGAATTGACAACCGTGTCTTTTGTTGATACTATTTTTGTAAAATGCCACAAAACTTGGAGGAAAAAAAACAAATTATGTTTTAGTGTGTGTTTCTGTTTTGTTCATCATATATGTTTTGATTGGAGTTGGTTAATTTGTGTGCAACTTCACCAAACTTCAAACGTTGATTTCAAAATAAGATGTTATTTATTTTTTACTTGGTGGAACTTATTTCAAAATGAACTAAATAAAATTTGAAATGTTTCTCCCTTCCCAAGTAGAGCTTTCTCACTGTGAATTTTTATGAGACCAGACTGTAATACTATGTAGACTAATAGTATGTATCTGGTGAAAGTGTGCAGGCAGGCATGGAGAATTTCAGAATGCAGAAGGGAACACCAGTTGCAAATGAATTAGCCAAAGTCAGGGCTCGCTATGTGTTTGTTTGAATCTTCCATGGCGTATTCAAGCATACCTTGGGACTACAGGTTACAGTGCTCAACATAAATGAGTACACGTCTTTTGAAAAGGCTTTGATCAATTTCTCACTGAACAAAAGAATTACCGGTATTTTGATTCAGACACATTTGTGTTAGTGATTTTTGCTCGACGTATATATTTGCACTCAGTTTTGCAATATTTAATTTATCTAAAACAGCAATTAGTATTCCTGAATGTGGACTGACATTTCCCATTTGAAATCAAGGGCAGACGAACTATTTTGTAGCATGGTATGCCAAAGTAAATAGTCATTCTCAAAGGAAACCCAACATTTTCTAACAAATCTGTTGGGGTGCGCTTATTTATGGTGAGCACTGTACATGGATGGTAAGCCTTCAATCACAAAACCAGAATCCTTCACAAATTACAAATGATGTTTATTCAAGCTATTTTAATCAATCGATAATGCTAGGCAGCAGCATGCTAAATACAAAGTTCCAGGTATTTACGTAGATGATTTCACTTCTGCCACACTTAACATGAAGAGCATTTCTGTGAACTGATTCATAATTCAAGTTTCTTCTCACCAATTGTCGTGCTTCCTTTGTAGTCACTCTCACATCTACTATTTTTAGCAACTTTTATCCAAACTCATCTGCTCATCTGAGAGTTCAGACTCCAAGGAGTCACTTCATGAAGTGAGGATGCTCGCATAAAATATCCCTAAGGCAACATAATTATGGCGCCGCGAGAGTGGCTGCCTTTCCAGCAGCTCGTATATTTTGTTCTTCTAATTCTTCCTTTCATAACTTTGCTGCTGTGAATTGGGAATTTCTCCATTGCAAGATTAATAAAGGTTTTCTTATCTTATCTGCAGCCTGCCTATCGCGAAATAAGATTTTAATTTTGTGACTAGTGTTGTTGACAAAGGTCAAATCTGTTTTAGAGATGTAAAGTGATTTTTCCTTCCCGCTGGCCCAGGAAATGAAACAATTTAAAAGCTGGTCATATTAAAAAAAAAAACCTTCATGGGCTTCAGTGGAGGGTGTGGGGAGGCTGAGCAACATCAGGTAGGATGCAGTGTGGCACACATAGGCTTTGCTGGCAGGCTTTGAGGGGATAGGGGAAAGCGGCTCAGCTTAAGCCCTGATCAGTCTGGTTCCCGGAAGACACCGTCAGAGGTCCACTGGGACGACCAAAACCCATTTCTCCTCAGTCTACCCGACACCAGCTGACTGTTAAATTAAAAAATGTACATTCCTACTTGAAAAAAATATAGATTTTCGCTGTGTCTAATAGAAAAACAGGTCTGAGAGTTAAAAAACAGTTTTCCATCCAACCCCCATTGCATTTCGGTCCTAGCTGTAAGTTATCTCAACAAAACTCGAGAAAAATCTCTGCATCATACAACCAAAAGCTTTCGCAAACTCAAGGAAATATATTTTATTAAAGCATATAATGGAAAGTCAGAACCACTGTGGACTGTCACATTTGGAAAGTTACATGAACACTAGAAAAGCAAACTGAAGAAAGAAGGGGAAAAACTAATGGAAAGGTGGAAATTTGTGATGTTATGCTGCCCAGACAGACACATGGATAGTGTTATGTTGGCTTGGATATACATTTTTGGAGGTCCAACTATTTTTAACATTAGCTTCTTGAGTCAGAAGGCAGTAAAGTTGCTTAAATAAGGGGAAGATCCATTAAGACAAAACATTAAAAAATAGAAAATACAAAACACACACAAGACGTCGCTCCAGAGTATAAACCGAATTAATTGTGTGTGGGCGGAGGAGGGGAAATGTATTTTATAAAAACCGAGACCAAGAACAGCAGCACACAGACTTGGCCCACAAATTTCCGTTCCCTAGTCATGGGTCTTCTTTTCCTTCCATTTCTTCTTCTACTTTCTTTTGACAGTTGGCATATACTTTTGGTGTATTACTGCCACCTTCTTTAGAATGCTATAAAAAAGGTTTTTACCGACGGTAATGCACAGCTACTTCTTCTACTCCTTTTTTCGACTTCTTACACTTCTTCTTCTTTTGCTGCATTACCGCCAGTGGAGAGAAGGTAGCAGTAATGCACAGAAAGTGAACATACTTAGGGAACGGGTATTATGAGAGGCAGTCTTAGCTTGAATTTGAAGTTATACCTGAGATCAGCCAAACAATGGGGAAAAAAGTGTGACACGGCATATAATATCTAATAAGTAAAAACAAAGTCAGCGTAAGCTAAAAACTGTTCGCGGGAAGATGGTAACCTACCTGGTCATACTCCAGGGCCCCGGGGTAAAGGGGCCAGCCCAGGAAAAGCTCAGCTATCACACAGCCCAGGGACCACATGTCTATGGCTTCACAAAATGGCAATCCCAAAATAATTTCTGGAGCCCTGTAGAAAGGACAAAAAGTATTACATTAATTGCATTACAATATACAGTAAATTACATTAAAGAATGACTTTCATTTTATTTTTAATTACAGACAATTAAAAGTGATGGCATCATCTAAGATATGAACAATAAGTTGTGCTAGGCTATCTTCACTGATAAAAACACAGATTTCACATTATTTCATCTTTCATGTTAGTGATTATTGTTTGGAGGAAAAAATCAATTCTCCATAGGATTCCGCATGATGGCTGTCAGATGGTTTAGAGTGGGAAATAGTATGCATCATTCATTGAGCCAGATTGGCCATGCATGAGCAGGCTCGGCCAGTGGGTTAGGAGGTCGGCCAGGCTGGGATGAGAACTTAGACAGTGTTAAATCTCCTCCACCCACACAAAAAAAAAATCAGCATTAGAATTTATTCATTTACATCAAGTCTTTCAGTTTCTATCAGTTAATTGGTCATGAGTCAAGAACGAAAAAGAGATTAAAGAGAAGAAAATGTGCTATTTTGGCTGTTTGGTGTCATTAAAAAAGTGCAAATAAAAAACCCCAAAAAACTAGCACAGACAATGCTTTCCGGTAAATAAAAACAGGTCACGAAAATGGCACCTGTGTCTGTATTAAATATTCAGAAGCACTACTACGAAAACAGCTTTGTTAGACCATAGGACGGTGACGGCGTTTACGTTTATTAGCTTCTCCAACAAAAATGTAATTTACGACACCCCTGAGGAGAGCCGCATGAGTGTTACTTCTATCCTTGCACACCAAACCAAGCGATTAGCATGTGGGCAATGTGTTTTTTTACATATTGATATCACCAAGTATGGCCGAGTGTGCAAAATAGATTTCGGTGTCATTTTTGGAAGGTCGGTCTGAACAGGATTTTTTTGACAGTCAAAACTGAAAAAAAATATTTTGAAGATAGTTGTCAAACAAATGCACCACGGGTCAAATATTTTGATCTGAAGATCATTTTGACAAAGGAAGCTCAAAACAGAAGGTAACAGTAACAAAATGACTGTATTACTTCAAAACCAAAACAAAGCAGACAATTTTGATCATGTGGTCAACCCAAAACGCATCCCAAATCTAGGTCAGTCAGAAACATAGTAAAAAAATTAATAAAATACTACAGGGAGTCAGGCTAACAATTTCGCATGCCATCAGTATTAGGGGAGGATTTCCCGGAGGATAAAGCTCTGGTTGGGGTTGTACTGGATGGGTTGTGTCGTGCCCTGTGAAGAAAATGAGAATGCTGGCGGGAAGGATGGAGGGGATGGACCAAAGTTGCAAACGAAGCGGCAACTTGCCCTCTGTTGAAACCAAATAAATTTTTCATCCTGAAAATATGCCATAGAAACAGAGGAGCTACTAAATTCTGAGGAGCGCCATTACGCCTACACAAAGTCAATGTATCAGAAGAATAGGCGATATTGCTGAAAAATGTAAGTATATAAGTATCTCTGTCAATCAATATTTAGATTTTTTTCCCTCCAATCTTAAGAAAAAAAAACATGAAATGGATTAAATACATAAAATAAAATGACTATCCAGAGAAAAAATATGATTCAAAATATCTGACACAGTCAAACTAATTTCAAGGAATCGGGGTACATTAACAGCTCTAAGCAACAGATAATTAACTCCGACAGGTACAATTGCAATAAATATCATACCATCCTTATGGGACTCCAAAAAGCATTGAGCTTTCATAACCTGATAAGTACTTGCGCATGTGCCATGAAATGAATGAACAAGATGTCAGTTTGCGTAATCTGATATGATGAATGTGTCATGTAGATGCAGATTTGGTGTGAATTGACAGAACCAACAAGCCAACTGGTGTCCACAGCCCCATAAAGCTCGACAGTCAGGTATGAGGCACAACTGTTTTTGTTTCCCTTTACAGAACTTTTAAGTGAGGCTGTTATCTCACACTCCAGAAATAGATCCCTCATCGTCCAGCCGGTCTCCTATCGGGGAGGACCAATGTGTAAGGTGGAATCCGACCTGCAAATAAGGGTGGCGACACATGATGGAGGGAGGGGTATTGTTTTGTGCTTACAGAAGGCTTATATAGCTTGTTCATCTAAAATTATTTTCTGAGGAACAGGTAGACGTGTGATGCCACAAAACAACCTATCAACACAGTGACCCCCTTGATGGAAGCAGGAGGCATCTCTCTCTCACTCTCTCTGTCTCCCTCCCTCCCTCTCTCTCTCTCTCTCTCTCCGTATATAAATAAAAAACAATGCGAACATACAACGCGGGGAATTATGGGTATCAGTTGAAATTGTTCATATCGCTCGGCAATTCCACACACTAACTTTCAGGTCATTTAGTATGATTAAGTTAAACCACAGGCAGCACTTTTGCTCTGATCGGCCTACGCCTTGGATTAAGGGTGCAAGGCTTAAGGCGTGTGCGACCAATGTAATGTGCTTAATGCGCTGACATTGAGCCAAAGGTAAAGAAAGATTTTTGTCCCACTTCAGTTGGACTTTGTTTCCAACTTACCCCCATAACCCCTTGGCCAGTCGTGACATTTTAAATGGAAAGGTACTGGACCTATTCCACTACAATGAACCAAGATGGCCATAGCCTTTGCTTTTTTCTCAGTGGGAGTATTTTAGAACCAATGTGTCCATTTAGATCTCACTTGAACGAGTTAGGACATGATGCAAAAAAGAAACTTGTTGAATTTGGGGGCATATCCGAGAACGAGTACACAACACCAGGCTGGCTGCAAGGTAGGCTACTTTGTAACTGTATTGGCAGCTTTGGCAGAAAGGTTAAGACCGCAACCTATATAACAGTCGAAAAGAAAAGGGAAAAAAATGTTTGACCAAATCTTTATCTCACATTTTATTACAATACCGGTACTAGCGTTTCATGATGCTGGATGGTTTCTTTGTGGCAGGTGGTCTAATAAATATGTAGTTTCAGTACAAACAGGGTTCAGGGACAATGATGTTTTTCTGTCCTTGGCAACAACTCGGCTTATGTTGCCAAACAACAAGGTTGAGCCTTTAGTCATGACTGATCTCATTTTCAAGGTGAAACCTCCCCGAGTATTCCTTCGACATGTTGCCCTAAATCCATTAATTTAATGGAAATCCAATAACACTGTGGAATGTCAAGTTGATCTGTCCAGTTTTCATTTCCTCATTATGTGTGCACGCAGTGTTGGTTGAGCCATTAAACTCACAAAAGAGAAAGGTCGGCATTTATTGTGAAATAGTAGTGTGGATGCTTTGAAATAGTATTAGCTTTTTTTTGCAGGTTTTCTGACAGAACATTACAGAGAGTACTACTTAATTGATTTGATTGTTTACAGATTCATTTATTATTTTCTGCAAGCAAAAAATATAACTAAGCGGCCCAAAAGAATTCACAGTAATTTAATACAGAATCAAAAGGAACTGAAAGTCAACAGTTTGGAGAAGGGGTGCGCAAATGCACATTTTATACCAATTGTTGTGAATGATTCGGACATGTGCTTCAAAGACAATTCTCTGAAATTCATTTGACGTTTTCTTTTTTGGTTTTGTTTTGTTAAACATAGAGCTGTCAAACGATTAAAATATTTAATCTAATTAAAAACTCAACTGTCATAATTAACTCAAATTAACTAAAAATTAATCGTGATTACTCACGCATTTTTTTATCGTTTCTGAATTTTCTTTTATATTTTTTGTCCTATTTTCCCCCATTTTAATGCTCTCATCAACATGGAATCATGAATCAGTTTTCTACGTGCAAAATGCAAATATTTACTGAAATAACAATTTCGATTTTCAATTTTACATGAACATTTTTCACTTGGAGCAGTTATTCACACATTATCTCTCACACAATATTACTGTCCATCAACAACAGTGAAAAAAATATTTTGTCACACAACAGCTGCTTGAACAGCTATTTTTATGGAATCAAAACAGCGCAATATAACATTATAAAGTGCACATCTAAGGTAAACTCCTTAACGTCCTGGGAACGACGTTAAACTGCATCCAACTGGTCCTCCAGGTTGGGGGTTGGGCGTGAGGTTAACAACCTCACCCTGTAAAACAAAAACCTGTTACAGAAACGACGATAAGAAGCCATTCCGGTAAACCACGGCGAAGAAGAGACGGCACATCCTTGGATGTATCTATGACGGGGCCGGGTGAAATCCAGCAGGAAGCCCGACCCCTGATGCCCCCGATCTTTGGAACCAAGACCAACACCAGAGTAGGCACCTGGAATGTGTGCACAATGTTCCAGTCTGGTCGCATGGACCAGGTGCTGAAGATTATGAGAGACTATCGCCTAGACATCTTAGGCGTTAGTGAAATGAGGTGGACGGGGCAAGGGCGGTTGATGGTTGATGGAGCAACTTTTCTGTACTCTGGGAAGCAAGACCACCATTCCCATGGAGTCGGTATCATCCTCTCTAGCAGTGCAGCAAAAGCATTGATTGGATGGAAGCCGGTGATTGAACGGATCATTACAGCAAGGCTCAACACCAGATATGCCAGAGTAACCATCGTACAAGTCTATGCCCCAACCGAAACTGCCTCAGAGGACAATAAAGACACCTTCTACAACCAGCTCCAGACCGTGCTTGAGGAGATCCCCAGTCATGACATCAAGATGCTGATTGGAGACTTCAACGCAAAACTGGACAATGACAGAAGGGGCCTGAATGCCACAGTTGGACCACATGGGTCTGCAAGCTCCACGAACGACAACGGGGAGAGACTGTTGATGCTAACCAGTAACAATGGCCTTAGCATTGGCAACACCTTTTTTGAGCACAAGCGGATACACAAAATAACCTGGGTTTCACCTGGTGGCGGGACTCAGAACGAACTGGACTACATCTGCATCAACACAAGGTGGCGCTCGTCATTGCTCGACGTTCACTCCCACAGAGGTGCAGATGTGGGTTCAGACCACTTCCTTGTGGTGAGTAAAATCAAGCTGAAGCTGAAGAAGGTGAAAAAGGTGCAGCCCAAGAGACCTTACGCTGTGGACAAGCTAAAGAATAACAACATCTCAGAAAGCCTTGCAAACATTGAGGAGCAGTGGAGTATGTTCTCTTGTGCCATTGCTGAAACTGCAGAAGCAGTTATAGGCAGAAAGAGGGGCACTAACAAAGAGAGATGGATTACAGACAACACCTGGAAGTTGATTGATGAACGGAAGGTGGCCAAGATAAAAAGAGAACAAAAGAGGAGGCTCCGGAGCTGGAGGATGGAAGACGAGGAGTACAGGCGCTTGGACAAGGCAGTGAAGAAGAGTTGCAGGAAGGACAAAAGACAGTGGCTAGAAGCAGCAGAGAACAACAACACGACAACCCTATACAAGATCGTGCAGGAGATAACCAACTCCAGGAGCAGCTCTAGCATGCCAATCAGGAGCAAGGATGGCAGGACACTCCTAAGCGACGAGGAGCAAGAAGCAAGATGGCTGGAACACTTCAGGGAGGTTCTCAACCAACCAATGCCTCCCGTGCTCTTCAATTTCGATCAAGAGACACCAGCTCCAGCTCTAAACATTACATCGGAAGAGATATCCGAGACTGAGGTTGTCAGAGCAATTAAGGGCCTTAAGAACAACAGGGCACTGGGACTCGATGAGGTAGCTGCTGAGCTGTTGAAACATGGCCAAGAAGCTGTTGTGGAGAGCCTTACCCACCTGTTCAACCTGATTTGGCATGCTGAAGAGGTTCCTGCCGACTGGAGACGTGGGGTCATTGTCACACTGCCTAAGAAGGGAAACCTCGCAGACTGCAATAACTGGCGGGGCATTACACTGCTGTCAATCCCCAGCAAGGTATTCTGCAGTGTTCTGCTACATCGCCTTAAAGACGAAGTGGATAACATCTTGAGGTAAGAACAAGCCGGCTTCAGGAAGGGAAGGTCTTGCACCGAACATATCTTTACTCTTCGAAACATCATAGAGCAGTGCCAAGAACTTCAGATACCACTCATGATAAACTATATCGATTTCAAGAAAGCCTTTGCATCCACCGGGAATCACTGTGGCAGATCGTCCAGCTGTATGGTGTACCCCTCAAGTACATCAACATCTTCAGGTCATTGTACCACAACTCAACTTGTCGTGTCAAAACCAACAGTGGCACAACTGATGATTTTGACATTGTCACCGGTGTAAAGCCCTGTTCACACGGGCAGATTTATTTCGGCACTGCTCCGGAGTATTTTGTTGCGATATAAATTTGCACCGGAACAAATTTTGTGGAGCGTTCACACGTACAAAGCCGCTGAGCGCAACAACACGAGTACAGATCGGGACAGCTCCACTTGCTTTCACACGGGCTGTTCTGTTGCGGAATAAAACGACAGGAATGCGGAAGTAAAACATGCGCATGCGTAAAGAAAGAAGAAGGCGGGGAAAAGGAAGTACCATTTCCCCTCCTTCTTTGTGACAAAATGGCTTCTTCTCCGGAGAAATCAACGATGTGGTCGATAATCAGACGCCGCAGGAGAGAGAGAAAAGACCCGCCATGTTTTGAAGCGCCAAAATACCCAGGATGCATGTTGGCAAGTACCGGATGGACTCCTCTGACGCGTGCGAGGCCACTCCCATAGCGGCGTTTGCTCTGGAGCAAATTTAGCAGTTGCGTTCATACGCGCACATTTGCTTCGGTACTGCTTCAAGAACGAGCATTTGTTCCGGACCAAATTTTAAACCACCTCCTGAGGTGGTTTAAATTTGGTCCCGAACAAGCTGTTTTCGGGCACTAGTCTGGAACAAAGTTGCACGTATGAACGCTCGAGAGGAGCAGTTGCGCAGTAAGTCCGGAATAAATCTGCCCGTGTGAACGGCCCTTAAGACAGGGTTGCATTCTGTCACCTCTACTATTCATCATCGTAATTGACTTTGTGATGAGGAAGTCCATCACAGGGACAAAAGTTGGGATCAAGTGGGGAGGGAGCAGACTAGCTGACCTGGAATTTGCGGATGATTTGGCCCTGTTAAATCACACCCAGCCCGCACTCCAGGAGTTGACCAACAATCTGCATGAGCACGGAGTTAAAGTCGGTTTACGAATAAGCCAGGAAAAGACCAAGACCATGGCCATCGGACACCCCCAACACCTTCAACCACTGACTCTACACCAACATGACATAGAGTACATTGACAGCTTCACATATCTTGGGAGTAACATCTCGAATACAGGTGATGTGGAGAAAGACGTCAACAGTAGACTTGGTAAAGCTGCGGGAGTGTTCCAACGCCTCAGCAACATCTGGTCATCGAAAGCCATCACTACGGCCACCAAGCTACGCCTCTATATGTCAGTGGTCATCCCAACAGCGATTTACGCCTGTGAGACATGGATGAAGACAGCCAATATTACCAAAAAGTTAGATGTCTTCCATCGGCGTTGCCTGAGATCAATCCTGATGATCTCATGGAGAGACCACATCACCAACAAGGAGGTGATAAGTAGGGCAGGAGTAGCTGAGCTGTCAGACATTGTCTCTGGTAGGAGAAGGAAAATGATTGGCCACATACTCCGACTGCCAAGAGAGAGACCGGCAAGTGTGGCCATGGACTGGATGCCAGAGGGTGGAAAGAGGAAGAGAGGTAGGCCAAAGAAGACATGGAGACACACTGCCAAAGAAGACCTCAGTGAGATGGGTGGCAGCTGGCATGGAGCAAGAAGGGTCGCCAGTGACCGGAACAAATGGAGGAGACTCGTCGCCCAATGTTCCAAATAGGAATGGGTGGAACTAACTAACTAAGGTAAACTAGTACTCAGCCTATAATGGATTTAAGCAATGGTTGCATACTTTGTGTTTCTCAAATTTGCTTTGAACACAGCAGTCAGGCTATGCTGATTCTGTTGGTTCTTGCTCGGAAGTCTCTCTACGGTTTTGTGTCGACATCATTTTGGATGCTTGTAATGGAGGCTCTCGCTGACAATCCGTAGTGGAGTTGTTCAGTTAATTCCATTTTTCACGGCCCCTTGAATAGGGATTGTCGGTCAGTATGGAAGGATCTCTCGTTCCGTACTTTTTGATCATTTATTGGAGCACTTTGCAGCAGGAGTAGTAGTAGTAGTAGTTGTAACAGAAGTATCAGAAGCAGGTAATAACCTAAACTACACATAAATGCAGTAAAAAATTAATATATCTATCTTTCTGCATCACAATGTAAATATGTATATAATTGACATTAATACCTTTATTTAATAATACGTTTAATAAATAATGTAATCAACCCTGATTTCACTATGTATCATTGTCGTCATCATTATTCATTGTTTTAAACGTAAGAAAGCATACAACACAAACATATCAAGTCGAATCGAACAAAAGAACTACAAGTCCCAAAGGTCCAACCCGGAAGTGGAGCGCCGGCATGATTTACCCCAGCTGGAACGCAATTTACTTCGTTTAAACGTCAGATTGCAGACGGCCAAACATGACACCTATGCAAATATGAGCTAAATAAAGACAGCCCTGTTCTAGCAACATTTTAGCCCACGCTGTTTAAATTGCCGATTGCGAACGGTAACTGACTGTGATTGCATCACGATGCGGCAAACAAAGCACAGCGGACACAATGCAAAGCAGACAAAGCAACCGATCATGACCGAATCTAAAAGCTAACTTTACACATCTGACTTAATAAGAAAAGCACACGCGTAGCTTAACATTGAGCCATGCCGACGACGAAGCGAGTGTATTCACTCACGAAACAAAACGCTATTTATACATCGCGCGAACGGTCACCTGTCAGTGGCAGCCCCACCCCTCTTAAAGCGGCAGGTCAATCCAACAGGAGTCGTTCGATGCAATGCGAATTATTTCAGCTTGAGTGGAGCGGTGGACAATGTTGACAGACTTGCATGCAGTAGCCATATATTTAGCTATGGCATCAGCAAATTTGTTCTTCGTCATGTCATCCATTTTCTTCGCTTTGAAATGATCCATAGCTGTCTGTCTGAGACGAGGGGGCAGAGTACCCACGTCAGCTGTGTGCTTGGCCATTAAGTGGTATTTCAGACTCGACGTGTTATCATGATAGCTCAGTTTACGACTGCAAAACATACAGGTAACTTTGGTCTTGTCAGTGGAACAATCTGGCAACTTTTTAAAAGTAAACTTTCCATTCATAAACTATTTAAGTATCCGTTTTCGGTGTCTCGCGCTGCAGTGGCTGGCAAAACAAACGTGCGTGGACCTGTGCAGCGCGTTGATGTTTTGTTTCTGGTTTATTTATAGAGCAACGTAACATCCGCTGTGACGTCTGCCGCGTTAATCTCGCGAGAAAAATGTTGATCCCGATAAAATTCATTTAAATTAATGCCGATAAAAACACGCTAAACTGACAGCCCTAGTTAAAAGCAAAAAAAAAAATAATACACTTTAAATGTATGAATTCTCATTTTTTTATTTGAGTCATATGGATCCAAATCTATTTAATTCCAGCAATCTGCTTTTTGGCAAACTGCCAGATTGTTCAAATGTATGGACAATATGAAAGAGGCTTATTTATTATAAAATGCTGAATGGCCCACGGCATGCAAAACAGTATTCCCCATTAGTGGAGGTGAATGATTGGCCAGCAACAATGAACAAAACACACTGATTCTTCCATGAATGAAGTGAGAACTAATTTGTATTGTCAAGCTCTCCTTTTCATTTCCTTCTAGCTGCTTAACCATCTATAGAGGCACACTGGCCAGCATCCCACCAGTTATTTTAAGCAGTGCTTTCCTCACATCCCAAAACATGTTGCTCCCTTGAAGTATACTCTGCAGGTCCAGCTTTGTGTTTTTATTCCAGAAGCTATTTACCTAGCATGCAGTCATTTGATTTCACCAATACTTTTGTTTGTGTTGTGATTGGAGTGCAGCTTTTAGGGCTCTCTTTTACATTTTCCAGGTTGTCAAATTGTTTCGGCCATGCGTATACTATCAGTTGTTATTCAATATAAATTTGACAGTACTGTACGTGTACACCTTAAATATCTGTTCATTGCAGCCACATTTTATTTGTATGCATCTGCATTGAGCATCAGAATGTCATGAATGGTCACCAAAGCGCTGAGATGACAGCGATGACAAGCGGCTGCTCTCTACTTCCTGCCTTACAAAAGCGCGACAAAGAATAAACGGTTCTATTTTGGGCAACTTCCTGAAACAGCCTATGTATAATAGTGTTGGTGAAAAAAATGAAGATAACGGCAGAAACGTTTTACAGATGCCTCACGGGGTTGGTTTTGCAACATCAGGAACCAAAAATGGAAGAAAATGTGGAGTTTGGCAATTTCCACTCCTTCAGGAAGCTTTTCGAACATTAGAGTGTGTCTGTGAGATTTTTGCCATTTCATCTCGAAGACCATTAGTGACGTCAAAGATCATGGAGGTTGGAGAGCTCACATCTCGAAATACCTCCCCTCATTTTTTTGCAGTTTGTGTAACAAAGTACATACAAGAAAAAGTCCAGTATATGGTTTGTTAATAGTTTCTTTAAAAAAATAAAAAATAAACAAACAATTGTCCAGCTGTATAAGACCAGAAGCAATTTCATGGAACCAATCATGAGTAAATCATTTCCCATTTTATCAATTTCACGTAAGACAACAAAAGAAATCCCAGTTCGATCACTTTAAAACTTTGTCATGCCACGAATGCTTTGACTGTGTGGTTCTTGCGTACTCCGAGGTTGAAAACTTGTCAACATGTCTTTTGTTTTTACAGACTACCGTTTCCAGTGTGACGATTGGTGTTCACTTCCACTTTTCACTTCTCATTCATCAACGCATGTTTGGGTTGCGTACTGTTGTCTTCGCAAAGGTTTTGTGTAAATGGCCATTGAAATCTTACTCGGAAAGACTGTGAATGTTTGCAAAAATATGTAACCGCATAGAAAACATGCAAACCTAAGCAAAAACAAAACAAAATCAGTCTTGAAGTATTCAAGTATTGCATTTCACTGTGCATATCTGGGCTTTGTTTTAGCCAAGTCCCAAACCACTGAAATAGTGAGGAAAAAAAAGAACACTATATTACAACAATTCAATTACGTATTCTTCTCAGTCTTTGCACAAGTTTGAAGTTAAGTGCTGAAAACGTATCAAGCATTTAGAAGCAAATCAGTGTCATTTAAAACACCAAAAGCCAGCCAAAGACATAAACGTGTTTTTGTTTTTTAAGCAGGTCTGTGCATGCAGAGTTAGTCATTCAGGTTTCCGCAAGGCCTTGGGAAAATAAACAAACTACACATTTCCCAAATGGATGTCACCTGCGGGTAGCCTCAGCTCAGGCCTACACAAGTCTGGACTTTGATTTAAAAGCCACAGACATCCAAAACTAAAAGGCCAAAAATTAAAGAGCTAATAACAGTTTGGGCTATTAAAATGTAACTAACTACGTTGAAGGAATATAATTTAGTCATTTCTTGATGTAATCTAATTACACAGACAATGTTGAGGTAAGCAATTTAAATCCTTTATACGAAGCACTGTGGCGTCACTTTCTTTCCCAGACTGTCGCTGCGCGTGGCTCCTAAGTTGGCAGGATGTTGTGCAGCATGGGAGACATTTCCTTATTTTGCCGCCAGAAGAAGGACATTTTTAAGCCAACAGTTTTACCTCAAAATTACACTAAAACAGTATGCAGTTGCACTTCAGCGAATTGTCAAAACAATCAATGTCATGAGTACAACCGAGAATGTTTACTGCTTTGCACTCACCTATAGTACCGAGATTGTAGGTACGTGGAGCATACCGCTTTGGACACGTGGCTGGCTGAGCCAAAGTCTATGACCTTCACCCTGTAAGGTTGCCTCACCGGATCCACCAGCATAATGTTCTCAGGTTTGAGGTCCGCATGAATCAGACTCATACTCTTCAACTTTTTCAGAGCCGTTGCCACCTGCTGTAGTACAGGTCTGATCACTTTCAGGGGCAGCGGGCTGAACTTATTCTGCTTCAGGAAATCATACAGGTTCTGCTCAAGCATCTCAAACACAAGGCAGGTATGGCTGCGGTGTTGGAAGCATTCAAAGGCTCGCACCAGGTTGTGTTCATCTGCGTTCTCTGCGCTCAGACGAGCAAGGATGCCGACTTCGATTTGACCTTGCCGGGCGTATGAAGGATGGTTCTTTAGGATCTTTACGGCCACTACCTCGCCCGTGCCTCTTTTCCAGCACTTGACAACCTGTCCGAACGTGCCACGTCCCAGGAAATCCAGCACTTCGTATTTATTCTTCAGGGAGCAAAGAACCTCGTGCTGTACGACCTGGTAGTCCCCGTCACATCCCCCCGCTCCCCTTGCTGCACCAACACCCACGGGTCCTGCAGTCGGCTTGGTAGTCGCCCCTCCAGCGCCAACGGCCGCAGGTGCAGTCGCTGTTGCGTTTCCTACATTCGTTGTTTGCAACATGGCAGGCAACATTGACAGTTCCTCCACAATCTGCATAGTGCTCCCTCGATTATCCAGCTCCTCACTTTTACGTTTCAGTCCACATCTCTGAGAGCTGTCAGCCGAGTCCAAACGTCCACAGCCCAATTCTGAGTCTCCCTCCCCCTCCTCCTTCTCCTCCTCTCTTCGACCACCCTCACCTCCTCCACTGCAGCCCTCTCCCCTTCCCCCTCCTCCTGCCCTTGTTGCTCCACTGCTGCTCCCACTTGCTGTGACTGTCTTCTGCTGCTGCTGCTGCTGCTGATGATGATGATGATGATTCTGGTCCTGGTTGCGGACAGCCCCTATGCTCTGTCGCTGCTGGATCGCAGCTGGGCCCAATCCTCCAGCTCTTTTCCCAGGCTGTTGTCTCTGGACGCCCCGCACAATCACCGTCTTCACAGGGTAACCTTGTCCTCCAAACACTTTGGCGTCCGCGGCCAAGTCGCGACTCAAGAACGAGCAGGCTTTCGTCGGGTGCACAATACCAAGGTTTTGCCTGTTCAGATAAGTCAGCGGATGTGCTCTCTCATGGTACACACAGCTGCTGGGCTCGACTTTGAGTTTCTTCACACTGCTAAAGGCACTTGTCTGGGTTTGATAAATGTGTGGTGGGTAAACCAAGACTTGTGAGGCCATACCTGGAAGGGAAAAAGAAAAAAAAACATTGGAGGTCAATGAGATGAATCCTTGGTATGCCATTCTTGTATTTTAATTACAACTCTGATGAGGATAAGCTTTATAGAAAATCACTACAGTACTACCACTTAATATTGAAGCACTTACTAATGCAGGCACACATTGTGAATCGAGTCAATTCGTGGAGGAACTAAAATGTTCTATGTTCCCCTTCATCTGGCGATTACCATGGGTCTTAAATGTAGATGGCCAAAACATGGCCAATTTAAATTAAACTAACCCCTGGATCAGGGGTCTTAGTGCACAGTTCTAGTGAGTAGACTATGCTGGAACTACACAAATGGAAAACAATCCGGCCTTTTTAACAGATGTGCCGCTTTTAAAATTGTGACATGACATTTCGACACCCATATCGTGGCAATATTAATATCACAGTATTGCCGTTATCATTACATCCTGAGGAGGCCCGTGTTTTTTATTTTTATTTTTGTTTGTTTTTTGGGTGAACAAATTACTTTTGGTTAGTGCCATTTGCAATTTACGATGTAAAAAAGGGTTGTTGCGCTGATATATCTCCATCTTTTTTTAATTTACCAATGTCGCTATAACACTTTGTGGTACCCTTACATCACTACTAAGAGAACAAGCTGCGGGAAAGCACTTGAGAGCACCTTTCAACTCTCATCCATCCACTATAAGCCCACCAACACCTCCACACAGAAGATGACTAATGTAGCAAAGGTTTGCCTGACCTTTCCCTGTGGTTGCAATACATCCTACTGCATGTCTCTAGGCAACCAATAGGGAGGGAAAGCATCATTGGAAGACAACCAAAGATAATTGCTTTGTTTTGGGGGGTTTTTGGGGGGGTTGGGAGGTGGGGTCCCATGTGACTTGGAACTGACTTATTTCATGCAATTGGAACAGGACATGTCTGATTTTTTTTTTTCAAAGGCAACCAGGGCCTCTTTTGGATGTGGATGTAAAATTGGTTATGTGCCAATGCATCTGCAGTATGAACACTCAGGTCATGCTTTTCCTCACACATCCGACCTATATGTCAAAACCGCACGGGCAGGCAAGAGTACTTGGGAGACTATTGACAATCGTCCGTGCATCTGCAGAGTTGTTTATAGAGAAACAGTGTTACTTTTAAATTTGACTTTCATTTAGGCGTAGAAAAAAAAGTAGTGTGTTTCCGGTAACCCGACCGACCGAGAATTTCTACCTCGAAAAAAAACTTCACGGTCGGCATTTTTTTTTCAAACATTCTACATTTTTGTGTAATAATAATAATTTTCAAAACACTTAAGGACGCTTTACAATCAAAACAAGAACAATAAAACCACAGACAAAATTATAAATAAAAGGAAAGATTAATTTAGAGCGTTTACGTTGGTGCAAACTCTCGCGATATTCACGTTGCGTCATTTGCCCTGTTGTCTGTCAACAACATTGAATCATGGCGGCGGCCACGATCTCCGACAACAGTTTAAACCGCGTTTCCGGACATCGCCACTGTGCGCCGTGATTTTTTTCAGCTCTTACTTTAAATGCGCGCCTCTCTGGGCCCGACAAAAAATCCAAAACGCATGGGGACCTGATCGGCTCACTTCCAGACAGCGGCGCGTTGCCAAGACAACGTTTGACAGACTACGGGAACCACACGTCGAGGTTTTCAGGCTTTGCTTGCAAATCCCGGGGCACTGCAGACTATTTTTGTTTCGCGCAGCACCAGCGGGACCAAATGGGGCGGGAACCGTTCATTTCCGGACATCGCCAGTGTGGGCGGTGATTTTTTTCAGATCTTACTTTTAATGCACGCCTCTCTGGGCCCGACAAAAAATCCAAAACGCAAGGGGACCTGATCGGCTCACTTCCAGACAGCGGCGCGTTGCCAAGACAACGTTTGACAGACTACGGGAACCACACGGCGATCTCCGACAACAGTTTAAACCGCGTTTTGTGTGTTGCAGTCGCATGCTCGCACCATAATATTAAGAAAATAGCAGCCACTGCTGTATCGAAAAGATTCAACGAAGTATTTGACGAACACCACGGGCCGTCTAGGACGCGGGATGTAGAGGTAACGAGATGGCTGTAACACCCAGCCACTGGGAACCCAACTCTCGCCGCCTTTGGCGGCGAGCTGGGGTTTCAATCAGTGGCGATTGCTCTCGGACTGCAAGGGAAGCTCGGCTTCCCCTAAAATGTCAAAGAATAAGTGATGAAATATATGAATGTAAATTTCATTGTGTGTACATGTCATTGACTAAATATGCGCTACAACGTGCTCAACTTTTGCTCCAAATCAGCTTCTTCTTACTGGTTACGACGCGACTCCCTTCTCATTCATGCCGCAGCTTCGCTGTGCTTTAAACGGTAGTGAGTTCAGGGTAGGTTGTCCCAATGCGTTGAACGGAGACGAGTCATTGGATACAAACTGGTTTTTGTCCCGCCCACGGAGTTCGGCGTCTCTGGGACTGGATGGCAGTGGGAGGGTACCGGACGCCAGGCTTTTCTGCATCTGACTGGATGATCTGTCTGAGCCTGTGTGCCAGTTCGATTGACATTGAAATGAGCCAGTCACCGAGCTTTTAGTGTAGACGTCCGTCGCGAGCAATTTTTCAACTCGCATGAAAAATAAGTATTGTGTTTCCGGTAACATGAAATTTCAGCATAGGGTCGGTAGGTCGGACAAAGTTTTTTTTTCATTTTTTCGTTGAATCTTTTCGATACAGCAGTGGATGCTATTTTCTTAATATTATGGTGCGAGCATGCGACTGCAACACACAAAACGCCGTTTAAACTGTTGTCGGAGATCGCGGCCGCCGCCATGATTCAATGTTGTTGACAGACGACAGGGCAAACGACGCAACGTGAATATCGCGAGAGTTTGCACCAATGTAAACGCTCTAAATTCATCTTTCCTTTTATTATTTATTTTGTCTGTGGTTTTATTGTTCTTGTTTTGATTGTAAAGCGTCCTTGAGTGTTTTGAAAGGCGCTTATAAATGAAATGTACTATTATTATTATTACACAAAAATGTAAAAGGTTTGAAAAAAAATGCCGACAGTAAAGTTTTTCTTTGAGGTAGAAATTCTCGGTCGGTCGGGTTACCGGAAACACACTACTTTTTTTTCTACGCCTAACAGGAAATAAAACAAACAACTGGTGGCTGTACACATCAAAAGTTAAAACCAACATGTAATACGTCAATGCTCATATGGCTTCGGAACAAAGCAATCACCCAAGACCGACAATAAACATTTTCATTGCTTTGAAATTATACCACTTTTCAATACTCAACATGTCACTGAGAGGTTGTTGTTTTAACAAAAAAAATCATACAAATCCAGGTCCAACAATAAAGTCAGCTTGAATAAAACTGACTTCTGAACGACACTGAAGCGATGAGAAATTTGACAAAATGGCTGCCAACAGACAGGAATTTAATAGCATTTTGCATATTGCTCTCTTGTTTCATGTTCTAAACAGCACCTGTTTTAGTGGCAGTGTCACAATGAGCAGACTTCCCAGAGTAGGGCTGTAGCTCAACCTCTCGTAGCCGACGTCTTAGTGTGCTTGTTCTTCAGACAAGACCTTTCAGACACATTCCAAAAACATGCATGACAGGCTGATTGAACACTCCAAATTGTCCCCAGGTGTGAGTGTGAGTGCGGATGGTTGTTTGTCTCTGTGTGCCCTGCGATTGGCTGGCAACCAGTTCAGGGTGTCCCCGCGTACTGCCCAAAGTCAGCTGGGATAGGCTCCAGCATGCCCCGCAACCCTTATGAGGATAAAGCGGTTCCGAAAATGGATGGATGGGCGCAAACACGTGTAAACCTTCGCCACTCGGTGAGAGAGGGCCTTTCAAGTAATGCACACCACTTTGTCTCAACGAGATGGATGGATAATCCATTATTATGCCCATCCCGAGTTGGGAGCACAAAGAAAATCTCTGCGAATAGGTGGTTAAACAAAGCTGCATTATAATGAACAGGCCTTCTCCACACTTGGTTTATGCTAAAGGCAGCTCCATATTCATCACATTTACCAATGAAACTGTGTTACGCATGATTAAAGACATTTAAGTATCACAAACTAGACCTGCAACTAAGCTACATCTGTGCAGAATCAGATAGCAGAGGCAAAAACTGACCAGAGCCATGCGTTTTGACTTCACTACTGTATTCAAAGTGAGACAAAAGCTGCTGTGTTCACTGCAGATAACGCGAACGTGTGAGAAAGAAACGTAACGTAGTTCAGCACAATGTTACAGAGGAGAGTATAAAAACAGTTGACAATAAACACGAAGATGGCTTTGCAACGTAGAGTGGGCTGAATTTTATTTCTTAACCTTTCAGGTTGTGTGCCTGATGAATATACAGGTATACCTTTCAATATGCACATAAAGCGTGTGCAGTATTGCTTGCTTGAGCGTGGCTTCTGCAATCACCAGAACCAGTAGGCTGTCTATCATTTACCAAATAAAGCTGTGAATCTAGCATGACTATTGTGAAGGCCAAATTTATCGCCCAATCCGAGACTGCAACAACGGGCATTTTTCAATCCCCCTGCCTTCCAAGAGGGGGCACTGCAAATATTCACAGCTCAACGACCTCACAAAGTCTCGTGAAAAAGATCTTCATTGCTCAAAAGCCCCTCTATTTTCCAAGGAATGTGAGCACATGGCATTTATATTGTGAACTTATGACTTACAAGTCCTCAGATTAGTTCTCATACACAGCCAATATAAAGAGCAGAATGTGCTGCCACTGGGCCCTTGGAGGGACACCGTCTAAACCAGAGGTGGGCAAACTACGGCCCGCGGGCCGGATCCGGCCCGTTGGGCTTTTTAATCCGGCCCGCCGAAGGTTGGTACACAACATAATTAAGGTTCGATATAAATGATTGCATTAATTTCATTTGGACTTGTAATGACAGGCATTTCAACGCCAGGTGGTGCAGTTACTTGAAGTTGCAGAGCACAGGGAGGGAGGGGGAGACGATACGGAAGCCAGCAGTATAGTCAACTCAAGCAACTCCCGCTTGATACGACGGAATAAGTGTGTTTCTATCATTGGATCCAAAACAGCGACATGCAAGTCACTCTTTGTTGCAGTGAGTTTTACTGCAATTGCGAACATTTTCACGTCCTGTCGATCATGGCATGATCAATGAAAAGGAACAGAAATGGCCACGGAAGAGAAAGTGAAGTCCATCAGATTAAACGAAGCGGGTTACAAAATACGAAACATTCAAGAGACGAGTCTGAAAGACTCAAATTTACAAGACTTTGAAAAACGAGAAAGTGATTTGTGCTCAGTCCGATTCTGGCTATTTCCATGCCCAGAGTGAATTGCTTGCGGCTCGACGGACAGTCGAGTAAATAAACGTTTCCTGGAATGGTTTGACTGCTATCGTGCTAAAAACTTTCCGCAAACTGGACCACTAAAAAGAGAGGAAGCGAGTCCCAGAGCGCTAACTATGAGCATAGAAGACTTCGAAGCGTCCCGTGTCTGGCTTCAAAAGTTCGCTACGAGACATCAGCTGAGCAACGCTGTCATGTGTGGTGATCGAGGGGAGGTCAAGTCAGAGATAATGAGTGAGTCGAAAGAAAAGCCACCAGGTCTCTTACACGTCTCATTTTGTAGCAAATAGTCCTAACTTTGTTATATTTTGTCATATACATGTACTGCTTGCTGCAGTTTTTGGCCAATATATTGTTGCACTTTGTTGCTTGTGTTGTCACATGTATGTTGCTCACATACTTGAACCTTCATACAGGACATATACCATAGTTGTTTCACTGTTCTCATTTAAAAAAAAAAGGTATGGGAATACTTTGGTATGGACTGTCAACATATACATTTTTTTTATATGTACCGTATCTTGTCCTGACATGGCCCACCTGTCAAATTTAGAAATCAATGTGGCCCCCGAGCCAAAAAGTTTGCCCACCCCTGGTCTAAACTGACATCTGTGTAGAAGGGACAGCTGGAACCAAGATGTAGCATCACACCAAACCAACGCTGCTGCTGCTGCGTGACACATCATGCCTCTCATTAGGAACCGGTAAGGGCCTCGTAAAAATCCCACATTGGTTGAGCACTAGCTGTTTGGTTGGATAATAACAAACGCGCTGACCATAAAGTGCAGGGTATTTTACAGTGTGCAATGACCATCATGAAATTGTCTGCACAGAATGTAATTCGTACACACCGTTGCTACCACCGAGGGGATAAGATGCTCCATTCGCGCTTGGAAGCACGAGCGAATCATTTCATTCACTCGTCCCTAAAACAAATATTCTTCTCGATTACATTCTGGTGGGATTAAAACGATATATTAAATGCTCAATTAGGAGTGTGCATCCCTCCAATAAAAGACAATCCGATACAGATCTTGACATATGCGGGTGCGATACGACTCAAGGATGGTTTTATTTTAAAGTAGAAAGATTTGATTCGGTTCTTTTCAGTCGGATTAAGTTTTGATTCAATATGGTATGGTTCAGTTTGAGAGGGTATGACGCAATGAGTTTCTTGATTCAAAACATTTTTTGTTACACAACGAGTATTAGTACAATAAATATCAGAGGTGGGCATTCCTTCAGTACTGCTGGTAGGTCCATCTGTCCATCATTGAAGGACTCACAGTTAGCTGACGAATGACTAGAAACTTCAAAGAATGACGGTCTAGGTGCAAACAGAAGCTGGTTTTTGTCCATCACCGGAATCGTCAATAACTGGGTCGTTCCCAACGGAATTTCTCACTTCGTCACTGCTGACGACTTTTGTTTGCAGATGTGAATATACACTTGGGTTGCTTTTAGAAGAACGCACTGACTAAATGCGTTAACTGGTCGCTAGAAACGCTCAGCTTTGACCTATAGTAGATCACCTAGACTGCCAAGTAACCCCTAGTCAACCCTGAAATGGTTTATTACCATGTAATACTGTATTTTGTGATCAACACTTGTGTCCATTCCCTCACAAAAATTAAAAAAAACATACGGGTATTCCAATGCAATTATCGGCCAGTTCTTCAAATAAACACTGTGCCTGTCCTGTGCTACAAAGAATGTTGAATGTTTACTTATGCTGGAAATGTTCCACCCATCTGTGCAGCTTTCCACAGAAATTCCAAGCTTGTCATGGTGCTCACTGTCATATTTTCCACCTTAAATGCAGAGGAGGTTACTGAGAAACCAGTTCTTTATGCATAAACCCGGTGCAAGCACACATTGCACACCCAGGGCGGTGTGTCATTAAATGCCTGTCCTGCTGTTACCTCCAGAAAGCCATGCTATTGATAATTTAAATAATGCAATACATGGGGTATGGAGAGGAGTCTCTATGAAGAAATTAAGAACAGCAAATTGCTGTTTTATTTCTAAAAATGATTTTCGGCAGGAGGAAGGGAAGAGTAGTCCCTGACTTAAAATAACAAAGAAGCAAGGATAAGAAGTCAACTGGAATAAGTCTGGCAATGTATTAAATGAGAGCCTCTTTGCATTGACAGATACACTATGAGACGACGGGACAAATAAAATTAGAAACAACTGAACCTTTATCTTATTTTCAAAAAACAGCTAGGCAGCAGTTTTGCTTTTGGTCACAAATAAATACAGCTTTTCAATGACCGACGAAAACCTAAATTTACCATTTTTTTTTAAATGAGTCATTGCATGGTTGGTTTTTGTCTTGATTTATGAGCAACTGTTTGAGTTGCAGGTGAACTTTGGAACCTCAATGCTTGGTGTCAGCGGCAAACAACATTCGGCTATCATCAATTCATGGTTTTCTTGCAGTGGAAGGAAAACACATTGGGTGTAGTCATCTTCCATGCTTGCATTTACCTTTGGTTTTATTTTGTTGTTGTTTTTGTGCTAAATTACGTTTTTGCTAAATAAGGGGGAAATAAATGGATCTGATATTATTTTTTGTAATAAAGATTAATTGTTGAAAAATACATTTGAAGAGGATCTTGGGTTTTGTTTTGTTTTGTTTTTAATGATTGTTAGTAGTCACTCTCATTGATCAAATCCATTTAGTCAAAACTATGTCCCATAATCATGACATTCTGTCCAAACTCGTAATATACTGTGGACTGATGGTGTTGAGTTTTGCCTCAAATGCAATACCTTAACAAATATAATAGCAAACTTTAATTTACAATGTCAGAGAGGTACTCATTGAACATTATCTACATTATTGTGGTTGTACTTTAAAGTGGTGTCAATCATAACATGAGCTGTTCCCAATAATTTTGCTCCAGTTGTTTACAAGTTAGTTTTTCCTTCGTTGGACCAAAAATTTACATTTCTTTTTTTGTTTTTTTAAACAGACATTTCAAAAAACGTTTCCGCCAAATGCCTTCTTAACAGAACTTCAACATTAGTGCTTCAATTTGGCTGTCACGATTTTCCATGTCTTTTGACTTCCAACGCAATTCGTGGTGAAAAAAATTAATAAATCCAATGGGCAACAATTGTGTGTACTTGACGAGGGGATTATACATTTATATGACAGTCAGCCCAAACTGCCCACGGAAACAATTATTAGTGCAGCTAACCATTAAAATTATTTAAGATCACTTACCATCTCCTGAATTGAGGTTCATAAAGTGTATCTAATGTTGTGGCCACTGAGCGGGAGGCAAAAACAAGTGCCCGCAGAGAAAATCAGTCAGTCACGTAGTTGGGGTTTTTTTTTCTATTCCGAGAATCGACATGCACGAAATACAATGGCTCGGAAATAACTAGAAAAGTTGCTTGCGAGTTATTTAAACGCAAGCTATGGTTCGCTGAGCTCAATGGTCTTCTGTGTTTGTGCTAATTTGCTTTTTGACGTCTTACGATGTTAAGAAGGAATGGATTGACACTTTTAACGCAATGGGATATTTTTAACGCAATGGGATTCACAATTTACAAATCACTCGGTTCGTTTCATCCACGTAGTAGAAAATGCTATTGTCATCACGATGTAATAAATTGACGGTTCCCCATGACAACACGGAAATAAAACACCAAGAGTGTCCAACACACTCGCGTTAATCATTACAACCAACGTCACAGGCACGTAGGCATACAAGGGTTTTCCCTACAAGTATAGTAAATGGTTTATCTAGGCAAAGTGATTGTTTTGTTACCACAAAAATCAAGATCATGCGATTATAAACCAACCAGGCGCGCTAGCCAAGTTAGTTGGCAAGTCACGGCAGTGTTACGTCACGGACCAACTGTTCTTAAAATGTGAATTTGACCGCAAACGCGGTGCCCTCGTTCACTTACCTTCACATAGAGTCACAATATATATAATCCAGGGTTTCTCTGAACATGTTACGGACTTATAAATCCATAGCATGCACAGTTCGCCTGCACTGCTGCCATCTTGTCCTAGACGACAGGGAGGGAGAGCTCCCCCTCGGTAACACCACCATCGCCCACATTGCAAACGTCAACTGAATCACGCATCTGAACATCCAGAAATATCAAGTCGTGCTCGAGGTGAGAGCTACGCAGTTCTAATGTGTCTCCCTACACTTAGTGGGAGGTAGCCCATCTAGGTAAGGGTGGCCGTCCCCCCGTCAAGATACGCTGCTCCGCAGCCCTGCTAGCCTCCAACATGTCTCTTTTCCTCTGTCTTCTACCCAGAGTGAATGTTTGTGAGCTGACGGCATTGGCCAGACCACACCAATCAATCACAGAGAGCACGCGATGACGAAACACGACTTCAAAATACAACAGTGTATAATTTAGACGATACATACACAATTTACATGAAAAGACTGTTCACGTTGTATGATTGCTGGATTTACGGGAAAGTGGCAGAGTTTGAGACCGAAGAACTAGATGGTTGATCACTCGGGGATTTTCTTCTTTTGTCTATTATTTTCGGTTGTGAGTCAGACACGGACACGCGCGCCTCCCGTGTTTGTCATATGTCCCACCCTACTGGTCAAAGAGGGGAACGGCACGTGTAGAGTAATTGTCATGAATTTGAGCCCGGAAAGTCCCTACGACACTTCTTGGCAATTCCAGGACTTTTTTCACTTCCGTTCAACTACCGGCCTCGTTTTAGAACTGTGCAACGTTTCAGTATGGGCGTATAAACAGTGCTGCAAGTACCTTGCTTGGAGAGAGAGAGTGAGAGAGAGAGAGAGAGAGAGAGAGAGAGAGAGAGAGAGAGAGAGAGAGAGAGAGAGAGAGAGAGAGAGAGAGAGAGAGAGAGAGAGAGAGAGAGAGAGAGAGAGAGAGAGAGAGAGAGAGAGAGAGAGAGAGAGAGAGAGAGAGAGAGAGAGAGAGAGAGAGAGAGAGAGAGAGAGAGAGAGAGAGAGAGAGAGAGAGAGAGAAGAGCTACTACCGTCCACAGGTTTCTGATTATAGCTGGTTCAGTGGCTCCCACATTTGAAATGGCAACATCTTGAGCTCCAGTCAAATGCTCATCTAAAATTAAATTTTATTTAACCATAGAATTAAGACTAAGATATCCTTATTCAGCAATATTTTAATTATTTTATAGTTGGACAAAACACAGCACAAAGATTCGCACGTTTTTCGAAATCAGATAAAATATGAATCTTGAAAATGCAATTTCTTTTGAAATAACTTTTGAATATTGGAAGGCTGAAACTGAACTACAGTAATCCATCCATCCATCCATTTTCCGAACCGCTTGATCCTCACTAGGGTCGCGGGGGGTGCTGGAGCCTATCCCAGCTGTCTCCGGGCAGTAGGCGGGGGACACCCTGAATCGGTTGCCAGCCAATCGCAGGGCACACAGAGACGAACAACCAACCACGCTCACATTCACACCTAGGGACAATTTAGAGTGTTCAATCAGCCTGCCATGCATGTTGTGAAATTAATGTTGAACTGTAGAATATGAGACTTAACATACCGGTAATTTGATTCGTCCAAGACATTTGGAAAGAGCAAACAATGTAAATTATCAGTGAATTTTAAATTGTGTTTTTAATTTTTTGGGAGTGTGAATAAATCCGCAAATATTTTGAATGATTTGAACCTTTTGAAGTTGAAATGGTTTGATTTGGTCAATAAATGTTGAAGAAGGGTGAGATTATTGAAAATAGCTCTTGGGAATTATCTTGTGAAAATGTAGGAATTCTATTGTGCAGAGTGTGAAATTCGGGTAATATGGAAATTATTGGAATGAGGAAAATTGTCCCCCAATATGTTGTGAATGAACTGAACAGGTTGAATTTAGAACGAGAATGGTGGGGAACTTTTTTGTTAAATGTCTCGTTCGCTTGAAAATGTAAAATTCTGGGTGTCCTGAATTTTGTTCAATATTTAATGGTCGGAATGTTTTGAAACAATGGAGGGATGTGACCTGTTAAAAAATAACGGAAAATAAAATATATTCATATATATTTTTAAATAACATTTGTCAGCGCTCCTCTTTTTGTTTTTGAGAAACGTGTTGTTTTATTTTTGAAGGTTCGGGGCAGGAAGTTGTATTGTTTTTGCGCGACGCGGAGCGGAAGCGAATTGCCTCGCCATTTTGAAAAGAAAAAAAAAGCGGCTGGTTACGGAGTAGCGAGTTCTTTGAGGACAACGTGATCGCTCGATTTAAAGATAATGCTTGTCACGGAGCTGCTTTAAAATTCTCCACCCCGTTGGCATTTAATCATTAGTCATACTGTAGTACTTCTCTAACACCATATTACTCCTGCAGCCATGTCGACAGACGCAGCAGCCGACCAGGTAAAGTTAGCTTATGTCGCAAAGGCCCATCCTGAAATGCTACTGCTAATACCGCGTGTTACATGTCCTCGTTGTAGCAATTATAGTCTTTTAAAGTATATTCGTTGTGTCTTGGTTATGTCACAGTGTGTCAATATATCACCACAGTTTCGTATAGATAACGATATATTCGTTCAAAGCACACTATATTGTCTGTCTAGCACGTAGTTGCGTTGTTGCTATGGCGTCGTTGGGCTGATTTTCTCACCCCTTTTTGTACACGGAAACTCTTGCTATTAAATTCAAATGCACTGGTTTGCGGTAATTAACGATTAAGATTCGAAAGCTTCACAGGAAAGTTGATTAATAAAATATGAATGAAAGGATTGTTTGGGGTAATTAATCTACCACAAACGTGCCCTTTAAGATTTAACTTTTAAAACCGAACGCTCCCTCCACCCGTATCCACTATCACTGTCTGCGTTGTGTTTTGTTTCTTCTCCTTTCTGCACCATCATGATTCATTTTCATGCATTTTGTCCTTCCACTGCAGGCGGCGGCAGAGTATGTCCCGGAGAAGGTGAAGAAGGCAGAGAAAAAGTTGGAAGAGAACCCATATGACCTTGACGCTTGGAGCATTCTGATTCGAGAAGCACAGGTTTAGTGACTCAAGAGTTGCATTACTGCATAGGGGTTAAAATAATAATGGGGTTAAGGGTAGTGGGAGGGGGTTAATTATTTGTGAAAGCCTTAATTATCTCTTCCTCACATTTGTGTGGATGTAAATGCATTCTCCCACTCTAGAACCAACCTATTGATAAAGCAAGGAAGACATATGAGCGACTTGTCACACAGTTTCCAAGTTCTGGCAGATTCTGGAAACTCTTCATTGAAGCTGAGGTTAATACTCTTTCATTTCTCGTATGCATGCCATTTTTCCTTCCGTGATCAACAATGTGTTTTTCACACTAATTGTCTCAGACGACGATGGGGTTTAAAGTCACAATTCTTGATTTGAGCCACTTGCTCGAAGTAGTTGGTTCAAGCATCACTCGTCCATAGAATATACAGTATATCAATATTTAAGAGTTGTCACTGAGGATTGTGCCTTTAAACATTAAAACGTGAAAGGTGTTTTTTGGGGGGGGTCCCAGCATTTAATTAGTATTTTCCTCGTCGTATTCTTTTAAATGGGATAAAGTGAATTTGTTGCATGTTTGGTCTGCAACAGTATTAAAACAATTTAAATGGTATTTGGAGTGCATTAGCCTTTTATTCACTTGTCGTGTCAATTTATTGCCTCCTGTGTCATTTCTTTTGGAATATGATGAACAAATACTCTGCTTTTTGAGACATTCCCCGCCACCTTCCCACTGAATGAATGGAACAAGGAACAGTCTCCCATTGTATGTTTTTGCTACAATATTTTACTGATGCAGGCAGACACAGACCTTTTAAAGCCCCTTTAATTTGTTTGTTCTTTTACTTAAAAGAAAATACCACATTCACCTGTTCTAGGCGTGAACTATGTTTTAAGTCTCCTTACTCTTACCTGCTCTGGCACATCTGAAGTTGTGGGTAACACATCCGTTCAAGTAAAAGAATAAACTGCTTGGACCATTGCAGCAAGATCCAGTGGACCGCAGGAAGCAGGTAGCGGAAATAACCACGTTGTTGGTCTTGCTTATCGTTGGTTACGAGGCAAAGTTGATTGGAGCTCACATAAAGCGTTAATTACGATTATGATTTTTGTCAAGGCCATTTTGCCACTTGCTGTCAAAAATGATAGCACAGTTGCTCAGGTAATGGCCAATTCTGGATTAAAATTGGGTGGGTTTTGTTGCTTAATTCGTATTCTACAAACGCAATATTAACCTGAATATCTTTGTTCAGACTAGTGGGGCCGCAAAAAAAAAATTGTAAAGAAATATTTTGACTTGACTTCCCCTACAATGTTTTTAGAATTGTAAGGGAGCTGTATCCAAATCTGTCTTAGGTCCAAAACGGTCCACTTGTCAAAGATTCTCCACCTCTGCCCTCCAGGGAAAGTCAAGTAAAAAAATATTTCTTCATGTTCTATGTAACCCTAATCACATTGATTCTTCTTAAAATTGCATTTTGTGCAATACGAGTTCAGCAGAAAAATCTGCTTATTGTTATCCATCTTTCCTTACAATGCCACTTGCTGGCAACTGAAAATGACATCACAGTACCCACGGGCTCAGGTTGCGACTACCACAGCCCACCTGTTTTCTTGGTTTCGTCACGCAACAGTTGCAACCCGAGCACTTGGCACTGTAATGTCATTTTTGGTTGACAGCAAGTAGCAGCACAAGGCAAAATGGCCGCCACCCTGAGATAGATAAAAGGAATTGGATCATTTTGGTGAATACACATTCCTTAAATACAATATTAATCACAATGCCATTTTTATGCTAATGGGGGATGCATTGAGCATATTGCCAAGGAAGTGTGTGACTTGACTTCCCCTTTAAAGTATTCTACCTGATCATTTAAATTTAGCAGAATGCAGGCCTAAAACATGGTTTCTGAGGAGACAGCGTTGTGGCTGCTTTGCTTGAATGCTGCTCTGGAGAATATATAAGACAGTGAGATTGTACGCTCATAGTCTCAGTTTTGCACTCCTGCAACAATTGTATTAAGATAGACTATATTTATTGTTTTGGTTGGTCATTGACTGTTTGTGAACATGCCGGTTGCTTGGTGTTCTTCATGATTGAATTTAGGCAGGAGCACAGCTGCCATGTTGTGTGGAAGCTATTTTGGGCATGGTGGTGTTGATGTCTTCTCCTCAGCAGGACTTGCAGTTGGCTCATTGCAGTGTAAATTGTCTTTACCTAGCACCAGGTTGAACAACTCCTGTTAAATCATTTTTTGACTTGTGTATATTTAGAGTTGAATGTCACCTCCACTTTTCATGCTGAGCAAGGACATCAAAGTCGGCACAGAGCTGCACATCTAGAGTGGGCAAAGCTTCTCGGCAATCTGGTTGCATGCATATTAGTGCCAGAGGGGCCATACAGTCCCCCTTTAAATCCATCACTCATTTGCTGGGTCTGTATTTTCTTGTGGATCTATCACCAGCGTGTCCGTGTGCACACAGAAAACATTATTCATTTGACATAAATTATTTCATTCTTGTTGAAAGGTTACTAGTTATCAATTTGACACTTATGACCATTAGCACAATTTAATGAGGTCCAGCATAAGATGAATTAAAAAGTGTGCATTTGGAAATAGAATGCTTTAAGATTTTATACGGGGCACAAATACTTGAAGAGGAAGTTTCTTATTGTAGTTTATTAGTTGTATGACTGCATTTTGTCCGAACGAGAGTCCTTGATATTTTTGCTACGTCATGCGTGGGAGTCAAAATATTTGACACCTCACTTTGCATGATGCAGTGCCATTCTACACTGACTACAACCATGTCAATCAAATTAGTTTTATCTCACTCTTGTACTGATTTGTGTATGTGGCCATAATGTTTGTTTCAGGGTTTCTTTCACTCATAATTAGTAATACAGTGGATATAAAAAGTCAGTATACAGGGTGCAGGGGTAAATAAATTAATCTGGCTGCACACAAATGTGCACACCCTCTTAACTGCAATGTGGTTCCGTTCAGAATGAACAAATTACGTTCAACTTCATACTAAATGTCAGTGAGCACACACCGTTCCTTTTGAAATGTCTGATTAACCCCTAATAAATTTCAGATGTTCTTGTAGGCTTTTTCTTTATTTCTATCAGAAACCTCAATATGCTGTGCCATCAGTGACTACTATTTCAAACTGGTCACAATTCACTCTGCCATGAATAATGCTGCAGTCTCAGCTGAAGAAAATTAGTCCCCACCATGCTTCACTGTAGGTTTGGTGTTGACCAGTGTTGTGCTTGTGCCTTTTGGAATTATGAACCGCACCGAAAATGGAATCTGGGTTTGCATGGAGAGACTGTTTATCATTTAACTGGAACTGGGAGCTGTAGTAAAGGTGGAGGGAAATATTGTCTTAAGTGGCTGTCAATGTTTGCACAAAACCTTCAGGCTTCTGCTAAAAGGCAAAAAAAGAATACATCCACTCGAACATCTGAAATATATTTATGATGAATCGGGGTCAATGTGTAGAGTGTCAGATATGTCCAAATCTTAAACACAATCACATCCCACTATTAAGATTAGCCTTGTTGGGTAACCAATTATTCAGATTTTATTTTATTTTCCCCTCTTAAAAATGTCTACCAGTAATCGTTTCATAATTCAGTTGTGCCGGTTATGGGGTGTATTATTGCTGGAAATACTTTTGAGATTATTTATCTTGGCATTTTTAATATCACAAAAAATTTAATTTGTGCAGGGGTGTGTAGACTTTTATTTGATATTTTTAAATATATTTATAAATTATTTTCTCAGCCGCTGTATGTATCAGTCAAATAGACCCTTTGGCCAGAGTCCATATTTTTGGAAGCACCTAAAGATTTTGGTTAAGTTCTGCAAAAACAGTCTAACATCTGCAGTTGAGTTTCAACACGTTAGTTTTGCGGACTTTCTTCCAGCTTTTTTTTATAAATTAAAAGAATGTTTCTCTTATATGTCCCTCTCCAATGATAATGTGGTGAAAAGGGGTAGCGCAACATTAACCTTTGTGCTAACTGGGCCGTTGGGAAAATATATATTTTTGTTCTTGCATGAAAATAACATACATCATCGAAAATGACCGGTCAGTCTATTTTCTTAGTATTCGTATTGATGAGCTGGATATCGGAATATTCTGAACTTGTGCTGTCATGGCAGTGTTGTATTGAACTTGAGGTGTTGTCTGCGTGTATGTAATGTAACTTCCCAAAGCTGATAATCATGTTTTTGTTCAGAAAACTAATTGATGGTAGATCAACAGTGGCTCTGTTATTTTAACCATTGTGCACGTTGATAATTGACTAACTGATTGATCTTGAGCTTTAGGTTCACATGAAAGAACGTTGTCGTTCTTATTAACTTGTGTAGCCCGATTTGGTGAGGAACAAGCATTTTTGTTCCCCCTGACTTTACTGTTTCTACAATATAAAGCTTACATTTTAAACTGTGTGTGTGCTTTGTTTCTTTTAGATTTAACTTGGATACCGATTGAGTAATGGGTTTACGTAAAATTGACATACAAAAATGTATGACATCTTGAGGGGGCAAACGTCCCAAGTTTTAACCAAAAAAAAAAATAGAAATCAATGTGGTGTTTTGTGAATCTGTTTCAGATTTATGAGATACATGAGTAAACAAAACGTACAAGGGTTGTTTTTGTTTCCGTGACTTTATGTGCTCATGTAGCTGTCATGTAAAATTAGATCAGTTTGGCTTTATAAAATAAAGTCTTAATTCCACTGACTGGCCTTGTCTTTCTCACACCAAAAACAGGAAATGCTGTCAACCTCCAACAGTGGTTTTATTTGTAGTACATTTACGCATAGCACAACTCTCCAATGGATCTTTTGGATCTGGAGAGCTATTGGGACGAAAACAACACTCTGTCCCAAAGGAGGTTCTTTCTTGTTGCTCAAAATATTAATTTCAAGATTCTCTAAAAAAAAATCAAAATATGTTTTCATTTGACTCTAACTGGCAATTTATTATGATTTTGAGGCACAACCTACCCCACATTACAATTATAATAAACCCCTTTATACAAATTCTTTGTCATTATTGTGTGAATTTCACTTTGTTGATCTGCTGATGTGTGTGCGTGTGTGCTGAATTTTGCATGAATTCATGGTTCCTGGGAGCCATACATTTTTTTTTCAAAATGACTCTTGAAATAATTTTGCATTTACATTTGTCCTATCTGCAGGTCAAGGCAAAAAACTATGACAAGGTAGAAAAGGTGAGTAAATGCCCTCATGATTATTTAATGCAGTGTGCTGTAGCATTTTCTAATTTATTAATTTCCCTGTCATGAATATATATTTTACATTCAGTTCATATTCTGTGTATGCACCTTGAAATTATTACAAGGCAACATGAAAGGAGTGTGATTTTGTTCCACTCATTTCAGGAAACAACACCGGTCACACTCGGTGTTAATTTCCCCACATTCAAGCCTGTAGTTTTATTTATTTATTTTTTCATTTGTTGCGCCCAGAGTCACATTGAAAATGATTTGTGACATGTTTTGATTTTATTTGATTACTTCCCACTCTACAGTTCCTTTCAAAGGCATTGGAACGCCAAGGTCAATTTTGTTGTTTTTGTTTTGTATTCAGCTTTTGATCTGAAACCCAAACATCTTCGGTATCCAACAAAAACAAAGGAATTGACCTTGCCGCTTGAAATACTTCTAGAGGGGACTGTGTATATATATATATTTTTTCAAAAAAGATCCTGTTCTCTAAATTGTGTTCTTAAAACTTAAAACCATTAATACCAGCTCAACTTGTAAATTTGTCTGTGGATACAATGTGCAAAATCTCTTTGCTGCAGTTGTTTCAGAGATGCCTGATGAAAGTGTTGCACATTGACCTCTGGAAATGTTACCTTGCATACGTGCGAGAGACCAAAGGAAAGCTCCCCAGCTACAAGTAAGCTTGCGTGACTCCTGTAGATCTTGCTGATGACTATTCAAAGAATTTGAAGGCACATTTTGCCGCCCTCAGGGAGAAGATGGCCCAGGCATACGACTTTGCCCTGGATAAAATTGGCATGGAAATCATGTCATATCAGGTAGATGAAATATAAATTATTTGAGGTCTACATTGACTATTGCTCCCTCATGGTTTGTGGTCCCCCCTTTTTTTTTTTAACAGATTTGGGTGGACTACATTAACTTCCTGAAGGGAGTGTGAGTGATTTCCCCTGCGTTTATCCTTGTATGTACCATGTAAGCGAACATTGATGCTGATGTCTTTCTATGTATCGCTAGTGAGGCTGTGGGTTCGTATGCAGAGAACCAGCGCATCACAGCAGTGCGGAGGGTCTACCAGAGGGGTTGTGTGAATCCCATGATTAATATCGAGCAACTCTGGAGAGATTATAGCAAATATGAGGAGGTGAGGTCATCAATCTTCATATAGCCTTCAGTGTGTTTTCACGACAGTATTAATGCTGACGGTTGGTTATCTCACGCATCAGGGAATCAATATACACTTGGCCAAGAAAATGATTGAGGATCGAAGCCGAGACTACATGAATGCCAGGAGAGTAGCGAAGGTAGGGCATTTGGGGTGCGGGGGACTACAATTAACAAACTGCTTCCTTCAATGTCAAGATGGACTTGCTGAATCAGCGGTTGCCCGTTGTGCGCAGGAGTATGAGACGGTGATGAAAGGCTTGGACAGGAATGCGCCCTCCGTGCCGCCCCAAAACTCCCCGCAGGAGGCTCAGCAGGTGGATATGTGGAAGAAGTACATTCAGTGGGAAAAAAGCAACCCGCTGCGCACAGAAGATCAGACGCTCATCACAAAGAGAGGTGACTCATTGTCAATGACATGTTGACAATTGTGACTCCACCGATGAGTTTGTAGCGCCTGACTTTTTTGGACTCGTTGCAGTGATGTTTGCCTACGAGCAGTGTCTGCTGGTGCTGGGGCACCATCCTGATGTGTGGTATGAGTCAGCTCAGTACCTGGAGCAGTCCAGCAAGTTGTTGGCAGAGAAAGGGGTACGAGACATCATTATTCATTTATTACTGTGTTGTCAAAACGTTAGTTACACCTGCACTTTCTAATGTGTTGAACAAACAGTCTACAAACTTATTAATGCTTAATAGTAATCCTCAACAACCCTCCTGATTGTGTACAGTCCAGTATAGTGCTACTCCGGATATCTTCGGTCAGGTCAAGATCTTTGGTAGAGCGCTTGTGTTGAGTCACATTAAATTGCAAAAGTGTATCCATGCAAGTCAGCATCATCTGACCACTAATGGCCACCTCTTGTTCCTCTCAGGACATGAATAACTCCAAACTATTCAGCGACGAGGCCGCAAACATCTATGAACGTGCCATTGGGACACTACTGAAGAAGAATATGCTTCTTTATTTCTCATTTGCCGACTACGAAGAAGTGGGTGACCAAAGGAACTGTCAAAGCTCTTCAAAACAATCGGAGACATACAGGAGACGATCCTTGATATTTGTTTTCTTTTCTTTTTTTTTTTTTGCCATCTTGACAGAGCCGTATGAAGCACGAGAAGGTGCACAGCATCTATAATAAACTGCTGGCCATTGAGGACATCGACCCCACGTTGGTGTACATACAGTACATGAAGTTTGCCAGGAGGGCGGAGGGCATCAAATCGGGCCGCACCATCTTCAAAAAGGCCCGCGAGGATCTGCGCACACGCCATCACGTTTACGTCACTGCAGCTCTGATGGAGTACTACTGCAGCAAGGTGATACGTGCCTGTAATGGTAAGCAGCCGGTGACACAAACGCTTGAAGAATCAGTCTAATCTTTTGTCTTTTATGCCCAACAGGATAAATCTGTTGCCTTTAAGATTTTTGAGCTTGGATTGAAGAAATATGGAGACATTCCAGAGTACATACTCGCATACATCGATTACCTCTCTCACCTTAATGGTAGGTTCTGTCCTTCATTTATTTTCTCATTGGCAGTGAGTCGCAGGCACCCATCGGTGGGAAGCCTTCGTTTGCGCCAAGGAATAATTCACATAATTAAAATTCAAGTGTCTTTTGCTCCAAAAAAAAAAGTTAAAGTTAGAAGAGAAGTGAAAAAAAACCCCTAACAATTTGGAGACTGTATTGGTTAGCAGTACCTAACAAGCGGTGGCATCAGTCACAGTAAAGGTTCTCCTACATCGACCTTTGCTGCTTTTTGGCATTTTGTTCAAGTGGACCCACCTGTGACTGACCCGAGGAATGGCCTCCATTACGGCGGAGGCCACTATTGGAGGAAATATGTGATGCGTGTTATTTGAGAGTGATACTTTGGATCATTTGCCACCCTGGAAGCTGAATTGTTTGGTTCATGGACTCCGATTTTCCCATGGTTGTCAAATCGTGATCCGCTGTTCCAGAAGTTGAGAACAGTAAGGAAAATGTGTTGTTCAAAAATAGCCTTTGAAACACATGTATTAGGGATGGGCGAGTTATGATCACAGTATCAGTATTGGGTCGATATCAGCCTTATTTCAAGTTATTGGGTACTCATAAAGCCCACCGATACCAGCCATTGATACTTAAAACAAATAAAAGAATCTGACATAGAGTAAATCCTCCTCGCCAGTAGTTGGCACAGTGTGGCGGTTGGATGACAAATCATCGAGTATGGAATGACGTAAGCCGAATTGGTATATAAGTCGGAATGCAATTTGGTCTATCGCTAACTAGTGGAGTACTTAAAACACTTGTCGGCCAAACTTATAAAACGATACAATGGAAATCAGTAAACATGACACTAACCAAGCGCGCCTTCTTGTACTACTTGAAAACGTTACATGGCAGTACCATCGTAAACTGAGGGCCCTCTGTAATTTTTCACCACTTGTCGGGGACCCACTCAAAATGGCTCCATGACCCACTTTTTGGTCCCGATCCACCACTTGGGAATAACTAGCGAAGAAAAAACACTTCTGGTAGTCATGTAATAGATTTTTTTCCTTCTACTTCCCTACAGAGGATAACAACACCAGGGTTCTATTTGAAAGGGTACTCACCTCAGGAAACCTTTCACCAGAGAAGTCAGGGTACATGCAGTGTTTATTATGTTGCCTCATTGACCCAATTGATCTCGCCGGCCTCATTTTGATCGTCTTGTATTTCGTCTGTCTACACTCTCAGGGAAATCTGGGCTCGTTTTCTGGCCTTTGAGAGCAACATTGGTGACCTGGCCAGTATTCTGAAGGTGGAGCGCCGCCGTTTCACCGCCTTCAAGGAGGAGTACGAGGGCAAAGAGACAGCCTTGCTCGTGGACAGATACAAGTTCATGGACCTGTACCCTTGCTCTGCCAGTGAACTCAAGGCTCTGGGATACAAGGTGTGTGCTTTGACCATCACTTATGCAACACTTACTGTGAAACAATGTAGCTGTATAAGACCTTGGTTTTAAGTTTACAGTTTGGATCGCATTGGGTGCAGTAAGGAAATGAAATACAGAACAAACTGCGTACCTTTTGTGTAAAGGGACGTTTGTAAAGTCCTTTTCGATTAATGACATCAATAGATGCACAGATGGGAAAAGTGGGTGTCAGTGCTCGGACCATGTTGGAAAAAAGCAAAGTAAGCTTCTATCTGCATTAGAAGTCCTTGTACCGAAAAATTCACCGTATTTATTGAATGACCCTTGTATCACCATTTGTATGCCATGGTTTTACTAGAAGTCACTGAAAAATTGTGGTAAGCCTTTGCGGGCCACATAAAATGGCCTCAATGGCCAGGTCTGACCAGATATTTTCCATCTGCATCTTACTTTGTTCATGAATTGTGTTTGTAGGATGTGACTCGTGCCAAACTGGCAGCTCTGCTTCCTGAGGCTGTGGCGGTGCCCTCTGCGCCCACGCTGAAGGACGAAATAGACCGAAAACCAGAGTACCCCAAGCCGGACACTAATCAGATGATCCCCTTCCAGCCGCGCCACCTAGCAGGTACCTCGTCGCTGTGTCATGATTCAAACTCGACAGTTGTGACGTCTCGTGTTCACGACCGCCTGTTGTTTGTGTCCGCAGCTCCAGGCCTGCACCCTGTATCCGGCGGAGTGTTCCCGGTTCCTCCGGTGGCTGTCATTTTAATGAAGCTGCTCCCCCCGCCGACGTGTTTCACCGTCAGTAATCATGAACACACAAAGTGGTCTGCTACTTTGTTTTTGTATTTTTAAAAGGATCTGCAATGGTCTGCTCTGCAGGGTCCTTTCGTTCAAGTGGATGAGCTCATTGAGACTTTCAGGAGATGCACACTTCCGGAAAGTAAGTCGCACTATCTCTCTGTCTACCTGCCCCTCTCTATTATTATTATTATTATTATTATTATTATTATATTTTTATCTCTATTGCTCTCAGTCTCTCTGTCAATCTCTATCTGTGTCCCTCTTATCTCCCTCTCTTTATGTAAAATTGGGTGCAAAGAACAGGGTGCCAGACCGAGGCCTTCGGTGAATAGCCTAAAATCGTGAATATTGACACCTCCTGTAAAAGGAAAGGCAGCTTTATTTATGCGGCATATTTCATACACGAGGTAACTCGATCCCTTTCACATTGAAGGGGTTTGTAATTGCCACAAGGTGGTGGCAAAGGTCTTAAAACTGCGACTGTTTTTTCCTGTTGGCTTGATTTATTTACTGTGGTCTGGAACAACGTAGACCAATAATAATCGTCAAAGCATCAACACCATGCACCTAGCATGTACAAAATCTCAAACCCGTGTTACATAAACTACAGTATGCGGTAGTTCAGTTGTTCAACACAACACAACAAACCAAACTGCAGTCGCATGAAGCTCATCAGTAATATTAGTCAGCACACCAGCTTTTACTGCCTTTCACTCAAAGCGATAAATATAAGGGAATGCCGGCAAAATAGACTACACTGGCAGTTAGCCCGGTAGTCCAGTGGTTAGCACGTCGACTTCACAGTGCAGAGGTGCCGGGTTCAATTCCAGCTCCGGCCTCCCTGTGTGGAGTTTGCATGTTCTCCCCGGGCCTGCGTGGGTTTTCTCCGGGCACTCCGGTTTCCTCCCACATTCCAAAAACATGCATGGCAGGCTGATTGAACACTCTAAAGTTGTCCCTAGGTGTGAATGTGAGCGTGGTTGGTTGTTCGTCTCTGTGTGCCCTGCGATTGGCTGGCAACCGATTCAGGGTGTCCCCCGCCTACTGCCCGAAGACAGCTGGGATAGGCTCCAGCACCCCCCGCGACCCTAGTGAGGATCAAGCGGTACGGAAAATGGATGGATGGCAGTTAGTACCTGCACCAGGAGAGAAGCGAAAACATGTGCATGAGCTGCATCAATAAAAAGGAATATATCAAAAACAGACAAAACACCAACAATTAATTCAACCTTGCAACAACATCAACAATATTCCATGAGATGACATCACAGTATTAACGAGTTTTTAAGCGACTGAGGATAGGTCACCCTTGCCGGACAGTGAATAGGCAAGAGTTGAATGTATACTCACTCTCCCCATTCCTCCCTCCTTCAAAGCTATCGAGGCTGCTGTGGAGCTCATCACTGGCAGACTGCCAGACGGGGGCGGCGAGGGCAACGGCGCTGTGGAGAACCACGCCACTACTAAGTCACTCAAGAGACCCAACGCCGACTCGGATGAGGAAGATGACAAAGGAGCGGTGGCGCCGCCCGTCCATGACATCTACCGCGCCCGCCAGCAGAAGAGGATTCGATAGAACGGCCACTATGGTGGGGGAACCTTACAAGAATGTAACAGGCGGCCAAAGGAGGTACCGTAACACATTTGTTTTTGGAGAGTGTTGGGCTGACAGAACTTGACCTCAGTACAGCAACCATACGCAGCCGCACACACGCACACACATACACACGCAACCTAAGCCTGAGTGTCCTTGTGTTTTTATGTTCAAAGACTGACTTATACTGTACAAAGTTTTTAATCCAACCGTCATCGGTTGTGGCAAACAGCTCAGTTTTTGGCCTTGTGTTGTTCCAGTGATGGCAAATATTTTTAGATACCTGGAGGAGATGATCTCTCAATAAAAGTGTACATTAAGTTCATCACAATATGTGTATTTCGTCTCTTTGTTTTATCTCTGCAAATCTTCGAACAACATCCTCAGTGCCACTGTTATGCAAACCCAAACCCAGGCCCTCGGAGAACTCAATAAAAACTGAAGTGGTCACTAAATGGAACAATTGTTTGCCAGTAAAAACTACCATTCCGAGGTTTCATGCTCGCCATGCCCACAAGGGGGCGTTATTTGACACTAAAACGCCAATGGCCATGGTAAATTGAACAAACCACTGTTTAAAAAGCATCATTCCATTCAGTTTCTATTATTTGAGTTCCAGCTAAAGGATTAATATTTCTATTATTTCTACAGGTTCTAGGTTACACTGTTGCCTGATAGACTATGATAAACACTGATATGCAATCATGCCGTCAAAATATTTGATAGTTTGTGCTCACATTGGCAAAGCTTTTTTCGCCTAGTAACAAAGCAGCCGTTTCTTCAGTAAACGGATCTCATTAAGGAGCCCCATATGAAACACAACCTTATTGACGTGACTGAAGCGAGGCTTTTTGCCGCTGAAATGCCCACGGGGGAATGATTCCCATGAATCTCGCCGACTATTCACAACACCGCAACATTAGACTTTCAAATTTGCGTCAGAAGGCTTTCTCAGACACAGCTGGTCTGCATCACATTGTTTATTTGGAACACTCAGTCTTTTCTCACAAAGGACACGCATACATACTTGACTGGAAGAGTAACTAACATTCGTGAAAAAATAAGTATTGGAGCACACCTATTGGTTAATACCTCAACCTCAGATTATATTACCGGTAGTTCTGGTTGAATCTTACTTAAACATGTTGGACCTATCAAAGCTTCCTACTTTATTTCCCAGTGCACAAAGCAAGGTCAATAAAAGCATACTTGGATGAGGATGCTTTGGAAGAGCGATGAAGCCAAGGCCTTAATCCAAAACAAACAGCTTTAGGATGAGTTGCAATGAAAAAGTTGTTATAGCTGAAAAGCTTGAATCATCTCTTAATTTCCTTCATTTCCTCCCTCCATTTTTTTCTTCATGTCCCAATACATGAATAAGACATGGGAACCTCCCCAATTGAAGACAGTTAGTTCTGGTATGCTGATTGACCTGCAGTTTGTTCTGGTTTCAAAACAAAGTATCCCATAGGAAATAATGTAAAGCAAATTAATTTGTTCTTGGGCCAACAATAATATTTTATTCCTCAAGTGATATTTAAGTTTTACAGTAACATCTCTCTCTCTCTCTCTCTCTCTCTCTCTCTCTCTCTCTCTCTCTCTGTATATATATAAAATAACTTCCACATGCCATAACATTTTATAAAAGAAACTACGCACCCATTACTTAAGGTTGTATTGCTCATGCTGGACTGACCTACCTTTCATATTTCACAGTAATTTTAATTTTCTGTTCTATGGCTAACACACATCTGTGATGGCATAAAAAAAATAAGTTAATAAACAAGCAAAACATTTTAATTGCTTACTTAGCTAAAGACATTCTCAACACCTTTGTTTGACCTCTGAGGCATATTCTTCCACTCATTTTGGGTGAACTGCTAATTGTACCACTTTTGGGGCGTAAATTACTGTAATTTCCAGACTATAAACCGCTACTTTTTTCACCTGCTTTGAACCGTGCATCTTAAATAACAATACAGCTAATTTATGGATTTATACAGGCTAACCAGCTTCATTCCGCTAATATTTGCGCCTGCCCTTGGCGGTGACCCATTTCTCAGAAGCGTTGACCTCACATCAGGGAGCAGCGACATTGCTGGGATACTCTATATAGCCCACGAGTGAACGGGGTGCAGCCTGATGTGACACCAAACCTTCTCATGTGATGTTACAAAAAGTCCCCGATATGCATCGACCATCTGCAAGACTTGCTTTGGAAAGTCCTTCTCGCTATCTGTGCAACCCACTTTTATACAAACACAACATTGGACAATGGGTACGTGTAAAAGTTCTCATCCCTCTCTTTAAATTTAGTGTGTGCAACATATAAATTCAGGTGCGCTCCAGGATTATACAGTGATAGTTTTGGATTTTTCATTATAGTTTTAAAAATTGTGTTCTAATTCATTTTATGAGCATTTTTTTTCCCAAAAAGTGCTTCATTTTAGTTTAGTTTTAGTATTTGTTTTAGTTTTTCTTGGATGCAAGATTCAAACAAAATTCACAAAAGTAAATTTGACTGTTTGACCTGCCTTCTTTTGTATGGACATACAGCAATATCAAAATAAAGACATCTAAAATATACTCGTACTCAAAGCTCATATATGATATTAATTCACCAAGATGAAAACAAAAAAAACATGTTTGCTTTCATTTTACTCACTTTGTTACTTTTGTAAATATAAGGTATAGTTCCAGTTAGTTTTTTTTAAAGAATTTTTGTTTTATTTCATTCCGGAAAATTGTTATTCAATTCTACTTTTAGTTCTTGCAGTTTATTTTACTATAATAACCTTGGTTCACTCAATAGTCCGGAAATGATGGTATGTGCATATAAATCACAGCTTACTCCTCGCAAATCCACATTCACAGTCACTATTTACACAAAGGCCACATATGTTCACATTTACAACCACTCCATGCATTAAATTACACCAGTCATACGTTTTACTGTAGCAACATGTTCATGCTTGATAACTTATTGCCAAAATATTGCACAAAAATGTCCGGGTGGCCTTTGTAGAACTGGGCCAGCAGACGTCTCTTTTCCTTGTTGGGCATGTTGGGGTTCTCGTGGATTGTCCGTAGTAACGACCGCAATTCCTCTTTAGTGTGTGTCTCTCGGTTTTCCGAATAAGCCTTTGCGCTCTGTCTTGTGCAATACGTCGAGCCTGAATTTACAGAGGGGAATGAAATACAATAATAATATGGAAAATAAGAGGTATATTTTTTTGTTGAGATGAAATCAAATAAATGTTACACCGAAGTGAGATCTGCACACCTGTTATCATATCTGCATCCTTCCCTCGAACGATATTCTTCAATCTGTCGCTGACCATCTTGTGTAGTGAAACAGGAACCTGATGGCAATAAAAAATATGATATACAGTACATTTGTAAATTGTAACAAAGAAACTCCAGCAAATGTGTTTAGTTTTTGACTATTATGTACCTGGATGTCGTTATGTATGTTGCTGCTGCTCTATTTTTGTGTTCAACTGCGAAACCAATCGCCTTAAGTTTGAACTCTGCGCTGTAAGCATGTCTCGAGCAAGCAGCCATTTTGGGGTCAAAATATTACCATAATGATCATACACAATGCGCATCGGATTTTAAGGCACGCTGTGAGATTTTAAGAAAATGGAAGGCTTCTAGGTGCGCCTTTAAGTGCGGAAAATATGGTATAGTTCAGTATTTTTTGCGAGGAAACAACTGGCATTTTTACTCCATGCATACTGCATGTATTTGTTGTTGTATTATTTACGCGCATATTGTATGCCACCAATTTGTATTATTACACTAATATATATAGTTTTAGATATTTATTATAAAATGCTTAGTGTAAAACCACATCGACATTTAATTATTTCAGAGATAACGTTTAAAAATATGTTTGCCGTGAGACGGAAGCTATTATCTGTACAGTACAAAGTAGAATTGTTAATACGCCTCTGACAGTGTCAGTCAAAACTAAAGATCATCTTCATAAATTTATCTCTCTGCCATCGGATGCCATGAGAAGGTGCCGGTATACCTAATGTTTTGACCAGTGAGTTGAAAAGATAATTGAAAAGATACGGGATGGAAGAATAAAACACATTGAAAAAGCACAAACAAAAGCCTCATGATTATCTTTCCTTCCGCTGTACATCTCTTACATAACGTCCCTGTTTATTACCTCCTTCCTGTTGGGAAGCCCGTCTTGTTTTTGTTTTTTTGGGGGGGAAGAGACATGCAATTAGTTTTAAGCTGTTCCTGATGTGCATATTAGATGAAACTCGCAAACAGCGTGCAGCCGTCCCCGGCCGTATGTGAGCTCTTCCAATGTAATGCACAACACTCACTTTGAACAGATCGCAATGGTTGTCCATCATAAAAAGAACCATCAAGTCCACTTTGCCTTTGGAGAGTCTTCGGCTGTACACGATGGCGCTGGAGAATGACCTCTTAACTGCCATTCGGTTCTCGGTCTGAGGGACACACAGGGTCAGAAAAGAATAACTAAAGTAAAAAATAGATGCAAAAAAAATAAAAAGCAGATGGCATCATTCGGTCTCTTTTGGATGAGATCACGCATATCAAGATAACGCACAAGCTCATGAACATATGGCGAATATTTGAAATCCGACCGTTGCAAGCTTTTTGTGATCAATCAAAATTTGCAACCTTAAATCTACCACGAAGAGTGTCACAAAAGAGAGAAAATGTGACAGGCATTGTTTAAATTTAGAAGTAGAGGCGATGATGTGATGTACGTACTGTACATACAGGTACATGCATACACGGCCACACCAACACGCACACACACTACTAATTATTACTACTACTACTCAATAGCGTGCAAATAGTTTGTCAAGTTTGTCATAATTATTTTGCCATTTTCATTGCTGCTGTTGGTATTTTATAGAAGAAAATAACTGTTCAGATGTTTGAGTAGCCAATAAAGCAGAAAATACTGGCAAAACATTCACTCTTGTTGTTGTGCATAAAATATATTTTTCACCAAAAGTTGGTTTTCTGCCCTTTTCTGAAATGGGTGAAACCAACCCGAGTTCTATTGCTGATTATTAAAAAAAAAAAAAAAAACGGAATAAGATCGAAAGAAACTTTATTTCTTAAGTTGAAAGAAAATAATATAATCTTTCATTTGGTAATTTTATCAAATAGATTCTTTTCAAGTATCTTATTGTACTGTATATTCAGTTAAAATAAAATGTCTTAAGTTACGCATTTAATTCATTCTGTGAACACATTTACTGTATTTTACAGGGGAAAAAAATGTTTCAACTAAATAATAAATAATGATGCCCAGCTTAAGCAGCAGCGTATTGCCGACGATCACGTGGCGTAGTCTATAAAAGGCTGGCGCTCGACGTTTCAAGCCCCTGTCACACCTTGACGATTTAGCCAGCGTATGCGACGTAGGAAAATTTGGCAAATACGCTGGCGTCACGTCGAATTAAGTTATGGGTAAGTTTTGTATACGTAACAGCACGCTGAAGCACGTTGGTATCGTCGGTACGTCGAAATCGTCGAGAAATTTTAAGCATGCTTAAAATTTCTCGTCGATGTCAGCGCATGGCTATACGTCCCGTATACGCAGGCCATAAGTAATAGGTAAGTTATGCGATCGTTGCACACGTTCAAACACGTTAAGTGTAGGTTACTCATAAGTCCAAATACGTCGAGAATACCTACTAGCTGTTCTCCAACATCCGTGCCTTTCGAACTTGCGCTTGGACATGCTGACCAGGCTGTCACGCACGTAGTTGGCGAAGGCTGCAGTGGCTGTGATGGGATGAGCCTCTGCGAGACCTCAGCCACACTGGCTTTGCCTCGCAAACATAGCTATGTTGCTGTAGGCACACACCTCTTTGTGGAGTTTGATGTCGTGTGCGTTAGCGGCGATGGCCATGAACCTGAGCAGCCGCCGCAGCTCCTCCCTGCATCGAGAGTCCTGCAGCTTCAGGCTGAGCTGCAGTGCCTCCAGAGCTTGCTCCAGTTTACCGTTTACTGAGGACACACGGCACACAAACAAAGATGACACAAGGCAAAAGGAAGCGGAACCTCAGGAGAGAAGCGTGCACAGCGAGTTATGTGACCGATTTTAAAGCGATTGCTTTAATTGGTTTTTACAAGTGATGGGCGAGTATCGATACCAGGATGTGGTATCGTGGCCGATACCTGTCAAATTTCTAGGTAGAGGGTACTGGCCCGTTTATGGCGCGTTATATGTTAGCATTAAGCTAACGCAATTTCAATTGTAAGATTTGGTTGAACATTTTGGTGTTTAAAATTTGTATTCCCTTTTATGTATCGGTTTTACAGTACACTTCAATTGAGAGTGACAAATAGCGTGACACAAGCAAGCTTTGCATCTTATTTGGACAATTATATGAGCATTATTACTGCTGTATTTTAACACACTTGAGTTTTAAGCATGTGGGAGGAGAAAACTGGTGTCTCTGTATTGCGGGGGTTCACCTATTGCAAGTGGGCCTGGAAAGTCTGTTACCAGCGATAAAGTGAAATAAATGTTCTCACCGAGAAGCTCTGAAATGCCCGAGTAGATGTCGAACAAGTGGTTGCTGAGGAGTGGCGGCTGTTCGACTCGAGCGTAATGCTTCGCCAGGACTTCGTAGAGCAGCCTCTTACATTCGAATAGGTCATTGGCGCAGCCCGCCAGACTTTTGCTGACCTCCACCACTTGATTATCGGGGAGGAAGTCCAGACAGTCTACCGCACCAGACATCCATTCATCTGCCCTGAGGGATAGGAAGCAGTCGGGATTTGAAACGAATACAGCCAAGTGATGTCAGCAGGAGATTTGAAGATCATTTTCACTTTGTCAGCTTATAACATTGCCGATATATTACAAATAGTGCAATAACTGTTTGAAAAGGAAGATTTCTGACACAGTTGTATTGAATCTAATGCTTGTGGACAATGTTGTACTTGTCGAAAAAAAATGTTACGTCTTGTTTGAGAGGTTGGTAAACCGCACTTGGGTACTAGAATAAGCATCAATCCGCATTATATGAAACTACAATTTGCCAATGATAAACTCATGTTGTTGGGCCCACCAGATACCGAGCAACGTGGCTGAACCAGAACTGTCAGCCACTAGCTTTGCTGTGATTCACTATTTTACCCTTGTGGGCCAGCGTATAATTATTATTATTATTATTATTATTATTATTTTATTGAGCCACAAAAACATGGTGTGATTGTCAAGGAAGAAGTCGATTGCCATGAGAGGAAATGAGAGCCTGTTTGCACTGACAATCAAAACGGTTTTGTTTTGTGAAAGCTGGTGTATTTTTTTTGATCGGCTGTGTAATTTGCACCATTGTGGCGCCGTTCAAACGATTTAACAATTTTGTGGACCGTGTAATCTGATAACATTGATCAGTTGTCCACTGTAGTAACCGCTGTCCCTGAAAGGGTTAAAGCAATTTCTTTCTCAAAGTCAAGATTCTCAGTCTCCAGAATGCTGAAGGTCGTGTAAAAAAATAAAATAAAAAATACAATTCCTATAGGTTTTCACTTAAGAACCGCCACTTACTGTGCCTCACTGAAGGCCTTGAGCACTTCTCTGTCCAAGTAGCCTGCTGACAACAACAAGTCTGAGTCGCTGTCTACCGTGAGCAATGAAGACCGCGAGGCGCACTTGCACCCCAGCAAGTTCTCCAGCAGCGGGAGCTCAATCAACTGCAGGAGCCTGCACACGGCCTGCTGGTGCCACACCTCTGTGACCACTGCGGTGGAGAGTGGTTGGAAGGTGACTGAAGTATTTGTGAGCTTTTATACCAGTCATCGCTCTGACGGCTACTTACGCTCCCGTGAGAGGCCCAAGTTGATCATCTGAGGCGTGACGGTCGAGTTTAGGTTGAGATTTCTCAGCACGTCCTCCACTGATCTGCCTCGTCTCACGGGGGAGTGAGTGAAGTAGGTCGGCATCTCTTGTCTGGAGGGGGACATCATGGCAATTAATCGGGGAAGGTGATTCCCGTCACAATGTTTGGATTGCTGTTATTTCATGACAATCAGACAAATGATATGTACTTGCTCTAAACCGTTTCTGATCAACATTTTTTGTTGTGTACTTCGGAACTTAAAGCATCTTTAAAAATATCATTTCACCACACACGACATTTATAGGGAGCTGATATAAAGTACTTGGTGTATTGAAACTAATGGTTGCGCTTGTAGTTTTCAGTGGTGTAACGCGTTTTACAGCATCATACTGAGCTGTAATATTTTAATTCTCAGCCAGCTAATTGATATAATGATCAACCAGAACATGAAGTTAAGCCTAGTAGAAACACTGAAAAAAAGTAGCTTGTTCAAAGAAAGCGCTACTTTTCCATTAGACAGGGCTATGGCCTGTTGAAATGGAGCTTTTCCCCTCACTTCACATAGGGCCTGATGCCAACACACCACAAGATGGCACCAAAGCAACAGTTTTATGTTAGATGAGCACAAAATCTGCCAATAGCATATGATATTTACAGTAAATTATAATGTATAATAATATTTTACTACCTTTCAGACAGTGGATTATAGCTGTTCTTGTTCCTTTTTATGCCTGGAGAGTCATAGCCGCTCTCTATGGTTACCGTGGAGTTAGACTTGGTATTGTTCAGCGTTGACAAACCCGTCTGCGGGCTCGGGAACCTGTACAAACTACAGCTACTGTCCTCAAAAGTGGCCCGCTTCTTTTCCTTGCCAAACACTTTCACGCCCACCGGCTCAAAGACCTTCGAGTCCATCAGGGCTTGACAAAGTCGCACGGCTTTCTGGCGAGGGACTGCATCGTCACCAAAGAAGCGATTCAAGGTAATGTGCGTCAACACGACGTCCACGGCCTCGGAGCCGAGAAAGCAGTCCTCGTAGGACTTGAGATTGTGGCGCCGGCGCTTGACCTCCACGTGGGTGTGGAGGTTGGAGATGATGCTGCTCCAGATTTGGGTGGCCCGGAATGGCTTCCCAGCCATGCCTTGCTCTGAGGGACGGAACACAGGTGTGTTAAAATCTTAGCTAAGTGTGTTCCTGCATCTCTCATATCTCGGTATCTCCAAATTTTGAGTTTTCATTTCATTCATCAGAATCACTGAGAATGTTGTTTAGTTTTTTTTTTTCCCAGCAAGCAAAATTGGAGATACAAATTTTTTTCTTTTTGTTTTTTTAATCAAGTAGCTTCCACATCCCAAAAAAACACCCCAAATATTGCAGTAATGACTAAAATCCAGCAAATTACTAGGCGCAAGAATTAATCAAAAACAAAGCCGAAGTTTTATTCCTAAAAAGTACATTTCATATTTGGGTTCATCCGTGTGCACAGTTTCAATGTTAAAACTGCTGACTTCAAATAATAGTTAACATTCAATGCAGTGCAAGAAAACTATATTAATCAGCATCAAAGGTACAGTTTTTTCAGGGCTAGTTTCAGATTCAGATTCAGATTCAGAAAACTTTATTTATCCCCGTGGGGCAATTAGAGTTTGTTGAGTCAGATAGATAAAAAATAACGATGCTGAATTGATTAACACAATAAGTACAGCATTTAAAATTGGATGAAATATGAACAGCCTCCTGGAATGAATTATGTTGAGCTCAGAGAGTTCATTGTCATAAAAAAACAAAAAAACCCCAATGTGGTTCTCCAAGGATGAAGAAACAATGTACATACTGTTAAGCCTCCCTTCCAAGAGATGTCCTCATATTGTATTCCAAAATGTGGGTGGTCTTCCTTGCTGCTAACACATGCACCAGACCGCACCGCAGTTCAAACAGAGCGTGTGTAGTTGAGCTCACCACAGTTTGGTATGGAACAGCAAACACTTACTGTAACTGGTTTGAGTGACTATGTGGCGATGGCGGTAAAGAAGCCATTTTTGTGTTCCTGGCATACAGTAACCCGCTGTCCTGCAGAAATGATCAACAGGCTTAAGTGTGACGAGCTCCGCCCTGTAGGTTAGTGTTTCACAACCTCTATTGAGTCAAGGCAATAAGGGATGAAATGATTAATCGAATCAATTTTAGACAGCATAAAATATTAAGGAGGGAATGTATTTTTTTTAATTGGGGAGAAATACATTCATAAATGTTTTCTAAAAACAATCAACTCTGTATTCCATCCATCCATTTTCCCAGGCATCTTTGGGCAGTAGGCAGGGGACACCCTGAACCGGTTGCCAGCCAACCGCAGGGCACACAGAGACCAACAACCATCCGAGCTCACACTCACACCAAGGGACAATTTAGAGTGTTCAATCAGCCTCTCATGCATGTTTTTGGGAATGTGAGAGGAAACCGGAGTACCCGGAGAAAACCCACACAGGGGAGAACATGCAAACTCCACACAGGCAGGCCGGAGCCGGGATTGAACCCACGACCTCTGCACTGTGAGGTTGACGTGCTAACCACTGATGCACCGGGCCACACTATGTATTCCTCAAAATCTAAATCATTTCGGATGGTCAATTATTTAACAAATCAATCCTTTGGGGTCGTGGAAATGCAACAACACTATATGTTGTAAGAAAAAAAATGGGTAAGATGGTCTAACAACCCTCCTACTTGAGCTTTGAAGTCAATTGTCCTAAACAGTTGTGTAGGTCATCGCAAGAAAGCAGAGTGTCCCCACATGAGATGTCAGAATAGCTTTCAGGTCACCACGGGGAGCATCTAAAGCCAGTTGAGCAAATGTTATGGAATGGGGTGGGGGGAGGGGGGAGCGTAGTCAAGCAGACTGGGTCTATACATCACTGTCCCTCATGGTTGCAGCTCCGCTCTGTTTTATGAAAACACAACCTGACATGATTGCGACCCATCTGTGACAACAACAAGAAAGCAGTTTGGAGAGCAACTGCATGCAGGCTGACCTGCTAGAGTTAATGTAGAACCTTGGACAAAACTACAGGCCAGGTGCAGCATCTTTTTGCCGGTATCAATGTACTATTTTTTATGAAGACAGCTGATGATTCTTCTTGATGTTTTATGTCAATCATAACAGATTGGCATTTGTAGTGGTGCTTTGAGATTCAACCGAATGCGTTTTAGGACTTTTTCAAGATCAGTCATCATTTAACGTTTGTTTTTTTTTGTTTTTTGTTTTTTTGCTTGGCTTGAAAGCAAATATTTGCGATAGGAGTGCTAGAGGGTGGCACTTGAATCACGTCACGACAAGCAGCAGTTTGGCAGATGGTGAACAATTCTTTAAACTGTTGTAGTTTAGTATCAAACTAAACATAAAACACAGAGAACTGTACATTGTGTATCTCACATATTTTGCCTCAATAAAGTCCATTTAGCAAACGATGCAAAACACCATGGACCGGATTGACGAATGGCATCCAAGCAACTGATATCTAAAAAAAAACGGTGGAGCAGCACAATGTAATAACTCTCACTTGCATATGTTCTTTATCCTCTGCAAAATATAATAATAATGCAGCTTACTGACTCGGTTGCAAGAAGGAGCAGTACAATGTCCGTTGAATTTAAGCAAAAAATATGGCAAAAAGTGTGATTCCTCATATTGTACTTAACGATGTCATTACTGTATGTTTTTTTAAGCGAGGTAACGGAACGAATCAAACTCATATTTCCAGGCAACACTGTATGATTCACCAAACAGGCACAAAATCAGGTACACATGCATAATTTAGTGAGACAAAAGCTGTACGTAAGGTTTTGCCGTTACAATACCTCTTTGATTCTCAGCTCAACTCAGCTGAACTTTTTTAATATAGCACTTTCGCAACAGCGGTAACAAAAGTGCTGTACACAACACATAAAATAATCATAATAACACAATCACATATTAAATCACTCTGTTCATATTGGCACTTCTAATACCGGAAGTGCCTATGGTTAACCTCATACAATACATTGCATCCCTGACCAACGGTTCACGGGACACCGAGTGAATTACTTTTGTCCTGCAAGATTCGGGTGATTTTTATTCCATTATGGAAGTAAAACAAGTATCCGATACCATTTCATACCATACGAGCAAACATTCATGCATAAAGTATAGAGAAGCTGTATACAGTATACAGTAACAGCTAATGCAAACTACAGAAGAAAAGTCTTAGTGACGTTATCAGATGAAAATCCTTTCAATTACAAATTAGGGCCATCTGGATAATCCACAGGATTCCCTGGATTACTAATGAATGCATAGATCCGGATCTGATCAATTTCCATTAACCCTTGTTGAAGACTAAAAAAGAAAAAAAGGGCGTAGGAAGAGGAAGGATGGTGAGAACGGGGTCATGTGTGGGTCAAAACAATCCAAGGAACCCTGCTGTGCTCAACTCCACTGTGTTGTTACCATTGTAACACGTCGGAATAAGTACAGCATACGACTAGGCAAAGGTAATGGCGAGTGCTATTTTTATTGATTTGTTTTTGTTTGATTCGATGGCAGCCCATCAGAAGATGTCCTCACAAGCAAATAGTCAGTTTCACTATTTAACTAATCAATAAATGATGGAGTGAACTGTCGGAATGGCAGTGCTGAGTAAATATTGTATTAATATTGGAATAGATCTCCTCTTTGAAGCATTAATATTAATGTGCGCAGTGGCAAGGCTTGACTTTAGTGATGTTAGAGTTCGAAGTCCGAGCCATGAATGCGTTTGTAAAGTATAAACATGCAGAATTTGAAACAATCACTAAAACTACATGATATCATGAATGTACAGGGCCACACAACTTCGCTCATGGTGGTCGACACCCAAAAAGACTTCATGTAGGACCCAGAGCCAGCCAGTTGAGATGATTGTTGTTGTGATAGCAGGTAGAGAGCAAGAGTGCAGCAGTGTTTGCCCACAGCAGTGAAGGTAAATAATTGCAGAGGGAGACAAATGTCATCAACACAAGAGGTTTTTCCCCTAGTGAATATCGCAGCACCAGCCTTATCATCATCATCATCATAACAGCAGTAAATAGTCTAGTAGGATCTCAAGCAAGCCGCACAGCAATCACATGGCAACAGGCCATTAACAGTTGGTGTGCAGATAATCTTCATTCCTTTAGCATGCAAGAACAAGTGAGATTAAGCTGCCAAGGCAAACTGTGGACTCGCTGCCATTGGCCCGCTGACATTTGAATCTCGTATCAGGAGCCATTGTATCAAGGCATTTTTACCTTGTGTCACCTGTGTAAGTGTGGGGTTTTTTCTAACCCAAAATACCCCATGTTAATAACGAGTCACACAAAAGAAGCATAGGTCAATTTAAATTACTGCATTACAATACCCAAATAACGCCATGACGTTCATCTTGTCTTATTAGTTAAAATAGGTTTCAGGGTTTTTTTGGTTTTTTTGTTTCAGTTATAACTGGAATGAACTGAAGTAATATTTTCATTCTTTGCAGAGGATAAATAATACATGCCTACAAGTATTGTTGCATTGCCTGTCTACGTGTGTGCTTCACTGTGAGTGTAATAATAATACTAATAATAATCATCGTCATCATCATCGTCATCATCATCATAATAACAACAACAAAGATGCTATTCATTACACTGTCTGTGGCGTTTTATCATGCTTGTTAGCATTAAGATAAGGTGGGTTCACTGTCACGATATACTGTAGCATCATCTTAAATGGTTGCACGTAAAACACAACAAAACAATGGCTAATATCTTGAAAACCTCCAAATGTCGAGTCTGTCACATGCCAAGGAGCCGATAACCCTCCAAAAAAGCTCAACTTAATGTCTAATATCTTTCAGACTTAAAACTCTTACTGGCCATCAACCACTGCCACAAAGCAGGTCAATCTGTATAAGGTTGAAGAATTAACAAGAATTAGTAAATATATGCCAAACTGGTCCTGTGTTTTAAACAATGGGATGTATTTTTTTTAATAATATGCAAAAAATATATATTTATATATATTTACACGAGCGATTTAGAGTAGCAACAGAAGGAATTTTAACTTCAGGTAAACGGTTGCAAACTGACGCACGCCTTAGACATAAAAGGAGTCAACCAAACTCAGGTGAGCAAGAATGATGACATTTTCAATCAGGCAGAGAAAGAGCAAAAGACAGACAAAAAAAGAGAAGAGAGAGACAATGTTTTAAAATCCTAATGCCGAGCGTTTACCTGCAGTTTACACCAGTAACAGAAGGGATTCACCCCCATCCCTCCTCTTCCTCGCTCTCAACAAAAGTGACGGGAAATCCTGCATTCGTACCCACACCCCCAAAATGTCTCCTCCTCCTCCTTATTGAATATTAATGAGCCAATCAGCACCCTGCGTCATGGCGGAATGCAACGTAAGTAGCTCTTTCATCGAAGCCCCTCCTCCCTCAGTTAATAAATTGCGATAAAAGGTTCGTTGGCCTTTATTTACCACCTTCCAAGCTTCAGATTAATTATTTACATATACACGATAAAATAAGAACCTAAATACGAACACCCTTTATTAAAAAAATAATAATAAAAACATTCAAACAAGTAAAGTACTGGATGTGGTTACGTTTACACTCGCCGGGCATTTCATTAGGTACAGCTGAACAATTAAATAAGATCCAATTGGTACGAGAGGTGTATCCGGAAAAAAAAATACCTTTGCAAAAGTAATTATGCTATTTTTACACTGTTTTCAGCTGTTTTCAACAGGTGTGTCTAATATTTGGGCGACCATTTTACCAAAATATTGCAAACAGCCCTCAGTGTAATCACCGCAGTTGTACACCACGACAGGCTGCAACTATGTACAGAGTTAGGTTAGCTGTTTGTTTTTAAAGTAATATTTCGGGACATGTTGTAACACGATATTTTAATGTTGGTCGTGATAGTGGTACATGGTCTAAGAAGGCTACCGTTTTTGTGATAATTGACATACTGTAAATCGTTTCAAAACCACTTTAAGAAATGGATGCCATCTAAAGGCTGGTCAATCTGATCTGTGATCAGCCACATGTAAAAGTCAGAAACAGACATGAGGAGTCCAACTACTATTGTCCTATGTTGTTTGCCTGTAATCCAGGTCACAATAATATAATCCACAAAATTTGAATTAAAACAAGCGGACACTGAGTGTTTGTTGTACTTTTCCTTCTTTTCCCCCCAAAACGCTGAAATATGACTTACAGGCAACTACATGTATCAGGTTTAGGATATGTAAATTTCCGCACTCACCTTCTTTCCCGTGACGAGTTTGATAAGGCGCTTCTCTCTGTCCACATGTCACATTCACACCTGAGAGGAAATGTAACTGCCTTTGCGAGCGGGAAGCCAAGTGGTTTAAGGCAAACAGGTTTCACAACTTTCCCCAAGAACTCCCACATACCTGTATTTTGTAAGCCTGCCAAAAAAAGGTGAAGGGAAAATCGTTTCATCCAAACACAAGAAAGAAGGCAGTCTGGTTAATATGAATAATACATCATCGTTAATGGCCTCTTGTTTCATTGCCTGCAAACAGAACCCATGACTCTTGTCTTTGTTATCCTTCAAATGCAAATCAACCCGACGCAGTCCCCGCAGCTATAACTTACTTGATATATGCTGCATTGTGTACTAGGAAACTCTCATGCAAGGAACCAAAAGTGGTAACTGAAGGCTCACATTCTTTTGCATGTCATTGGAGAAGATGCTTTGGACATCTACAATAGTTTTCGTTTGGATGAAGCTAATTTGACTTTGGCAGAACTGATGAAGAAGTTTGAAGAGTACTTCGTGCCCAAAGAAAATGTGACCTTTGAAAGATACAAGTTTTCATGCATGACCAGCAGCAAGGAGTACCTTTTGATCAATATTTGGCAGAGATACACACGCTGAGCAAAACATGTGAATTTGACACTCTGAGAGACTCATTAGTGCGAGACAGGATTGTTTGTGGAACAGCGGATAATGCACTGAGAGAAAGACTGCTCAGAGAAACTGAACTTACATTGGATAAGTGTGTCAACATGTGCAGAGCAGCAGAGACCACTAAAGCACAAGCTAAAGAGCTACGAAGAGGAGAAACAACAGTTCATGCGATAAATAAAGAACAATGGAAGAAAAAGACATTTTCCAAACAAAAAGACCAAAAAGAAAAATCTACAGAATTTACATGTGGTAGATGTGGAGGCAGCCACAAGCCAAAATCTTGTCCAGCATTTGGAAAATCCTGTAACAACTGTGGAAAGAATAACCATTATGCAAAATGTTGCAGAGTCACATCAAAAAAGAAAGTTCACACAGTTGAAGAAGATGACGATAATGAGGAGTTTATTGTGGATGTAGTACAAGCCTGTACAGCAGACAAAGAAGAATGGATCGTGCCAATAACAGTGAATGAGACAATTATACCGTTCAAGTTAGACACAGGTGCACACACAAACCTAATATCTCTGGAAGACTACAAAACATTGAAGACAAAGATCAAAATGTATCCTGTAAAAACTAGAGTGAGTGGATACACTGGAGAACGTGTTCCGTTCTAGGTGGATGCATTGCAACCTTCAAACACAAAGATCGGCAGATTAGAGCACAGCTACTGATTGTGGATATGAGTGTACAACCAATCCTGGGACTCAGTGCATGCACAAAGCTCAATCTGGTCAAAGAGTGTTTGTTGTGACATCTTCAGATGCGGAAAATGCTCAGGATGTACTCATGGAAGAGTATAAAGACTGTTTTGAAGGACTTGGATGTCTTCCTGGACTACATAAAATACGTCTTGATCAAAATGTGACACCTGTTGTTCATCCTTGTCGGAAAGTTCCATTTGCGCTGCGAAAAAGCTGAAAGATGAATTAGCGCATGGAAAAACTCGAGTCATCAAGAAAATTGATGAACCAACTGAATGGGTCAGCTCACTGGTTGTTGTACAAAAGAAAACAGGTGCGCTGAGACCATGCCTGGATCCAAGGGACCTAAACAAAGCAATCATGAGAGAACATTTCAAGTTACCGACCAGAGAAGAAATCATGGCACAATTTGCTGGAGCTAAATGGTTCAGTAAATTAGACGCTTAAATCTGGCTTCTGGCAATTGAGGCTAGATGAGGAGAGTTCCCGACTGTGCACGTTCAACACCCCAGACGGGAGATACAGGTTTCTTCGTTTGCCGTATGGTATCTTGTCAGCACCAGAAGTCTATCACAAGACTATTCACATGATCTTTGAGCACATACCTGGAGTAGAGACCATGATGGATGACATCATAGTATGGGGCTCAACTCGAGAAGAACACGACGAAAGACTGAGACAAGTGCTCGACAAGACAAGGGAGGTGAACCTGAAACTTAACAAAGAAAAATGTGAGTTTGCAGTGAAATCACTTACCTTCGTGGGAGATGTTGTGAGCGAAGAGGGGTGAAGCCAGACCGAGAAAAACTTCAGCAATCAACAACATGGACAGACCAACCAACAAAGATGAGGTGAGACGGTTCCTCGGAATGGTGACATACCTTGCCAAGTTTGTCCCTCAACTGTCCACACAGTCAGCACCTCTCAGGAGTCTTCTTGAACAAAAGAATGAGTGGATGTGGTCCCATGAGCATGAACAATGCTTTCTAAAACTGAAAGAGATTCTGACACGGAGCCCGTGTTAAAGTTCTATGACCGGAGAAGAGCACCAGGATTTCGGCAGATGCATCACAGTTTGGTCTGGGAGCAGTGCTGCTGCAGCAACATGATGAGCAGTGGTCACCTGTCGCGTATGCATCGAGAGCCTTGACAAGCGCCGAGTCCAGGTGCGCTCAGATTGAGAAAGAACTGTTGGCGAGTTTGTATGCATGTGAGCGTTTCCATCAGTATGTCTACGGTCAGAGGTTTGAAGTGGAAACTGATCATAAACCCTTAGTGTGCATCATGAACAAACCCTTGAATGACTGTCCGATACGCATACAGCGTATGCTAATCAGGCTACAAAAGTACGACGTGCACATGATATACACACCAGGAAAATACATGTACGCGCCCGACACCTTGTCTCGAGCTGTAGACAAAGAAGAACATGCCGACAGTGAGAAAAGCACAAAAATACAGGCATATGTGGACATGGTCGTGTCATCCTTGCCCGTGACTGCGGACAGAACAGAACAAATACGGAAAGAGACAATCGCAGACAACACCATGAAAGAACTCAAGAGAACTATACTGAAAGGGTGGCGGACAACAAAAGAATTGTCGAGAAAATACAAGATTATTGGAATTGCAGAGCGGAGCTTACGGTGGTGGATGACCTTGTGCTGAAAGGAAGCAAATTTGTAATTCCATCTTCACTACGCAAACAAATGCTCCAAAAGATACATGAAGGTCACCTTGGAGAAGTCAAGTGTAAACGTAGGGCGAGAGAAGTGATGTACTGGCCAAGAATCAACCAAGATATTAGCCAGACAACAGCAGCTTGTGAACTGTGTCGCACCTACAGGCCAAAACAACAAGCAGAGCCGCTGATGAACCATCCAGTACCCCACAGACCTTACTACAAGGTAGGAACTGATCTGTTTGACCTTGATGGAAAGAGCTACATAGTAGTCACCGATTACTTTTCCAACTATCCTGAAGTCGGTGCTCTGCAGTCAACATCAAGCAAAGCGATCATCAGCTATCTGAAGGCAGTCTTCGCAAGACATGGTGTCCCATGTGAACTGTTTTCAGACAATGGACCTCAGTTTACCAGCCACGAGTTTGCTACTTTTGCCAAAGAATGGGGTTTCCATCACTCCACGTCAAGTCCTATGTATCCAAGATCCAACGGCTTGGCGGAGTCCTCTGTAAAAACAATTAAAACCATGATGAAAAAATCACAAGACAGAGATGACTTTCAAAAGAATCTGCTAATCTACCGGAGTGCACCTCTACAAAATGGACTGTCACCAGCTCAAATGCTGATGGGTCGGCGCATTCGTTCCAACCTACCAATGTCGGAAGACCTGCTGACGCCCAAGAGAGCACACAGAGTCCAAAAGTCGAAAGAAGAGCAAAAGGCAAAACAAAAAAGGCTACATGATCGTTCAGCAAGACACCTACCTGTGCTGAAGCCTGGAGACGTTGTGCGCCTCAGGGACATTCCTACAGGGACTTGGAAACAGAAGGGACAGGTGGAAGAGGAAGTTGCTCCACGCTCAACCACAAGACTCACCATACCTCTGTGATTTCTCTGTCCGTCAGTGGAGAATGAATAAATAACAATAATAAATCCAAGTTGTACGTGCAGTACAATACGACTGCGTTTTAAGGCACCACACATCAGCTGGAGGGCAGCACATTTTCCCTGTGCCAATTAAGCGTAATTCAACGTACTTAAACGTTCTTCTAAATGCTATATAAAAGATTGCCGATTTCATGATCAAAAAAATCATCCGTTTGTAATGTTGTGAGAACAATGCTGTATTTTTTTATATTTACATTAACAAATACATATTTTGTCAAAGCCAGTCTTAATCGTATATAAATAAAGATGTATTGTATATTGTTTGACGAGAACAAAGTTGTAAGAGGGTAAGTGTCTGTCTTGAAAAGGATGATAGAACTCCTGAATCCAACCTTTAAAACGCAATGAACATGTCAGTGGAACATAACTTAAGCCGATGACGTCTTTTCCCAGACGGTCCTTTTCACATCGTCTCTATAGGGACCCGCCACCCCTCGCTTCTCCCACTTTGGGAACAAAGCAGCTCATTACAATTTGTGTAGATAGCAGAAGTCCAGCATCTGTCTCAACCAGTTGGACCAGTAGCGGAATGGCGGACTTTTTGGCTGCTGTCCGCCTCCCGCCGGAGGACAGAGGCTCTCCTCACATCAAGCACAGATGCGCGTTTGTTTCTCAAAGAGCTGACAGTCATTTTGCGTTATGGCAGCCCTCTGATGGTCATGTTTTATTCAACAGTGAATAGTTTGATCATGAGAACACTAAGGGAGAGCATCATGTTGGACGGCGTTGGTTCATCAGTGTTTCTCAATAACAACCACACTTCAAAGAAAAAAAAACAACAATTTAATGTACCGGTACATGTAGTTGTGTCTGTTTTTACTCTGCACACAAAACTGATTGTTTACAGAGCAAGCAGCAACCTACTCTCTCCAACCCATTCAAGTGTATCATCCCTTTGAACCCCAGTCCAGGTTGCTGTGGAATGTCTCTCCGTTGTGGGTCACAAACACATGGACTTAAATTAATATAAATTCCGTGCATTCAAATCAGGATTTTAAAGGAGGACACATTTAAATTGCTGGTGGTGTAGTTCTACACTTGCCTGACTTGTGAGCGGGCGGCGTGGGATCAGTTCCCCACTCAGTCCGTCTCTATATGTGCCTGGCCAAGGTGTAGTCTGCTTTCCGCCCAAAGTCAGCTGGGATAGGCTGCAGCAAATCCCATGTTACCCTGTTCAGGATAAGCGGTGTTAAAAATGGATGCATGCATGGATGGATGGAGTAGACATTTAGTCCACAAACGGTAATTTTCTGAAGCCAGCCGCACACCATGCGGCGCAACCAACCTGGACTGAACTTGACAATCACGAACAAGTTAGTCAGCAACTCACACCCACACATCTGGCAATTGAGACTTATTGTCACTGCAAGGGAAAAACTCTGATCACTCTTGTGCTTATTGCGGAACGTTTTATCGAACCACAATATGGCACGAGTGTCAAAAACAAAAAGAACAGTTGGGCATGTAAATTCTGGTTATTTTGAGATGTTCTCCATGCACTTTCACGTCATGTTCCTTCACCTCTCTGCTCTTGTTTACCAGGAATGGTGGTTTATTCTACCGTATGGCAACAATTTCCACACAGAAAATAAAAATCAAAGTCATACATGTGGCACTTTATTAACAATCAGCATCTTGGGAAGACCAAGAATATTTGAGAGCATGAAAGTGACCTTAAAAATTGCCCGTTGTCGGTAAACAATGAAAAGAGTAGAGAATAATAATATTTACTTCTGTGAAAAATAGAAATCTATTCATCATTAAAATCTGAGCTATGCAAAGGAGTATAAAGACAGCTGTACTTTACCCTCAGAAAAACAATATTCATAAAAATGACTCTTATAAGCAAAATGTTGAACTGAATAGTAGATACAGTATTTTGTTAGCAATACTTCCACCTGCTTTATTTTTTTTATACAAAATGTACACTATATATCATGAATAACCATGTGAGTTGGCACACTTAAAAAGGGGATGTTTTACGAACAGTATATAACTAAGGTTAAATATATATATTTTGTATTACAATCAATAAGCATGTCTGTATTTGAACCTACTCATCGAAACAAAGGACATAAGCTTGTTAGATCTGTCGACATCCAATTTCTATCTAGTGTCAATAATAATCTGGCTATAAAAATAGAAACTATAAATCTATAATCGTGACCAATAAAAAAAGGGTCTGTGGTAACAAACACAGACTGGGAGGAGCTTATTGAGGAGAAAGTTCCTAAAACAAAAGCCCTTGTCGTCTCTTGGTGCTTTCTGTCAAGACAAAGGAGGCGAAGACTAGTTTCTATTAGTCTTCATATTAAGACCTCAGTTCCATAGGCGTGCGTAACATACATCTTTGCCTCATTGGCACAATATTGCTAGGATCCTCTTGTAGTTTCAGGGCAAGTCGTCAAGTTTATGAGTGTTTTTTGGAATCTGAGGCTGTTCATCGGCAGACCTGCTGCACTTGATTTATCAGCTCCACAAAACGATCAAAGAGCCCCTCCAGCCAAGCTCCATTCCGCAGGCACTTCTGCAAGGTTTCCTCCTGCCCCAGCTCACCCGCCTGCACCCGCTGGGTGGCGATCTAGAGAACAGATACCGTCATGATAATGAAGGGCCGCAATAAAGCAATGATCGACTGCAGTAACAAGCGTCTCACCTCATCCTTACACATGAGGTATGTGTGATACTTGTAGTGCTGGAGAGAGTGATACAGCGAGAACCACTGGGTTTTCTGTTGCTCCACAGTGTACTCCTACACAAGCAAAAAGACATTATGTGGTAAATTATGTGCGGATTGCACCATCTGCTGGACAGATTTTAAAAGCGCAGCCAAATACAAGACTGCCAAAAGTAGCTGAGGACAGGTACAATTTGAGCTCGGACTGGTACCCAAAATCCATCTGACTTAAATGTGTTCGTTGACTTGCTTTGCCGGTGGAAAGATAGTGGCGGTAATGCACCAAAGAAAGTAACGAAAAAAATGGAAGACGTAGTAGTAGTCAAGTCAAGTCAAGTCAACTGTATTTATAGAGCACTTTCAAACAGCCATCGCCGCATACAAAGTGCTGTACATGGAGCAATTTAACATATACAATAAACAGTAAAACAAATCGGTAATAAAGACAGTAGAAAGCACCAAACAGTAAAACCAAGAACAAATTTAAGTCATGCTGAGTCGAAAGCCAGGGAATACAAGTGAGTTTTGAGGTGGCAACCAACGTGTGACGTACTGCTAGTTTAGGCGTAGAAAAAAAAGTAGTGTGTTTCCGGTAACCCGACCGACCGAGAATTTCTACCTCGAAAAAAAACTTTACTGTCGGCATTTTTTTCAAACCTTCTACATTTTTGTGTAATAATAATAATAATCGTACATTTCATTTATACGCACCTTTCAAAACACTCAAGGACGCTTTACAATCAAAACAAGAACAATAAAACCACAGACAAAATTGTAAATAATAAAAGGAAAGATGAATTTAGAGCGTTTACACTGGTGCAAACTCTCGCGATATTCACGTTGAGCATGCGCCGTCGTTTGCCCTGTCGTCTGTCAACAACATTGAATCATGGCGGCGGCCACGATCTCCGACAACAGTTTAAACCGCGTTTTGTGTGTTGCAGTCGCATGCTCGCACCATAATATTAAGAAAATAGCATCCACTGCTGTATCGAAAAGATTCAGCGAACTATTTGATGAACACCACGGGCCGTCTAGGACGCGGGACGCAGAGGTAACGAGATGGCTGTAACACCCAGCCGCCGGGTACTCAACTCTCTCGCCGCCGAGCGGGGGTTTCAATCAGTGGCGATTGCTCTCGGACTGCAAGGGAAGCTCGGCTTCCCATAAAATGTCAAAGAATAAGTGATCAAATATATGAATGTAAATTTCATTGTGTGTACATGTCATTGACTAAATATGAGCTACAACGTGCTCAACTTTTGTTCCGAATCAGCTTCTTCTTACTGGTTACGACGCGACTCGCTTCTCATTCATCCCGCAGCTACGCTGTGCTTTAAATGGTAGTGAGTTCAGGGTAGGTTGTCCCAATGCGTTGAACGGAGACGAGTCATTGGATACAAGCTGGTTTTTGTCCCGCCCACGAACGCTCGTCGTCTCTGGGACTGGATGGCAGTGGGAGGGTACCGGACGCCAGGCTTTTCTGCATCCGATTGGATGATCTTTCTGAGTCTGCGTGCCAGTTCGATTGACATTGAAATGAGCCAGTCACCGAGCGCAATTTTTCAACTCGCATTCTGTTCGGAGGTGAGCTGGATCTCCTAATCATTTTAGCGACACTCTTTGTTGTAAACAAACAACTAGCGACAAATTCTTTTATTTCTGGTGGGTTTTATTGTAGTTCCTATAGTTGTAGGACACTAATTAAGTACCGTGAAAAGACGCCTTGTTGGTATGACAGGGTCACAGATCATATTCTTGAAAAGGAACGGAGCTAGAGTAGAATTCGCGTATAAATAAACTGACACATTTTATGATGTCGACCAAAATTGAGCTTCCCCTCTTTGACAGACGAGCATCCGGCACTGGTTTCAATGTCTCCTTGTTTTATGGTTATTTAGTTTACGTTTTTGATGGGGGAGGGAGGGAGAAAAAAAGAGTTAAAAAAAAAAAACTTTGTCCGACCTACCGACCCTATGCTGAAATTTCATGTTACCGGAAACACACTACTTATTTTTCTACGCCTTAGCATGCTGCTTCCTTACTCCACAAAAAAGATTGCACCAAAGGGTGCGATTGCCAACCAAGATTCTGCCTGTGGCCAAAATGCCACATGAAATTCTAGTTCAGGTAAGCAATTTTAAGCTAAAAAGAAAAACGGTGTGCATTTGGAAATTCAGTCTGGAGCATTTTTTGACTGGTATGACCTATAGCCAGGAGCAACCTTTAGTCTAAAACATACAGTATTACTTTGGCGCCATCATGGTGCCAGGGAAGTGGAACTATGTTCAACTGAACTGAGCTTAATTCAGACAAATTTAGTGATTTGACACAATTTATGGCATCCTGGTGACAAGGAACTCTGATCAAGTGAGTTTCATTTAGACAGAAGTAACACTATTTTATGGAATATATAGGCTGATTTTCAACAATACTCTACACTCCCTTCATGCTTACTCTTTATTCTCTATTAACAAAATAAATATAAGTCTCCTACCTGTGGCACTTCTTTCGACATCTTGTCAGGCTTCATGGTCTTCTTGTTGTAAGCCATCCCTCCAAGTCGCACTTTGAAGGCGGGAACTTCCCCATCATTTTTCAGCTCTGTGACCACCGAAATTTCTGGGAATCTATCCAGTGCTGTCTAAAGATAGAAGACGTGATCACATTAAGATATTCTGCTATATTGTAGTTCGTCGTTCGTGCCACCACTATATCACAGATTTTTTTCGATGTAGTTTTGTATGTATTTTTACAATTTTCAGGCAAGTTAAATTTGAAGTTTCCCTCAGTGTATTACTGCAAACAACCTGGCAGCTACGAGGTGCTGCTTCTCTGTATCACCAGACGGCAACAATCGAACCAACCCACCTTGAGGATTTGCTCAATGTGCAGTTTGTGAAGCAAACGTTTCCTGTTATCACCGATTAAGCCCTCCATCCTTCTCAGATGTGGCAACAGCAGCTCATCTGTGGCCGTGACAAGACAGGCGATATTAGACACCCGGAGGGAAACCATCTCTGTCATACACTGAGCTGAAAAGAGTCTTTTGGTAATTTACCACTGGTTCGCTCAAGTTCTGTCATCACATCTTCGTTGAGGGCAACGCTGATGAGTAGCTCCACAAAGCTCCTGAAAGTCTCCTTCATAGTTCGTGTGTTGAGAAGTCGTGAAGCAAAAGGCACAGGGGGGTTTAACTCTACGAGAGCAAGACAAAGAAGCAAGAAACAAATTTGGACCTCAGTCCTATGCTGATTCAACCTCCCAAACTGAGAACAATTAAAATGATTCTTTACCATCTTCTTCTGCAGATGATCCCGAGGCAACGGGTGACAACGCCTCCTTCCATTTTCTCCTCTTCTTGGGTGGGGGCTCCGCCCTTGGCTTGAGTAATTTGGGACGCGGCTTTTGGCTTGGAGATGACGGGGCGGTGCCGACCGTCAAGCCCAGCAAAGTCTTCACTTGAATGCCTCTGCGAAGCAGAAAAAAGGATGACATCACGCACCCGACATGCCAGAAACTAGCCTCAACCTTCCAAAGTCGGCAGTATTAACGCACCTTAGTGAGTTCATGGGCTTGCAGCGTGGCTTCCGACTGCACACTCGAACATATTCCCTTTTGTTAACAGTGTCCAGAAACTTCACATACACCCTTTGATACATCGTTTTAGCATCACCAAAGTATCCAAGATACTACACAAAGAAAACAAAACATGTTGAATTAGACTCAACTAGACGTTTAGTCATAGGTGAGCACAATACTGTAATACCCAATTGACATTCAGTGCAATGCACACGTGGAAAAAAAGCCAAATGATGATTAAAAAAGTGAGAAAATTATTTACAAAAATTTTGCCTGGTTAAAAAAAAATCTGATTTTGCATTTTATCCATAAATATAGAGTTGGTCAAGAAATACATATTTAAGACAATCACAGATGGTGTTTATTTTATGTGACACTTATTTGAAGAATGCATGCTTACTCACACTGTTAGTAGCAGAGAAGACGCGTTTGCCTTCTCTTAACTCAGGCACAAATTTCTGCAGCAAAGCCTTCTGGACTTTCCAGATGGCGGGAGGCTCACTTCCTGCACGCATTGTCCCCTGGTGACATCACACCATACATCCAGCATTTATTCAAAGACTGAGAGAAGTCAAATACGGTATTTCTTGAAATTGGGGCATTCACTTATGTAGCATTCAAATGTACTTTCTGGAACACTGCTTCATTTGCAATTATTTGTATACCTTCAAGGTCTCAATATCCTCATTCCTCACAACAAACTCGTCTCTTTCCCGATACATTCCTTCCCCTCCACTGTCCGACAGCTCCTCATCCGTCAGTCCCTCGATTGCCACGCTTACTAACTGAACAGCGAGCTGGCCGGGCGGTGTTGCGGTGGTCTCCTGCTTGATCGTAGATGTCGTTACTGTGGTGTCTGTGGTTGACGTTTGAGAAGCCGTGGGTAGCAGTGGCAAGCGGCTGTCTGTGATGCTGAGTGGCACTGTGGGAACCGGGACTGGTTTTGGCACCATACTGGGGTCGTGGTTATCTGCAGGAAGATTAAAGAAGATATTCCTTCGGTCATTGAAATAAATGTTTTCAAAAGTCCGTCTTTAGTTTAGGTGAGGACCTGAGGGCGGAAGGAACATTTGATCCAGCCCACCATCAATCCATGCATCCATCCGTCCATTTTCCAATCCGCTTATCCTCACGAGGGTTGCGGGCATGCTGGAGCCTATCCCAGTTGTTTTCGAATTGGTTGCCATCCAATCGCAGCACATACAAAGACAAACAACCATTCACACTCACAATCACACCTAGGGACAATTTTGAGTGTTCAATTAACCCACCATGCATGTTTTTGGAATGTGGGACGAAACTGGAGTACCCGGAGAAAACCCACACAGGCACAAGAAGAACATGCAAACTCCACACAGCGTCCAGCCCACTATGCGATTCTAAAAACTATTTTACACCTCAGAGGAGTGGCATAAAAAATAATTTAACCCACAATTACTATCATAATGTGATTGATGTATCATATTTTTCCATAGATTTAGTATGGCCATGGTGCACAGAGGACTTTCGAGTAACTAAAATGGCCTCCATTCAAATAAATGCATAGTGTTCCCATACCTGGCTTGGCTTTCCGTTCTGAAGGCTCATCAAGAGCAGAGAGCACCGAGCTGATGCTGTTCCTCAGTGCCTGGTTTCTTCCCGTGTGCTCTTCTTCATCGGAGCTAAAGGTTGGCAGTGTCTCCAAGTTCTTTTGCAGCTCTTCATCCAGACGTTTCTGCTGGGAGCTCACGACTTGACTTGGCTGGGAACTCAGACTCAGAGAAGCTGGCACACTCTGAATTTTAGGAGGAAAAACAAACGGTGGTGGTTTGGTCGCTGGCTTTTTGGAGCGGCTAACGGTTCTTGAAGGACTTGGGGAGTACTGCTGTTTGGGGCCAGATTTGATGAAGTCCAAAAAAGAGCCAATGAAACCAGTTTTCACCTCTGGTTGTTTGGCTTCCACTTCCCGAATCTTCTGCCTGATCCTTTCCTGCTGTGGACAACCGTCATAGACACTTTGAGAAGGTGATGGGCTGGGGTCCACGCCCTTGGAGTTAGGCCCCTTTGCCTGCCCAGTGCGCTTGACTGGTTTAAGTGGTCCATTATCCTCTCCAGAACCCTCTGGCCTTGTTAAAGCCTTCGAGTCGACATCCTTTTTGGGTAACTCTTGTAAGTTTTGGCACTCTGTGGTGTTGTTCTCAGTTTTAATACACGTTGCATCCATTTTGACACTGCTGTGGAAACCTGAGGGGTCATAAAACTGTCCTGCTGACGAATAATCATTTTCGGAGCTCTCACCATCCCCATTTGCATTGAGATCAGAACTGTTGCAGTGGTGAACGGGCTGTCCTTGGCGGTCTGTGGAGATCTGTGCACGATTTAGTGTCATGGCCACAGAGTGAGAGTTAGTGTCTGTGAGGATCTTCTGCTGAGCTATCGAGAAACTCGGTGACATTTGTGTTATACCAACCGTCAGAAAGGGATTCTTGGAATCAACAGGACTTGCCATCGCTGCCATTTGAACTTCTGTGGAGGACGTACCTTTGACAAAGTCTTGAGGGGTGACGCCACAAGCGGCCACAGTAGCAGCCAGGATATCGTCGACGTTTGATAAAATATTTCTCTCGTCGGCGAGTAACATGGAATCCGAGAAGCAAAGGGAGTTAAGAGCAAAGTGGTTCTTAGCATCATTTGACTGGTGGACACCGGACTGGCTGTAGTGGTCTTTCGAAGATTCGGCGCAACCTGAGCTCTGCTCAGACACGACTGCGGCCTGCTGACTTTGGCTTTCGGTGACATTGGGACACAGTAGTTCCCGATCCATCTGAAGGTACTGGATATTAAGAGGGCCCAAGCTCTGGGCTGATTGAAGACCCTGCACTGATATGACCTTTGAGGACATCTGGGCATTGTGCAAAAGGGGCTGCTGAAGAAAAATCATCTGACTCGGCTCCAAGAGAACCTGAGCACTCGGGACGCTGATAAAGTGGGTGTGGTCCTGCTGGTTTTGTTGTTGCGCCTCGGATGATTTGATGAGGACAGGATGCTGTTTAAGTGGTTCCGGGCTAAGAAGTACATGTGAAGATATAATACTGGAGTTGGTTGTTTTTGGATTGGCATTTTCCTGTCCATTGATGCAACTGAGGTGACTGTGCTGTTGACTTAGGGAGCTCATTCTTTGTTCCCTTATGTGTGCTGTGTTCAGCTGTGTAAGATGGTCATGAGAATGCGAAGCGTCTCTGATGACGCTTTGCGTTTTGTGGAGGTCGTCCGTTTTTGAAACAACGTAGATGACATTGTCGGGAGCTGCCGTGGTGCCGTTTGCAACAGAGCCCTCCATGGGCGCTTGTTGGAGAGCCTGTAGCTCCTGGATAGGAAGTTCTTCAAATGTCGGTTTGCCATATGTTGGCTTGATGTCCTTTAATGATGAGCTGATATCATGACCCAAAGTTTCGGTAGTTGGCAGGTAGGCAGCAGACACAGTCTCGTAAATTTGCTTCGTCTGCACTGTTGCCTGCTGGGAAATGGTGACGGGAAGTGTTTTATTCCCCACACAGCCTTGCATCAGGGTGTAGTCCTGTGCAGAGGTGGACAGATTCTGTCCACAGGTGGGTTGGTAAGAGGGATTCATGGGTTGTACTGTGGCATAGCGCTGGGACTGAGTCACTGAAGCCTGCTCCTGTGATTCTGACGTATAGGTCACATTTAGGTCAGTCTGAGAATGAGATGAGGGATAGCTCCCCGAGAGAGTCCCCTGACACAAACCCTGAGCCTGGACACCATACCGTCCTTGGTTCAGCCCTGGACTTGAAGAGTAAACAAGAGCCTGACTCGCAGATGCCCCAGATTCGGAGAGACTCGATAGGGAAGGTGGTGTTTTGTAAAGGGAGGACAAATTGCCTGATGAAGAATTAGAGGGCTGCGACTGGGTATGCGTGATATAGGTTTGGGACAGAGTGTTGGACATAAGGCTGGATAGTTGGTTGCCAATTACAGAGTTCTGCTTTTGCCCAGGGTTGGAAAAACTCTCAGGGGACCGTGATGCTAGGTTCTGAGGAAGTCTGCGGTTCTCTTCATGGGCTGCAGAAGCTAATTTGGAAGAATACTCTTTCGTTGTCGGCACTGTGGTGCATGAATAGCTTTGAGTGACTGAGTCCGCTTTGTGTTGCAGGGCACCATTGACCCTGTGAGATGAATCTTTTTCTGTGGAAGGGCTGCAAGATTCCGGGGTCTGGCGGGATTGGTCGTGTCGGTAGGACATGCCTCCCTCATTACCAGAGCCAAAGTAGCCCTGTAAGGAGTCCTCAGCATTGGGTATTTGCTCTGAGGCTATGTGGCTCGTAGAAGGCCTCTGGTGGTGTTTGATCACGCTACATTCTCGCTGAAGTGCTCTCTCGACGGAGCCTGAGAAAACGGTGGTCCCACAGGTTTGTGAGGCACTATTAGGAGCAGCAAGGGCTGGTGGCAGAAGGCTGAACTGTGGTTGTAGGAGGTGGGGGGCTGACTCCTGAGCTGAGCGGTATGTGGAGGACTGGACTGGCAGAGTTGAGGCCAGAACAGGTCCAGAAAGGCTGAAAGCCAGGGCAGCTGGAAGCACGGTTTGGCTCGGTTTGACTTGCAGGAGGGAGTCGGGATGAGACAATAGACTATTGGTGGAAGTGCTGAGGGCTGGATCCTGGAGAGCCATGGAAGAGTTGGTGGAATAACTCTTGGAAGTATATGGACCGCTGTGTTGATAGCTTGACAAAGCAGCTGGAGAAGAAAATGTGGCGGGAGAAGGCAAAGCACCAGTCAGGTATAGCTCTGTGCTGGAGGAGTTGGTACCTGCATCGCACACATTCATAGTAGTATCAGCAGTCGGAAGGCAATCATTTACATTTGTGGTCAAATATAACATTTGTTGCTCTCGTAGTTTATTACGGATGACAAAATCGTTCTGAGAAGGGAAAATGTGTTTCCACCTGCAGTCCATGATGGTGGTCGAAAAGGAGGAACTAGCGAGACACTACCAGGACTTCTTGTCTCCATGGCTGAAAGGAAGCTCATGATTGAGGTCTCCGAAGTATTAATGTTTGTGTCAAGTGCTCCTGCAAGTAAACAAGGGAAAGATGAGGGGAAATTAGGACAATGCTAATGACTTATTTTGAAAATAACAACGCACTCTCAAAACTCGACCAAGTGTAACCTCCAAAATCATTCAGAATTAAAAAAAAAAATACTGAAAATAGGCAAACGTTTGCACAAAATTTCAGAGGTCAAGCTGTGATCTTGCATGATGTCACTGTGTGAAGCTTGACAGAATCTTGTGAGAGTCTTGTCCGAGACACACACAGTGGATTGTGTGCCTCCTCTTTGGTTTCATTGAATTTCTAACCTCTATTCCAGCACATGAGAAGGGTCAATATCAAAATGAAATGCTTCACAATCACCTGTAGGGGCAGCAAGATGTGCTGTAGTGTAGGTGGGGAGCTGCTGCACTGAAGTGTAGCTCTGCCGCTGAAGGAGCCCTGCATCAAGTTGTGCTGTACCATAACTGGAACTGAATGCACAAAAAAAACACAATTAAATGAGACCTGTTTCCACCCTGTGCAGGAATTGCAAAAAAAAAAAAATCAACAGAGTTAAAATACATCTGTATTTACACGGCACTGATGTTGAAAGAAAGAAATATGCATTATGAAAAATTTTGCAAATGATCAGTGCTGTACTGTTTGCTACAAGATCAAATTTCATGAAACATATCGTGTAAATATATGCATAATCTGTCTCGATTATGCAAACATTTTCATCAGAGAATTGCCACGGTCTGGTGTGGTGCAGTAACAAGGTTTTTAGTCCAAGATTCCTCTAAGCACTTGAGTTTGATGACTTATTTATCAACTCATTCGTGTCCGTTGGAGTTGTCTCTTTCTGGTACAGCACTGCAAAGTATGACGCAAGCATCTCACCATCTTATATATATTTTTTTAAGTTACTGCCATGAGGGTTTTAAGCAGATACCTTTCATATACTGTAAATAGATCGCTTAAGACGTATCCATCTCAGTTGACCTTTCCTCGCATATAATCTAATCAGATGCAACAGCCAACAGTTTGTGTATTCCCTGCTGTTGGGAGTAACCTTGTCTTCCTGGGGATTTCATCACCTTATCAACTGCAGCATCAAATTTAAATGGCAACGAGTACATTAAGCCAAGTTCTGCGCCAGCCCTATTGGATTAATTTAATTCATGATTATAACGTTCCCCACTTTGTTTCTTTTTAGATACATAGAGCCAAATCACAAATATGTCACTGGAGAACTGAGTTATTTACAACACCCACCAACACTTAAGTCACCAAGTATGGTTCCTATTACCGGTGACAAAGTTGCAATGAGTTCGCTAACTTTAGCGTGTTAGGCAGCTCGCTTCTCCACTGTGCTCCAGTTATTACGTTTTAAGTAACTCGCGACTAACTGTTTTATATACTGTACATAAGTAAACGATATATGTCAATTTAAGGCACCTCGCACTATCGCTCCCTTAGGGACTGAAGCTAACTAAATTAAAGCTCTTGTTGTGACTGTTCAGAGACATTACAGAATTGTGAGTGGAGAAAAAAAAACATAGTTGGTCAATACCACAGAAATTTATGATACCGCACAATATATGTATACTAAAAAAATAGTTTACCAAAAACTGCCCGCAAGCACGAAGAGTAGACGCGGTGCTAGTATAAACTAGCACTGTAGAACGCATTCATAACCAATAAGAAACCCGCTCACAACTTAGCCAAAAGTTGGTACAAGATGTTTGAATTATTTTCATGCGGTTCTGTTTTTCGCCAAGACGCCATTCAATACATTGTAATCCCTCAAGAGCACAGCTAGGCCCTCCATCACCGACATTTCCTTGGTAAGGTGACCCACCCTCCCCGCCTCCCTCCATCCATCACCTACCTCGGCTTGATGGTAGCCGAGCCGCGGCCATAGGCCCAAGAAGCTGCGGGCTGTGCTGCCGGAGCCAGCGCGTCCGCAAAGCTGGAGCTCGGGTAGTTCCTGTCCATCATCCGGTGAACGGCTCACTTCCCCGGCGGAGCTTCGTGGAGCGGCGGACACACATCGTAGCAGCTGCGGTGCGGCCGACTACGGCAGTCCGATCAGAGCGGCGAACGGCCAGCTAACTTCGCCCCCGTGAGGTCGCGCTATTCCCCGGATGAAAAAGAGTGCTTTTCCCTCACACCCCCTTTGCGACTTGTTAGCGTGTGTTCATCGCGGTGTAAATACAACATGCTTGTACACAAGTTAGTAGTATTGAACTTCCCAAAATGCATCGCGCAGACGCATCTTGGGCTATTATTACAGCACAAATCAAGTTACTAGATACTAAAATATACTATAAATAAATAAATAAAATCATAGTCAATAAAAAAAAAGTTTTCTAAACTTTTGACTCACTTAAGTAGCCGCCTTAATTAAATACTATAATATGGAATATTTATTTCAGTATATAGTATTTATATTTTGTGACATTTTACTTAGTGGTGTACGGTGAGAGTTTTCTCGTCTAAAATGTGCCTTGGCCTATTACACGTTAGGGAAAAACTGCCTAATAATTAATATACTTGCATCATCAAGCCTCTCCTTTAGCCAGCGGGCTGGAATGGAACCAATCGTTTGCCAAGTTATAAAGTGCACAAAGATAAAATTAAAAGCCATGTGACATAATAGGCGATTATGAGCTGTTTTTAAATTTAATCTGTTGCTGTAAGGGCATGTAAACGACTGCAAAATGAATCACCATTTAAAGAAAAAAAAACATGATTCATTCAGATGTCATTATTATTCCAAATGTTTCGATTCAAATTCAGTGCGTCGTCCAGAGCTGTTGATTTTTAGATAGATTCCTTTTAGTTTTTGTAAAGTGCTGTTATGTGTTAAGAAATGTAAAAAAAAAACAGCAACATTGAATTCACATATTTATTTATCCAAAGTCTCGAGATAAGATTTGAGTATGCATGATAAACTTCAACAAACTTGGTGCCTTCTGATGAATATATTTTGCATGACCATTTAAATCTGGACTTTGTCTGGTTAGGCAAAGCCTTAAAATCTGTTTTGCTGATTCTTAAAATGTTTTATTTTCATTTAAGGTCATATTTATATCTTGATTATGTAAATACCTTCTGCAGGCTCTTTTCTCACCATGAAGAAAGCATTCAAGTGATTGCACGTTGCAGAAAATCGTTCAGTCTCACACTCACCTTGACAAATATTTAAAGCAATAATTATAGTAGCAAAACCATCACCACAATTGCAACAAAATAATGTTAAAAAATAAACTGCCGCAAGTGACAGGAAGTGCTTGATCCTACTTTGACGACTAATAAATCAGGTAAAAAATTATAATACTTTGGTGCCTTGACTTACGAGTTTAATTTGTTTCGTGACCACACCAATAATTTAAAACATTCCAATCTCAAATTATCTTTCCCCATTGAAATGAATGGAAATGCCATCAGTACGAAAAATATATGCCTGAGAATGCTGCTATATTGTCTGGGTACATGTGTTGCTGCAGCATTTACGATCAAATATCTGCTGCTTAACGTTTTAGAACATCACCACTATTTGTTATTCCATCTATTGCATTCTGTATTGTGTGTTAGCATTAAGCTATCTGACATTCAAAATTATGTGGCTGTTCTGAACACAAATTATTTTGTTTTCTGTTTACTTTGATAGCAAATTTCAAGTGGGACCGGTAATAAACCACTTGAAACTTATTTTTGGAATATTGATTGTTGTTAATATTTTATGTGTCAAATTGTTGCTTGATGTGAAGTGAGTTAAAAATCACTGCTACATCTAGTGCTTGTTTCTCAAATTTTTGCTCGAAAGTCAGAGAAAAAAAAAGTTGGTTAAGCAGCGCCTCATGGCTTAAAAAAAAGCGTAAATTGGTCCATTCCTAAGTCAAGGTACCACTGTAATTTGTCATTTGAACTACTCTTCAAATCTAACACAATTCAGTGAAGGTTTGTATTTTAGTGCACAAAAAGCACAATATAGGCTCCTGTGACAGTACTTTTCAGATCTAGACTCTAGAAGCATAAGATTACCATAAAAGTGAATAAAAAACATATGAACGTGATAGGATAGCTCAATCCCGATGATAAGCAGGTGTCACAGGCATCGTGTCATCATTTGTGTACATTGTACACCGTCAACAAGCACAGTGGGAGAGTAGATGCGAAGCTCCTGAAGACTCTACCGACGAATACTTCCAGCTCTAGCAAAAGAAGAGAATACAGAAAGTGTAAATAATGTGACTATATTGTATGATGCAGTTCACTAATGAATGTGCTAAGTGGTTTACAGTTACCCTGGATAGGGAGGTGGTGGGGCATCATGTTGTCCACTTTTTGCAATGGCTTGCTCATATGAGGGCAGTCCCGGGGTTCAACTTCGTCCACGGGGTGCGGGGGTGGGAGGACTGGCTGTAAAGACACTTCCTCGAGCCGACGTATGATGATGGAGGCATTGCTCCTCCTAGGGCGAACCCGAACTGAACTGTGGAGGAGCAGAGCAGACAATTGCATAATGTCCATTGGGTGTGGTTTATTCAAGTTTTATACTTGTTATTAATAGTGTAAAAAGATGCAATTGCGGTGTTTGTAAAGGTGGATTGCCTGATTTTCACACTGCACATTGAACTTTTCCGTCATTGTTGGAGTCTATTGATTGTATGTAATTTTTGGATAATTGTACATCAATTTCCATCCATCCATTTTCCGAACCGCTTGATCCTCACTAGGGTCGCGGGGGGTGCTGGAGCCTATCCCAGCTGTCTTCGGGCAGTAGGCGGGGGACACCCTGAATCGGTTGCCAGCCAATCGCAGGGCACACAGAGACGAACAACCAGCCACGCTCACATTCACACCTAGGGACAATTTTAGAGTGTTCAATCAGCCTGCCACGCATGTTTTTGGAATGTGGGAGGAAACCGGAGTGCCCGGAGAAAACCCACGCAGGCCCGGGGAGAACATGCAAACTCCACACAGGGAGGCCGGAGCTGGAATTGAACCCGGCACCTCTGCACTGTGAAGTCGACGTGCTAACCACTGGACTACCGGGCCGCCAGTGTACATCAATTTGATAATGCTAAATTGAATTAATCCTACATTGTGGATTGTGGATATACTTCTTTTCTCAGTTCGCGCACACAGAGAGAAAGAGAGAGAGAATGTAGAATGTACATTAAAGAATGTAAATTAAAGCTTTGGTGACTTCCTGTAACCTGATAACATGATAATCTGTCCACTGAGTGACCGCTGTCCCTGAAAGGGTTAATACTGTGCTTGTTTATTGGAAAAAAGAACTATGTTTGAATAATGGTTCAGTCATAGCGTATGGCAAGTTAAAAAATGTTACATAATTATTTCGGTTGTTTATATTTAATTCAACTCTCAAAAAGATGTTTTTTTTAAGACGCTATTGCATCTATTGAATTGAATTTGTACTCAGAATGCCTCTGTGACTCTTTATAATTCCCACATGGAACAGTAGATAAAGGACTTTCCTAAAAAGAAGAAATCGGTGCCAAGATTCAAGTATGATGCTCTGAAAGACATGTTGAACATGTTTGAAAATCTGATCATTTAAGTACAGTTTACAGTACATGCTTTCAATTCATTGACAGATTTTGCTTGTTTAGAGGGTATGAGGACAAAAATTGATTCAAGTCAAAATTAGAGATCATGTTAACCGCTCTTTCCCTCACCTGGCTCGACTGAAGTCATCCTTACACTTGCCCGGACAAAAATACCAGCCAAGTAGGCCCACGAGAACAAAGATCACTCCGACGACAACCAGTGCCACAAGGAGGGAAGTAATGTCAACTCTTGATGGTCTCTTGTCCTTCTCTGTGGATCACCATTAGACACAAAAGGAGCATCATAATGTGGTGCTTTAAAAACAACAAACCAAATTGTGAGTTTTACACCATCACACTCTTCTGATGATGTTGGCTTTTTGTCTGCCCCGCCCAAAAAAAAATTTCATATATATATATATATATATATATATATATATGAAATGAAATGATCACACATGCAAAACAAAAGCCCGAGAAGACAAACGTAAGCAGACTGATGAGTATGTACCATTTAAAGGTTAGATGCTCAGGTGGATAGACAGGTTTTAAGAGAGTGGCACTTGCTTTGTATGAAGTCACGCAAGTGTTATTGTAAACAGCACCTCAATTAAAATCTGGCTTTACAAATGCTAATTGTCTGTTAGATGTTTATTATTGTGGGTGAAGTTTGCACTGAATCCTAATAAGTAACCAAATAATTATAAAACAACAACAACTTGTGCACACTATCAGTCAAAACTGAGCTTTATTATCTTTAATCAGAACTTTGGTTGTGTTTGAAAATGTATACAGACTACACAGTAATTGCTTCCTTTTGATCTTCATATACGGTATGTAATCAATGTTGTGGCCAGTGAGTACAATTGAATGAGCATGTTTTAATAATAGTGAAATTGTCATCCTTACCTGCAGTGTATCTCTTCCAAAATTCATTCTGTAAAACATAGAAATCTGTGTAATTAATCTATGTCGCATTTTACCTCATTATTTGACATACTGCGTCACTTAACAGTAGCTTGGGCATCTTCAAAGACCTCCCTTGCTTCTTCGTAATTGCAGTCCTCTTCATAACACTCCCTTTCCAAGTTTCCAGGGACGAATATCTCAAAGTCGAACCGGTTGAACAGCAGATGACGACCCAGGAACGAATTTGCCTCTCCTTCATCCACAAACACTGACACCCCAAACAGATTGGAATCACACTTTAAGTGAAGGCTGGGGTGGCAAAAGTAGTCACGCCGTACTTAAATCGAAGTACGAATATTTCTGTCAAAAACGACTTGGGTAAAAGTAGAAGGACTGAGTCAACTCCAGTACTTAAGTAAAACTAAGTATTGTATATCCCCATGCACATATTTTGTGTCCATATTTAAAACGAACCGTGTGGTACCGTGTGGTCTCCTCGTAGCACTGATGAAAATTTTACCTTCAACATTTGTCCATCGCAGTTCCACATGAATAAACAGTAAATGTCCCATATGGATTTATATAAGGAGAAAATGACTTACCTGCCTCTGGTGAGCCGTCCTCGATGGAGCTTAACTTCCTGACGCAGGCCAGATCTGCGCAGGTGAAGAAGAGGAGGACGAGGAGGAGCAGGTCAAGATGAATGAACATGGTCACGTGTATACAGACGCATTAATAGGCCGCAAAAGAAAGTTTCAGCCTCATAAATAGTCCACTAAGTCCCCTTTTTACCCTTGCTGACAACAGCCGTTTATATCACCAGGAGCCAACGTCGACGCATAATATCGAAAGAAGGGAGCGGTACTGTGTCCCCACGTCTACCCTGATAAGACTCGGGAAACGTCATCAACTTTTTTCTTGACAGTTTTTGCAGATTACACCACGCCGGTGTAAAAAAAAAAAAGACAGCAATTTGTTGTCGGTGTGTTTCATAGAAGACGCTCGTCCCTTCCAATTTGTTTAAAAGGGATCTTGTTTACTCCCAAGTCAAAACTGCGCCGCTCTTCCTTGAGCTACCTGCGCAGGCTCGACCAATCGATCACTTTACCTGGATGACACGATGAGTGCTATGCAGGCAGACGGACGCTAGATGGCGGCAGAAATAAGGCTCCACGTAGTAGATTTCACTACAGTATATTGCGAAGATTTTTGGGAAGAATATGAATTGAATTCAAAAAGCATTGATTCTTACATGGACCATTTCATCGAATCCTCTCTAAATTAATTTACATTTTTTCTCAACTTTTAATCTAATAAGAATTGGATTGAATAACTAATTGTGTTTTGACCCAGCTCTGGCAACTTCATTTTTTTATATCATTGTTTTAGTGTTGTGAAACCTCTCATTTCAGAGTGACAAGAATTAAATGTTATGCTTCAAGTAAACTTAAAGGAAAGGTGTGATTAAGGAGTAACATAAATATTGGGGGAAATATAACATAAAAATATAAAAGCAATTTTTGTTTCTTAGGGATGTGAGTGAAAACTGTAGTAAAAATAATGATTCGAGTAAAATGTGTTCACTGTAAAGCTAAAAAATACGTACTTAAATGTTGGGGGGAAAGCCATTCTTCAGGAATGCGTGTTTATTTTATTTTACTGTATTAAATCGTTAACTACAACTGAACTGCTTTTAAAATGAAACTGTTGCGGGTAAAATAAAAAGTTAAACAAACGTTATGCATACAAGCTCATGCTTGATTGTATTTCATGTTTTCGGTGTAAATTCTATTTGTGTCTTTAATTCAGTGATTCGTTCACATACCACTAGAGCGTGCCCTGATGCCACTAACGGTTAATGGCTGACATCGTCTATCAAGCTCCAGTGGAATTAAAAGGTCTGTCTCTCTTTAATGACCCTTTAAAAGCCAAATTTTGCCTAAACATTTGAACTGCATCAATCTATTTGATGCTTTTACAACGCAGGAGCTATACCATGACTTGTAATGGGTAGGCACAAATTACATCTGTAATACAATGCTATCTTTGGGATCTATATGCTTCTTTTAAAGGCACTCAACCTCTCGCAGGGACCAACCATACTGCTGTGTGTAAACCATGTAAGGGGAAAACGGTTCTGGAAACGATTTAACCAGCGTTATTTTTGACTGAAGAGGAGACATCTGTGATTTAGTTATCTTTCACGAAAAAAGTGGTCAGCAAATTTGGTGGTAAAATAAACACAAAACATGTTCAATGCTTATACAGAAAAAAAAATGGAATTACAAAGTGATGCTGGTTGGGCTCTTCCAATTTCCCAAAAAATCATAATGTATTTGTTTGTGTTTTATCCTTTCACTGTCATATCATAATATTTTTATGTTTTCACTAACATTCAAACATTCCTAATAGGCATACAAGCTGGAAAGACAAGTTAACCTCTGTGTATTAAAATGAAAATAAAGTCAACCTACCGCAAACAGAATTCTGTTTCAAAACCAATACCGTGCTAAGCACAGTGTGTTTTTTCCACCTCTCAAATGGAGCACTTATTACCTCAGGAGGCAGAAACCACTTACCGGGAATTGGTCAGAAAATTATTTACTTTTGGACAAATAATGTAACTCTTCACCAATCTATGCCATCCATATATAGTGACAGTCAGGATAATTAAATCCTCTTCCACTTGATCACAGAAGGTACAACTAACCCATGTAAAGTGCATAGCCATCTGTGTTAAAGGGAAAATGCAGATAAATCCTACAGTACATCTTCTGTTGGCTCTAATGCCTTTTGGCTGGACTTCTGTGTAAAATATGTTGATGTTTCACACAGGCAAATATCTATCCCTGAGACTCGAGGCCTTGTGGCCAGTGTTTATGTAAAAAAGATACGATGCAATTGGACTTTATCTGGCTGACTACTGCACGGTGCTAATTGAAGGGACAATGAGAACTCCTCTCTTGTAGTTGGCGAGGTATCTGGATTCTGTCGAGTATCAGAATTTATTCAGAGGAATGTTCACACGGAAATGATGAATTCCAGCCTTTATCAGCTGCGTGATGTCAAACCGTATCGCTCACTTACGATGATATCGTAACCCAGATTTTTTTTTTAAGTAATGTCTTGTGCTGAGGTATGCATCGAGTTCTCAATAGTTCACACACAACAATGCAGCTGTTTGTGCTTGTTCATTGCTGTTGTCGCTTTTCATGATTTAACAATGCAGAAGCACCTCTCTGACTTAGATAACAATAAGGTCATAGCGCTTACAGCAGATAAAATGACACCAGTATTTACATCTGGCACTTCTCACATGCAGAAACACTGAATGAGACAAATTAGAAGCAAGGGAGAGGGAGCAGTAGCCAGACTAAAAAGGAGCATATTCCAGCCAAGATACAAGGCTTGGCAAACCTTCCGTTGACTTCGTCGCACGACTCTTTCTATGCAGTGTTCCAGCTTTTGTCCGACGGTGGCCCCCGAGAATGTGTTGCATGATACCGACGACCCGATAAAGGCTAGAGATGTTACTCCTGGTGGACCACCGGACAGGGGTGAGTGCTGAGCTTCTGCAGATGTCTGGCAGGATAGGAAAAGCTGATCGCTACTATAGTTAAGGCTTACTTTACATTAAAAAATGTATTTGCAACTTTAGGTGCATTTGGCTTTTGGTGTTCCGCAGTTTGCACCCTTAATGTCTCAGAGTAGAATGTGAGAACATACTTGTTGCAAGATAAAAATCAAACAGAGTGAATCATGCTGACCACAAGTTGGACATTGCCTGGCGACGCTGTGAATCATCCCCAACGAGCTACAAGTGTTGTTAACACAATAATGCACGACGGGTTCATCGCAGTTCGCTTTAGCGTCGACAGTTCTCGCGTGTTTCCCTGACAAGCGACCTCATCATTGCAGCCAATTTCTCAACGCAAGTCACAGCTCATCTAACACTGGCATGTTGTCCTTTTACTGAAACCAGATGTTGAGAGACGTTTGAGGGCGACCCCCCCCCCACCCTCTAAAAAGAATCACCTTTAAAATGAAGATGATGCCCATTTGAAAAGATTCAATTATTAAAACCGCAACCATTAAAAACAGTCCTGTACAATATCGATCGTTAAAAAAAATCAAATCAACCGGATTGATCTCCACTGTTCTTTTATTGGATGAGTATAAAAGCTGAGGGAGCAGTTGTGAAAGAAGGAATCCAAGGGTCGGGCAGCTGACGGATAGGGTGAAGGTGGAATCTAGGCGGAAGGTGACAGAGTTTGCAGGCTGGATTTGACGGTTGCTAGGTTGGCTTTCCAGGAGGTGAGGCTATCGAACAGCTGCTGCCACTGCTGCTTGCCGAAGGTACGGTGTGTGCTGTGGCTGATGGGGAGGACGACGGAGAACATGTCAACTCATATTCTTTACAAATGAGTGACACATTTACCAGCAGACTGAAAATGAAGAGAACTTTACAGAGGGAATTCTTTCGACGGTCCCGCCCGCCATTTTGAAGGGATTTTCATCTTTTAGTGTGACACAATAGAGCTGCAATACTTACTGTTTACATCATTCTTTGAAATCCTGCGTTCACGTAGACAAAGTCTGATTTACAGTACGTACACATTCTTTTGAATGGTCTCTCTATATGTCAAATTTTCACTTAAAGCAGGTGGGTCTGGAATCTATCCCCGTGATGAATTCCCGTCTGGCAGTTTTGGATTTAAGGTAAGCAAAAAATAATAATAATAATAATAATAATTGGTTGTTCTAATTTAACACTGCGTTGCGGGTTGACCCTTTTTTTCCGCCTTGGACACCATGCTAGTGTTGTAGCTACTAGGCTGGATGAGTCTGATCAATTGGCCTTTTATGAGCAAAATAATAATGAATAAAAATGTAATAAATACAAAAAAGAGAAGAATTACCTGACAACAACTTGTTGCTGAGTCTGGTCAATTTTGCAGTAGACCATCTTTGTCCGAACAGCTAAAAGGTAAACAGAAAACACAAAAAAATACACAACAAATGAATAGGCAGAAAAAGTCAACACCTTCACACTTGAATGACATTTTAAAGAGAAAATACACTTGACCATGCAGGGAATCAAACAAAACGATTCTCATGTCTTGTTATGAAACCCATCCTGGTAAATGAAAAGTGGCCTGTGCTAAGGGAAGGTTATTTACCATCAATGACAAAAGCTTCAACATCATCTTCTCCAACCAGCAGCTCCTGTTGCATGGTTTCAAAGGAGATCTCCTTGAATTCCACTGCCATGCCCATGAACGTGAGCAGACGCATCTTGGCCATGTTTTGCTCGTGGGACAGGCCTGTGGTCAGCAACGCGTAGGAATCATTAAACTGTCACAGGTCATTACTTTCCCCTCAGGGTCTTCCCCACTGATGATTGCTTGAACATTGACGAGCAACACAATTGGGCATTCTACTCATCAACACTGCTACACAGTGTCAGTTTGGGAGGGAGGGGGTGAGGGGGTCCGTCCTATGCGTGTATTTACAACTGATCACTTGGTCGTGAGGGGAAGGCACACTGCTGATGCATGCACATTCCTCTTTGGTGTCAACTGCGGGCAAAATGCCGGCTCAATATTCAACAGACAATTACAAGATGACATGCGGAAGGCTGTGATTTGTATAAACGGTAACGGCTACATAATATTTTTATTTCACTTGTTATGGGGGAATTAAAATTAGACTGGGAAAAAGTCAGCAGACAACCACCATCTCTCTCTCTCTCTTTCTCAACTCTCCTCCTTCAGTATTTTTGTAGTTCAAGTACGTGTGATATTTTCATGACAATGATATTCTCATACACTTAGCAATGTGTTGTTCGTTCTTTTTAGTATGACCCATCTTATTAGCATGTGTATGCATGGGTAGGTACGAAACAACGTGGCGAATGTACTTACCGAGAGAGTCAATGAAGTCTTTGTTATTCTGGTAAAACTTGACGTAGGAAGCCAACTTTGCACTTACAAATATAGTTAACAGCTGTGAAAGAGAAGAAGAGCCATCAACTTCTTCAGTGGAGCAAAATTTAAGTCAAAAGTAATTGTTTATAGTCACATGAGACACATTTACTTTAACAAGCCATGTTTGATGAGGGATTTGTAGACTACACAAGGCAAGATCAGATTTAAAAGATTCCACGGCATGAACGGATTGCACATCGCAAAACTCACATCGTGGATGAGCTCTCCTTCCAAGAAGCGAACTGGCTTGAGAGTGAGCAGGTGGTCAAACAGGAAAGCGTTGGGGTCTTTTAGAGCTCGCACAATGCATCTAAAGAGAGCAAAAGGGAGAGCAATGTGAAGGATGTGCAATGAAGATGAATGGGAACACACAAGGGGAAGGGAAGCAAATTTACCTGTGGGCATCAACGCGCGCTTGAGATGCATTGTCTTCTGTGTAACTTCCCAGCAACTCCACCATCACTTTGGCTGCAGCCTCACTGTCAAATCAGATACAGTGGTTCCGTTTTGACGGACAGCTTTCAGACGGTTTCTAATTTACGAGTATCTTTGATTGTTTTTATTTTTTTAAATGTGTGTAGCGCATGTCTTTCGATCGTGGAGGTACCTAAATGAAAATTTGACTGAATGTGGACAAACTTGCTTATCTGCCTGATTGGCTCTCATCTTTATGGCTAAATATGTAATGACCTTTTTTTGCAGTCCACCAGTGCTTCGTAGACCAGCCTCAAAAGAGTGTGCTTCTTCTCTGCATTCAGGTTCCAATCTACAATCCACTTGGCCACCTAATTGACAGGATGAAGAGAATCAAAAAGTGAGTTTTCGTGAGATGGCAAAGATATCAATAAGTGGGAAAGAACGTGCCTGGTCAAGGTCAGTGGGGATGAAGGCGATGGCGTTGCAGGTGGCTGCCACCTTGATGAGGCTGCATAGGACTGTATACCTGACTGGAGCATTTTCATCCATGCCATGGAACAGATTACTTAGCCTAGAACACAAAAACAAAAAGCATTTCAAATGCATTCGTGATGGTGCCTTTCCTTACATTAGTTTAGTGTCTTCCATTGTATAAGTTTTTGAACAATGTATAATCTCAAACAGTGTCTTCTTCTCCAGAAGATGCTATCGTCTTCCACAAATACTTCCAAATCCATCACTGCAGTGGAGAAGGTTTTGGAGCAAAAGCCACTATTATTATTGACTTGGAGTGGAACTATGTATAGGACCGTTTTCTGTTCTGATACAATATCTATACACCAGCATCAAATATCGTCAATGATTGATGCTATCCGATGAGTACTAAGTATGCACAGCAACAAATCGTCCCATTATCTGTCAACAATGGATATATAACTCAATCAATCCATTTTTTTCATGGGAAAGAGGTGGAGTACATGCTGGACTGGCTCGCTGTCAATCGCAGGGCACATTTATCCAAAGAAGCAAACTCACATATCCACTAACCTAGCATGCATGTGTTTGGAATATGGGAGGAAGCAAGAGTAGTTGAACAGAATGCAAGCCCAGGGGAGAAATGCAGACTTCACATAACCAAGTTGGTGTTTTATTTTTTTGCTTCAGCCTTTGACCACCACATTGTTCTAATGTTTATCCTTAATACAGGTTCTGCACTGTCAACAATCTCCTTACCAGTAGTTTCCACATATCAAGGAATGGTTATTTTAGCTTTCGGTAGCGGCTAAGAACACGAGTGCGTGACTTCAGTAAGCAAAAAGTTCAGAAAATGACTCACAACTGCATCCTGAGGGAAGGTCTCTCTCCTTCACGGAACTTGACCAGTTTCTCGCACAGACTCTCGATGAGTGCTTCTTGCTTCTCTGCGTCCAAGATCAACAGCAGCGATACGATGCTGTTCATCACACTCTCCACATCTGTGAGGATGGAGATACACCCACACCCACATATGCCCACCTGCGTGTTATTGCTGTATGGTGAGGCTGAGGCTCATTTGTACCAGTTTTGTCTGAACAGAGATTGCTCAGCATGTTTAACACGATTAAGGTGTATTGGACGACTGCTGACCTTTATCATCGTCTTTGAGACAAACATCACAAGCCTCAATGATCTGAGCCAGGTCGACGTGAAGTCCACCTTCAGAGTTCTCCTCGGAGATTTCCGCTCCTTTGGACTTGATGTAGGATCTCAACTCGGAAGCCTTTGAAAATGTGCAAACATTAAAAGCTGATATTTGGTTGAACTTGAAAACATATGTCACGTCTTTTGTCTAATTTGTGTCGATGTAGCAGCTAACGTAATTATCTCATCAAACATCGTTGACATAGTAAAGCTGCACAAAACTACGATGTCAGATAGTTAACAAAGCTTGTATTTAAAGTCAATTCGATCGGATATGTTCCACCCGATTCTTGCGGTTATAGTAGCTACCTCTCTGCTGCATTTTACCGTGTTAGCTTAGCTCGCTAATCTTTCTGGTTAAATATTAGGAATTAACGAGGTCATCAGCAGGGAGAATGAGAATAAAACAAAGATATTGATAACAAGGCGATACCTGGTCGTCTTCCGTTATATCGATGAATGCCGGGACGCTCATTTTTGTTGTTTTTGTGCGCCTCGGTGACAAGACACGCTCCCACTAGGGTAGACCTGACCGGAAAAGAAAAAGGCAACAATGCCGAAGAGAGATTTTACTTCCGGGTCATTATTCTTAAAGCGACAGTGCTCACAGAGCATTCCCTCTCAGCCTTGGGGTTTCACAAGCGTTTTAAATTATGTCCCGCCTTTATTACAGAGAATTGTTTCCACTTAATTTCGTCCTTCCAAATTTATGACTAAATCCCCACATATCGCTGCTGGATAGCTTCAGCTAATGTTCCCTTAGCCTCAAAGGTCAGCCAACCTCTTAAATTTGATGTCACCCAGACTTCCACACTGCATCCCTATCTTTCATTCTCTCCTCTCCAGATAGCCATCTACTCTCTCTGGGAGATTAACCCTGGATGACTTGGATGAGAGTTACTGAGGTGAAACTGATCCCTGAAAGAGAGGTTATCTAATGGAGCTCCGGCCCATCTGCGTGGACCACCATCGCGGGCCCGTTCCAACCCGGAAACACCATCCGTGTCAGAGGGCAAACACCCTCCACCGTAGCCCCACTGACCTGTGGGCGCACGTGGTCTGCCTCTGTGCCAAGCCCGATCCTGTGTATTGTTACAATGGCAGGTCACAGGGTGATAGAAGTGAGTGGGGTGCAAAGGGTAAGTAGAGCAAGAGTTCACCCTAAAAACGATGGAGTCGTGTTACACATCTGAAAGCTGCTGCACAGGCTTCAGTCCCAGAGCGAAGATACCGAAATTGTTTTCAAATGCATTGCTTACAGGTCATTTGTCCCCGAAATTCGGGTATTTTTAGGACTCACTGGCTACCGAGGTATATGCGAAATCATTATTCCCTGAAAGAGTTCTTGCCACATATTTCTCGTTGTGCTTACGGAACTGAATTCACTGTAGTTAGTCTTAAAAAAAAAAAAAAAAAAAAAAAGGGAAATGGCTGATGGAGGATTTCACCATCATACTCGCACAATGCGTCATCTTGTTGGGAAGGCAAGTGCCTGGTACCAAATCCCACCCTTACTCTCTGTTGCCCTTGTATGCTGTCACAGCAAATAATTTATAGATACTTCTCCACAAGTGTGCTAGTGTAACACGGCGCCTTTCATTATCTGATTAATAACTGTTGTCAAGTGCCTGGCATATTTCAGGTCCTGATTTTTTTTCCAGCTTTGAAGCTCCAGGTGTACATGAGAACTGTTGAGTCTTCTTTAAAATGCTTTTGCAATGTTACCTTGAATACAAGATCTAATATTTATAACATCAATATGTTGGGGAAAAAACTGCTTTTGTGCTTTCAATAAGTCTGGTAGAACCTGTATTTGCATTGCAATAAAAATAAATGGTTCAAGGGTCAAAAAGTCACCATCCTAAAAATTTTATTTACCGTTCAGGGTGTTTTCAGTACCGGTAATAGTGTAACATTCTTAACATGCACACAAAAGAAACTCTCACTACACCAACACTCCTAATTAAAAAGAAAAAAACTGCTACCCAAATTTACTCATATGTTTTGGAGTATGTGTCATTGTCACTTTTTCTCTGACTTGCTTTGCTCAGACTGGTCCTTTTTATATTTTCAAACAATTGTCACAGAAGCCACAAAAATCCAAAGAGAGATCAAAGTACATGGAAGGAATGACAGAGTAGAATGAAGGCCATTGGCAATGATCACTTCATTCATTCACTGCCCTCATGTATTTTGGCGACTTAGACAGTCATCGCTTTGCTTTTTCCCCATAGCTACTTTCAGTCATTAATCCTTCGAATCGCTTCTCCTCACTAGGCAGATATGAAATTATAAATATACACATTGTTGTAAACACAGTATATACATATGATACAAGTAATGCAGTACTTCTCACTTATTTTCTGTTACCCCCCCCAAAGTAAGAAGAAAATATTTCGCATCTCCGCCGTGACTGTAAGTAGGATCATCTGTCGCTAAAATTGCGCTGTGTACATCTTTGCAAAATAATGTATCCTTGGTAACATTAAGGAAACAAAAAAAATAATATAAATCTGCCGGATAACTTTATTAATATTGTTTATACTCCCTGCACACAGTCTGCTGCTATATCTTTACTGTACAACCTAACTTTTACCATTATGAAACCTGACCAGCGCAGTCCTCAGAGGATTAGTTGACAATTACACCAGCCCCATGTTTTCAGTAATTTATGTCTGGTGAAATCTTTAAGTACAATTCGGTGGAAGAGCAGTTGTCATTTGCCGTCTGTCATGCAGTCTGCTTGATGATGTCAGTTTCCCACTTGATCGTAAAACAGTGATTGGGAAACATAACATTGCCAAAGACACGCCTTTATGCAGGGACAATACAATGTTCAATGAAATCCAAATTTCAGCATGTACCTCTTTGAGATGAAACAGTATGAACATTTCCTATCACAATTATAGCAAACGTTTGGACTTATTGCACGCTAGAAATGATAAACGGCAGAAATCAACAATAATTTTCATACTTGCAAGGCCCCAAGTAATGTGGGCACTTTCACACCTGCAGTTAGCTTTCTCTGGTTCCAGTCAGTCCATATATTGAATGCTCAAATGGCTTGCCACTTACTAATCTAAATGTAGTATAAAAGCATTGCTTTGGCGCCATATTGGTGTCAAGGAACTACGTTGAGTGAGTGATAGAAATTTATGTAATGCTTTGGTGCAATTTTCTGGAGTCTAGGCAACCGTAAACTGGCGCTAATTATGGATTTTCACTATTTTAAGTTGGAAATTGTGAAGTACGTCAGAAAGGTTCCAGGACTGGTGTCACAAAAGATATGTTTCAAATCTAAATCACAAACTAAAATTTTCTCCCTGCAAAGTAATACTCCTCGATACCACAAACGAACCTTTTCAGCCTTTCATGCCCTCCTGGAAGGAGTTTTCCTGGAATATCCGATGTTCCGTTGTCACGGCCAAGGGATGTCATCCGCATTTTGATGACCCCCTTGAGCTTGGGAAAGAAGGGGAAAAAAAACCTCACACAAAGTCATGTTGCGTCAGTAGGGAGGATGTACCAGCACGGTGATGACGTTCTGGCCCAGGAACTGTCGGATGCTCAGGCGCGTTGTCATGGTGAAGGAGTTGCAAGTTGTCCTGCCACAGCTGTTACCTCTTCCCACAAAGTGAACAAAGCAGCCACTGCAGGAACTCATTGTAGACGTGCTGGTTGATCATCTGACTCACACTGAAGTGGAAAACTCATAGTTTAGGTTTGAAATAATACCTTTTGTGACAGCGGTCCTGGAACTTTTCTCACATACTCCATATGCTGTTATCACATTTTATCGGTAAACCGGTTCACCCCTTGTACCGCAGTTTTAGTTTCTATAACCGCAAATCATTTGTGTTGTCAGTGTGTGTTTGATAACATTGTACATTGTACTTGTAATTAAAACCACAACAAAAACAACATCAGACAGGCGTGAAGCTCACCAAAGCATGGCAGTGACAGGGGGACGCCAGGGCCTGCTGTAACTCCCCTGGAATACCAACAGCACCTCTGTAGTGGTTATTCTTTTCATGTTTATGGCAAATTGCCCACTTGGCCTCCTACAAGATAAATGACTGTGTATTAAGAGTCAGTTGAGCCCAGGTGCGGCCTCTCTCGCTGTCTGCCGTCCAAGCGGCGAGTATCCATGTAGAGCAGACTCATGGTCATCGTCCAACATGGCCGCCTACCTTCCACCCACTAATTGTCTGGTTCCCACAGTTCTGCCTGCCTTCACCGCCTCTGAAAAATCCCCCTCGCTCAGGCTCATCTATCAGTCAGTGACCTTGTCAGGATGCATTGCATGACTTGCTTTGTGCTTCCCAAGGTGAGGCCGATTGCTTGTTAATTACTTATAAGATGAGCGCCCCACTCCTCCCCTGCCTCCTTACACGCATGCAAGCCGTTGCACAAGAACAACAAACAAATACTGTCGAAGATGCCTTTACTGCCAAGGACTAATTTATGGGACCTCAAAGAAGCATAATTATTTTTTTAAGCTTCATGTTTAAGCCAAAAGAAATACTTTTTAGTTGTGAATTGTGTTCTGTCATAATGATTTGATCGTCGCCCTCATGATCAAACCCATATCAAACAAATCATTACCAATGACCCAAATGAACACAATAGACATGAATTTATTACAACAAACAGATTTTGTTTGTTTGATGATCAATAGAAATAGATTACAGCGTTTATTATAGCCAGTGACATGTTGGGAACGGCTGGTTATTATTACTAAGTATGAGTCACAACGCTGTGTACTTGTTGTTTAGATTATTTTGTCTTGTCCTTGACAAGTCACAAAAAGGAAATGTAGCACCCACCTTTGGAAAACCTCAAACACTTTGCAAACAAAGACAACTTGTATATTTTTCTCAAATAAGTCATTGCTTATCAGTACGTTCACTCTTAAGCTGTAAACATGCAACTCCGACAACTCCAAATCTCCAATTTTCATAAAAGGAAATCATTTATCATACAGTGGGGAGCAACCTCCAAGGATGAATGCAATATTTTCCGAGATTCTGGACCACCTTTGATTTGTGCACACTTCTCTTTTTGGACATACTGTATTGGATTCCTAAATATAACAACTGTAATTAAATAAAAGAATGTAGAAACAATAAAACATTATCCATCAGAAACTTAACAAAAATTTGCGGCTCGCTCATCGGAAGGAAAGTCATATTGGTTTTTTTTTTAAATCCTCAAATTTGGGTCAAATTGTGATCGTGTTTCATTTTAGAGAATCCAATATTATTTTCAAGGTAAATTCTGTTTTCATTTTCCAAGCTTTTGCAACTCTTTAAAACCAGCTATGATTTTCTATCCGGCTCGTCTTGAACCTGCGACCTTATAATAGTTTGACGCCTATCTATATCATTTACTCCTCTGATAGCTTCTAAGTCCTTGTGATTAATTATCTGCTCCACCTCCTCGTATTCAGTCAAGCAGAGTTATGATCAGAATCACCCACGATGCACTCTAAACGTCCATTGACGCCAGGCATTCAGCGAGAATTTTATTACTCTAGTACGAAAATTTGTACAAAAACCCCCCCAAAAAACCCTGCTCCACTCATGCCATATCACTTAGCTTCATATCACTGACAGCACCACGGTGATCAATCATGGCAACTTTGGGGTCGTTCATCCCCCAACGCGGAATGTGTGTCATGCGTGCTCTCGTTCAACCTCATGGCAGCTGCGAAGAAAAAAAAAGGGGGGAGTCAATGCAGTAGGACCGCAGCTCTCTCTGTGATGGAACGACCTCTTGTCATCAAACGATGTTTATATTACGCACACTCACAGGCTTGTACAAGTGTTAAGATGACATAGTTAAACAACAGTTAGCATCCAATTCATCTGAATTGAAACCAAAAGATGCCACGACTCTGTAATACTAATTAGAGGCATGTTACATTCCATGACCTTTCACTTTTCAGATAACAATACAGGCCATCTCATCCGAGTTGATGATGTCAGACAGAGGTCCTCAATAGGTGGATTCTTGTCCGACTCCGGGACCAAATTGCCTTTCTGAATGGACCTACCGCTTGATATGACATTAATTTGATCAACATTTGTCATATAAAATGACTTATCAGCTTTTCTCATCATTACAATAGTAAATGTATGAAATGCACTGACCATTACCATGTGCTTTAACTCCTCCCACAAATCGGCATATCAGATTTGTGGGTAAAATCAGTGGGTGCGTTTGAAACAGGTAAGTGGTGAAGAGAGAAGTCTCAAGAAAAGTGGAAAAGGGGGTTGAAGGTTTTCAGCTGTTCATATGACTTCCGAGTGTGTATGTGTACAATATTTTTGCAAATAATCGATATCATTGCAGAACAATATTTCTTCTTAAAATAATCCTTGGGATGGTAATGACAAATTATGTACTGACTAAATTCAAATGTGTTTTCTCCGGTTTCCTCCCACATTCCAAAGACATGCATGGTAGGCTGATTGAGCGCTCTAAATTGTCCCTAGGTGTGAGTGTGAGCGTGGATGGTTGTTCGTCTCTGTGTGCCCTGCGATTGGCTGCGATTGGCTGGCAACCGATTCAGGGTGTCCCCCGCCTACTGCCCGGAGACAGCTGGGATAGGCCCCCGCGACCCTAGTGAGGATCAAGCGGTTCGGAAGATGAATGAATGAATACATTCAAATGTAGGCTATGATGTTTAGGACGTCGCTTTGAAGAAATGTTCTTTAACTTTTAGTTGGGGGGGCAGACCCGAATGTACTGTAGATTATTTTATGTTGGAGAATAGATTGCCATTAAATGGCATCTTAAAAAAAAAAAAAAAAAAAGGAAATGAAGGATCCAATTTTAGGATCCAATCTAGGTCCAAAGATGAGATTTATAGCAACAAACATATTTTCAGAGATTATTCGCCTACTGGAATTCTCAATTCCACGCTGACGTTAGTTATTTTGCACGCTAATCCCTATCATTGCACTCACGTGTGAGTCATCACGTCCGCGTTTGCTTGTCCTCACGATGAGGCTTGCGGTGGATGACAGCCGATGCACAGTAACCGCTGGATATGCGCAATGTTTTTGGTGTCCTGCTGACGCCCTGCTGGCCGCAGCTGCTGCTGGGCGTGACAACACGAAAGAGGCGTCAGTTTACTGTAAAGCGCTGATAACGGGCTGGCCTTGAACGTGACACACATGCACCTGCTGGGATGAGACATGGATTATCACATTTTCGCATTTTTTCCTACAAGTGTCGAACTATATCAACCTTAAAAATACTTTCAGTAAGCTAGATCATTTTTTCATCACATCAAATGTTTACACAAGGCCAGCAATAACTTATTTCTCTTACACATGTTTAGATTATTGTCCTGCTCTGGGTTTTGTATTTTTATTATCTGACTTTTACTACACTTTGTTTGCAGAGGTCCATTGCAAAAGCTGCATAAAAATGCTCAGTTACGAATGATACTGTTCAAAAGGTTTTCATTCTTACAATGTTTTGGTGGAGACCGATACTGCATCATAATGTGAACTGTCATTAGTAATTTAATGACCTTGCTTGTTACAGATTAGAGGGACAGAGTGTGAGAGACACCTCTCAGTATGATGAAATACAGTTCCACACTACTGCAAAATAAGACCATTGTTGAATGAATGTCCCTCGGAAAGTGGAAAAAAAACGAGCATTATATTTTGAAAGGCTGCTCTTTTTTTTAACTGTTCAATAAATGACATTGTTTGGATGGAAATTAGGTGTTTGTAAAACTCACAGTTGAAAAAGCATGATCTCTTCTACAGTATTTCCAGTATATATTTTTGTGACATCTAACTCCAGAAATGTTCATTTGGATTTTTGGGGTTTTTTTTTGTAACACCGCCACAGAAGGGTACCAGTGATGCAAGCATGATGATAGCCAGAGTCAGAGTGCCACACCCAGAAAGGTCTGCCAGCTCAGTTACTTAGCAACAGAATTACTATAATATGAATTACATACACAAAACAATTGACCATTCTGGCCCAAAAAAATACATGTAGCTGAACACTAATGTCTGATGACGACCATCCAAATAATTGTAGAGGCTTGTCTTTCAGCTGTCTTCAAAGGGCCGCTTTATAATGTGTACAGATAGTGTTCACCTTTGGACATTCCATTGGACATGGGTAAACAAGAATCAACATTATGACTTAATTTCAGTGCAAATATTTTACCAGAAACAAAAAGCTATTGCATTCAAACACTACAACATTATTTATGTGTTTATTGGACATAAACCGAAGGGAGGAATATCGGGTTTCGTGATGGAAGTTGACGGTGAAGAGAAACAAACAGCAGAACAGCGAGTGTTAAACATCAGTCGACTAGTGTTGTGTCTGACACATATAGTGTGGAGATACTCACTCTCCCACAGATTGTTCTTCTCTGCGTCTTATCACCGCTTCTGATATGTGAATCTTTGAAGAGTGCTCACTGTTGATAGTGGGGGAAATTTAAATTAAAAAAAATTGCATGGCCATTGCTTGTTCATTAAGGAAAATGATGAAACAATGACTATCCTGTTTGATGAAAACACTTCAAAGGTGCTTAGACCTCTTTAATATGAATTGAAAATTACAGATTTATTCCGTTCCCCCACTTGAATGTTGAAGATCATCATATATCCACTACATATAGATCAGACAAAGATAACAAAAATATTCAAGTTACCTCTCCCTGTGTGGAAAAATTACCGTACTTGCCTCTCTTGTTCAATCATGGATTTATTATGGCTACTGGCAAATCACATTTCTGAGTTCATTTTCACAACGGCCAAGCCTGACTACCTCCAGACTTGTTCACTCAAGAAATCACTGAAATAGAACCTGTCTGCCAAAATTAAGTCGGCTAAAAGATCTCAAAAAGCTGAAACAAAATGGCATGATCCAAAGAAATTCAAGAACAGATTAGAAATAAATTAAACCGAAATCTATCAGTCTGTAAAGGTTTACAAAGTCATTCCTAAAACGTTTGTACTCCAGCAAATCAGAGAGCTATTATCCACCAATTTAAAAAGCATAGAACAGCAGGGAACCTTCCCAGAAGTTATCAGTCTCCAGAAATTAACCCAAGGGCACAAGCGATGACTCATCCAGGAGATCACAGGAACCCAGGACAATGTCTACAGAACTGCTGGCCTCCCTTGCCTCAGTTAAAGTCATGACTCAACAATGAATGAAAAAACTGGGGAAAAAATGACATTGATGGCAGAGTTCCAAGGCTAAAATCACTGCTGATCAAAAAGATTATAAGGCTCGTCTTACGTTTGCCACACATACCTGAATGACTCCCAAGACTTTTGGGAGAATATTCTATGTAATGACAAAATATTTTTTCGGGAAGATATATGTCTCATTACATATAGCATAAATATAACGCAGTCTTACATCATACCAATCACGCTGGGGTAGTGTGATGGTCTGGGGCTGCTTTGTTTCTTCAGGGCCTGGATGACTTACCGTCAATTCAGCTATTTACCAGAAAATCCTGTAGGAAAATGTTTGAACATCAGTTTGTGACCTCAAACTGAATCTCATGTGTGTTCTGTGTCACAACAATCCAAAATTCATTGGACGAGTCAACTTTTGAATGGTTTAAAAAAAAAATGAAGATTTTGGAGTGGCCTAGTCTGTCATACGTTTTAAAAGGCTATTCATGCTCAAAAACCCTCCATTGATGCCCAATGAAAGCAGTTCTGCAAGGAAGAGTGGGAAAAAATATATCCACAAAGATGTAAAAAAATAATTGTCAGTTATATCACATTTTTCACTCAAAGCCATGTATGTTTGGATTTTCTTTCTTCCGCAACAATGAAAAAAACCTTAACTTTCCAAAAAAATGTTTTTTCATTCATTCATTCATCTTCCAAACTGCTTTATCCTCACTAGGGTCGTGGGGGTGCTGGAGCCTATCCCAGCTGTCTTTGGGCAGTAGGCAGGGGATACCCCGAATCGGTTGCCAGCCAATCGCAGGGCACACAGAGACGAACAACCATGCATGCCCACACACACACATAGGGGCAATTTAGAGTGTTCAATCAGCCTGCCATGCATGTTTTTGGAATGCGGGAGGAAACCGGAGTACCCGGAGAAAACCCGGGGAGAACATGCAAACTCCACACAGGGAGGCCGGAGCAGGAATTGAACCCGGTACCTCTGCACTGTGAAGCCGACGTGCTAACCACTGGACTACCGGGCCGCCAAAAAATGTTTTTTTTTGTCTGTTATTTATTTTTTGATGGTGGGAATCATTTCAGTGTGACAAACCAACAAAAAAATTAAGCAGGAAGGAGACAAACAATTTTTCATTCCGCTGTATGTCACTCACGAAATTGTTTTGTCTGCATATTTAAGACCAAAACAACACCTGCAGATTTGCCTTAGCACCGCATCTATTTTAAAACCGATGACTGGTGCTTTTAAAATGGCTGTCATGTTAAACCACAAGTGTTTTTGCTTTGAAAAAAAAAAAAAAGAAAAACTGCAAGAACAGCCTGTCTTTCCATGCATGCGAACGGATTTGTGTTCAAATACAGAAAAATAATGTCTTTTTCACGTGTCCCGGCAGGTCACATATCGCCGTAGTTTATCATTGGCTTTTTGGCTGAGACAAAGCCTTCTCCAATTCCCTCACGGCGCTGGAGAAAGTTCGGCTCTTGTGTGTTTATTGTTAAGGGTCACGGCTAGTAGTGACCGTTTGCCTTCCTCTCCGTTCTGATGTTGTTTTAAACCCAGAGTTAACCACATAGTGATCTGAAGAAGAATGGGCATATTTGGGGACCGCCATCCGTCATTTGGGCTGAAGGGCTTGTTTTCTCTCTGACCAGTCACCTCTGATGAATCCTCACTAAATACTCCGCTGGGGAAGGTATGGCCAGCGTTTGCCTTGGCTTAGCAGCAAATATTTCGGCCAGATTTCCTCATTTGTGCCACAACCTTTGGCTCTCAGAGAACATTATTTACGGTGCTTGTTTGTTTATCATGGGTGGACCCCGGAAGTTTTGGCTGCTGTTAAGGGAGAAATATTTTTTCTCCACTTCCATATATATGTCAGCTATGTGGACATCCTCTGAATGTTCGGGTGTTTTTTCTGGGATATGACTTAGCCTCTGTACTAATTCCCGGAATAAGTCAGAGAGAGAATTTTGTCTTCGTGAGAATCATAAAATATGCAATTCGCTTTTGTGGAAATTGACTTTATATATACATACACTGCTGGCCCAAACACTACCTCGGTTTTATCATACCTTAACACATTTTCCGACATGCATCTGGGAGATTTCAAATATGTGTTTGCGAAATCTAACTGGCCTTGAACGTTTTTTTTCCTGTCAGGGTTCGCGACAGCTAGTCATTCACATGATTTGTTTGGCATAGTTTTTACACCGGATGCTTTTCCTGACACAACTCTCCCGTTATCATCCAGGCTTGTGACTTGCAGTGACTGGGTATTGAGGCACTCACCGGGAATGGAACCAATGCTGGATATAGGTCGACCACTACACTACCAGTCAGGTCGCCTTCTCCTGACTGATAATGAAATCCTTCTGATTGGACCACAGCTTGTGTTGTAAAATGGGTAACCAAAAATGTCACCGAAAGCCTACTAGAACAGTGGAACCGTTTAACATGAGTTTGAATTTGATTGTTTAATTCTGAACAAATTAAAATCCTCCTTAGTAAGAGGGTGTGCACACTTGTGCAACCACATTTTCCCAGTTAGTAATTTTTTTCATTCCTCAAACATTTGTTTATTTATTTGGCGGTGTGGAATTTGAATGCCCTCCCAAGGGCTCCAGCACCCTCGTGAACATCAGCTGCTCGGATAATGGATGGATGGATCTGCAGTATAATTATTGAAGAAATTATTCCTGTAGGAGGCCTTAAGAAGGAAGTTGTGAGTTATTAATTTTTAGAGAAGGAATGTTAGTTGATTAAATGTATACTGTAGTACTTTTTTATATTTATGTGAATCGCATGGTTGTGTAATTTAAATTTCCATGTTCAAAATACTTGATGACAGTTTAGTTACAATTCCTGTGGTGCTACACACTAATAAAGGTGACAACGTTATGAATTATCCTCATGCGCAAACATTTTTGATCACGTGGCAAACCTCTGCAGGTTGAATGACTTTCCGTTAAACATTTATTACTTTGATTCCTCAAGGTGATTGTTTTTTTTTCTTTTTCCTTACTTGCAGTACAGAAAAAAAACAAAATTCTCAAAACACTGTGTTAGACTTCCTGTAACTGACGCGATGTGCATCTCCTTACTTCATCCCATTATGAAAGTATGATGAAAGTTGGATGTGTTTCAAACTAAAGGCATGAATCAGAAGCATCACAGGCTTGAGGTCAGGGTGTGTTGGAGCATTTTGTGATTGCGTCAGTTAAGGGTCTAAACCACAGGTGTCAAAGTCAAGGCCCGGGGGCCAAATCTGGCCCGCCACATCATTTTACGTGGCCCGCGAAAGCAAATCAAGTTTCATGATGCTTGCTTAAAGTCTGAACCAAAATTTCAAATTGTCACATGTAATCCACAATAAAAGTCATTATTCTTGACTTCGGATTTTAAAACTGGTTATCCATCCATTTGTTGTGCGCTGTGTATGTAATATGTGAAGGTGATTAAACATTTATATGGTTTCCAAAAGTCATAACGGCCCTCCAAGGGAAACCGTAACTACAATGTGGCCCGTGACAAAAATGAGTTTGACACCCCTGGTCTAAACAATAAAAAAATAATCACATTTTCGATTGTTTGGACTTTTAATTGAACTGTTTCGATTTTTTTTTCATGAAAACTTGATCAGAAGCAATGTTCCAAATAAGTGAACCAAAAATTATTTAAAATGATCACATTTAAGGAGAATTATTATTATTATTATTGTTGTTATTTTACTTTGAGCAGTTTAAACCTTTTTCTTATTCTTTTGAGAGAACCCACTTATTCATCTTCATTGACACAAACGCACAAAGTGAGCCCCACTTGAACTTGGCCAAACCAATACAAGTGTGTGGTTAGTCAGAGGCTGCTGAGAAGTCAGTGAGGGTCAGGGCAAGGCGAAAACCTTTCTGACTCCACCCCCGATCTGTGTGACTATAGCCAGTATTTGAGTCTTCGGGGGGGGCCAAAAGAAAGCCATTTGTAGAGGCGCAGGAACGAGGCTGTGATACCCTCACACACACTCCCACTCACTGCACATACAGAAGGGAGGCAGGCACACCTCCATTTTGGTCAGCGTCCATTCTTGATGTTTCCCTTCGCGGGCGAATGATGACTTGGTAGTTTGTGAGCTGTGGCTTCTGTTTTGTTTAAGAGTTTGACTTTGTCATCTCCTCCACTGGAATTTCATTTTTCTCTCTGGACTCTCAACTCTTGAACCCAATGTTGACCGAAGCGTGCGGCGCCATGTCGATGGGCTCGGACGGCCGAGATCTGACTCTCCTGTCTCCAAGCCCCCAGGTGCCCTCCTTAGGCGGGGCAGGAGGTGGCTGTGGCCAGTGGACACAACTGTTGGACCTCCATCCCGGCTCTCCCTATAACTCCCTGTCCTCCCACCACTCCCTCATCAAGCAAGAGCCGAGCTGGGGGACCGCTGACCCTATGGAGGATCTCCACTGCGGACTCGGGGCCTTCACGTTGCACTTCTCAGGCCAGTTCACAGGCTCGGGTCCTTGCCGGGTGGGGGCCTTTGGAGAGACAGCGGCGAGCCAGCCCAGGGTTTTTCCCAGTGGAACCTACCTCCCCGGCTGTGTGGACAGCCCTCCTGCACCTAGGAACCAAGGTAAACATTGTCATGCCAACGTTATGCAGGTCTCAACAATGCAAGGGATAAATATCTTCTTGGAAACATGACGTCCTCTACTGTATGTTTGTTGGGTTTGTCAGCGGTGTTGTGTCTAGGCAGGATGTTATGTGCTTTGCTGGGACAACATGGCCTGTGTACGGAACTATCTTGACACTTTTCTGGAAGCACTCTGACAGACACAGACAACATCCGCCATAGTCCTGCAGCACCATAGCCTGCATCCTCTACATGAAATAATCACATGCATTTTTTAAATTGTTTCTCCGGAGCAGTTTCCCCAAACACTTTCAGCTCAAGATGCAAATTACCCCTTTCATGCACCCTGTAACTTGATAAACTGTTGAAAGTGAACATTTATGAGAATACTGTATCCCTTTGTACGGTCACAATGTATAAAAATCAACAGCCAATAAAAATCAATCAGCGACCCTAAGTTTGAGAAACTTTGAGCTACAATTATGCATTTTATTATACTTCTCTTAATAAACAATTGTGCTTGTAGTCCGCAGAGGTATACAAGTAGTCTGCATCATACTCTGACGTTTTTCCCAACATCTTGTACATTTACCTTTACATTTTCACTGCAAAGTATAACAAACAGATGAGTTTTGTCCGAAAATTCCACTTGTGCTTTGTTGCACTTAGTAAGCCAAGCAACCAGTTTAGTCTTGAATCAAAATAGATGCCAAATGCCTCAAAGTAGCACAACCCACAGCCAGCCTGTCAATAAAAAAAGGTGATATCATAAGAATAACGTTACGCTTAACAACCATATACAGTATATACAATGCATATGCAATAAAGTCAAGCATTATACGAGTTGTTATTGTCTGTTGTGATTAAATGTTTTATTTTTTTTAAATATAATTTTGATGGGATTCAAATTTTTGGTTTAAAGAATATCAGTTCCATAAGTGTTGACAGTTGTAATATTTTCATGTTTGCCTTATTTATTTCAGCTATAATTTATGATCGTTTTTTGTTGTTGTTTTTTTTAAATCATGGTGGACGCTGCAATCTGGATTTGCGATCTGAATTTGAGATTTTTGTATGCAATACAAATATGAATCTCAAACAAAGCTCCGTCAAATCTGCTGGGGCTCGTTACTCGGAGGTTAGAGGTTGAACTGCGGACGTGTGCGCTGATGTGACTTCCACATACCCTGTGTACGCACTTTTGTTCGCTCGCTAGTAAAGTACTTTTTGATGAAGTGATAAACTGCTCTGCAAGCTGCGGGGATTTAAGTCAGGGATTTTGAGTCTTTTTTTTCTGGAGAAACTTCTCAACGGCCCTCCAAGGACTGACATTTGAAAATTCCTAACTTCTGCATGAACTTTCCTCTTTGAGAAGAGCTACGTTCCCATTTTAATTGCTTACATTTAGGTAGCATTGATGTGATTCATTTTCCCTGAATCTGTTTTTTCTGGGAATACCTTGATTTGTTGTGAATATTATCACCATAAGGATCAATTTGAGAGGAGGGGGAAAAAAATGAGAACCAGCATTTTTTTTTTTTTTTTTTTTTTTACATGTAATGGTCCGATTATCCTTCTAAGATGTCTCTAACTTGTTTTTTTTTTTCTTTAGGTTATGGTGCAATGGGCTTAGACGGGAACCCCAGTTACCCTCACACGACTCTCACCACACCCCTCAGCTCTCCAGCCTGTCCTTCAAGCATGAGGACACACTGTCGCCACCAAACAACATTGGTAACAGTCTACTTCCTGGCACGTTCTCGCTTAAAACTCACTCAATTACTGGAACACGGCTGCGTTCACAGCAAGGTCATAGACGTAGCCCATAATTCTTTCTTTTGTTTTTCCTTTCTCTATCCCTCTCATCCTCTGTCCGTGCCTCTAGCTCGGGTCACAGGCCGAATGTAAGTCAAGTGTTTTTCCACACTGCTTTGCGTTTTACACGGAACTCGGCATATTTGTACAGTGAAACAGCAGTCCACCGTCTGATATTTTGATGTGTGACATTGTCAGGGCCGGTGTCGGGCGTGTGATGCAGAAGATTCTTGGCCGACAGTTGCATTCTAGACAACAGTGTGGAAGTGTGTTAAGCGTTAAACTTCACATGACGGTACCTCTCAGGCTGTGTATTGCCTCATTTATGGCTCTGATCACAGAAGACAGAATATTGGCGGAGCTTCTTCCTCACCTACGAATTCTCCTATATTTTGCTGCTTACTGTTCTGTATTAAAGATGATGGAAAAATAGGCAGTGCTTGCTTCTGTACGTCTGTATTGGCTAGGGAAACATATTTGGTATTGGGATGATTCATAACAATCCAATTCCCTAAACATTGCAAGTAATAAAATACACAGTAATATACAGGTAATGATTTTAATGTACAAGTAATCATTAGAGTGACAATGAAAAAAATATATTGTGAGGGAAAAAAAGCTAATATATTTTGAGAATTATTTTTTTCTGTACTTAGTAATGATTTGTGAAATGTATACTAAAGTTATTCTTTTTACTTAAAGGGAAGTTTGCGATTTAAAAATAATAATAACTTTTTGTCACGCTTACAAAACAGTCATTTTGACTTGACTGTAGTGCATGGTAAATATGGTCTGTGACAAAAATGTGCCATCCCTTCCGCCATTTTGTGCCTCCAATTTGATATACGGTACAAGAAACCACCGCGCCCGAAGAAAAACATCCAATCAAAGACAGAAGGTGTGACTTATGAGCTGTCAATCCCTTGTCACGCTCTCGCAGGCAAATTCATCGTAAACACAAGCCCCATGGCCTCGCGAACGAAATACTACTTCAAACCAATAGTTTTGTGTTATTAGCGCAACACCCCATTATGAAGATGGTGCTTTTCTGGAATAGCAAGGTAGCAGGTCAACGTGATGCCAGGTCATGTCATAATGACTATTTTAACAAATGTGCCAACTAATTATTGATTCATTTACTTTGAAAATTGCAATGCAGGTTGACTTGAAATTTTTTTTAAAACACTATACTTTATTCCTGGACACAAAACAATTTTCTTCAAGTATGCTTGGCTAAGTTTGTTGTGGAAGAAGCCAGCGATGGCGAACTCTGACCTTTCCGAACTTCAAACAGACAAACTGTGACAAACTGAGCACGTAGTCATCTCGCAGTCCGAAGTTTGCGAATACGATCCCCAGATCCCTGTGACTGTATTTAAGTGTCCTTTCGCAAGATAACCCTCATTCCTCCAGGTGCTTTTCATTTCTGATATTGATCACGTCCCATTACTTTTGTTCATGTCGTATACACTGTGAACCAGGCAAGCCGTGTTTCATTCATGAAAGGAAAATTACGAGACGTTATTCTCACACTGCAATGCACTGCATTAACGGAATTGTTTTGTTGTTATTTTCAGTTGAACAGCAATACCCTCCTCCTCATCATCCTCCCCCTGCCCCTCCTGTATTCGGGTGTCACAATCCTGCAGAATCCTGCCCAAGCAACCAAGCACTACTGTTGAGAAACTACAACAGGTAATTGGTTTTCCTCCTCTCTGTGCATGCACACTTCTTGAATCCCACCTCAAAAAGCTTCCAGTTGATAATGATTATTTTAGAGCTGGGGACTCCTCCTGTGAATCCCAGTTCTTCTATTATCAAGCGCTGCCCACTGGTGCAACAAACATTTAGTGAGCTACCGTTGATGTGTTTACTTCTACAGTGTGAAAAAAAGAAACATTAGTGATACTGTACAGAGTGGGCGGGGGTAAGTTTAGCCTGAGAATGTACTTTTATAAGTACTGTATCTGATTGTTTTCCCGATATTTTTTCATCTTGATGGAAAACATTTCTTCGGGTGAATTGTGTTGGAATTCTTTAAATGCCGAGTCGGGTTGTTTTGGGGAAAAAAGAGAAGCATGTGCAACCCAAACACTCAAACAGCAGATAATAAGAGGAGACGAAAGACTTTGCTGTTTTGTGTTACAACTCATGGCATGAGCTGGAAAAAGTCAAGCGAACGTGCAAATGTGTGTGCAGGCACGCACGCACGCACACACACACGGTGAATGTGTATGTCAGATAGCAGTGAGCCTTTCCACAGTCCACCGTAGTTCAGAGCTGATTATTATACTTCCTTCAAGGACTTCTCAAGGAATGAAAGCCAAAATTCTCGCCCCCCTCTGAAACGTTCCCGCCTTTAATGATACCGAGGACAGAGTGATGTCATGCGGTGGTTCGTGGCGTACAAGGCACCGAGTCGCCCCCCCCCCGCTCCCCTGCAGACAAACACAAACCCATTTCCAAGTGTGTGTGTGTGTGTGTGTGTGTGTGTGTGCGTGTGCGTGTGTGTGTGTGTGTGCGCGCGTATTCGTGTGATATGCCACGGTAAAGAATGGCTCGTAGCCCATGTTTTTTAATGAGGAGCGCGGTGGGTGTACAGGATGTGTTAATAAGCAAACCATTTGGAATCCCCCTTCATTATCTGCACAAAGGGAGAGGAGGGACACGAAGAACCCTCAGTATCATAAATATTGCCAGCATGCTCCTATTTAAGAAGCCACCAGCCCCCTCAACCCCCATTTTTCTTTAAAAACAAATGAAGATGAAACACGCTTATCGTCGCTATCCAATAAGTGTCATTTTTCTAACATGGGTAGCTGTTCAACAATTGTTATTAGCTGAATAACGCCAACAAACCACTTCACCTTGACTTGGATGAGAAGCGACCCTCATGCTGAAAAACGTAATCTCCGGTTTGTATTCTTCATCCCTTGCCTCTGATTTTTGTGTTGCCAAAAGAGCCGAAGAAAAAAAGCAAAATGCATGCACTGATTTGATGCTGAACTGAGCTATGGCAAGGTAGTAGACGTTGCACGTTGGTGTTCCAGGTTTCTGACAGTTGTGTTTGAGATGTACACACTGTGTGCCAAAGAAAACGCACCCCGAACTGAGGACTAATGATTCAGATTCAGTTGCAGAATACTTTATTAGTCCCAGAAGGGCAATTCAGTTTTAGAGTCTACCCGTAGATGCTGTTTTCCCAAAAATATATATTTGACATACAATATTTTTGTAATGTTTTTTAATAATGAAAATAGCACACTATTATATTGTACTGTAAACATTTAGTGATCAACTAATGAAATAGAATGGAAAGAGTTCAAACAGTTCATGATTAATGCATTATGGTGTACACGACTTGGCCATTTGGGGCCAATAAAACGAAGTAATTCAGAAACAAACAAAAAAGAGCTTCACAAGAACTGTGACTCAGTAAGCTGCAGTAATATTAGCATGCTTTCCAGAGAGGCTACTTTTTTTCCACCAGCTTTGAACCCTGTGTCTTTTAATGTGACATTGTTGATTTATGAATTTTTATCAACGAGCTTCAAGACATCAATAGCTTTATCCATAGTCTCGTCACAGATGTCCCATGAAATTACATTACTGAACACGTCATAGTGGGCCAATGAAAGTGTCCGAGGCCGCCCTCATACAAATATTCATCGGCTATTTGTGGTATAGAGTGCACACGGCACACTTGAAGGAAGATCAGAGAGCGAGAGAGTTTGGCAAATGCGCAAATGCATGTCCGTTTGCGTGTGCGCGGCTGCGGAAGGAGCATTTGAGAGCAAAATTAAGCATCTTGAGTTGAGTTTAATGACTATAGCTCATGAATGCCATAAACACAGCCATCTCTGCACTGTGACCCCGGTCTTAACTCCTTGAAAATGCATCTGTGTGACCAATGCGATCTTTGAAAATATGTCATATTATAACATAGTGACCCACGGCTTTTAATAAGAAGCGGTCAATATATGGACAAATTTGTTAAATTTATCTGTTGCGACTTTCAATCAGGTGTGTTTATGTGCGTAAATTTAAATAGTTGTTTTGGGTGGAGGATAAAGAATATCTGCCTGTTAGTATTGTTCCATTGTCTGTCTACATGTGTTGCTACACGTATTGTGATCAAATATCTGTTGTTTAAAGGCACTGCAACAAAGATGCTATTCATTAGCGTGTGGAGGGCGTTTTGTTTTGCATGCTAGCATTAGCACTAAATGGACTGAAAGTAACGCAATGTGGTTGTTTTGAATACACAACTTGTGATACTTTTAGTTTCATGTTTGACAGAAAAGTGGTAAGGGCATCAAATATATTGAAGCCCATTTTTGAAGAATTGTTCACTATCAAACTTCTTGAGAAATGAATTGAGTGGAGTTCTTCGACATCATGCAACACTCATCTCAAATTCTTGCTCACAGGTCAAGCAAAAAAATATCTGAATGGCGGCGTCTATCTCTAAAACCTCGTAAGTCAGGTCACCTGTAACTCAGGGCAGTTAAGCAAAGTACAAGAATACTGTACATCATGACATGAACAATAACCAGGAGAACAGGATGCAGAAGAATTCTCGGTTTATTTATTATTTTCTGCATGTTGCAACCTTATGGCAGAAGGGCTTTAAGAAATGCGCATAGCCATTCGAATGCTGCACCAGCGACTGCCGACTTGAAATGTTGACCTTGTTAGCCTTCTTCGACTTTCCTATTGCACAATTGTCCAATATTTCACCACAAGTGTTAGTCACTGCGTTGTTGCTTCTCAACAGTGATAACCTGTACCAAATGGCGTCTCAGTTGGAATGCGTCACGTGGAACCAGATGAACACGCTTGCGTCTTCCATGAAGAGGTAAAGACTTGTACTGTTTTCCTATAGTCTTAATGAGGGGAAAATACTGTAGGAGGGGAAGCCAGATGGCTGCTAGCCGGCTGCCGGCGTAAATCAGAAAGCAGAGATAAGGATAATAATGTTTGAATGTTTCACTGTGCAGGCTTGTACTTGTCTGTAAAAAAAAAATGGAGAATGAGACACACTTCTTCAAGGACTTATTTAGAGGTCATATATTGGTCAGCATGTTTGTGTTGGATATGTATGTAAACCTACACATTCTAATAACACTGAATACAATAACTTTGTCCAAAATGTTTCCTTTACAGCGATAATACTCAATTTTTATTGACTTTGTCAGAGAGCTATTAGTGTCATAAAATCTTCATTCCAGTGGTTGTGGTTACCTTATTAAGATATAAGTGAGTGGTGCTTTTAAGAAATATATTTACTTGTCAACTAAAGTGCAGCAATAATTTTGCTGCAGCTCTACTGTGGGATGCCATTAGATTGCTCAGGTGTACCTAAAAAAGTCAAACAGCATCTTTATAGGGATAGGGTTTTTTTTAAACTCCAAATATATGAAAATCTTTTTTTGTTTTGCAGACTGAATTTAATTTGTGTATTTTGTCTTTTAGCAGCCACACGACCAGCTATGACAGTGAGCCCATAGCCCCGCCCCCGCCCATGCTGGTGAGCGCCCAGTACCACATTCACACACATGGCGTCTTTAGGGGGCTTCAGGTCAGTCAAGTGAATGCACAAGCATGCACAAATGAGATACATACATAAATAAATAAATAAATAAATAAATAAAATAGCATAAAACAGCACTTGAATGAACAATGCGTGCTCTTCTCCTTTCAAAAGGATGTAAGACGGGTTCCCAGTCTCGCGCCCCCAGTTGTAAAGTCATCCGAGCCTGTTGAGAAGCGTCCTTTTGTGTGCGCCCATCCCGGCTGCAGCAAGAGGTACTTCAAACTTTCGCACCTGCAGATGCATGGAAGGAAACACACGGGTGAGTTTATCTCTAAATGTATGAATCATATTTGTTATTGTTGAATTAAAATTTCCAGATGAAACGGAAGAATATGTCAAATAATTCAGCTCATGGCTGGGCAAACTTTTGAACTCCAGAGCCACATTTGTTTTTTGTTTGTTTGGGGTTTTTTTGTTTTTGTTTTTTGGCCACGTGAGGTTAAAAAAAAGTTGAGTCGAAACAGTTGATTTAAAAAGTCCACACACCTATTATAATAGTTTTGGATTTTTCATTTTCGTTAGTTTTTATTTTGTTTTGACTTTTGTTGCTTAATTTTAGCTAGTTTTTATGAGCTTTTAGAGCAGGTTTGTTATTTTTTTTATTTGGTTGTATTTTTTTGGAAATGCTTCATTTTAGCTTGGTATAAGTTTTAGTGTAATTTTTAGGTTTAGTTTTAAGGTAAGATAAGATAAAATAAAAACACCTTTATTCATCTCACAATGGAGAAATTCACCATTCACAGCAGCAAAAGTCATGAAAGGGAGAAGTAGAAGAACAAAAAGTATATAAGTACATATTAATTATTATATTAATAGATGCAGCATGAATATATAAGCTAATATAGATTATTTTATTCATATATGGAGTATTTCATTCATTCATTCATCTTCCGAACCGCTTGATCCTCACTAGGGTCGCGGGAGGTGCTGGAGCCTATCCCAGCTGTCTCCGGGCAGTAGGCGGGGGACACCCTGAATCGGTTGCCAGCCAATCGCAGGGCACACAGAAACGAACAACCATCCACACCCACACTCACACCTAGGGACAATTTAGAGTGCTCAATCAGTCTGCCATGCATGTTTTTGGAATGTGGGAGGAAACCGGAGCACCCGGAGAAAACCCACGCAAGCCCGGGGAGAACATGCAAACTCCACACAGGGAGGCCGGAGCTGGAATCGAACCCGGTACCTCTGCACTGTGAAGCCGACGTGCTAACCACTGGGCTACCGGGCCGCCCTATGGAGTATTTGTCAAGTGCAATATAAAAAAAAAGTTTTATGTTTATTGTGTAATTTCAGTAAACGACTACAGTATTCTCAAACAACTGTTTGATCTTCTGGATGGACAAACATCGATGCTGAAATAAATAGATTTAAAATGAATCTTGAAAGCTCATGAATGATATTAATTGACAAAGATTGAAACTAAGGACATTTCTTCCATATTTATAATTAGTTGTAATTAGTTTTTGTAACTGCAGCCCGGTGATCCAGTGTTTAGCGCGTCGACCTCACAGTGCAGAGGTCGTGGGTTCGATCCTGGCTCCGGCCTTCCTTTGTGGAGTTTGCATGTTCTCCCCGGGCCTGTGTGGGTTTTCTCCGGGTACTCCGGTTTCCTCCCATATTCCAAAAACATGCATGGCAGGCTGATTGAACACTCAAAATTGTCCCTAGTTGTGAGTGTGAGCGCAGATGGTTGTTCGTCTCTGTGTGCCCTGCGATTGGCTGGCAACCGGTTCAGGGTGTGTCCCGCCTACTGCCCAAAGTCATCTGGGATAGCCTCCAGCACCCTCCGCAACCCTTGTGAGGATAAAGCGGATCGGAAAATGGATGGATGGATGGGTGTGCGCACTTGCGTAATCTCAGCTGTTTATTTTTTACTTCCAGATACCAGAATTCTGTATACTTCCAGGTTAAGAAAAATGCTGAAATATCATACAACAATGAGGTGGTTTAATTTACATTGCAGGAGAGAAGCCATACCAGTGTGATGTCACAGAATGCGGCCGCAGATTCTCTCGCTCAGACCAGCTGAAACGACACCAGCGCAGACATACAGGTACTGTAATGGAAAAAAAAAAGTTGGTAATCATGTTTTCATTCGCCAAACGATTGCTAATTTATTGCACTGTCAAAATTGGGGGAGGCGTTTCAGAGTGCCAACAGCAATCGGCCAACCAGAGGGGAAAGCCTCCCCTGTTACTTCCTGGTTGGCTGCTACACAAGCACTTACAAATATGGGAAAGTGTGTGCTGTCCCACCGGTCACACTAAGAAAACCAAGTGCAGTGTGAAAAGGGATTTTTTAGTATTCGTCTGAACTGTGTCAACTTTTCCATTGCTGAATATGACGTCACCATACTGTCATCAGGTAACAATACTAAATAGAAAATAATTTTCAAACCGTGTTTGTACAGGAGTGAAGCCCTTTGAGTGCGAGACGTGTCAGCGAAAATTTTCACGGTCAGACCACCTTAAGACTCACACTCGGACTCATACAGGTAAAACAAGTGCGTATACCTTTTTATCTTCCTCCACTGCTTTCCTCTCCTGGTCGGCCTTATGGCCCTGGAGATGGTCCGCTTGATCATTGCACTCAACGTTTGAAATCGCTTTCTCATTCAATGCCCTTTCCCCCCCTCGCCCACTTCTTATCCAGGCGAGAAACCATTCACGTGCCGCTGGTCCAACTGTCAAAAGAAGTTTGCCCGCTCCGACGAGCTGGTGCGCCATCACACCATGCACCAGAGAAACCTGACCAAGCTGCAGTCTGCCATCTGAGCAAGGAAGGTGGCGATGCCGTGTGCCAGCCAGTAGAGCGAGAGAGAGCGAGAGAGCCAGGTCAGAGGTTGTGGTGGCTTGCCAAATGTGCATAAGTGGAGGTCACAGCTGATGCCAACCCACCTCGACCACGAGACGCATCGGCATGGACCGCATGATGCATCTCAGCCAGCACTCTTATTGGATCATTTCCACTGAGAGATTATTATCACTTTATAACTGAGCCCAGAATTTTAAAAAAAAAAAAAAAGACTACACACAAGGAAACAGTTGTTTGTCTATTTTTGATATCTTAGCACACTTGCATTGTTATTCGGTTTTCTCGTATGGAAATGTGCTGGATCGTGTAAACTGGATTTAGGAAAAGGACAGCGGTGACTTTTTGTTATGGCGGATGTAAACACACACAACTCACGCCTAATAACTTTGTACATATGTGATGTATATATCTATATATATATATATATGCTTACTTTTATAGACATTTTGTATGGTCTATGTTTTTTGTGTAAGTCTATAAATGCTGATCTCCATCCTTCTCCGATGCGTGTGTTAGTGTGTGTGCGCAGTCAGGTTAAGAGGCCACCTATGATCGAGGTGTTTGGGGAGTGACGGTAGTAAAACAGCACCCCGCCGAAGCTCACACAGGGCGCAGGTCTCACTCTCCTAAATCCTTGCCGCACATCTTCTTAACTGGAAACATCTGGAGCTCAATAAATCTCATTAAAAAAGACACATACCAAAGTGTCCCAAACTCATTGAGGGCCCCAACGTTCATTATTTAAGTCCTTATACATATTAAAATATTGTGACAAAAACGGAAGGAAATATATTTCGAAAAATATGCAAAAAATGAAGCTTTATGGTAAAGTATCATGGAAGGATAATTCCATCACTGCCAGGTTGGCATTTGTCAGAAAACACAACAATGATCCGAATGGCCTATGCACAGAGTGCTCACAGACCGCTACCTGCTTGGATAGAGAGCATCTACTCTGCCTAAAAAAGCATATAAGAACATCTGAAATTAATTTGATGTTAATTAGAGAAACTTGAAATTGTGTAAGGTGTATGCTGACTCCTGTTTAACCTGAATTGATGTTAATTCTGAGGATAGCCACTTCCCAGTTATAAGAGGGTGTGCACATTTGTGCAACCACAGTGTCTCAGTTGTTCATTTTTTTTACTTCCTCTCTTGAAAAGACCTTTATATTCCCAAATGAGTTGTAAATGGTATCGATCACACTAATGATGAATGGGACAAACAGTCACAAACACTGACCAGTGGCCATTTTGCTGACTTCAATCACTTGGCCACACATTCAAGTTGCTGAGAGTCGGCATGGCCTACATTAGTTTCTTTACAATCTCTTTTTTTATATGCATTACAGTGCTCCTCTTTCTATTATTAAAAACATGTGACATTAGAATGTGATTTTTGGGGGTGGGAGGGCATGAATAGATTAATGGCATTTCAATTCATTTCAATAGGAATATTAATTTTAAATACTCGTAAATCATGGCCCCACTGTCTAATATATTCTACTTTTGGGCTAAGGATTTTCCCTGAACAGGATGGGTGGCTTAGAAAATGGGTGTTCATACATTATGGCATGAATAAAAATTTACAGTCTAACGCTCAGGGGTCAGGTAGGGTGGTTCACGAGTGATTAGCACGTCTGACTCACAGTTCTGCAGTTTGAGGTTTGAATCTCGGTTCTGACCTTTTGACTGTGTTGAGGTTGTGTGTTCTCCCCGTGCTTGTGAGGATTTTCTTTCTCTCAGGACAGAAACGAGGAGTTTTCGTCCATATTCAGTCAAGAAAGACATTTTACACGTGGAACCACATGATGGCAGTGTCAGACTTTGTAGCTCAGTGCACCGCTCTACTAAAAAACGCTTGTGTGTGTGTGTGTGTGTGTGCGTGTGCGTGAGTGTGTGTAAATCTTGAATTTCCTCCATTCAAACTGTGCTCGCTTCACTGCGCCCCCCCCCCTTTATTCTACAAAGTAGACAAGTTAAATGTGCTAATACTGCTGAAATTGAGATCCAGGAAGGAGAACCAGTCATCATCATCATCATCATCATCAAAGATGTATCTCTGTGGACACACTTGTGGGACAGCACGTACTGGACCTATAGGAGACCAGGTGACTCATCTGCAGCAGGTGTGTTAATAAAATAGGAGCTAATGTGGGCACGTTGCGGGCTAGTGGTGTCACTTGTAAACTTGCGAGCAAAAAGTGAGCCAACAGTCACACCGGCAGTGTGTGTGTTATGCTCTTTGTGCTCATTGCAGCTGTTTACTGTTTTCTCATATTCCTGGTGGTTTAGCGGTTACTTTCTACTGTAACGTAGTTTCCAATTGACCTCCATTAACACGCTCCGTCTTGGATTGCTTGGATTGCTCTTTTTATGGAATGGCTGCTAGCTCCTGAGCAGGTATCAACGAGAAGCATGGAGTATTTAGTTAGTGACTGCATCTGCGCAAAACTTAAGGAGGTTCATTTTTTCTTCTGCAAGTCTGGACACAAGTAAGCAGATTGAAATGATTTCAGGGTCACAAGTTCTTCATTTGAAGGTGGTGATCCTACTTGTTTTCCAATCCACATAATGGCTGTGAGTTAGCATGTCCTTCATGTGGGTTTTTTTCCCTACTTTTGAATCCAATGCACTTTGATTAAGATGCACCTTTGCCTTTGTTCTCCCGCCGCGGGGAGCTGCCGGCAGGCGAGGGAAGATCACAGGGACGACCGACTTGAACATTTTACTCACTCCGCTTCACTCCTAACTGCAGGCTGCCAAGGCAGGCTATGTTGAGCACAAGGACCTCGTGCCTTTAAATACTCTCAGTCATTACCGCCGTCATTATCGCACACATTCAAAGAGATGCTAACCTCCGCATTGATCTCACAGCCCACTTTGGAATCTGCATGATTGAAAAAGTTTCACTCCAAGTGAGTGAAGCAAGTATAAACTGCCAAGGGTTTGCATTCCGACAAACTGAGCTGTAAAGAGCACAGATAACTACAAAACAAAACAAAACAAAACTATTGGGACACTTGGTAAGTGTACCAACAAGAACTCACTTTTTTGGGGGGTTTTGTTCAGTGGTCACTGATGTTGGAAAAAGGCAAAGGCCTGGCGAAACCATCTTTCTTAATCAGAGGGTTCAAGGTCATCGTGTGCTATGCACAAGTTCTTCCAACTCATCCGACCAAAGCCTATTGGGACCCAGGATGCATAAAATGTATTTTGATACTTTTGTCCACATTAATTTGACATAAACAGTGCTCTTTTTTATTTAACCTCCACTCCCTTGATATTAGGTGACTATTTTATTTCCATATGTCATTCAGTGAAGTCCCAGGTGCCCTTCGATGTCTTCTAATGGCCAAAAGACATTAATTATCCTCCATGTGCTGGAAAGGTCAGTGCACATGTAGCTCAGGGGGGCCAGTGGGGGACTGGGTGAACCCCAAGGGACAAGGCCGCTGAGAGCGGAAACTTACTTGGAGGCCTCCGTGCGAGGACCGCACTGCAACAACAGGAGGCGCTGTTAGGGTTTGTGGCATGTTAAGTCGGGCATGTTGTTTTCCCAGACAGCCTCGTTCCAGTCCCGCACCCCTCAGGCTCTTGTGCAGAGCTCTGTACAGTCTGAGAGGCCGAGGGGGTCTTGGGGAAGGGGTGCGGGGTGGTATTCCCTGTGGTGTAGCATGGAGCCTGAGGGCCTGCGGTGTGTCGGAGCACGGGGAATGCTTTGGCCTAGAGGGGCCTGGAGCTCAGATGGAGCCTAGAGGGTCATCTTTCTCACTCAGGGAGCAGATAGAGGAAGACAGCGAGGGGAAAACACCTTGAGAGGAGGCTCCCATGAGGATAAATACACATAAATGTGCACACTAGCATCAGGAAGATTTTTTAAATTCCCTTCTCTTTTTTGCCGCCTTTCATCTCCTGGTGTATTCCGATGGAAGATGTTCACCTCTAACAGGATTAGGTACTTCTCCATCATGTGAGATACGAGATCACAAAGCGAACCAAGACCCCCTGGGGGAGAGCGGGATGAAGCACAGCCTCCTCTTCCTCCCTCCATCCCACAGGATTCCAGATGCTAGGAAGCGAGGAGCAGAGGAAGGAGGGAGCCAAATGTGGACAAATGGAGCGAGAGAAGCATTTTGTCCAAAGATATCAGTCTCATTGGGATAGCATGGTCTCCACTTGGACTGGAAGTGAAAAACAGCTCCAGTGTGTCTGAAGTTGAATTCCATGGTTTGGATGACAACATGCAGCAAAGCTCTGAGTGAAGCAGCAACACACTGGGCATTGTTTTAGGTAAACCTCTACAGTCTAACATGAGGTGAGTGGTGCGTTGTGTCACAAGTGACCCGACTTTTAATAAGAGTCTGCTCATCATTAAGAAACAAACTTATTTACCATGCTCATCTAAAAAGGGATATACAGTACCTGTATATGCATCATTGTGAAAGGCTGCGACCACCAATAATTTGAGTCATCGATAATCTGCTGGGCATCTTTTTGGAATGTGGGAGGAAACCAAAGTACCCGGAGAAAACCCACACAGGCACGGGTAGAACGATGCAAACTCCACAAAGGAAGGCCGGACCCGGAATCAAACCCTGCACCTCTGCACTGTGAGGCGGACATGCTAACCAGTCGGTAACCGTGCTACTCCAGTTGTCTACAAGTGTGTCTAAATATCATACAGTAATATAAGGCATGAAATAACATTTATTCTACATGTGTCTTACACTCTTTGTCTTACTCAGGACAAAGAGTGTACTAGTACATGACCTACGCTCAACTGACTTAAGTGTATTTCGAGACATTCGACTCAGTTGCAATTGGTCCAGTAACTCCACTAGAGGGAGTAGAGTGCCATGATGGGAGCGAGGAGGGACGAGCAGTAACCTCGGTGATGGCCATCAAAGATTGATGGACTCCTGCAAGCTGCATTGTCAAGGCAGTAAAAACACGAGGGCTGCCCACATTGCGATGGCACGCACATACAGGCAAACGTATTGCTCGCCTCATTTTCTTCTCCACTGCTGCCAGCACTGTGGAGGCCCAATGCTATGTTGAGCTTCATAGTGCAACATATAGATTGGGTTCAAACATATTTGAGAAGTACAGACGTGCGGAAGTGCAGTGTTTCCCAATCTTTATTGAGCCAAGCCACAAATTTTGCATGAGAAAAAAAAAAGGCACAAAAAAGTAATGAAGATGTTCTTTCTGCCATCTAGTGGAAGCACATTTAATCGATCACTATATGTGGCTGGCATAGATAGATAAACAAAGATACAATACCAGGTCTGTATTGCAGTTTAAAAAGAATGTAGGGCGACACAAAGCATTCTAGAGCAAAATGAATTGACGTAAATCCTACAGAAATATGGTGTTGTCGCATATTATTCAGATTATAACGTACACAGATATGTTATCATATAAAGGGCAGAAATCCAGCCCATTTGTGGCTTCAATCCAAACAAGTCCTGAGGGCGGAAAGAATTATGTACTCAAATTATAAAGACATGAGGAAGTACTAAGATATTCATAAGAAACTGGAGCAGGTTTTGATGACGCAGTGGGGAGGTAGTAGCATTATCTTGTCTTTTCTGACTTTAATTAGTCGAAATAGCTGCATGGTATGACAAAAAGACTAGTATTTGAATAGATGAAGTGAAAATTTCAGCGGATGGCGCCAATGGTCTCATGAGTCCGTTCTCACCCAGAGGGCTCATTATTATCAGCGTAGAGGGCTTGAGCAAGGCAGACGCTCATATGAGAGACGTCCGAAGGCATTACACAAATGTGCATGTGCGTATGCACACACACACACACACACACACACACACACACACACACACACACACACACACACACACACACACACACACACACTCTCTCACAAACAGTGAGTGATTAGCGGGGCACTGTGATAAAGAGAAGGTCTGAGCGAACTGTTAAACATGGCCACGAGGCAGGCCTGTGTCCGGGTGTGTGTACAGTCATTTATCCTCAGACTCACATTTTACACACACTCACCCACCTACAAACACACACACACACACACACACAAATGCACAATGACACATGACAAATATCATATGCTATTTACAGGAAGTCTATTAGTGTCTTTGGTTGACTAATTACTCAAATGAAGGATGCAAGAATGGGAACAACTGTGGCACTACCTCAGTGGTTACATGGTCATTTTAAATACACATCATTCTCTTTGTTTTATGTTTAGTTTGACAGTAACCTTCATTTAGAGTAGCTTTAAAAAGCTTCAAGCCACCTTTTTGAAGGATAAATAAACAAATGTTCTTAAAAGGGATTCCGGTCAGAGCTCGGGATATATCTGTGGTTATATCAATGTACTGTATATTCTCTCTTGCCGTCAAACTCTCACTCACACTCACACTGCCACCAATAACATTGTCCCCATGGGGTCACAAACTGATTTTCCGACAGCTGCTTGTACAGTCTACAATAAGGATGCATATATTATGTGTTGTGTTGTATGATTTTGTTATTATGTTATTTGGCTTCAAGATGGCCCTGAGAGTGGCTGCCTTTACAGCAGCTATTATACTTTTTGTTCTTCTACTTTCTTCCTTTCATAACTTTGCAGCTATAAATTTGAGATGAATAAAGGTTTTCTTATTCTTATTAGCTGCCCAAAACACTGGCCTAGCTCACATTTGTAGCTTTACTTGGATGTAGGGCAAGGGCAAGTTTGTGTGAATTTTAATAAAACAATCATTGTTGTTTACGCATAGACCTCCCCATATTCAATCCAGCAAAATGTCTTATTAATTCAGCGGAGACCCAAGAAAAACAAGCTTTCCAGACATTGCTCATAGTGTGCTGGCATAGGGTCGAAGACTGCGGCAGAACAACACATGCATCGTGCTGTCCCCTTGTTCCTAATGAGTTTTATCGCATTGGTCCCGCTTGACTTGTCCTGTTAAGTGGCACACATATATCCATGTGTTCCACATGAGCAGACAGAGGGGACACGCTGGGTGGCGGAGACGCTTTCTCAGTTACATGGCAGTGTTTTGAACGGCAACAGCCAGCAGCGAGAGCCAGTCAGCTTCACTCTGCATCTCTACGGTGGTAACGTGCGACGAGGAGTGTGTAGACGCCAATCGGTCGTGAGCGCCGGCGACAGGGTCCATTTGTTCTTGATGTGCAAGGAGTTAAGAAGTCACAATGGAGACGGCGGAAAATGGTAAAGCAGGACTGCGCTTCATCTCCGCTCTAGACGGATGCCAAAATAGTCTGATTTTCTGCATCTATTAGAAGAGAGTTTCTAATTCTGGTTACCCTTTCAAATCATTACAAACAGCTCAGTATACAAAAGTTCATAAAGTAAATAAAGTGGAGTGAACCGCCATATATTCACAGTTCTGAAAACTCAGCTATTTGCTGTTTTTGAGCTCAGGTCAACGCAATGAAATTACTTTGCCGCCATCTGGTGGAGTCATGGTGCTATTGATTCATTTATGCTTCTCTCCCAATGCAGCCCCTCATCTATTAGTCTTCTTTGGAGTTACATGTTTTGACTAACAAGTAGATTGAAACAAATTTGGAGATACGTTTAATTTGCAAAAACTAATGTATTTAAATGCATTTAAATGTACTTTCAAATAAAGTATGTCCAAACATATTTGTACGCTAAATGCTAAAAATGCAAGGGGGTATTGTCTTGCGCATGCGATTACCCCGTGGCATGATGGGGACAAAATGTCAAATGGAAATCATGCACTAGAAACATAATAAATCATAAAAAATACAAATAGACAATGTATACTTAAATTTTTTGATCATATTGGTAAAGTGTAGGGCAAATGCTTTAAAAAAAAGCCTCGATGACTTGCACATGCACAAGTCAGTAGCCTGTGGCATGATAGAAAATATACTTTACATGGACGGTATGTTTGAACGTAGTTGTGAATTTGTTTAAACATCTTTAAACACATTTGAATGTACTTGCATACACATCGAAACATATTTGCCAATTAAAACTTTCACTCCACACTGGCAGTTCCACGCTTCTGTCGGTAAAAATGCTTGGGGTACTCTGTCTCTCTCCCGAGTGTCAAAAACATGCTGATTATGATTCTAAATTGTCCATAGGTGTGAACGGTTGCATCTCTGCCATGCGACTGACTGGCGACCGATCCAGGGTGCGCCTGGCCTCTCACCCACTTTAATCTGGGATAGACCCCAGCTCACCCGTGACAAGAGCTTTCGAAAATGGTTGTACAGGGGAACCACCAAAATTGAATGCATCTCAACGGTCTTCTGTGTGAAGTCAGCATGAGCTCATCATTTGAGAATTCAGCTCAGTATTTTCTATGAGGTGGGGTGGGGAATCATAATATAACTTGGTAGTCAACCCATGCAAGACAGATTCAATGGAGACCAAAACGATACGTTTGTTTGTTTGTTTGTTTATTTGTATACCACTGAGCTTTCTTTTTTTCAATGTGGAAATACAAGAAATGTTACTGCGTGCCACTTCTCACTAATGTGAGCTATTAAAATAAATGTGATGTTTTGAAATAATGAAACATAAACAATAAAAGATGGAAGGCTAAGGAGACATTTTTGGCCCTTTTAAGCAGATCAACAAATAAATAGACGTAAAATCGATGTAAATCTTTCATGAGCTAAACTACGTCAAACAAGCCATGACGTGCAAAGACACTGCAGGTAAAACATCACTGTATGAACATCGTAGAAGAAAAACAGTTCAAACAAACATTAAAAACATTTTTCACCAACGCACACTGCCTGACCAGAGCCAAAACGTAAATAAATAAACTTGTGTTCTTTGAACTACAGTTTCACATTAACGTTGTTATCAAAAAGTTATTCATAAAGCTTGTAAGTCAGCAACGCCGACAAGTCGGCGAAAGGCACCGATGATTGGAAGAACGTCATCTTTCTGTTCCTGAATGTCAGAAACAGAGCAACACATTGAAATGTTTTTGACCTTTTAGTGTTAGTGGTAGGACCGACTCGGATCAACAAGTCCTCCAACTTGTTGGTTACCTACAGTGATGGTTCTTAAACCAACAGTGTGACATAGAGAGAGGGTCAAACAAGACTAGGAGATTCTGCCATACAACATATCAATTCAACCTCAACACGCACACATTAGAAGCTGAAGTGAAGCTCAAAGCTCATCATGGTTCCTGGTGAGGTCCTCTCCGTAGTTGGTGGCTTGGCTTCCGACAAACATGTTCCAATTCTCCAAGATTTCTTCTTTAGTCAGCATCTGGTCCTGAAAATAATGTCATGTGAATTACTGTTAGGGCTGCAACCATCATTCGATTCACTCAAATCATTTGTTTACGAAAAAAGGTTGAGGCAAAATCTTAAAATCTTTACAGGGATCATTTTTCCACACGGGCTAATGTTTCTGCAATCGCACACACCATCCCATGCAGAAATAAGGAGTGCAATGTAGCCCATTATCGCTAGTTACAACGTGTGGCAATGGCCTTGCAAGTTGTCAAGGTTAGACACAGACAGCCGTGTACTTTCAATCACTTTCCTGAACCAACGGTAAGAAATCAAAGATGTGATTGACACATTCATACACCAGCTGTCGATGGCCACAACTCACACCGAGTCACTTTAAACACAGACGACCAGTTAGCTAATTTATTAATTAATTAATTTATAGTCACTCTTTCTCTGGCACCCATGTCACTCACCAAGGCAGGCACCACCTTTTAAATCCATATAAATTTGCAGATCTTAAAGTAGGAAATAGATGACAATAATACATGCACCTCACCTGCGCGTTATGGTGTCTGATAAACTGCAATTAACTTTTATCTGAATACTTGATCATCAGAACAATCCTTGATCACTGTAACCTTACAATCAATTCATGTAATACCAACTCATCTCTGATATATGGAATTTGTAAAAATATTTGGGATAAATTTTTTAATTTCGTTAAATTGTTGTTTATTTGTATTGTCAAGGAATCGAGGCAAATTGTGTCCCGTATTGATTCTGTTTGAACTAGTTAGCAATCTAAAGAACAACCTGACGTCAGCTAAAGAAAATTGAGCTACACCAACACAGACGTCATCCCAGCAGCGTTATTCTGCTCAGCACAATTCAGGCGTCGTGAAGGAAAGTCACACACACCGTACAAAGCACACAAAACACAAAATGGTGGATTAAGTCGTTGTACCTTGTCCTGGTCAGACTCATAGACCAGGTGTCGCGCCTCAGCCTGGGCATGGTCGTAGTTTTGCGGCATAATCCATTGGCGGATTTCATCACGGTCCATTTTACCGTCTTTGTTCAAGTCTCTGAAGTCGGAGAACTGATCCCTCTCGGTCTTGAGCCAGTCTGGCTCCGGGCCGCCGTCCTCATGGGCATACATGTCGGCTGAAAGCGGATCAGTCGTTTGTTATGAACATACCATTCCAAGTCAAACCCTCCAAATATGGTATATAATATAATATAATATAATCAATAAAACGGCATTTTGTACTCAATTTTCAGGAAAATTATTATTCAATTTCCATTTGTTTCCCAGTCCTCTGTAATGGCACCGAAGCACACTTTTGTGTCCAATTACTCAACATAAACCTGCTTTGGTTTAAACTGATTGCTTGAACTCACCGACGTACTCGTCCTCGTCCACATGTCCGTCGCCGTTCTTGTCAATGTCTTCCAGGGTTTCCTGCATTCGACACAACGAGGTGATGTCACTAACGAGGGTCAAGAGCAGCCGCAACGTTCACTTGGACGAATAAAGACAGAAACAAGTTGCCCTGGGCAGTGCGACTCAACATGAGGGTCACTTTACAGCTGGGCTGTCACACTGGCGCTACAATTACAAGGAGTTCTGCTGATGTGGAATAACACATTCCTACCACATTTAAAGCATGTCGCCAAACACCTAAAGATGTCTTTGTCCACTGTGAGATGAGACATGAGGACATTAGTGAACAACCACATGCCAACTTGCTCAGTAAAGACGTATCCGGGTTGCAACGCACGCACTCATCTCCACATGCGATAAACTCACAGATGCAGATTTTTCTGTAGGTGAGACACCCACTCGGAAGACTGATGAATATTTAACGGACGTGTAGAATACAGCTGACTAATAATAAACAAGCTCCATCAATATTCTAAACTCAGTCGGAATAGTTGCATGTTGGAGGAATGCTCAGTAAAAACTCAATCACATCATTTGCACGCTACAAACATACACGCTGTAAGAAACTTTGCAGGAAATGTCAACATCAAACCTAAACAAACCAATGCATCTTTTTTAGCACATTCGGTTTGAGTTGGTGTGTATAATTAGAAACATGAGGTGGATGATGTAAATGGACGTTTTTTTTTGGTAAACAGGACAGTGCTTGTCTAAGATGAATTAACAACATTGTTAATTCACTGCAGCTCTTCTGATACGCACGACTAGGCCACAGGGGGGCAGTATTATAGAGTCGTGCAGACAAAAACAGACGAGTTTCACAACTACGATCTGCAGTGCAAGCTAGAGTAATAGTAGATGTTTTTACACGAGATAAAGAATATATACCTCAGAATATTGGTATGTCTGTCTACATGTGTTCATATGTTTGTTGCTTAAAGCCTTATAACACTGCCAAATCGATGCTATTCCTTCATCCGTCTATGGCATTTTGCATTGTTCGTTAGTATTTAGCTCAGCAGACATTCTTGACAGTCAATTTCAACTGACAAAAAAAAAAAAATTAAACACCTGACAAAAAATGGTTTTGCTTGTCAGCTGGTAAAGCTCCAACGTCAGGTCACTCATATTTCAAGGCAACAGTGATGCACCACCCACCCCCTCAAAAAAAACCTCAAATAGTAAGTATGTGGCACAAATATTTGTTATTCTTATTTCAAACCTCACCACAAGATTCAAGAGAGTCCATTAAATATCATTAAATGGCTCAGTGATGTTGGGGCTCAGTCCCCATTAGGCTAAACTGCCCAATGCAGCTAACCTGCAACCAAGCCCTCTTTCAAGTGTCTTGTGGTGCATCACGAGTGATGTGGTGTGTCAAAGAAGGTGTTACAACAGAGGAATCTGTTCCAGCAATTGGACCATATGGCTACTGGAAAAAAATGGATCGATTATTAGTTTCAGCCATATTTGGCACTATCGGAGAGATGCCACAGGCTGAACAGTTGCTCAGTACCATTCGGTGACATCATAAAAATGAGCCTTTTAATAATTAACTCTGTCAAATGGGTAGTACAACTTTTATGAACACGGCAGCATAGTGCCTCACTGCGAAACATTTCCCACGCAACTGTTCCGTGAGGCCAAATTCATATTTAACGACAGAGTGTTAAATGGGACAGCCAGTACGTCCCTCTGGATGCTCTCCCCCAAAATATACAAACTATCATTTGAAGGGCAGACTTAAAATTTGATTTGGAAGCATCAGAATATTGCATATTTATCAAAGCAGCCCATCTGATGTGACCTGCCGCAACCAGCACGTGCCTCTCTCTAACAACGTGCTCAGAGAAGGCTCACCTGCACCACAATCTCCTTCATGTGGTCAAACTCCTCCGGGTGCAGGAAGGCTGTGAACTCTTCCCTGTCAGCCGCCTGGTCTCCGTTCAGATCAGCCATTTTGAACCTCCTCTCATCGCGGGGAAGCATCTTCTTGAAGCTGAACTGGTCTGTCGTATCTTCAAACTCTTCGGGATTGGCTGAGCACATGAGAACAGGTTCAATTAGATGAATGCCCCGCGACCATTTTACCCCAAAAGTATGAGACAAAGCGAGTACATTTTTCATTCACTCGCACAAGTGCGAATGGTAAATCTATTGAGTTTTCTTTTTTTTGTAGAGGAAATGAAATAATTTACTCCCAAATAATTTGAGCAAATTTCTAATTTGAAAAGTCATCAAACTGGTAGATCTTCACATTAATCAGTACCACACAAGTAGCGCTCAATTTTAAAAAACAAAATAAAAGTTGGAGACCCCTGGTTTCGAATATCTGTTTCCGATTGGGGCTCATTTGAGCAAATTCCTTCAAGGAATTCCTTAAAGTGTGAACCCTGCGATTCAAACCAAAATTGCTGATTTCCTGTTCAGTTTTTGGTATGGGTTCTTCATACATGTCCATGCCTCCTGTAATGATCGAGAAGTGAAAATTTTGTGTTGCGTGGCCAAACTGGTATCGGGGGATTTTTTTTCAAGGCTACCAGACGGGCACGACTAAATGAATTTTTTGGGGGTGGTCTTCAAAACCCCTAAAATATACCAGAATATACCCAAATACAAATGTGCGATTTTTTTTGTGCATGTTGAGTTGATTCAGAATACTAAAGGACCAGGCCCCAATTATCCTGTGGATTGATGATCCCGAGGAGAGTGTTTCCTACCGAGGTAGTATCCATACGTGGCTTGCTTGTATTCTTCCCAAGAGATCTTGTTGTCTTTGTTGAGGTCATAATCTGCCCAGACCTTGGCCACATTCTCGTAAACGTAGCGCTTCTGGACACGTTTGATCCACGCTTTGAGCTCATCTGTGGTGATGAGGCCGTTGGCATCGCTGTCGATCCGCCCCACTATTTTACTGGAAGGAGAATGCCCCCAAAAAAAAAAAAAAAAAAACAAGTTGAAAAGTCCATCAGTGCTGGGTTACAATTAACACCACCTCCCAAGATTTTATGAGCTACAAGAGGATATCCTGACCAAGATAGTGGAACGTGTCCTACAAAACACGCTCTAGATTGTGTGTGTGTGTTAAAGTAATAGTTATTTGAAGGCTTATAATCACAGTGACATTGTTGCTATCTTTGGCTAGCATTATGCTATCTGACGTTGGTTACCAAATTTTTGGTTATACATTGTGTGATTTAAATATATGCTGTTGATTTTTATACATTTTGATGTGTCCATTTTACATGAAACTCTTATTGGAAGTGAAAAATAAAAAGCCTGATGCAAGCACGCTTTGTCTCTTTTTGGGAAAACTGTAGAAATGAGGCTTTTAATTACCTCAAAGTGATATTATAAGATAATCTTCCATTTAGTGACAGCAATATATTGTCAACAGGGCATGCATTTCAAAACTGTTAACACTTAAACTGTTTTCTGTATTTTATGCCATGAGAGGAGATTGAACTTCAGATGGAGAGTTGGAGTGGGAGGGGCGGCAGCCCAATTTAAGCCAAGTGTTCTTAGAATCCAGTTGCCACGTTGTGATGTACGAGGGGGTTCTCCTACTCTCACAGTAGGCCCCTTTCGCCACGTAGGAGCCGACAAAGCATAAAAAGAAACAATATCATGCGTTTGAATGAAGCATGGCGTGTATGTTGCGGCTACAATAATGCTTCTTTAATGATGATCCATAATTAAAATCAAGTCATTAGGTGTGTAGGAATACGCCGGCGGCACAATAATAAACTTTTCGCATTCGCTGACATGCTTTGCACATATTTGGCGTGCACTCGCGCTTTGTTGATAAATATTAATGAAGAGTTACACGCGAGGCATTTGTTCAGCTGGTGTAGTGTGGAGTGAATGTGCGTGATTTACAAGCAAAACTCACGCTCACACTCGGAGGCTCTACTTTGGCGGAGGGTGTGAAAGGGGTCAGGCATCCTGACTTACCCGAGCCTGTCTTTGCTCTCCTCCGGGGTGAGTTGATCGAACGTCCTGGCCTCCTCCTTGCCCAGGAAGGCCTCGTGGTCGTACTGGAAACTTTTGTTGTCTTCCTGGGTCCTCTCGTTTAGTTTGGTTTCGTGAATAACTCGCTCTTTCCTCGCGGTGGGCTTCCCGTGGGCCGCGGCGGTGCACATCAGCAGTGCGCACACCAAGCTGAACATCTCCATCAAGAACGAACACGGTCTTTTGTGATCAGAAAACCACTGGAACTTCACCCTTCCGCTTCTAAATGGTTTCACTTTTGCCGTTCACTGCTAACCACGCATCTGCATTAAACAGCTTCGATTGTGGCACACTAAGACCGGAGGAGACGGGTTTGCAAAGACACCGGTTGCAATGTTTTACGTTTTGACGCAATCCAAGTTTGCCTGTGGAAGGGACAGAACCAGGCGGTGACTTCCGGTCTCCTCCTAGCTCGCCAATCAGAGCGTAGCTTAAAAGGGTCTCACCCACGCTTCTCTATAAGAACACTTGCCATTGGTGAGAGGGACGAGAGAGGAATTTCGGCGCCACGTTGCAAGCTTGCTGCAGCTAAAGGATGTGGTTGCATATTGAGTGATGTGTGGATGTTTTTTGGATCTCTAACTCAGAAATCTACGGAGATCCTAAGGGGACATGGAAAAAAAACACTTTGCGTTCCTTCGCAAAGTTTTGCATTCCCTCGCAGAGTTTTGCTTTACCTTGCAAAGAATTGCATTCCCTCGCAAAGATTGCATTCCTCGAGAAGAATGCGAGATATCGCAATCTTTTTTTTCGGGGGAGGGCGCGCTTTTGTTAAATGTGTGATTTTGTACTACCGGGTCAGCTTGGCTCATGTCCGCTTCCCTCTCGTGCACGGCTGATTGATAGAGGACACAACTGAGTACTTCAGAAAGGAGAGAATCATGGAGGAGAATCAAGAACAGATTTAATGTCTTTACGGGTAAAAACACGCCATGTTTGTTGTTTTCAGTTACCCGGAAAGTACACCAACGGCATTCAAAAAAGTTTGCGATATCTCGCAATATTTGCGTTGGAATGCAATCTTTGCGAAGGAATGCAAAACTTTACGAGGGAACGCAAATGTTTTTTTTTCCTTCCTTGTCCCCTTGGGGCTCCGTAGAAATCAGCCTCAGCATCATGGTACAAAATGAAATGTGATATATGTTTGTGATTATTTATTTCATAGTTGTATCCTGGTCTGTACCATCTAGTTTATTTGAACACAATTTGGAGACCCCAATAATTTTACCCGAGTCATGTGTGTTTGAGTCAGATGAGAAGCCTTTCAATTTAGTAAGAGTAATGTTACGTTTAGTACTGAAAGGAGACAGGTCAATGACTAAAAGGGCAGCTATCACAGTACAAATGAGAAAAATAGGTAATTGTAGGACACAATATCAAAGTGACCAAAGGATGACAAAATGTTTGATTTGTTAGTCTTACTGTGCTTTAAAATTAACGGGGAGTGATTAAACGTAGGCTCCATCACGCCCGCGACCCTTGTGAGGATAAGCGGATTAGAAAATGGATGAATGGATCATTAAACTTTCGTTTATCACGCTGACTATTTTCCTTTATTTTATCTCAAGATACGAGCCCGTAATTTCAAGGCTTGAAATGTCTATATTTTTTTCTATACGGAGCAGGTTTTCCAATCAACAACTTTTTTGGGGGTGACGGGGGGGGCAGTAAGGGGAAGGTTCCCAGGGATGTTGCTCTGATTGGCTGTTAGCTAGCAAATGCATGAGAAAGCAACAGCAAATAAAATGGTATTATCTAGTAAATTAAGCTCAGCAAAACGTTGCTTTTTACTTGATCCTGTTTGTATTAGCCAGCCGGCCAGTATAAATCACAATGCCAGTGCGGCTCTTCTTCAAATACTTTTTACCGTTATATCCCACACTTACTAAACATGTTTTGTCATGAAATTTGCATACGTTGCATATGTAAGCTAATGATAAAAAAATATATATATCAGAAAAATTAGGACAACGAGAATGAATCATGAATCCCTTTGCAAAAGCTACGCTTGCCTGCTTGACCTTCATTTATAACTTTATTGATCCGCAAACATTTTTGGGGGCCTTTTACCACAGATACACTTATAAATGGAGTAAATGTCCATAGGAGTCAAGGTGGTCCATGTTTGTCAACTCTCATTGTGCGATATGTTTTCAGTAAGTCTCAAAACAAGTTTGCTTGGACAGTGGGTGCTATCAGCACTACTTGCAGAAGAATCGCATTACTCATCGACATCTCAACATGCTGTAATGTGGAAGAGCACAGTCTGTAGCCTCCAAACAACTTGCTGACACTGCCATGCCTAATCCTCAGTCGTGGGCAGGAGAAACATGTATTTTGCCATTCGACATTAGCATAATAAGCCAGCACATGGCACATTGCTGTTTTGCATAAATCGTACACCCTAGTTTATAAAAGGGCCCTGAGGCTAACTAGGCTCTTTATTCAATTAATGAATACTTCATGTATTTAAATTAGTCCTGCCTGGTCAATTCAAATTAGAGTGTCATCAGACGTGAACAAATACAAAAGTGTGTGTGTGTGTGTGTGTGTGTGTGTGTGTGTGTGTGTGTGTGTGTGTGTGTGTGTGTGTGTGTTTTATCCTTGTTGTGAGATACATCCTTTAAATTTACAGTGGAAACTCCAAAGGTAAATATCACCAACGTTGTATACTTTAGTGTTTAATCAAAAATGTATTGAGGTGGTGGGGTGGGGTGGGGGGGGGCCTAAATAGTGAAACACAATTTTATTTGGACCATTATTGTCAGTAACTCTTGTGAGACTTAAGATCAGAGAGAATCTAAAGTACAAAAACGATGTGTTATGTCTGTGGTTCTCAAACATTGCAGACCATGAAACACCCTAAAAATATTGTTGACTCAAATACCACCACTGTGACCAATATTTCACTACAATAGCTTACTAGGCCTAAGTGTTGATCAAAGGTGAGGCAGAATTTGTGTTTCTAAAAAGTATGTTTTGAATGTTATAGTAAGACACTGTAACATTATGCAGTTTAAACATAAATGCTGTACTTAAATATAGGAAAATAAAATAACAAATAATTTAATAAAATCTGGGTTTACATGGTGACTTTTCTGTCATTTTAATCTAAATCAACTGAAGATCTGTGGTCAACTGTTTGCATGTGACGTGATCTATTCCGATCTGCTGTTTACATGCGCCACTACATTAAATCAGAAGAGCTGTGTGACACATGGAATTCAAAAGTAATATACAACCTCCGTGAATCCGAATGAAATTCTCATATTATAAAGCTTATTTATTCCAATTGAGGTGTTTATATGGAGCATATTCATTCCGTATTGTCATTTATTTAATTGTAATCAGAATGCAAGGCTCCATGGCACACATATGTTTTGAAAAATGTACTTCATTTACTGAAGTAAACAGTTGTAAAAGATCAAGTGCAAATGCATTGAAATTTAAAGTTAAATTCACTTTAACTGTGCTTGACAAGAGAACTGCACTGGATTTAAAACAAACTAGTTGGAGTCACTGACTATAACATGACGTACAATTTGAGCATTCCAGATCAATAATTCTTTCATATCACTAGAGAGAACCTGCGGTCAACAAGGTGTACTTGTACCACACTTTAAGAACCACCATGTTATGCAGCAATGCAGTTATTAATTGAATATTACTTCTCAAAATGCCACAAGGTGACAATGTAGCTCATTAATATTGAAGACAGGTAAGAATTTCTGAGTCAAAAATAAATTGATTCACTTTATCTTGTTTCCCATGGGGAATCTTTTATTTATTGATTTTTTTTTTCTAAATTAGAACAACATGAACAACTTGGCAGTCAATCAATGGATGCCACAAAACACATATTTTATAATACTCGGCTGGAGGCATCACTGTATATCCCTTTGAGGCACGGCGGTTACTACAGTGGACAATTTATCATATTATCAGATTACAAAGTGCATGGAAAGGGATACAGATGAAAAAAAAATAAAAAAATACAGTTCATTCAGCTCATGACATGTTTTTATTAATATTCAACATGATGAGTCATTAAACCAGGAAAACCCAGCTGTTAAAACTTTAGCGACGAAGCTAACTTTTATGGAGTTTTTAGCCCGTTGGTAAGTTTGCATCGATGTCAAACAGTAGTAACGTTGCCCGAAACAACTTTAAAATGTTGCAGGGAGGAAGTAAAAGAGTGGCTTTCAACATGAATATTTCACTGTAGGAAAGCACGGGTAGGGGGGTGCGCAGCTACAGGGATGTTCAGTTAACCATGAGATTACACACACACTCTGCAAAAGGCATTTGGTTAATGTAATTAAGAAAACCCTATGGTGGGAGACACACAGCATTAGTGTCCAGGACAGACTTCTGTTTTGGCCTTCTCCTGGCCCACGCTCATAACCGCACATTGGAGATTCTATTAATTTAATTTACTAATCATTGTTTCCGCTTCACGAGCCTCCGAGTTTGTGTAAACACTGGGTATTTTATCCTAGTATGCGATTATTATAGCTGCATAAATAACTGAGCATTAAGGCTGTGGATGTGATTGAAGGCAGAATATAGCGTAAATATGCGACACGCAAATGTTTTAATTTGCTGCTCATATGTCATTTCGACCTTAACGCACCTCTTGTTGATTATTTAGACCCAATTCAAAACTGTTTTTAGCTCTCATGCAGCCACTATTGTCTAGATTGTTGCCATCAAAATTGAATCATAAGCTTCATCCGTTACCGTGGTTAATGGGCTCACCTGTATGTTTAAAACTTAAGAAACCATCCAAATGATTTTAAAATCAAATGAGTGCCAATTTTACTAAATTAGTATCTACAGTCACTTATGAGCATCACTGCCTAACATATGAGGAAGGATTGAACATTCAATGCAGGTACAATGTTTCCTGCTAGCTACTGTTAGCTAGCTACTTTAGCTGTTGCGTTATGTAGTTGTGACGAAAGGGAGTTGACTAATCAACCAGCAAGTAATTTTCCAATGATATAATTTACTCTTCCTTGAATTAAAGTGAGATTGAAGAATGTGTATGTCATAACTTATTCGTATTCATTTCCATTCATATTCTGTTGTGCCATCAAAATCTCAAGATGTTCACTAAGTTGTCTATATGTTGAAAGCTCATAACATTTGCTTTTGTGAGTTTTTGAGTCACAACTTTTGGTCAGATTCCAAAGGGCACAAAATCACACCATAGCATACAAATCAAATGTGCTTTTTGTGCCTTTTATCCGTGAACATTTTATTTGCACCAACTGGATTTTGTTTAGCCACCGTAATGATCATTTGTGTATTCTTTCCAGCCTTCTTATTTTCTACAAATTGGCAGTGTGTTCTTTGGATGCCTTCTCTTCCTGCAGGTTTGGGGGTCAGCCAAAGAATGTTTATTTGACTGAACAATAACAGCGAATATATGTCTCTCATCACACAATTACCCCTCCGCCATTTGCCCCCTCCTCACCATTCTGACTTTTCATAGTTCTAATAACTCACTACCCCCACTATTCTGGATAGATTAATAAACTTCTCAGTGCTGCCAAGGAGGAGAAAGGAAACCTTTGCTCTGTTTAATGACAACTGTAAAGTGGAGGCAATCATGGGATGCCTCCTGTGACATTTCCCCCGGTTCCTGTTCGCTCCACTTATCTCAGACAAATGGCCGTGCCAGGCCGCTATCGAGATGAAACGTTTTCCCCGAGTCATTACGTCTGTCACTGGGGCCATTTCCATATTGAAAAATCTAAAACAATAAATGACACCCAGGCCTTTAATAACTGTGAGGGAATCATATTTGGAAAATTGCATCGAAGCAATAACCTTTTCTCCCTGTAATTAGATGACAGAGTGGACCTGGTTTTAATTAAGTCAGCAATTTATAGTCGCGTGGCCATACCTCAGTGTGCTGATTAGTATAGGAAGGATCACAGAACAGCGTAGGCTCAATTTGAGATTTGATCTAGTAATTACTGTGTTATATGGCAAAGTCCGCGCCAAGCCTCAGACTCGAGGCTTGTGTGTGGACGCAGTGCTCCGTGAAGCGTGGCCCTTGCTGTCGTTACTCACGCTGCAAATATGTGGCGAGCAAGTGTCTGTCTGAATGGGTCTTCAAAGGAGGTCATCAACAGCGGACATAATGTTTGAGGAGGTGTATTAAAGTGGAATTGTCATGGTGAGGCCCCCGTTTGTCAAGCGGTGTGTGTTTGTGTGTGTGGGCATCATTTTATGCCTCCTCTTAATTGAGTCCCCTGGTCAGTGTATGACGCTAACATTTGCACGAGGGGCCGGAACAGTTAGGGATGCTGTTTTAGTGTCGTGTGAATAAACGTGGCCATTTACTGCCAATTTATGTCCTGACAGGTCGTAATGAAGACCATGAAAAGAAGATTAGCTGGAGCTGTCGTGGTGGACCGTCTGGGGACGGCCGTGACGAGACTACAGGGACCGGCGCCTGTCGTGTGAGCTGGCAGCCTACGGCGTTCCGCCGCCGTGATTGACATTAGTGTTCCACTTTCGGCAAACAACGGTGAATTTGTGCTGTATCTTTTGGGAATATGACATTTAGCGCATTGTAAGATACGAGCATCTATAGCCCAACCTGACAATGGCGCGCGGCAGTCCCCCTTGACATATCATAACTGACATCAAACAGATGCTCGTGGTTAGCGTTGCTAATTTCACTTGCTTGTCTGACTCACCATATTAATGTCCCCACAAAGGTGCATGTTGCATGTATCGGAGAATTCCACCTGGAGAAAAGGTAAGGACCAGTCTTGTAATTTTGTCATCAAGTTCCCGAGCTGTATTTATTTGTATTTGTTTAAAGAACGGCACATTAAATCATGAGCAGCCTTGTCTGTCATCCTGTGCGAGTAGTCAAGGTCAGCAAACTGCAAAACACGAGTTTGAAAGCTTACACCTGGATGTAATCAGAGTGGAGGACCATGAAGTGCCCCACCCTCCTCTTCCCGACCCCCTCCCCGCAGGACTGCATCCAATCTGAAATGCAAATCCCAGAGGCCTATTGGGAGAATGAGGTTAATTAATCCCAGAGGACAAATGAATGAGCAAGGGGCTCCTCAGCCCCTAAGATCTTCCCTCCATAAAGGTCACACTTCACAGTAGGAACGACGCATGTGTTGGCCCTCTGTGAACTTCTCATCTCTCCCCTCCAAACATCCAATTTGATCTCTTCTTTCAATCAGCGGGACTGCCTAAGAACAAGCCCTCGGACATGCTAGGGCATTAAGTGCCAATGCTAAACGCTGTACCCCGGGCTCTGAATCAGGCTTAGATCCTGTGACAAGCTTCCCTCTGAGGCTACCGAGTCTGGTGCTAAATGTCCGCTGCTGGCCTTTCAACATTTGTGTTGGGATGCGGGGATTTTGTCTCCAGGCCTTTTTGTGTCATCATTGTGACCTGTGATTTGTGGGTCATCCTTCCATTCCAACATTTCACTCCACGGGACTTCAATCTTTTCCCTTGGTTTGAAGCCATTTGCACTTGCAGTGGACGTCAGAAATATACTCGTCATATTGCCTCATTTAAGGTGTATTGAGCGTGCTTGCGTCTTGAGAAATGTAACACGAGACGTGAGCAAATCTCACATGAGTGCACGTCTGTCTCTTATTGGTTGTTTTTCTTCGGCCGTGGTGATTTCTCGCAATTCAAATTAGAGGCACAACATGAGGCCAGAGAAGGCTGCATGACTTTTTTTTGTTTGTTTTGACTTTCTCACGACCAATACTCCACAACTGCTCCTCTTTGGCTCTGTGCTCACAAACCACAATGATATTGTCCTACATTGTTTTTATTTCACCAAGATGTGGAACTGTTTGTGCTTATGCTGCTACGTGTGTGGTGTTGGAAGAGGAGCAACTTCACAACCCAGCCACACGAATACCCGGTTAAAACTCATCACTAGCTAGCCAGTGCGACGTAAGTAGCTTGTCGAGCCTGAATGTCCGACTACCCGCAGTAGGTGTCATGAGAGACACGTGAACATCCACCCAAGCGAAATATAAATTTATATATAAATTCTCAGTTTTGCTATACAATGTGAATTGATGAGCCACCGAATGCTAATCTTCCCTCACAAACTTAGCTCGAGCCTTGCTTCCAAATAAGTACATGTCAGCGTTAAATGGTCACCAGGCCCCTCACATTGGTCCCATTTACCGTCCGATGTGAGTGTCTCGCCCTCCATCCCGTAGACAGGGTGCAGAGGCGGTTTTGGCTGCCAAGCGAGTGTCTCCCATGGGTTGTCACGTGGCTCCTATCTCCCCCCCGCTCTCACTCTGCAGCTGGAGCTAGCTGGGCCAGATGCTACATGGCTGCACCACCCTCTGTCGCCCCTTCCCTCTTCCAGGAGAATGGTGCCCAGAGAGGAGGATGACAAACGCCTCTGCGTCCTCTTACTGACGGATTTGGACGACCTGACTCCAGCCCCACTCTGTTCCAACCGCCAGCGCAAGATGTTGACTTAATGGAAAAGGGGTTTGGCTGTTGATGGGCCCATATGCGTTTGTATCGGGGAAATATGGCAGGCCAGCGTGTCTGTGTATCACTGTGTATCTTGTGCGCCCAATAGCATTTGTGAGTGTTTCTTGTGTGTCTTTTCACGTAGCCCAGACTGCCTACATCCATCATGCCATGGTGCACTGGCAGAGAGCAGGACTCAGACAGCTTCACTAACACACGGTCAGTTAAATTGCCTGTTAAATTGTCTCGGTCTGTTGCTATCTTAGGTGTAGGTAAAAACACTGCACTTGAAGGCTGCACTTAATGGCAGAAATTGACAAGTCAATGCCAGTCAAAGAGGTGAGTGGGGGTAACATTACATTACAAAACACTGCAAGAGGGTGATCTGCACGACACTTCAAGGCTATTTTCAAGCATAATGTTGAATTTTATTTCATGTTGACCATTTCATCCCATTAAAGTGCAATTCCTCAATAAGATACACACAAAGCTGAGGCTGCTGAATTGTAGCCTATTCATCACCCGCCACTTTGCTCCTGTAATAATTAAAACAATCATTTCTGTGCAGCTCGTGTGACATTTCTCCCTATGCAACCAGATGGAAAATTAAGACTCATTCTTTTAACATTACACTTAATGGCTGGATTCCCCCTGTGTACCAGCGGAACAACTAGCAGAACCATTTTAAGGATAGTGACCTCTGTAAGGCGGGAAGTTAGTCAGCCTCATCTTATGATTAAGCAAATGGATACAAGTAATAAGAGAAAACCAATCTTGAAAAAAATTGGGGCCAACCTCAGAATTAGTTCAATTATACTACTTATACAAGCAAACGTTGATGTAATTAACAGACAAAACTTAAAATATTTTTTTCATAACATCCCCACGCACGCACACACACACACACACACACACACACACACACACACACACACACTTCTAGACATATAGTCATGCATTATTGATAGTGATTTCGCATAAATGTATTCCAAAATGACTTTATTATTCAATGGATGATGAGAGTAGTGATTCATGTGGCTCATCAGTGGATGACACAAGAGTGGGGTACAAGAGTTCTGAGAGGTTTTTGTTGACCTCAAAATTACTATAATTCACCCAAAGTAAAACAAGCGCCGGCTGTTATTTATGTATTTCATATTTATTTGTCAGACAATATGTATGATATCCAGCACACATTCACTTTTATGACTTAAGTGTATAGCTTAAAGAGCCCTATTAAAACCTTCCATAAATTCTGCCTGCAACATAAATACGGTCATCCTTTTCCCCATTGACACCACACCTCTCATAAATATAAGCATGTTCCACAAAGGAACCCTATAAGTAAAATATATTTTTGGAGCGTGTACTAAGTGTTGGAACAGCTAATTAGCTGGTTGTTAATTAAATTCAATCCAAGCAATTTATAACCATGACACATTTGAACTGTTACATAGCCATGTCAACAAGCTAGTAATCCTCTTGTCAATAATATTTTCTTGCATTTCTTAATTTTCAGTGCCCTTTGAATTTTGGATTGTAGCTGCATGTGGAAGGAAAAAAAACCTTGTAGCCAACCTAATGAAAATATTCATCTCAACAATATAGTCCATATCATAATTTATCGCTAGGCAGTGGTTTCTCTATTTGTAAATTCATACAAGATCATTTTTCTTCCCACGTCCATACCTTTAGTGGTATCCAGTTGGCCGCTAGGGGGCAGAAAAGCTCCATATGTGGCAACTGTGGCGCACAGTGAGTTTGGAGCGGACAATTGCTTCTGTCTCCCCGATTTTTGAGGTGATTTAGCAAAGTAAAAGTACAGAGCTCTTTTTTAATTCCATTTGCTGCTTGTATCAACCTGATAATTAACCAAACACAGTCTTCCAAGCTGTGATCTTTTTTTGAGGACTTTTTTTGTTATAGTACTTCATGTTCATCATAGAAACACAAAGACTGTAGCAAACAAACACAGCAAATTCACAGAAAGCCACTTGCTCAGCATTCCAGAGTTATTTTATTATTGATTGCTAGTTGAACCAGTGAATGTTGATTCTCAACATTATATCATTCAAACTCCATTTCTTTGGGCTCAAGAAGATTGTTTGTGACCGATCTTAAACATGTTTGTTGGATCTTCATGATGTGTCGAGGTTAAGAAGCCAAAGTGCAACCTCCTTGGTGGCTGAGCAGGAAGGGACTTTGCGGGGGTTTTCTGGCTTAATCGTGCCCCCATCTGCTCAACCATCTGAAGAAAATCTTTCAAAATGTTACAATGCATTTTGTAGGGGGCAATGTTTTTTTATGGCGTTACACTGCATATAGTTTGGATACTTAGTGCGGCATTTATGGGGGAAAAAAAACAAATGCAAATGCTGTTTTAGGTCATTCTGGTCCTCAACTACATCAGATGAAATTGTCACCCATACAGCATGATGAAGTTTGTTTCTATTTGTATAAATATTAACCGTACAAATATTCCAACACGCAGTGAGTGTTTCATCAAATAAAGAGAGATATCATGCAACTTTACTCCCACAATATGTCTTTATGGAGGCCTCATGTCGGACCAGTGCGCAGGAATTACACTAATGCAGGGTGACCGGGGCCCTTTCATGCGACAACCCCCACCCCCAAACCCCCCTGCTTCCACCCCCCAACAGCTGTCCCAAAATCAATACGCGTCAGAGAAGTATGAAAACAAACATCTACAATGCATGGATCCACTCCCTCGCACTTAGACAAATGAGCCTGCGATTGGAAAAGAAGTGGAAGGGTGAAGTATTGAACTTGAACCTGGCACCTCGTCAATGTCTGGAATTTACGGAGGTGGATTTGGGTCACACTGAAAAGTAAAAGTTGGAATAAAATGACAAGACAGAATGAAGTCCAACAACCACAAGAATAAAGTGGGAATATCACGTGACTATGGAAGTTGTAATATAATTCAAAGATTATGTCAATTATATGAGAAGGTACATCCACATATCATAGTTGTCATAAAAAAAACTTCAAAAATATCAGATAATTAAGCCATAATGTTACAACAATAATTTGTAATTCCTTTTTTTAAATATCAGAATAAAGTAATAATAGTCGCAATTTTTACTGAGATGTTACAAGGGAGGAAAGTCATAAACTTAGGTGAAAAAAGTTGCTAGATTTTAACCGTAAACTTAATTCTTTAATATCAGAACTTTGTATATGATAAATATAACTAAACCCTTGTAACATTGCATTCCGACATTATTCTTATAACATTTTGACTTCATTATCATAACATGCCACCTTCTCACGACTTTTTCCTCATGCTGCGATGTTTTGTTGTCACATTACTACTTTGTCGTGACATGACGATTTTCAGAAGAACGATTTACTTTTTTTGTTTTTTTTACTCATTTTCACGGTGGCCCAAATACTATCGGAATTGCCCTACCCATGATAGTCATGATAGTTAGTCTTATTTTGCAAATGTCAATAACACTTTTAAAAAGTAACAGTATCCTACTTCATTATCCCCATATGCAAAAGTGCCTCGGTTTGTGCAATGGTGGTGGTGGTGACGATGGTGACGATGGTGGAGGGGGGAGGGGGGGCTTTCTGTTGTGCACCAGCACATGAAGGAGAGAAGCCCTGCATCTGTTGGCTCCAATGTTAGTCTTAATTACTGGCCTTCATGTTCTCCGTGGCCCTCAACCGTCTTTAATTAAAACCTTGATTAGGGGGGAGGAGGTCCCGGGCAAGACTATTACCAGATGGGTTTCCAGCAATCATAATAAAGACTTTATCCGCTGATGCTGGCTGCCTGTGTGCGCCATATCAAAGCGCAGCGTAAAAAGGAGGTTGTTAATTACCACGGCGATTGCTTGTCTAATTAAGGTTCGCTTGTGATTAGATTTAGAAGTATATACAGCCTGCATGTGCGCACTTGCTATATGCTTTACACTGTATAGGCTGGGTGCGTGCACAGCGGGGTGCAGATCAATGGTGATGCGATGACCCGGAAATGTTTCTCGAGAGTTCTCCGTAATAAGCTCGAGGTGCACAGTGGTGCTGCATCATGTTGCCAAACATACACCTCAGTGAGATTTTACCCCCCGACCAATTTCCCACGAAATCACCGTTTTTTAAAAGAGGTCACACTTATGTCACGTTTAACGCCCTGGTGTCGGAACCTCTGCAGCTTTCTTTTTTTTCCAGACACAACAAACTGACGCGCAAAGCAATAACGCATCACGATGCACCCCGCAGAAATGCATCTTCGCGAGTTTGTATCGAGTACATTATGAATATAAATGTGCCCAAATAGGACTGCGGGAGACACCGTGAATGAACACGCGCGCCTTTTATATTCAAGACATCGAAACTTGCAACTAACAATCAGTTCAATTATCCTCAAGATATTTACTTCACCATCGGCTTTGTCATCCAATGAGAGGCAGAAAGGAAAGAAGCGGGAGAAGGAGGGAGCAAGGAGTGATTTCTTGCTGCACTATGTGCGTCCATTTTCCACACGGTTTGTCGTCGTTATTGCCTGATTTAGTGTGTTGCTTTTGCGCCGCCCCGTTTTTTTTTCATGCACGTGTAGTAACACTGCATCCATTTATACGTATCACACAGACGTGCGCTAACGTTGTCACATTCTTTTAAAGACCGCCTGCGCGTAATCATTTGTACTTGTTTGTAGTCGTACGCACGAAAATAATAGAGCTGGCTGCACTGGCCCACGGTAACGTCACACAAACGGCATTTTTGGCTGTTTTTGTGCGTGAGAATTGTTTAACTTTATTTTATACGTTCCTCTCCTTTCCCCCTAGTTTTGTGCTGAAAATGTCCCCGATCACCCAAAACATTTTTTGTACGCATGAACTTGCCTTAGACAGTAGAATCGTCCAAATTCCTCAGTTTTTCTCACTAAATTGCACTCTACTCAGACTAATAGGATACCGTTTTTTCCCAGCATTATGCACGAAAATGTCTGTCGTGGCGGATGGGTACGATCACCTACTATCCCCCTTCCCTCGAGGTGCTCCTCTACAGCGGGTGCTGCGGTCTATACAAGTCGCAGTAAAGTGCGCAAGAGTGTGCAGGTAACACACATTAAAGGAGTGAAGACTATTTTCCCGCCCCCTCCAATGAGGGAGAGGAGGGGGGTAAAAAAGCAGTAGACTGATATCTTTACAAATGCCATCTGGTCACCTGTCACTCGCTGTGCTTGTTGAATCGTGTGGAATTGAACCACCATGCCTTTTATTTAATCATAATGTCCATCATAGTGTGCAACATCCATTAGTAGGTAAAGTCGCTGCTCATATTTCCTTTCGCAATTTGCTCTCAGTACAAGATCAAATGCAAATTTTAATACATACATATATCTGGTTTCAACCCAGCATCGTGTAACCTGTGCCCGGGGGATAGTGCATCAGGACCACAACTACCCTTCCGTGTGTTGGCTATATCGCACACCATGAATTACACACAAGAATGAACAACCTCAGCTTTATTCACTAAAGTCATCCAGCTCGAGTAATAGGGGGAAGCCCTCCGTGCAGACTGAGCTCCAAGCTTCTGACAGGTGACTTAAACGTGGAAAAAAAAAAAAAAAGAAGATACTAAAAAGGGTTAAAACCGGGTCAAAGCATTCGGGACATGCAGAATTATGAAATAGCTAACATTCTGCCTTTTCAAAGACGATGCTTGGTTTGGAATGGCAGTGAATTTTCAATTGATGCACAATAGTTGATGACTGCCGATGTGCATTTGCCAAACTCTCATTTCCGTATAAGGAAATCAGCGAATGGCATAATTTGATTGTACGGGCTTTCTTAACAGAGTTTCGTTGAGTTTAGAAAAAGTTCGAGTCCTAGGTGTTGACGTTATTTAATCCAAAAGTAAAGCTTTAAAAAATGACATATAGGTTAACAAACAACATGGCTGATGTGAAAGAGTATTTCTATTTATTTTTGGGCTATGTAAACATATGCTTGAATTATAGTACATTTCTCCACTGGCTAAGTTTCATGTGTGAAAACTCAAAGCCCTTAGATCACATTTTAAGTATGTTTTTCTTATATAAAATGTGACTGGTCAACAACGGCTCTTGGGGTATATGATGGAGTCTATTTGTTTATATTATTTGCTGTCCAAATGAAGGCTGGATGTGACTTGAAGCGCATTTGTATAGAGAGGCTCATGTGTGACGGTGCTGGGCACAGGCCAACGCCCTTTAGCTGACGCGCAATTTAGCTCGCCGGGCGTAATTAAGCAGAGCGAAGTGTGTGTTACACTTTTATTTTTTGAAAGGCTCAATACGCTTCCATTAAACGTTATTAAAGCGCGGTGAGTGACGAGCTCCCATTTGTCTTGTCAGGACATCTGACAAGCTCGTTAGCTCCCATTTTCCCCTGTCAACTCACGGCGCGACACGGACACTGACTTCTTCAGCCACTCGTGGCCGCGGAGACTGACGAATGCGCAGAGGAACAAAGAGAGAGAGAGCGAGAGAGAGAGAGAGAGAGAGAGAGAGAGAGAGAGAGAGAGAGAGAGAGAGAGAGAGAGAGAGAAGAAAGGGAAATCACAGTAAAATGCAAACATACGTGGCAGGTGTCAGTCATGCTTTTATATATATATATATAAATCCAGATCTGTCATTCTTTAATTAATCAAATTTAAAGGCTCGTGGGTCTACCGTTTGAGCTCGTGCGCATCCGAGGTGCCGCCCATTGGAATTGTCATGCATATATGTGATTAAAATAAGGAGATCTTATTATTATTTTGGGGAAAGAAAAAAAAACGAGGAGGTGGGGGTGACACTTAATGGCATGGCATCTTTCCGCTCGCTGCACTTTCAGATGCAATCGTAGATCGAAGTCAGCCTTGTCACGTTGAGCCAAAGTGAATTCCTAACATCCAGGACGTGGCTGTCTACTCCGGACAAATTGCATCCAATCACCCCGGGGGAATTCGGCTAATGTCTCCATCCAGGGCCGCGGGAGAGGGGAGGGAAAACAAATCAAACCGCACACTGCAGAGCGTGGAGGGGCTTATTAAAACATTTCACACACGGGGAGAGAGAGATAGTCAGGGTGTGTGTGTGCAGGAGGTAATTAGGCAATACATGCTCGGGACACTGTCTTAAATTGAATATATTAGTGGAACGCATTGCACACTACAAGCATGCCTCTTATTCGGAGAAGCAAGCAGCAGCAACAGGCCTTCAAAGCAAAAGACTGAAAACATGTTATCGCCATATTTAACAACAGAAATTGACTGCAAGTGAATATATGACCAGTTGATATCGTTCATACGCTGCCATTATATTTTTGTCAGTGTTCATCAGAACCTCTAAAGTTGATCAGGTTCTTTCATTTTGACTTCCAAGTTGTCCGGTTTCAATATCATTTCCCTATCAGAACTCACTTCAGAATGACTTTCATGGTCGAATTGTCACAGGCAAGTGAGATTTTGACATTCTTAACTATAACACATAGTGTACAAGATTAGTCACCACTGCAAATAAAACTAAATAATAATAAAAAAATAAACTGCTCAACCTTTGACCTATCTGACATACAGTAATGGAAGAAGAACAGTCAATTGTGTATTGCTGGAATTAATAGGTGGTGTGTGTCTATAGTGCATCAGGTTCAAATGAACATAGGCCTATAACAATTTTCTATTACAGTCAGGAATCTTGACGTTCCATTTCCACTTCATCACTGCCACCTATGTTGTGGCATCACAGAAAGCCAAAGAAAAAGCACAACACTTGGTGTTAACCCATGAGACATTCCCTGAAGTCTCACGACATTTGCCAACATTTCATGTAATCATGCATGAAGGTTGAGCCTTTTGGACTTTTTTTTCTCCAGAATATTATGGTTGAATCCCGTAATTTGAATTTTAAGCTACAGTGGTACTGTACATCAATTTACGAGTGATTAGATTTACGGGTATTTTGAGGTACGAGCTGTCGGCTGATTTATTTTTTGTCTTGATTTGGGAGCGAAAGTGAAAGTCATTTTTCTTTTGCATTTTGCCCTTTCTTGTCACTCTTACTCGAAGTTAAGAAAACAAAGAGTGAGGAAAATTCTGGTAGCGTAATGCTAACAAGCAATGCAAAATGGTGTCGACGTGCTAACTAAACTAGTTCAATCTCACTGGAGCTAAAGCGAATGATCTGAAAACAAAGGGTGCAGCAACACATGTAGACAGACAGCACATCAACATTCACAGGTGTATGTTATGTATCCACTAGAAAGACCAATATTACTTAAGCTTACTAAGTCAGTCAGTTGTGAAACTTGTCTTCATGGATAATGGTTGTCTATATTATATTGCTTCCAGGTAGCTAGCTTGAACGGTGGCTCGAAGAACTTCTGATGGGCCGATAGCACCCGCTAGCCGTGGTGTAGCGCCATGCATGAATAAAAACATTTTTGGGCCACTCAGTGTGGTCGCTGGCCGCCAAGTTGCCCATAACTGAGATAGATTTTTTGAGTGTTTTTTTAGAATAGTCACAAAACTAATTATCCTCATCATTAAGGGCATCAGTAAGAGTTTTTAAAAAACAACAACAACAATAAAAGACACAATTAATCGCTGGCAGCGTCCATCATTACGTAATTTGTTTCAGAGCCATGCGCGTCAATCAACAACGGCAGCGCGCACAGTCCGAAGGCCTTGCTCGTGCACGCCCGTATAAGTGGTCACCGTGGAGACAGGGAAGGACATGTGCCATAGCTGTAAAATAGTAACCGTAAAGGCCTGCTTCCCATAAAACAATGAATGTAAGCGTGCTTTTAGGAAGGGTTGGCGGTGCGCAGCCGTGGTGACGGACGAGGGAGAATGGCAGTGGACAGATTTGCGTTCACGCCTGATCAGCTCATGGAGAGCGGGCGAGGGTAGGATGGGGCGGGGATGGGGCGGGGTGCAGGGAAAGGCTGCACCTGGCTTCCACCGCTGCAGCCCGTCTCTGTTTATTGACAGCCTGATAAGCACAGGGCGGGAGGCTGGAGGGGCGGAGGGTGGAGGGCGACCCGTGCGGTTTCCAGCGTGGATGTCGAGCACCCTGCTGCGTTGCACGGTACCGCCGCTCCTAATGGACGTCCCAGCAAATAATAATAATGGAGCTGGCAGACCAGACTTGACCGGCCAGTACCTGTCTGCGCGCCGCCCCCGATGTGTGTCCTCTTCCTGGGAGACGGACGGTCGTCACGGTTGTCCATTTACACGCCACCTTGTTCAAATTGACACAAAACACGTCAGCTTGTGAAAGGCTTTTAGCCTCTCTCGCTAAAAGCCAGGGTCCTATTACAGGACCAGTTTATGCTGCACGGCAAAAAGGCAAAAAAGAGGGGAAAGAAATCACCTGAGTCATCTGAAATACATGTTTATGATGACTTGACACCTGTACTCTACACACTTGTTGCATACCGAGCATGCGCCAATACACCCATCTGTACACCCTGAGCAGAGATTTTGAAAAAAGTACTTGAGGTTCGGTTGCACATAATCCAAATGTGTGAAACTAACATATACCATTTGTTTGTTTTTGATAAACAGGCGAAATGACATAGGTTTAAGGCGTTTTAATCACTTGCAGCCGATGTACATGTTCAAATTCAGTGAACCCAATTAATTTTTTTCAATATATTAAGTCATTTAGATGGACAGAATAAGAATGTACAGATGCAAACATGTATACGGTGTGACAATTTAATCTCCCTCATGGCGGGAAGGTGTCTGTCTGTCTGACTCTTTTTTTTCTCTCGATCTCAACAAATTATCGTTTTGTTCCTCTCTATTTAATTTGTATTTCCATCCATCCATCCATCCATCCATCCATCCATCCATCCATCATCCATACATACGTACATCATACATACATGTATACATAAAGTACATCAAGCCAGCCCCCAAAAAAACAAATATGGGTGGGATCTATCTATCTATCTATCTATCTATCTATCTATCTATCTATCTATCTATCTATCTATCTATCTATCTATCTATCTATCTATCTATCTATCTATCTATCTATCTATCTATCTATCCTTTCGTCCGTCTGTTCGTCTGTCTGATTGGCTTACAGGATCCAATGTTTTTTCATAAATATTTATAGCTGTACATAGATGGAAATAACAATAAAAACAGCCATCGTACATTTGTGCGTTTTCTGGGGCACAGCTATTATTATTATTATTATTAATATTATTATTATTATTATTATATTTGTTTTTTTATGTTTGCAAATCTTTTGCCCGTGTCCTCTCAAACTACACACCCCCATAAAGCTTATTTTTCTCCAATGTGCGCTGCTCAATAAATGTCAAAAATTCCATTTATCTCCATTGGTATTTCGAGACGTAACCATTTAAAGTAACGAACCGGATACCATCTTGTTCCAGCAGAGTGATTTGTGCAGGGTCCCACCCACGGGCCACGCTACCTCAGCGGAGCACTTCCCCATTCTCTTCGCCCGGTGTCCCAGCCGAGTCGTGACGTGACGTCCCGCCGCAGCCAATCACAGGAAACCTCGGCCTGATGCTGACGAGAAAGTTGCTGCTCTGAGGCTCACTTTTTTTTCCTCCCACCTTGCCACTCTATCTCAGTGACATTTCCACTCGTCCACGGATCTAAACTTGAGCACGTTTGGTCTATCGGAGGTCCACGCTGGAAACAACGCGGGGTGGGAAAAGAAGAAGCGACTTCACACAGACAGGATTCCGCCTATAGTCACATCTGTTGTTTGTCATCCGGTGAGTTTAATCTTACCTTCAAATTCAAGCGGTTGTTGTCGTTTTCAATGTTCTCTCTTTCACTCACTTCGTGATATTTTTCAAATAAAGATCGTCGATTGGCGTTTCAATGTCCGTCATGGGCCACACAAAAAAAGCGAGTAAGTAGTTGCATTCACCCAGGAATTAGACGGGTATCGCTCCTTGCATGCAGGCGCTCGTCAACTTGCGGCTGTAAGACAACCTGGAAACGCTTAAAAAAAAAAAAGTACATGCAGTTTGTGTTTCCCAAAAGACACACGTGCCACAGCAAAAGTCAACATCACTGAAGAAGGTCTTCATTGGTCAAGTCAGGTCGACTAGTGGCTGCAAGCATGTCCAGCCTGCAGTATTCGTGTGGTTAGACTGTGAGACTTTGTCAGGTTACTTCAGCGTTTGCTCCTGTCACGCGTGGTGCTGTGACATTCGCCCGCCTGCCTTTTGCCAGGAGAAAGCTTCTGCATGTGGACACACGACAGTTTTGAATTCTAAAAATAAATACATTAATAATAATAATAATAATGATAATAGTTGATGTGTTGTGCTTTGTTATTCACCACGCCAAACGAATTCCATGAACAGAAAGTCTCCCCAACATAGCAGATGATTTGGCTGTAATATTGTTCCTCCAACCTAATTAGTCATTGTTAACGAGCAGATGTCTTCGTGAAAGCTTCCATAGAATTCACAAATAACAATGCAATGATTGACAGGTCATTGGAGCAAACACACACATTTAAATGGCCATTTCCGAAGTTGATTGTTTTGAATTTGTTATAGTATGTATTCGTTAATAATAAGAATATTCATAATACTATAATGATAATGTATATAAAGAAATACATAGAAATAAAACATCTGAACGAAACATTTGTCCATTTTATTAATTATCTGCCTAAAACTCAGCAAATGTAATAATATTAATATCCATAGTAATTATTCATTTTTATGATACATTGCATATCTATTATAATATATTAGATTGAAAATTAAATATTGGTGACATTTCGTTTGCAGTTCCTCCTCGTGGCTCCTGTCGCACTTTTTTTCCGGTTGATCTTGAATGTAAAAACAATTATCGTCATCGGACTTTCCAAACTGTCGTTTGACTCATCAATTTCGATGACGGTCCACCGAAATAATTTCTTTTGTACGTTATAAATTTGTCGAAAAGTGTTCACACAACCTCTGTTAAGATTGATTAACGATGCAGTATACGACATCCCCGAAAATCCATTCATTCTTTCTTCTTTTGGTGTCTTGCTTTTATTTGAATTTATTTGAAAAGTTTCCAGATGGAGGCGCAAAAAGCACATTGCCCGTGGGGGGAAATAGCGCCAGATTAGGCTTTCTTTTCAAGGCTTGACATTAGTTGCTAATCCGAATTGGGCTAATTGCTTTCCCAACATCAACCCATACAAGACCCCCCGCTCCCCCATTCTCCCCCTCCTCACCTCTCCATTTGCTGCCCCACCAATTTACCTCAGTACATGTAGGAAATATTATGCTCACACTGTGCTAAGCAGGCGGAGGCCCTATTGGCATGCAAGGTCTCTGCAGGGAGAGAAAGCGAGAGAGGAGACAGGGAATTAGCCAGTGGGGAGGATTTACAGCTTAACCAGGAGAAATCAATAACATGAGGTATTGTTTCCAAGGAAAACTACTTGACACACTAATGTGGGAGTGTGCGTGTGTGCGTGTGTGCGTGTGTGCGTGTGTGCGTGTGTGCGTGTGTGTGTGTGCGTGCGTGTCTTTGTCAGGGAGGAAGGTTAATAGACGACTGAGTTTTTGACAGCTGCAGCCTTGTGACCACTGAGCCGCAAGAACACCTCGCACCGCGAAGGCAGACTATTATTGTTTTGGGATGAATCTTGACATCAGAACATGAAATACAATGGCAACTAAAGCTAGCGCCGTCTTTGTCATGTACCGTCTCCTGATTACCGTAGCACATTAAGGTTCCGTTTGGATTGGTTACAGTTTGTTCTATTATTGTAGCAGCGAGGGAAGTCTCTTTCTCTTCAACTCCTCTTCAGTATTAGATATAAAAGCAGAGCCACACTAACAGGTGTAAGATAACATCATGTAATCGCAGTTACCACCGTATTTCAAGAAAAAACTCTGCGATGCCGTGTAGTTATATATATATATATATATATATATATAATGCCGTGTAGTTATATATATATATAGTTAGATACAGTTATATATATAACAATATACTCTACAAGTATATTGTTAAATCTCTTTGACGATATCGTTGTCCAAAGAAACCAGTGCTCCAAACATTCCTTTTAAGGTCTTCTTGTTAGATTGTCACACAGCAAAAATTTCGAACCAAATGTGTTTTTCTTAATTGTTTTTTTTACTTCTGTAAATCATATCTGCATATATTTTTTATTGATCTGCCTTTCTCAAGGTTGCTCTCATAGGCCACCTCGGTTTTTTTGTCATTCAGGAGTTATGATACATTTTTGAAAACAGCAATACAGTATAGCAATTTCTTCTTCTTTATATTATTATTATTATTATTATTATTATTATTATTATTATTATTATTATTATTATATTTTTATCTATTGGAGTTTCTTTGCAATTTCATTTGTTTTAAAATTGCATATCGGGCCAGTATGTGGCCCGCGAGCCGTCGGTCCCCAACCCCTGCTGAACCCTTTGGTCCAACAGGCGATCCATTCCGAATCCAATCAAATGCCAAGCAATCCTGAATTGTGGTAAACAAATCTCTCAAGGACAATGCTGATGTCATTTCCCAGCATTCATCTAGTATGATTTTTTTAAATGCTGCTCTTGTTTCTCTATATTAGTTATTATTGGGGCATACGTCGTACATGTTTGACTAATCGCTATACTGTATACCCAAAAAGGAAAAAAAGGCTATTTAATCCTAGCATTGATTTTTAAACAGGTAAGGATGACATGGATAACATATGCTCATTAGTGTATGTTCACTGCAAATTGTTTTCAAATATAAAAATAAGTGATTTTTCTTTCTTTCTTAAAATTCTCCAATTATAATACAATAAAGAAATCAGTGTAGATTGAAAGCCATGTGTGCACAGATTTCCAGAAATAGGGTGTGTGTCTGTGTGTAGGGGTGGGGTGGGACGGTGGGGGCTTGTTGCATGGGCCTACTCTTGAGCCACCAGTCCAAGTGAGGAGAAACAAGGCAGCAAAAGGAAAGAAGCACCATGAATGTGCTCGTTTAGTTTACGGCTTGTTTGATGAAGGGGAATTGGCCAAAGTGTTGTTCCTCGCTGCGGGACCCTCACAGTGACAGTTTGGAGCCGCTCCTCTCAGCTCATTATCTCGCCGGCCCACTGAGGGCCCCCATTCAGGCAAAACTCTCTCTCTCTCTCTCTCTCTCTCTCTCTCTCTCTCTCTCTCTCTGCCTGTCTGCTCTGCTCTCTCTCTCTCTCTCTCTCTCTCTCTCTCTCTCTCTCTCTCTCTCTCTCTCTGGCAGGGTCGTTTGTCTCCTCATTGAAGGCAGTCCGGAATGTGATGGTTGTTAGGCAGCCCTTTTTCACTTCCAAAGTGTTTTATTGATGAGCGCTGACTTCTCCCACTTTTTCACACGTCAAAGAAAGTCAAGTGTAGGCCTCCATGACTTCATTTCATCATGGCATCCCACCCTCCTCTTCCCAAAAAGGAACATTTTCTCCCTTCCCCCTCCTGCATGCAAACCCTTTTGCGCACGCACCCCCTCTTTGCTGCATGCAACTCTTCCTCTTAGGGTCCCCCCCTCCGCCATTTTGGGCGCAGAGGGGTTGCTTTTGGGGTGCGATGAGGTGTACCCTAATAAGGCTGCCATTCACCCAGCGCCGTTTTATTATCAGGGAGCGTGTGGCCATGGCTACACACTCATTTGCTCCACTTTTATTTACGCGTGCTATTTGCTGCACGTCAGGCCGCCGGAGTGACGTCGGCCTTTGCCGAGCAAATGTGTCCATAAAAAGCAGCCGAGCTTGCCTAAAGGCTGCGCTCTTTACGCACGGGTCCTCTTGTTGACAGCAGGGGAGGAGGAGGAGGAGGTGGCTGGGTGCGTTATGGGGGGGAGCGAGGGGGTTAACCCAAAAGAATCAACAAAAGCACGTGGTGGATATGTATTGGGTGCCTTCTTTCGCACTAGGATCTAAAAAAATGCAATACGTGCAAGATGTGACTTATAAAGCACGTTCCTCCATTGGGAAAAATGAATTCATTTTAGTTTTCGCGTTTGAATGTAAATGATACATTTGGAGGTTACATGTTAAATGCGGATCTTACAGTTCAAGCAAGGAATTAGAAAAACAGGTTTGACACTACATTAAAAATATATGCGTGAAAAATTAAAGGTCCTAAAGTTTCCAAACTAATTTCTTTGGCTTGTACGACAGCAGGGTAACCGCTTAGGGGTCCGATTCAGCAGGACAATATTGAACTTCTGAAGCACCTTTATTTATTTATTTTGGAGTAAACAAAGTGTCCTTACAAAAACATGTAAATAAATTGTAGACTAAACTAATTAAAATATGCAACGCTTTAAGTTTGAATTATCATTCAACGTATTGTATTCAAGGCATTATTCAATAGTTAAGACAACTGTCAAAATTGATTGCAATATATTACAACAATGAAAGGTCATAAAATGCAACCTGTCCAGATTTTACATGCTACAGTCACAATTTGGTGAAATGCATGATAAAAAAAAAAACAACAAAAGTAGATGGCACAACTCTTAACTTTAATACGTTTCGCGGACACAGACAGACACTCGAGCACGTTATTCAACGGCTGTCACTTGCTCCATAATGTCACTAGAATGTATGGAGTGTAAAATGGAGTGATGTAGTCTGTGCAACATTCAGACAATTATGAATCTTATTTTTTGTCATGATAATGCATCTTTAATTTTTTCGTACACTTTTTTTTTTAACATTATAAGAAATATACAAATGCCCCCATTGCCGGACAAACATCTTGCTTTGATGTTTGTAGTCTACTAATTTCTTCTCACAGTTGATCGCACCGTCCTTTCATCCCATCAGATTCCTCATGGACTTAATAATAATTCACCATTGCTTTTGCTTCCTGGACAGGATGATGACGTAATGCCTTGATTTTTAAAAATCTTATTTCATTTTATGTTTGTATTGTACACTTGTGTAGTTCCCTCTTGTGCACTTCCGTGGCCGAGATGCCCCCTTACGCACACGCGCACACACGACGTGGACCCAACTGGCTCTGCTTAAGCAGTGTCCCACTTCCTTTTTTTTTTTTTCAATATTCAGCAAGTGAACGCATCGTCCCATTTGCATGCACGGGTCTGATTAGAGGGGTTTGAGGGGAGTGGGGGGTGAGGAAAAAGGGGGGGCCTATCCCTCTTTTTTTCCTCTCACTGTGACTCGGCCCAGTTTCCCGCTTTTGGCTGTGGCGCAGGGGTGGGGGTAGTGGTGGGGTGGGTTGATGTTTATGTGTGTGTGTGAGTAAGGGGGTGAGGGGGGTGATGATGACAGAGGTCGGGTCGCGCTAATGGGCCAGTGAAGAGCGGCGGAGCAGGAGGAAGGAGCACATACATTAATACACTTGTTCTCCCTTCTCCAATCAGCATAGGTGTGTTCATTCTTTCTTTTAGCCCGCACCTCCTCCTCCTCCTTCCTCCACGACTCCCCCGTCCTCTCTCTCTCTCTCTCTCTCTCTCTCTCTCTCTCTCTCTCTCTCTCTCTCTCTCTCTCTCTCTCTCTCTCTCTCTCTCTCTCTCTCTCTCTCTCTCTCTCTCTCTCTCCCCCTCGCTTCCCCACTCTCTCTTGCCCACCCTCTCATTCGCTCTCTCCCACGCCAGCGCACATCCACGCCAAACTCGCTGCGTTCTGACATTTGAGTTCACTGTCAATCTCTGTCTGCTTCGCAGGGATATCCCCTCCGTCTCCTTCTCCTCTCCAGCACCCTTTTGGAAACTAATTTTTTTTCACCCGACTTTCACTTCCAAGAGAGAAGACCGGTTATCATCGTGGGTGTTTTTCCCCCCCTTATTTTTTTTTCTTTCTCTGTGTGGGCCGCGGACAAACAGGCTGCATAGTTTGGATTTGACAGCGACAGGATGCCCCAAAAAGGTGAGTTTATTTTTTGAATGCCCTTTATCTCTTCCTCACTCCTAAAAGCATGTTTATGTTTCTTTGAGTAATGTTTAATAGTCATTTAGTTTCTAGATTAACTTTGCGAGGGTTTCAGGCGCACCATATCGCCTTTTACTTTTTTTTTAACCAATTCAACCTGCTCCATTTTGCCATATTTCGAAGGGAATAAAAAAAGCCACGTTGGGCCAGGCCAGTGATCAACGTGGAGAATTGGGCGCAATGACCCGTTGAGAAAAGGCGTCAAATTGATTCATGCCGACCACTCAGCCAAGAGTTTACTTGCAGAAAAAAGGGCAGCAGAGGCCCCCTTTAGACTAATTAACCACAAAAATAAAATTCCTGAAAATATTGTTTTATTTGCAAACTTCATTTCTAATCAAATTAAAAACGTCCATTTTAAGATTTTTAATGAACATTTGCAGCAAATATTGTCACTGTGACAGAGCAATCACGACTATGTGCACTTTTATTTAAATAGTAGTTACATTGATGCAGTCAAAAATAAACATAAGTAGCTGCTAAGACAAATTCGTTTATTTGGCGTATTTCCCAAATAAAAAGTTTCACAATTACTGCAATCTGCAATAATAAATATAACTATTAAAAAGGCAGTCAAACGCATTTTCTACTAAAAAGCCTGCTTTCCCATCATGGTTTTTACAGGAGGCACCTGCCTGTGAAAGCAGTGTGTTTCACACTTTACAGCCTGAAGCCACTTGCAAAAAAACAAACAACTGAGGCCGGCGTCCGTGCACTTTCCGTCCGTGTGTGTGCGTCTGTGTACGTGTGTGCGCGCGCGCGCGCGTGTGTGTGTGTGTGATAATGTAATCATATTGAATTAAGACATCGTTGTTCCGGATTAGCGCGGCAAAAGAAATGCAGATTAGATGGTATAGTTCACCCCGGGAACAACAACGTTTGAGCTTTCGACCTTAAATAAATGATTAACCACATGCGCCATACAAGCTTCAAGGCTCCTTGTCCTTCACTAAAAGAAGTTTTTTTGGGGGGCTATATTTTTGATAAGCATTTTAGATGAGTTATGACCGCATTTGATAACATTTCGCGTTGTTTTCAACGTGCTCGTGTGTGATGGAATTTTCAATGTGATTAATGACTGAGCAAGTGCAGCCGGCTTGCTATGAGGCCATTTTATTCGTGACCACAACACCACTCTGCATGAAGAAAAAAACTTCTCCCTCATTGCCCCCCCCCTCACCCCCACTTTTTTTTCCCTTATTTGTCCCCCCCAAATGAAAAGCTTCTTCTAATGCATTTGTCTTTCCCCAATTGAGCGCCCTACTGCGCTCTTGTGTTCTTGGACGCGCTTTACAACCGCCACCAAACAAACGCCACCAAATATTGAACCGCGAGAAATAATTCTGTTTCTTCTATTTGCAATTTAAAAAAACTCACCAAACAAAAACAGCATTCACACTGTGGTTACACCGGGGTCACGGTCGCATGTGTGTGAGAGAATGTGTGTGTGTGTGAATGGTCCCGAAGGGGGTTGGATGCGTGCCTCCGGCTCTTTGTATTAATGTGAACTTGTTGGTGTGTTTAGTTGGGAAGCTATGCGTGTTTGTAGCGGCCTAGGCCGAGCTGTCGCCCCGGGTTTGAGGGAGCCTCTGAGGGGCTGCATTGTTGATGACTGGACACCCCCCCCCCCCATCTCGAGCCTGGCCGCTTTATGTTCTAGCACTGTCAATGCACACTTTGAGGGTGGAATGAAGTTAGTAAAAACAAAAAATAACAAAATAGAAACCCTTAGGGTGTCAAACTCAAGGCCTTTGGGCCCGTCACAGCCTGGAAGTAATACGCATTTAGATGTGATTTTTTTTTACAATCAAATGTCTTATGAAAAAAAAAACTATTTGGACGACAGATGTAAATTTGGATGTCTTCATCAGCCATTGACTCCTGCATTCAAAACGATGAGTCGGTGAAAAAAAAGCCTCGAATCTGAATGAGGGGAAAGTACGAGCGTCGTGCTTTCCCAAGTGAAGGTGTGGCCGGGGTGAAAAGGAGTTTGACACTTTGAATGAAATGAGGGGGCACTTATACTACATCAGTATAGCTTTGGCTGTGCTAATGTCTTGTTTTGCTCTGTCCTATAGGGAGGCATTAAGTAGTGAAAACGGCAGATGATTGACTAGATTGTAATACAGTGGACAGTCAACTCTGTTTCCAGGCAAGTTTAATATACAAAAATACAAATATTCAACACAAACGAGGCTGCTAAACTGCACTAAATAATTGCCAGAAACAATTAAAATAACAAGGAAGGAGATGATTTTTAAAAAAGTGTGTATTTAGAAAATATGTTATGTGTGTGTGTGTGAGAGTGTATGTGTGTTTAATGTGATACTAATCTGTTTTTATGATCTTCCATGTGACACTTAGAGTACCACAATCAAGCCACGTGGGAATCTGGCGTTGCTTCAATGATGCAAAACAGTAAGTTTTGTTTTTTAAATTCTTTATTTGCTGTTTTAATTGTGAGTGTTTGCATGGCAGAAGAAACGCACCCTGACATTACGGCCTTGGTTGTTATGGTGCATAAATTAAAAAAAAGAGTGTTTGCATGACTGACAAGGGACGTATATTGTCATTTATTTGACAGCCATTTCATGCTGTTATTGTTATTATTTCTTGCAATGAAAGTTATTATTGAACAAGAAGGAGAAAGTGGGGGTGGGCTATTTTCTTTCTGCTTGAGTTGCTATTAAATAATTGCACAGGCGCCTGCATTAGCGTTAACGCCGTCTGCGGCTACGCTTGCATGAAACATGAGTGCGAAGGAAGAATTTCTTTATGCAAATGAGCGCATCATTTCCAACTCGCACGCACAACATACACACGTGGCTAAACCGGAAGTTGCGCCTTCTTCAAGTCGGGCCCTTGTGCGTTGAATGCTGTCTAATTCCTGGTGACAAACAACAAGCAAAAAAGGTTAAACATGAACGTTTTCTCTCTTGCTGCTGGACAAGAGGTGTATGACATCTGTGATGAAGGTGTGTGCAATAACTTTATTACATTACATCCTCCATATGCACTCGTGTATGTGCTGTAATGTGTGCGCCCAAAAAAAAAAAGAAAAGGTTTGGATGTGAGGAGCGATGTGAGGAGCGGCGGGGGGAGAACAAGGAGTGTTGCCTATGTATGCATAACGATTCGCTCTTTTACGCACGGACCAATATGGCTTTGGCGCGTGATGTCTGCCGCGAGGGGGGTCTTCCACGGGCCTACGGGTTGTCCAGAGGTCGCGCCGGGCCTCGCTGGTCTTTTGTGCCTAATAACTCCTGGGTGTACATGGCGGGGGACGTCCAAAACGACACCATATGCTTTGCCGCAATAGACTGCACGGCGCGTAATCAGCGCCAGCGGGCACTTGGGGGAATTGAGCCCTGATTAAGACTTACGTGACAGCTTTTATCGATCCGAAGTGTTTTTCTTCGGATGATTTATGTGAAATTATGACATCGGTGAAGGCGCCGTAACGCGGCCTAACAAGTCCGTTAATTCCGCCTAATCCTGGAATTAGCAATGAGCAAGACGGATGATAGTGGATTTAGCATCAATCACATCCACGCATGATGGAAGATTATTACACGAAGCGGGCAAAAGGGGATGCGGGCTCTTTTTTTCAAGCCTGTCGAGAAACACACAAACATGGCTGCATGTGTGCATTTGTTGTCAAATACAAACAGGGGATGCGAAGAGCAGAGAGGGGAGGGGCGGGAGGGGGTTAAGGAAAAAAAAAACACTACATGTCACTTTTAATATGTTAAGAATCCAGGCGCGCCTTCGTTTGTGTGACCGCGCGCAGCCCCCCACCCTCAGGCCACCTTAAAAGCAAAGTCTCCCCTCGGAGGGTAAACGAGTAGCGTCCAATTGGGTCTGAGTGATATCCAAATGCAGACAGAAAGGGTCGTTTTTATCATGCTACTATTTGTCGTGACGATGCGATTTCGCAGCGCGGGAGCCGTGTCACAAAGTGACGTGGCTGCCACAAAGTGCTCCAACTGATCTTTTCAATTAGCCTCCCGTGCATGATCCGAGGCGACTTCCGCCCATTCCCAGAAATTAAGCTCAAACTTGACGTGCGGCGAGCTTTATTTTCAAGACAAATGTCAGCCAGGCTCATCATATTTGCTTCCCCCCCTCGTCTATATTTGGAGCTTATTTATTGCTAAGGAGCCCTGGCTCCACGAGTCAATGTAGCGGGAGGCAGCGCAGAGGAAAGAAGGCAGCAGGCGCTGACACGGAGCGCGGGGCGGCCACTCGCGGGAGTCCACGCTCCCTTTCGGCTTCAGGTTTGCGCGGCTCCCAACTATTTCCACATCCTTGACAACCAGACATTTCATCCGTAACACGATTTTTTTAAAAATACTTTTGCATGCTTTTGGACTTGTAACTTTGATACGACAGCATATTGAACCCGATATTTTCATTTTACTGTCAGGGATGGAAAACGGTGCCGATGTTATTACGCTGGGCGGCTTTATTGTGCTGTTTGCAAGGCAACATGTGCATGTTTTTTTTAAAGGCAGAGTCGCGCACAACAGACGCCGTTAATGCATTATAATTTACTACCTTTATTTGTGTTGCGAGAATGAACTGAGTTTTTTTGTCGTTCTCCATGCTCGGTGTTTAAAAAAAAAGAAAAAAGTGTGATCGGCCTCTCGTGTGCCCACGTAGGTCACAGCGGCGTCAACCAGCTCGGTGGTGTGTTCGTCAACGGCAGACCGCTGCCCGACTCCACCAGGCAGAAAATCGTAGAACTCGCCCACAGCGGTGCTCGACCCTGCGACATCTCCAGGATACTACAGGTGGGCAACTCGCTCCCGTAGAATTCGTTTCCTTTTTAATTTTTTTTAATTTTACTTTTAATTTTTGATATTTTTATTTTTTTATTTTTTATTTTTTTACATTTTAGCCTCAAAGCAGCTTGTACGCAGGCAGTGCGTACACGCGAGCGTTATGCTATTCTTTGGACACTGGAGAAAGGAGAGGAAGATAAAAAAAAAAGACATGCCTGCTCAGAAAAAAAAATAGATTTATTATAGAAAATGCCTAATGTACCATTCAAGGCATATTTTCTGTGTTTATAGACCCATGATGAAGTCCAAGTGGTGGACAGTGAAAAGGTGATAATGACTTGAACGCCATCACAAGACATTCCCCGGATAGTCCTAAATAATGGATGTGAATTGTGTCTTTTGATCTCCATCCAGGTGTCCAACGGCTGCGTGAGCAAAATCCTGGGCCGATACTATGAGACGGGCTCCATAAGACCGCGGGCCATCGGCGGCAGCAAGCCCCGGGTCGCCACGCCGGAAGTGGTCGCCAAGATCGCTCAGTACAAGCGGGAGTGTCCGTCCATCTTCGCGTGGGAGATCCGCGACCGGCTTTTATCGGAGGGCATCTGCACCAACGACAACATACCCAGTGTAAGCGCGCGCGCGCACACACACACACACACACACACACACACACACACACACACACACACACACACACACACACACACACACACACGCACGCACGCACGCACGCACGCGCACACACACGTGCGCGCGCACACACACGAGCATAAATTGCGTGCATGATTGCTTTAGCTCCATCTGATGACTTTTGTTGTGTTTGTGCGCGCAGTGCGCATCCAACCATTCACTCGTATTCACGCTCAATGCAAAGTGAGCGCGCGTCAGCCAATTAGCAGTCGCCTCCGCTGCGCGCGCATCTTTACGCACAGTTTTACGCGCACCTTCTCCTCTCATCCGCGCCTTGTTGGGGCCCCCTTTCAGGTGTCATCGATAAACCGAGTCCTCCGCAACCTGGCGAGTGAGAAGCAACAGATGGGCGCAGATGGCATGTATGACAAGCTGAGGATGCTCAACGGTCAGACAGGAAGTTGGGGGACCCGGCCCGGCTGGTACCCCGGAACATCGGTGCCGGGCCAGCCGAATCAAGGTGAGTCCCACCCCCCCAAATTATTATATTGCGTTGCTTCCGGTTCCAAACAATACGCGGCCTCAATGCTTCCACTGTCCCCAGCGTGGACGTGCGTGACAGCGGCGAGGTGTGCGTGCACAAAGGAATGTTTCCGTCCACACGCAATGACGGCTGATGGGAAAAACTCCTCCGCGCAACGTGTAATTGCTCATTAGCGGGGGCCTTTGTCTGGCTTTCTCTCTGTCTGTCTCCCGCCCTCTCCGTTTGTGACGAGCGTGGAGGCGCGGAAGAAGGCGAGTCCGACGGCAGGGTCTTCAAATGCAAACCAAATAAATTGCTTCTCTTGATTTAGATCGCCGAAAAAGCGGAAGTGGCGCAAGTGAGGCGCAGCAAATAATCATTTGCTTAATTGTTTGAGCGTCACTCGGACACGTGGTGGGGGCTATTAACGAGCACGAAAGCGGAAACGATCACATTAAGCACCATTCATTATCGCTATTATCATTATTATTACTATTTTAAGATGCGTATGTGGATATATGACGATGATGATTATAAACGCAGAACGTTAATGTAGCATTTTGGCACAATTACACACGTTATAATCTACTCTTCGGATTCGTTATTGAAAAAGAAAAACATGTCAATAATAATAATAATAATAATAATAATAATAATAATAATAATAATAATAATAATAATATTTTGAAAAGCTCGACTAAAGAATACTACAGTACTTGAATATGGCCTGTGACCAAGTGGTCTGCTGTTCGATTCCTCATCCCGACAAAAAAGGTGACGTAATGAATGAGTTGCAGCCCCTCCCCGCCCCAAGGTGCAGTCGAGCACGGCGGTCCCACTTTGATTGGAATCAATGAAATATGTTTAATGCAGAGGAAAATTTGTAATGTAATTATAAAATGCACCAATAATAAAACACACCACTCCTACGAATAGTAATAATAATAATAATAATAATAATAATAATAATAATAATAATAATAATAATAATAATAATAGCAATGCAAATAGTCATTATAATGAAATAAAACTATATACCCCCTTAGAGTTATTTTGGACAAAACAACACAAAGCTGGGTCAAACTGAACTTAGTGTGTAGCTCAATTTTTTTTAACCCAAATTGGGTTGTTTTTGAACCAGCATAGTTTTCAGACTGTGCCGACCTGTAACCGTCGAATAAAAAGTCCTAATGCTCTTGTTAAAACAATTAAAAACAAACCAAAGAAAATCTATAAAACCCACTGCTAGTATTACGTAAGCCTAGGATAATCATGTTTCATTCAAATCAAAACCACCAAAACATAATAATAATAATAATAATAATAATAATAATATAAATGGGCTACAAGTGTTCATAATAAAACCCCATAAGACGATCGCCATGTGTTGCTTTCTCCATAGCTTTAAATCCCGTCTATAGGATTTAGGCTGTCACTTTCCGTTTCACTTTTAAGCGGTTTCTCAAGAATGTTTTGATCGGGCTCCAGCGGCTGAAAGGTGCCGCAATTGCATCGCTATGTCTTTATTCCCTTTTTTTTTCACCTTCTTTTTGTGTTGCTACTTTTCCGCCTCACTGGCTGAGACGCCGCGATACTAAAGAATACGTTTATTTCCCGACGTTTTTTTTTTTTAAGCAAAGGACAAAAAAAATCCATCTAGTATCGTCACCGGGTCTGGCCCACGGATAATAGCTGCACATTGCCCCCTTTTATCCTCATACACAGTAATGGCGCGTTGGCGAATATAGGCTACTTGTGTCTCTTATTTGATTTGATGTGCAGGAACCTTTGCACACTCACTTTCTCGACGTGATAATGATGTCCAACAAGTGGGCAGACATTAGTCGATAAGCCTTTTTTTGGGGGGGGGGGGGGGGATTTGAGGTGCCGCCTTGCCCTCCTCGTGATAGTGAATAGATTGGCCTTATTTTGGGGTTGTTTGGAGGGGTGACTGCAAGGGAGGGCTTGCATGCTTTCGCCTCACTCATTTGTTTCCAATTGAGGACAGAAATCCTGAGTGGCGTGGACGTGATTAATGATGCTAGTGGCGAAGGGTTAACACACTGGACTCAAAGCTCTCCCCTCGGACACAATGGCAAAAAGACTGCGGCCTGCGCAGCTCCAGTGGGAGAGGATCCCTTTGTCATCCACCCCCTCGAAGCGCACATATATTACACCCACCGCGGACTGGCTGCTCGTCCCTGCCTGTGTCCACAGTTTAATGGTTTCCCTTTACTCCTCAGCCCATTGTATCGGCCTGAAAAGCCTCCTCCGCTATTCAAAATAAAGTTGGTGGTCACCTCAATGGATACACTGACGCCCATATGGGAACCACCATTGAGCGTGTGGGTGCGGGTGCGTGTGTGTGTGTGTGTGTGTGTGTATTTGTGTGTAAGTGAGCTGGGTTTTTAAAAAACATGTCTCTGAAAAGAGGCCGGTCACGTCTTGACACATTTCTCTTCACACTTTTGACAACATGCAGCATTGTGGCAGATTAAGTTGAACATCCCAATCCTGTTCTTGTTCCCACAATATTTTATCAACAATACAGTGACAGATCTGACATGATCCACTATCAGACATACTTCATATTTAGTTTGTTAAAAAGAAATAGTCCCGCTTTTAACTTCGCTGATGAATGACGATGGTGTGCTGCTAAAGTGGTTTAGCTCAGATTACTAATTGTCACACAAGTTTACTACTGATTTTAAAGGCCACAAGTCACGTGGAAGAGCTCATCTCCTTTTTTTTTACTGTACTACTTTTTGCAAGTGTAAAAATAAGTTAACCAATGTAAAATATATACATGATTTAAAAAAATAATACCAATCCCCCACCCCTGCCCCCAAAAAGGCAAAGAGAAAAAAGAACACGGACACAATAAATTCTTTGACGCTCGCTGAACTGCAGTCTGCTGCCAGCTTACACTGTAAAAAACACAACATGTTTTTTGGGGGAGGGGACTAAAACTGTAATTTAAGTTGGAACAACATTAAAACATACACTACTGTATTTACATTCATGACAACACTGTTAGTTAGCACAACAAGGCAAGCAACCTGTTTGCTCCAAAACAATTTGCTGAGTTGTTTTTTTTTGACCAACTTGTTGAACTGAGTTGAAATTTTGAGTTCACTCAACTTTTTTTCCCCCACTCTAAAATTCCTTCGAAAAAGCCAGAGAATGATTTCTACATATAGACCCAAAGAACGACATACACAATTTTTAACAAGCACATTGTGATTTTTTTTCTCCAAGATTGATATTGTGTGAGTATGTTTGAAAATAACTTGCTTGAAAATCATGCTATTAGTCTGATGATGTGCTTTCCTTCCGCCCTCTTCACAGACGGCTGCCAGCCGCAAGACGGCGTCGGAGAAAACACAAACTCCATCAGCTCGAACGGCGAGGACTCGGAGGAAACTCAGATGCGCCTGCAGCTCAAGAGGAAGCTGCAAAGAAACCGCACCTCCTTTACACAGGAGCAGATCGAGGCGCTGGAGAAAGGTGCTAGCATCACACACTCATCCGGCTGCAATCATATAAGATATGTATATATATATATATATATATATATATATATATATATATATATATATATATATATATATATATATATATATATATGATATAATGGTGATGAGAGATGTTTTTATGTATACAGCTCTTTGGGGAAAAAAACTGAAAAAAATAGCCTTTTTGGTGTTTTACCATTTTCATTTTCTGAAAATAAATGCTGTTTAAATCAGGTACTCTCAAACGTTGTACACCATGTACCAACTAAAAAATACGAGTACAGCCATCAGGACCAATGTTAAAATAAAGTAGTGCAGTAGGCTTAAGTGTTCACCAAAATAAGACTCCCAAAAAGCGTGTTTACATTATGCATAGTTTTTTTTTCTTACATAGGAGAAAAAAAATGCACTTAAATAATACTTCAAATTACAGTCTTTTGAGCTGTATCTGTAATTTTAAGTTCTATTCACCATGTATGTAATCACGCCCAACGTCTATATTGCAGAATTTGAAAGAACTCATTATCCGGACGTGTTTGCACGAGAGAGACTAGCAGCCAAAATTGATCTTCCGGAAGCGAGAATACAAGTGAGCATCCATTTAGCTTGATTTCTTCCTCGCCGTTTGAACGAGTCGCGTTGACTAAGAGACCCCGGTTGTCCTCGCAGGTGTGGTTCTCCAACAGGAGAGCAAAGTGGAGGCGGGAGGAGAAGCTTCGCAACCAGCGTCGACAGGCCAGCAACTCCTCCAGCCACATTCCCATCAGCAGCAGCTTCAGCACCAGCGTGTACCAGGCCATCCCGCAGCCCACCACACCTGGTACGTACAGCAACGTCCGCTTAACTTTCAGTACAGGTGTTAAAAAAATAAAAAAAAAAGTTAACCGCTGATAATATGACAGTGGAAAGCCAATAAAACACATTTCAACTTTAATGACGATGGAGTAATGGCTTGTGTCACAGGCGCGCCTCACACAAATCTGACTTTAACATTCTTGAGTGCCGTTCAAGTGTAAATAAAAAGCCACCATTAATATTCAAACGTAAAGGCAATAAAACACTCGAGTCTTCACTTTAAAAATGTCCGCCTAATGAGTTGCATCCTACATGAGTTACATCCAAATGTGCCTCCTGAATTGAACATTAACGTCTCTTTCAGATTGTCATACACGATTAAAAATAATGAATATCACAACGTAAAAGCCTGCGATTGGCTGGCAACCAGTTCAGGGTGTCTCCCGCCTAATGCCCGAAGATGGCTGGGATAGGCTCCAGCACCCCCCGCGACCCTTGTGAGGATAAGCGGATCGGAAAATGGATGAATGGATGGACAACGTAAAAGCAATAAAACAATCGAGTCTTAACTTTAAGGTGAATTTATAATAATAATCACAAATGCATCTTGAAATCGTGACTTTTATAACATTTAGGGCCGCAACTAACAATTATTTTAATAATCGATTAATCTGTCGATACCAGTTCACGGTGTACTCCGCCTACTGCCTGAAGACAGCTGGCATAGGTTCCAGCATGCCCTTGACCAACGTGAGGATAAGCGGCTCGCATAATGGATGGGAATTAGCCTGGTCCCGGACTGCATGTCGCCACTTGCCCATCCCTGTTCTAAAATGCTTTTATTCTCTCCTATCCCTCTAGTGTCGTTCACATCGGGGTCCATGTTGGGCCGAGCCGACTCAGCCCTCACCAACACCTACAGCGCACTGCCCCCAATGCCCAGCTTCACCATGGCCAACAATCTACCTATGCAAGTAAGTGGAAATAAAGCTCGCCGGCGCAAGTGCGTGCTCACGGGCCCGACAATTAAGTGCAATCGGACCCGACTACTGAGCTAATGTCCACATTCTCCCCCTTCCGTCCACTTATAGCCCAGCCAGACCTCCTCCTATTCCTGCATGCTGCCTACCAGTCCGCCTGTGAACGGGCGCAGCTACGAAACATACACGCCCCCGCATATGCAGGCACATATGAACAGCCAATCAATGACCACTTCTGGTACCACCTCAACAGGTAGGCCGACAGTTCATTGTTTACCCAGCATGCCCGGCCCGGGGTGAGGGAAAATGAAGTAGCCGTGGTGGCGGTGCGCCAGTCATCTGCCACCCTCTCTAATTAGGCGCTACTACATCATGTGTATTTCATTTGCTTTTGGATTGAGCCCATAGTTTAGTTCCGGTCCATTAAGGGTGGGGCGTGGGGGGGATTGACGGGGGTGTGCTGCACGCAGCCATATATATACTACTTATAGACGTGAGCACTTAATGGCGCAGAAGCACATTTCCTCTGTGCTAAATTGCTAATTAACGTGATTCATTGGCGCTTGTACTCGCTGTTTAAATGCCAGCGCGTGTGCGGCCTCCACTTTTACGGCGCCTGCTCGCTCACCTGTTTGCCAGGCGCCGCAAGGCTAACGGCAGTTGACTTTGGACAATAGGCAGGGTACAACCTGGACTGGTCGCCGGGCAATTGCCAGACAGACATTGACACCTACGGACAATTTTGAATCTTGACCACCCATAAAACGCACAAAACCCACACATGCAAATGTTTCATGGGGAAGTTAGGATGGGGGAATTTTGGAGATGCATATATCAATTTCTGGAGTGCTTATCCTCATTAGGGTCGCATGTGTGCTGGAACTGATTCAATTGGTGACCAGTCTGGGGTACACACTGGACTGGTCACCAGTCTATCGCAGCGAATTTTGCAGATACATAATACTGTGATCTCACCAGCTACTAAACACATGGATGTCCAAGTGGTTTTCTTTTAAAACAAAACGTGTTGTAGTAATTGAAGATGGACACTTGCCAATTTGGTGGTATTGTATGTTATTTTGTTGGGCAACAAATTCTGGTGAAGGAATGCGATCCATGCAGGAGGTGTGGCCTACGAGGACATAGAGTACCGTGTGCAGTGTCAATATCAAGCAAGATGTGATCAAAGATTTGGCTTGATTATTTTCATTTTAGCTTTATCTTGTCGATTCCAAAATTTTTGTTATTTTTCTGCCTGACCTTTTATCACTCGGCAACTTCCCATGTCAACATGTTAAGATCATTCAGAGGAGTTTCAAATCAATACCCCCCAATGAAATGAATGGAGAAACTAACAAAAATGGTTTTCCTCTACATAACTATTAATTCACAATTTACGCCAATGCGTACGAGTTTGGACAATATTTCACCTCATCCTGAGTATCGGGTCCAAAATGAGTCAAGTTTCACTTTTTTTGGCGTATTGTAATCTCTTTTACAAGTATTAAAGGGTACGTCAAGTCAAAAATCTTTATTACAATAATATGTTCTGTGCTCCCCCCTAGCCTGCAGACGTTATTCTGATTAATAGTGCATTTGTGGAATATAAATTTAGCAGAAAATATCCACCCGTTTTTAATCCATCTCAGGGGGCGACTGCAAATGACATCACAGTGCCCAAGGGCTCAAGTTACGACCTTCACGGCTCACCTGTTTGCTGGGTTTGGTCATGTGACATTTTCAAGCTGAGCCCTTTAGCAATGTGATGTTATTTGCAGTCGACAGCAAGTGGCAAAATGGCTGCCCCCTGAGATGGATAAAAAAAAATATATACATATATTTTTTCCTGCTTAATTCAGATTCCACAATCTCAGAGTGTCATATTTAGGGTTGTAAATAACATTTTTGACTTGACTTTAACGTATTCACATTTATACGTACAAAATACTTGCCATGTAGTTTGTGTCCTTTTTGAACTGACTCATGTCTGTCTTTGTGCGTAGGACTCATCTCTCCTGGAGTGTCTGTCCCAGTGCAAGTCCCAGGGAGCGAGCCTGACATGTCTCAGTACTGGTCTAGACTACAGTAGGGAGAAGAGCTACTTCACCTTGTGAGCTCCAACGTGGACCTCCTCATATCCACACTCCACACACACACATTCAGTATACACAACAGAAGAGGAGGATGCGGACTTGCGTCGTTGCGCCGGGCACATTCGAACGAGGACTAGGATTAAAAAAAACAAACAAAAACAAATGGACCTCCGCAAAAGTGCCCGGTGTTACATTTTTACGGGACAACAGCAACAAAAAAAACCTTGCAGGTTTTTTTTTTTTTTTTTTTACTATTTCCAGTCATTGTTTCCTATTTTTCTTTCTGGTGTGTTAGAAAATGGCCATTTTGTATGTGAATATGAACGATCAAGTGCTGATAGATGGACTACTAGGAAACCATGTTGTCGACACTCTGCCATGACTATCTTTTAATGTGCTTATATCCAGACGCTCTGTGCATGGACACTGTTGCATATCATGAATGGAGGGAAGACTCTGAAAAACTATTTATTGTCCCCACGAGGAAGAGGCTGCAGTCACACACACACATACACACACACTCACACAAACACACGCACACAGATGGCTATCTCAAGCGATCCAACTGGGACCTCCGCCGCATCCTGCGAGGACCAATGTGGAAGCCTGTAGTCTGTAAATGGTAGACTGCGTCTTTGCTCTAATTTCTTTTGTTTCTTGTCCAAATGTAAAGTACCTGTCTTCCCTCAAGAGAGAGAAAGAAAAAAAAAATCTCCAATAAAAGTTGATTTCATTTATAACCCCCTCCTTCTTCCCCTACCAAGAATATTCTATCAATGTTCCATGCATCATAAAGTACATTTCTTTAGGGTCAGGTACAATTTGTCTCTTAGCTATAGTTGTAATATAGTGTCCTATGGTCAAAAATGTGTGCAACTAGAAATATTTAATTCCTATAATTATGATTAAACATTGCTTGACAGAGTTTTAAACTTAAGTGTTTGGCAGTTGTTTACAAGTACATATCAGATGTAATCATTGTTGATTGTAAAACAGACCAAAGCCTTTGTATTTCATCTAGTACACAATGTTTTATTTTTCAAGATATTAAGTCTTGTGTTGCAACATTTTGTAACCACGTCTTGGGTTCGACGACATCGGCTTCGAGTTTGTACGACTGCGGCGGAGCCCCGCGGTCCTTATTTATAATTGAAGACCATGGGAGTTTTTTTTTTTTTTCTCGCATCATCTGTCATGCTCTTTTACTTTTGTTTAATTTTATTTTCATGTCGGTGTGTATGTAGAACATGGACACATATGGGGTTTACGTCTGGGCAAATGGAGATAAAAATGTCGACACACTGTCTCTTTAAATATTTCAATTTAATTTTATTTAAAATGGAGCTTTCTAAATGTATTTTGTGAAACTATAAAAAAACATTTTGTACAGTAAAATTGTGTCTGAAAACATTTTTTTTAATGTTTTTTTTTTTTGGTAACCATTATAGTTTTTCTGATGCATGCATCACAGGATTTTTGACAATATGTATTGACATTTTTTTTCGACAATGTTAAAAGAGCATTCTGTCAGACTGACGGAAGGGCCGTCAGTCCGTCACTGTTTCTGTCAGTGTTTTAGGTTGACCCGCGTGGGCCCAGTCTGTCACTCGTCAGCAAAGGCCACTCGGCGGCGAGGATTTAATTTCCAAGTTGCACACAGGCACAGCACAAGCCAAAACGCAGCCCAAAACAAACCAAAAAACCCCAACACACACATGTACAGTGTGGTGAATGGTGAAATAAAAACAATCTGTCATCGAGGTCTGTAGGACTGAAAGGTATACAACCTAGTTTAATTTCTTTATTTTTTCTGTATTTGGCTCTGAGTCAGGTTTGCAGCACCTGCGTGGAGAGTTGTAACGGTAAGTCCCTTCTCGACACCGTTTGGCTGTCATCAACGACTTGGACTGGGCTGGCCTGAAATACTGACGGCAGCTTACTGATGGACTCACTAGAGTCATAGTGTCCCACTATGGTTATATTTATATCTTGACGTTATCCATGCTAATATTTATCCAAACTAACACATTAACAAACTATTTGTATGTTACTTCCCATCACTGCAGAAAAGGGAGTACCACACCTCTTGCTCAAAGCCAGCTGGGATAGACCTGCGACCCTAATGAGCAAAATATGGAGTAAAAACAAAACAAAGGAATCAAACCCTCGCCCTTCTGTATACAGGCCACCATCACCGAACTCACAATTCCACCTTCCTTTCTTTAAAAATTAAGACAAATGTCAGAGCGACACTTCCTCTGTGAATAACAAACGGGACTTGATGTGAGGCGCATCCAATCTGAGTACACAATGAGGAAAAGGTTAAGGCGATTCGCCATCTGGCAGAGTTCGATGTTGTGGTGGTACAATGCCGACAGGAAAGAAGAATGCGGTCGTGTGTCTTAGTTTGCTTTACTTGAGGTATATGTTTGGCAAAAACAGGAGGCCCAGCACAAGATGGAGTTCAGGTCACATTCTCACAGCATAGGGTGTAAAACACTGAATTGTAATTTCACAAGCTGGAAGCCATAACATTAGAGAATAGGAAAACAATTATTTGATGAGAATAAAGTCAAATTACGGGGGAAAAGGTATTTTAAATGGTTAGGTTATGAAATTTTGTGCTGAAATGAAATGAGGAAAAAAAGGTGTACTTTTACAAGAATAAAACCATAATTTATAAAGTCGGAACAAACATTTGCAATTTGATGAGAATGGAGACAGAAAAAAGTCATAGTGACATTAAAAGATGAGGAAAAAGAAGTCGCAATTTATATTTTTAAACCACTGATATCATGATAATCTGGTAACCCATTTCTTGGTAGCTTTAACTGGATTGTTTTCGCCTGTTGTTGGGATGAAAATGTTGACCCCACGTGGTGGGTCAAATCCTAAACCCAACACGCTGGGTATAAATAACCCAGTCCCTTTTGGACCCAGCACTACATAAACCTAGTTACCAATTTGGGTTTCTTTTGACTCAGCGAGTTTTAAGAGTTTAGTGAGAGAAATTGATTACCATAACAGGAGCGTAATTTATGTTGGCTTTTATTGTCAATACACGCACACAAAACAAAAATATGAAATGAAATGAAACATGTCCAAATGAAAGGAGGTAATTGTGGCGTTCTTGGCTGGCTGCGGGGACAACTGGCAGATTCCGAACAGCTTGGCAGCAGACGTCAGGCGCGGCATGGCATGACGTGGGCGGAAGAAGAGCCAGGTCACCGCAGCATTCCAGGTGTCGCTTGCCGAGTAGCCTCTCCAGCTCTAGAAATCCAGGTGCTTGTTGCCAGAGTCACAGGCAGAAGCCAACGTGGCTGCTCCTGGCGCTTCCGCCCTGCTCACACGACTCACCGTCTCAGACAAGTCTGGAGGCAAATGTAGTCGCTAGAAAAATGAGAGTGGGGGGAAAGGGGGGAGAAAGACGTGGAAGGGCAGATTATTAGATCGGCTGGCAAAAAAAGTGGATCATCATACAGTAGATGTAACCTTCAGTGATGTTTATTCACAGAGAGCCGTGTTGCGTTGAAATTGCATTAAATGCTTCAGCACTCTGCGCAGAGCTGCCAGCGTGGAGTAAACCTGCTAGCATGTTGCTAAATGCTTCACAGAGATTCAGGTCTGTTACGTTTCAGGGAATACATGTGCGAGAGAGAGAGAGAGAGAGCGAGAGAGAGAGAGAGAGAGAGAGAGAGAGAGAGAGAGAGAGAGAGAGAGAGAGTATATTCAACCAGCACAGGATGGAGATGAGCTCAGTTGCCCAAGGAAAGATGTGTTCCACCTCGCAAACCTCCGCCACTCCCAGCGAAGGCGGCGGCATGTTGGTCATTATGTCCAAAATGCGAGCAGAGTCCGTGCTTGTAAATCAAGTCACTGAGAGACCAGACCAAAGCAGCATTCAGTTTATCAGGCGGGCAAGGATACTCTGTTAATTCCAGCATTGTCCATGTGTATGTAGCTTGTGAACGAGCACCATGTCTGCTCCGTTTTCCAGGTCTTCTTGTTCTCCAAAGTGTCCAGCTTTTAAAGTGATTAACTTCTTTACAGTTGAAAATTGCATAAATATCTCAAGTATGCCTATTCGTGAGCTGTTTGATAGAAAGGAATTCAACCAGATGAAAGTTGTTTTAACTTGAACATATTTATATGTTGCTAGCTAGAAATGCTGCGAGTATTGGGGATGTCACAGGTGATCAGGGGTCACAATTATATCAGAGCTGGTAATTGGCTCCAAGTCACATTTATGGGATAGTCTGCAAACCCATTTTAGACCATTTTTAATTGAAAACATTGGACTGTTGCATAATGGAAGTTGCAAATGCAAACGTTTGAAAACGTCATATAGTAGAGACAAAAAAAAAAAATGTCATTCATAACTCCTTTTTCCATTCCATCGAAGTCATTTGCCCTTAAATGCTTCAACACATGATTAATCAGCAACCAATGATTCCTCACAATCGGCACAAATCTTAATGAACAATTCACTGATTATTTAGGCTCCAATGTATGATTTTGGAAAAGACCTCATGCATACAATTTTAACAAAGCAACATTGCCAACTAGCAACTGTGTTTCTGTCATTTTGCAAGTATGCGAGAAAGTGGACGGAACTTTTGTTGAGAATAAAGGCTTTCACCGTTTGCCCTGAAAGAACAGCAGTCATGTCCATAAGTAGCGCATGTGAGCTGATTGTGTCTGTAACACAAATGACCACCCGAGTCTTTCGGCTGAGTTACTGGTTTCACAGAAAAAGCTTATCTGCGGAGCAGCCCTGTGCCAACTCAAAGCACAAAGACGCTAAGAGGTTAATGAGGGCCGCTCGTGCAAAGCTCCCTAAGACCAACACGCTAACTGCGATCAAACTTAAGCGGGGCTTCGCTACGCTCCCTTCAGGGTTTCGCACTCCAAAGAACAAAGTCTTGAAGAGGCTCTGAGAGTGGGAGAAGGAGGTGAAGTGTCTCCAGAGTCGAGTGTGCGCAGGACAATGTCGGGCTGCGTGTTGCTTGAGCACCTCTGACGGTATCAGAATGAAGGCATTTTGGGCACAAGAGGAGCTAAAGCCTGTAATTTGCCCCTGAAAGAATCTGCCAGGACATTTGAAACCTCCTGGTCAAAGGCTGCGCCTTGCCCCTGATTCTCCCCCTCTAGCTCACTCCTGTAAGGCTTCCCTGCCCACTGTATGCTCAACCCCTCCAGACATGCAGCTTTAGGAGAGCCCTTCCACTCCCACAGATAATTATCTCCTTCCTAATGAGTAGGTGTTTTGGTACAGGCTTTAACGGCGTCATTACTAAGAGATAATTCGGCACGACGCAACACTCGTCATTGCCCGAGGGTAGACCGCTTCCTTCTTTTGCCATGTGTTGTTTTTTGCAGGAATCTGGAGAGTCTAAATTGCAGAAAACGTTTGCTGTGATGTTCGGGGTCTGATGTGGTGGACGTTTCCCTCCTGCTACTGTGGCCAACAGATCATTGGGGCATCAAACTCAAGGGGTCTCCTTTCTGTGAACTCAAAATCTTTTGTGAGATGAAACAGGAGGAGGACTGGTCTGAATGCTGCATGGCAGGTGAATACTGAGACACGGCAAAGGACCTATAATTTTATGTTGGATGGTTAGGTAAGGTTCCATGGGAAGGATGGGAGATTCCATCTGGGTGGACAGATGAGATTTCTTTGGAATGGTGTGCAGGCGGGACAGCAATAGCTGCATTGCGACGTCAAAATGTCGGTTGGGTTAGGTTAGGTGGATACTTGATTGAAATTGCGGATATACTTTCATATCTGATCTCATAGCATGAAGCATTTTGGTTTTCTTAATTTTTGTCTGGGCCAATGCGAAAGCAGGGCACAGAGATCTATTCCTTCACCCACAAAACTCCATCTTTATTTATTTGATAGTTGTTGCTGGCGTGGCTGCTTTAGAGCGCCTCGTTGTCAGCTGTGACTGCACAGAAAGACAAAAGAGTGAGGAGGGGGAAGATAAAGTCTGAGAAGATAGCCAGCGTGTGGACAGGGGCTTCGTCTTGGTTGTGTCCGCTTTAGCGTGCCCTGTTGAAAATTCATAGAGTTGATGGTTTGTCTTAATTCAAATTTGGCAGGGCTATTACAAACATTTTTTTTTTGTGGTGTGAAAATAGAAATACATTTATTTAATTAATACATTAATACATTTACCCTGAAAATATTTTCAGCACTGGAAAGCTTTGGTGAGAAGTATTAGCAAGCTGAAAGGATGACGAATGGGTCGAATCTTTCAACTCACACTGAGAGCTTCTTTCTGCAGACACCCGTGCAAGCTCGCATATCGGACTTGAGGGGGGGCCTCCAGACGTTCCGCTTCCATCCCTGCCAAACTTCACCTGCGTAACCTTTTGTGTCGTTAGCTCAGTCAAGTGTAATTGAAAAAGAAAAACAATGCATTGATCAAGCCCGGACTCAGTCCTGCTTAGTGCACTGCAGCGGAAACATGCTACTGAGCAGGGGATGGAGGAAAATCAATCACATATACATCATCCTCAGAGGGCAAGTTAAAAAAAAAAGGGGGAAGATCACACCGTTGTCTGGCTGTCACGCACCCACAGCCCTGGCTTGGCTGAGTGTGTTTGGCTCAGGGCTGTGTGGGCACACTGAGCATGTGCAGAGCGAAGGTCAAAGCAATCCAGAAGTTCAGATCAGCTCTTCTGACCTCCGAGTTCAGGGGCACATGAGAACAATCAATGCTAACGCTAAAGTTGGAGGGAAGAGCAGACAAAAGCAATCAATCGACTGCGCACATTCGGGGGAAAGCTTGTTGGTAAGGCTAGTTGTTGTCTGTCATCGATGCAACAAGGAGAGCGCGTTCAGGCTCATACCGAAATAATATACTCTCTCTTCAGAGAGGTTGCAATAAACTGAATTCAACAAGTGATAAACTTAGTCTGAGCGTCTCTATCCGACACCAAATTAACGGAGGCTAGTAGAGGACCAAAGAAGACACACAGTATGGGAGGCTCAAAGACTGCTTCCCAATGACCTGCACACTCCATGGTGTAAACAAGGACATCCGGAAAACTCCCATAGGCACCGTGGGGTGTATGTATGAGCAAAGTCTTTCCCGGCTGCCTGGCAACATTCATGAGGTTGTAGAAAGAGGGAAAGAAACAGCAGTGAGAGGGCATGGAGGGTTGCTGGATGAGAGCGGATGGCGGGAAATAACACCATTGGCTGTGGTGCAGGAGGGGGGGGGGTGCCGATATGAACACGAGAGCCACCGTGTTCGTGCGGCTACTTGTGTGACAGAGCGTCCTCCCTGGTGGTGAGCCGGGGTAAATGTTTGCGGCTCAGCACCGTTCCACAGCCAGAGGGACTGGGAGGGCGCGTTGGCGACAGGCGGAGAGGTGACAAAGCTCCAAACGAGCACTAAGCACTTGAAATGAGCCCTCGGGGCCAGCCCACAGACTGGCTTTGCCTAAGAGGGTTACTAATATCACCCCACAATGGGCAATTCCATTCGGCTTAGCTATCACCCCAAAGACCCTCTTCTTAAAAGAATATGGCGTTACATGCTGCTTGTGATTCCTCTCCGACATACATCCCGGCAAATGTTTGCTGAGATTAAATCACCGTTGAATGGTTGAGAAAAGGCATAAAAATCACAGTTGAGGGTTTTCCTCGCTTCCATCATGATCATCGCTTTACTGTGCAAGTGTGCATGCATTATGTTGTGAGACTTTTTTTCAGCAGCAGCAGCAGCAGCAGTAGTTTAACAGCGACTCACAAAACAGCGGCATCAAAGGCATTCCACCAGTGGTAACAGCTTGCTAATGACCCGAGCATTAGGTGCTAATTTTTAACGAGTCATTTATTCCATAGTGTTTTAGCCAGACTTTCAAATGGCCCATGTCACTGTACAGCTTAAAACTATGGGAAACCCAACACCTAGCAGGGAACACATGACGGCTGGTCTGGCGGTTGAAATCAGATTACCCGGGGCTGGATCATGCTCATGGAAGTGACAGGATATTTACCATAAACACCTACTTAGTGTGACCACTATCGTCGCCATTTGCTCAGTATGTAAGCGCTTGAATAATTAAGCCAGTAAGCCAGAATGACTAAAACGACTGAAATTCAACAATGTGTCCTTTGAAGATTAAGTAGAAAAAAAACAATTGAAATAAAGAACTAACCAATCAGGTCATCAGCTGACCATCAAACTACTTCGGGAAAATAGAGTTTGCATAAGTAGAAAATAGTGGTCGGACATTTCACAGTTGACACTGGGGAAACTTTCCCAGAGTTGCCGTTCCATCTGCTGACTAAATCACCTCCCAGTGCCATAATCCCTCACAGCGATAAAATTACACCCTATTGTGTGGGAAAACCATTTGCTGGATCTATAGGAACAAGCGTTAACTTTAACCCAGCAAAACCCTCCATAATGAGGTGATGTGCTTTTCAATTTGACAAGCACAGCATCATCCCATTTTCGCCGGCCGTTCCACGGAAGACTTCCGCTGCCTTGACAGAAAAAAAAAATGCAGCAAGAGCCCTAGTTGAAATCCTGTCACTTGGGTAATTCAAGCCCACCTGCAGCAAACAAAGCGCTTGAACTTCCTCTTCTTTGGCGAAAACAAAGAGTGCAACATGAACCCCGGGCCTAGCATCAGGAATAACCTGTTGATCCAGTGTGTTCGTCTTTTCCCGATGGTTCAATCAACTTGTAGAACTAATTCATTCTCCTCATTCTCACACTTATTAATATGGATCTGATATCGATACCCTCCGATTACCTAACAAAGGATGCTTCTTCGTCTGGAAAGCTGATGATTTTCAATCAGTTCCTGTCAATCACACAAATCGACTTGGGGTGTCAGCAATGAATGAAGTGATGGCTTCTTGGATAACCGAAACCTGCTCATCTTATCGCCTTTTGCCTGATCCAAGATAATCCAAGAGACGTTCATAAAAAAAAAAAATAAAAACAGTCAAGAGTCATGCCACATGGGCATGAAACATCTTTTGCTTCCTGGTTAATTTATCTGACAGGAGGATAAGACAGCATTTGGTTCATTAATTATATTGCCAAACACTGAAAGAATGTGAAGTGACGAATAACATTTCATTTCAAGTCAACGTGTCCAAACAGGAAATTGACTGGCTGAGAATACTTCATGTTTATTTTATTTTATTTTTTCCTTAATGGAATGTTTATTGCGGTTCTTTTGGGTACGTGGCTGGCCCGCCGTTTACCCTTCACGCTTCACAGACTGATGCAAAACAGCATTTGATAGCATGTGCCATGTTAGTAAACATGACATGCATGGTAATCAGTTAGCTCTGCAGCGCTTCTGAATGAGCAAACGGACAAACAAGGGGCCAAAGTGTAAGTGCGCAGTAACGCAACAACTTGACTTGTTATCTCCGTCGTCATCATCTTCAACTGAGGTCCTCCGGGGGCCTCTCCTTGGGCCTGTCAAGGCCTTTGACAGGGAGCGCTGCGTGGGGCCATTTGGTCTCTTTTCAGATCTGTTTTGTTTCTCTTCGCAGGCCTGTGTCGGTATGGACTGTGGGCGTTGTAGGTTGACGGCGATGCATGGGGTGGGGGCGACGGGGGCACATTGACCCGAGCGGTGATGGGTTGCAAGAGGGGGGTTTAGTTGGTGTTATGGACTTGGGCACAGCCAGGGAGTGCTGGTCCACCCCTGGGGTGACATGCCGCCCAGGGAGAAAGGGAGCGGGATAGAGGGCGAAGAGTACAAACATGTCTAAGTGCTGCCTTCACTACACATAGGCCCATAGCAAAGAGAGCGGCTGCATGGGTTATGACAGCGATATCTGGGGGACCTCTTGCGCCCTCGAACACACATTTCACCCCTCAAACGATGAACGTCCTCAGGTTAGAGCATCACTGACACGTGGTGGGAGCAGGTTTTCGAGTGCCATACAGATGTCCTGCTCTTATAAGCACGCTCGGACAAAAAGCTAGCAGACTCAGGCTTGAGACACATTTGATTGAGCAAGGAATGTGAGATAAAATGCTTTTGCTTGAAAATCTGACTCGGACTCTGTGGAAGCAGCAATAGTGAACGACAAGTGATGCCAGTAAGACATTACTGACCAATGACCAAAATTACTCAAGTGTGACTGTTGATTTTGGTGTTCAGTAATCGAATGAGTTGCATTTTCAAGGCCGGCAATCGCATTTCAAGTTACTTATCAAATAGCTGTGCATTACTGCATTGTGACATTAGTGTGTCACAAGGATGACAAATGGGCATTTTAGCTTGTGTTATCAAGCTTTAAAAAAACGCAACATTATATTTGAAGAAACCTGTGGAGTCGCAGCATGGTACATAAAAAAAAAAGTATAGTTTGTTGGCGAATCGGCTATCAACAGTGGTGTGGGCCACCTTTCATTGTTTCATATGTAATTTGGCGAGACTGATCATTATGAGAACTTTTCACACACCACAGGGAAACATTGTCATTTTCAAAAACTACCATTTTGAGATCTGTTTTCAAACGATGCCATTTGTAGGGTCATCAATGTAACAAATGGCCAAAATGCAGAAAAATAAGAAAGAAATGAAGACAAATCCTAATCATAAGAACATACCAGATCGATTCCTTGAACAAGCTAAAAAAAAAAACAAAACAAAAAAAAAACGAATGCATTTGATGTGGAATGCCAGACCAGCATATCTTTGTCGAAATAGCCTCTTCCCATTAGTCCCCCCAAAATAAAAGTCCGGAGCATTACTCTGGACCTTTTGTCATGTAATATTGATGCTTACTTCTGTGTTGCTTTGAGTAAACAAGTACACGCAGCAATTGTACTCAAACAGACACCCCGCCTGCAGTGCAAACATCTGAAAAGTGACCAATACACACAGAGTCTAATTTTACTTGACTTTGTCTTATGAAAGGAAAACATCATTTATCCCTTCTCATCTGCACTGTGATGGAGTTCACAATTTAGTTTTTGAAAGGATAACATTTGACAAAGCTAAAGGTCATCTAGAGGCTACTGCGTCACTCTGCTTAAGTGACGGACCCGTTGGGAAGTGTGGAGGTAATTACTCCTGCGGAAGGATTGCGTCAGCAAAAAAATAAAATAAATCAGCACTGAGCAGCTTTGAGAATGACAGTGGCGGGGCAATTTAAAGATAACACCTTGCTAGTTGCCCGTTTTAAATATTTCTTATGTCAGTTATGATGAAAATCACAGTACAAAGAACGGGGAAGAAAAAAAAATACTCTACAAGTTGTTTCTTTTGTTGAGATACAGGACACCAAGTGGTTTTACAGTGGTTATTTTGTGACAGAAAATATTATTATTATTTTTTAAATCGCCCCACTAAGGTTTCATGTGTAACAAAATGTCACTTTCACCCTAGTTGTGTGGCAGTCTGATCTCTTCACGACACAGTTGTGGAAGATAATGTGTCGATGTGCTTGTAATACCTTTGGTGTCTTTGTAAGAGTCCACATGCATGAGTGTGTGTATGTTTGCAAGCATCCGTGTCTGTTAAGTCTGTCCCGATGAATAAAGGGGGGGTGGGTATAATCCATCACCAGTTGATAGCGCTCACAAAAAAAAAAAAAAGGAGCCCTTTTTGCTGAGAGGACAGCCCTTGTGCGGACAAAGACCACCATACTGGGGACTTCATAGGACCCAGCTGAAAAGGTGTTGCCCAGAGTAACCCTATTCACATTAACAGGCATGCTGGCCAAAGCCAGTCATTACTGCTGACTTGGACCAGCCGGGCCACACATAGACCAGCCTAGAGCCTCTAAGGCCATTCACCGCACATCAGTCGACAGGCAAACAGCCTGAACTCTGCCACTCGGAAGCATCTAGAATTGTGACCATTCTATTGCGGTGTCTGTCTTGAGATTTCTTTTCAAAGGACCAAAAAAATGGCTTGATGAGAATATTAATCGACATTCTGGCAATATATAAGTAAATATAAGCATGCCCATCTGAAATTAATTCAAAGACGCACACCTTTGCCAAGCTTATATGATGTTATAATGAGGTATAAAAAAATATTCATCTATTTCGCATTTGTGGTTTTATTTCTGTGACGTTTGTATACTTCAAGAATCTGTCAAGTGAATTTAGAGATTTGTTTCTCTTAAGTTTGAAGATAATTCGTGAGGACTTGTGCAAAAATGCTTCTTCTCGATATGGCAAAATTTACAGAACAGCTCAATGTCATGATTTTAATTCCCAAGCGAGGAGATGACGCTGCGGATGAACCCATTGCTTGTCCACAGGCCGAGAAAGGCCCAGAAGCCAGTCATTTTTGGAGCTAGCTGGTGGCTTGTGATTTTCGTCGCTGTGTGGAAGGCTCAGCACGGAGCCGATGTGTTGCATATCAGCGACCGGAAACTTTAAACAGACATTTCTACATGGAATGTGTAGACATAGGAAAGATGATAGGCAAAAAAATAAATTAAATCATTCATTCATGCATGCTCTCATCTTTTGAGAGAAGAGCAAAAGGTTTGCTGATTATACTAGCTCATTTGTGACCATCAACAAAACACACTTCTATGTCATGTATCCAATTCAATAGAGACATAGGCTATCTGTATTTTCATTTTACAGGGACTTTAAAAAGAAAATTACAAAGTTATTACTAAACATTGAAGGAGCAATTAATGTGATTTTTCTCCCGTTTTTACACTTGCAATGTGGTCAATGTGGTCATAAAATATGTATTCCTATCCACTGACTGCCCCTTTTTGTGCTACTTTGAAACAACGGTCACCTCGTTCTCAGTGCGGATATGCTCTCTGCGGACCTAGACTGGAATCGCCTGGGGCTGCAATGCTTTGTTCCACTAATCCACTGAACTTTTAAAGCACTCTGGAAAACCCGGATTTGACCCAGCCGCTGTCTCCTCTGTGATACAGATTTACATCAACATCAAGGAGCATGTCAAAACAGTAATAACAGGCACAAAACTCGAAATGTGCCAACATGGTAAAACTCTTCCAGCAAGGTGCTAAAGTAAGAAAAAAAGAGGGTGCCACAGATTGCTGTTTGTATTTCAGGAGGAGCTAGAGCACCAGGAGCAACTTATAGCAAAGAGAAGCATCTTGAGTTGAGTTTAATGAGCATCGGGAGCGAGTGCCATAAATACAGCCATCTTTGCAGTGTGGCCCCGTCCCTCCTGCCATCGCTGGCAGTGGATGGCAGGTGTACTCTACAGAGGACAGCAACTCCAGACAAGGAGAGACATCAAACATGAAACAAATCAAATCGTTTCTAAATGCTGCACTGTGGTGTCAAGTTCTTCTTCCTTCTTGAAGCGGTTCTTTCCTTTGGAATAACCATCACAAAAAAGCCCCAAAAGACCAAAGACAACTGAAGTCAGATAAGATTTTCTTATGTTATGTTGACATGTCATGGGACACAGAATTTAAGAGGCATTTTTCCTCGCCTTGGGGGTGTTTGACTGCAAGGGTTCCAGTTTATAGCTAACTACGAGGAATTTCTACTGACTACCAACCTAGATTCTAACAGCAATAATCATTTGACAAACCAGTTAACTTTGTCTTCTGTTTTTTTTTTTTGCTCCTCTTCGCTGGCTCTCTTCACCACACCACGACCTCTGCTAACATATCCAGTAGTTTGTCCCTGTGGGCAGGTGGTTGTGTAATTTTAGCCACAACTAGGTGAGGTGCTTCCTGGGTAGACTATTGGCTAAGCCACCTTTAGGGTGTTCGGGGGTGTCAGAGGCAATGAGACATCACCTCGGCCAGCCTGTCAAAAAATTCACCATCTTCCATTTTCTCCACCACCCCAAGCTTTTTGATACACCGGGGTGATGGGGATTTTTGTTTGGTGTTTTATTATTATTATTCTTATTTAGCCTGAAACGCATCAGCCAGCCGCTAACCTAGAGCACTGGCTGAGTGTTAATTGTTACGCATTATTAAACCCATTACAAAGTGAGCCAGGGCCTGGGGAGCACAGAAGCTAAAGTTAAAAATGAAGGGAGACAGTGCTAAAATACCTTCTGTGGAAAATAATCCCTATAAGAGGTGACACCTCACCTCAGACATGGTTTGTATTTTAAAAAGACACAAAAACAATGGTAAAAAAATGAATTAATTTAAGAAATTGGATCATGAAAAACAAAAGCAGTTCCATTTACACGGATGAAATACCAAAATACACATCGGACGATTTGTTCTGCTTCTCAAAGAGAAACATCCGAGAGGACATATTGGATATATTAGAATAAACCAATAAACAGCTTGTCATCTATTTTAGAAGTAAACAGCAATACAGTTTGAACAGTGTGAGTAATTGTGCTCTAAAAATTCCAAAGGCATTTCATATTGCTTTGGCTCAACCTAAGATCCAGGAGAGTGAGTTTAATTGGCTTTTTAAAGTTTATGATTATTATTATTACCTTTCTTCTATAGCCACACTGGTTGTTATTTTGCTATACTTGATATTTGAATTCTGTGTGATATTGTATGAAAAGAGTTACATGTCGGCTTCCTGCCAAAAGTAAATTGCTAGCCAATATATCTACCAAATAGATGCTGCACTGCATTGTATTGGCTAAGATAGTTACACTTGTTCCATTTTGTACTTGGGACACCTCAGTACCGAACTGAAAAATATGAATATATGTGTGGACTTGTTATTCACTTCCCAATGATGGGAAGCAATAAATAGAGGATAAGGGATAGTCGAGAGTCTTCCAAACGTGGCCATGCGCTTCTTGAGTCTGCCCGAGTTGGGCGTTTTGCTGGGAAATGGGCGGCCTGCCAGATTGGGGCCAAGTCAGAATGGTCAGGGGATTACAGTTCTGCCCTGCTCACCGCAGGGGGTGCGGAGTGGGCCTCAATTACCCTGGAGCGGCGTGTTTGATTTCGCCCGGCACTTTTAGGGACAGACCAAAAGCTGAATAATGCGCCATTAGCAACTCAAAATCCTGAGCTAAAATGAGTCCACTTACGTTGTCGCATACAGTAATTGTATGTCCTTCAAAGACTGGAAGGTCGGCAGCAATTACCCCGATAACAACACAACAACTGATGCGTAATATTAGCTCACAAACACCTTTAAGTGCAAACTTGAATTCACAGTTTCTTCGAGATGATGTGATGGTAGAGCTGTTTGTATTTACAAATGTAGATGGAGGGAGGGAGAGAGCGAGAGAGAGAGAGAGGGAGTGAGCAGAGAGTGAGAGGGAGAGCCCCCTGCTCTGGCTACAGTTGGTGCTGTGCAATTGAATTTTACAGGATATGAGGCAGCAAATGGCATGTAAAGGCTGAAGCATCAGACGGTTGCAGACAAACGTGCCAGACAGATAAGGGAGGTATAAGTGAAATCATTAGGTAACTCTGCAGGACATCCGGGCCACTTTTGGAGGTTGGCAGTGAGCTGGGAGAGCCAAAGGTCCCCTTGAGCTCCATTGAACACCCACTCAGCCTCACATACAACCATTGGTTTAAAAATAAATAAATAAATAAAACTTACAGACACAAGCAAACAACTGGGTGCACTCCAATGCGTGAATATGCACACACACACACACACACACACACACACACACACACACACACACACACACACACACACACACACACACACACACACACAGGATCATGATTGAGGTATATCCCAAGCGATTGTGTTTGTCCACCTGGGTATGAAAAAGCCACTCTGGCTTGTGCAGAGGAGATGGTGCAGTTCAAGCCAGAGCGCAGCTCAGTTAAGGAGGGGAGCAGCCAAGTGTGGATGCACCTCATTACCTCACTCATCCACACACCAATTAACCCTAAATAAATACACCCAGCCCACAGGCGGTAACAATGACGTCCGCCCTGAAAAGGAAGAAAGGAAGCCGTTCAGAAAGCATTTGCACGCACAGAAAAGTGCTGCTGGAAAATGATGGGGGGGGGGGGGGAGTATGGAGAAAAGAGACAAAAAGAAGAACATGCAGGGGGGCTCGGAATCCTTTTTAGGACCTCAAAGACATGACGGAGGAAGAGAAAGAAAGAAAAAAAAAAGCACCAAGCAATTTCAGTGTAGTGATTCAGAAAATAATAATTTCTTGCTAAATTTCACCCGACACATCCGCCAATGATTGTTGTGGCGAGGGTGTTGTGGAGCTTAATTGTTTCAACGCACGCAACCATGACGCGACTCTTTCGCAAAACAAAACAAGGACGCTACGCTAACAGACTAGAGAAAAAAGATAGACTGCTTAATGTAAATACACTACAACTTCAACCCAAAGCCTAAGAAAGGAAAACAACAACACGGCTGTAAAAGAGTCCAAACAATATAAATGCGGACTTCGGCCTCTCCGGTACCAAAGTACGAAGGTGAATGAAGGATGCGCATGTGTGTGTGTGTGTGTGTGTGTGTGTGTGGTGGAGAAGGAAGACAGATGTGTTTTTGGGGAAGCAGGAAAGCCAAGAGTTTCTTTATCGCTCTCCTCTTCCACCTCCCTCCATGTGGGATTCTTCTGCATGACTGCCTCGGTCATACCTGGGGGACAAAATGCTCTCTCTCTCTCTCTCTCTCTCTCTCTCTCTCTCTCTCTCTCTCTCTCTCTCTCTCTCTCTCTCTCTCTCTCTCTCTCTCTCTCTCTCTCTCTCTCTCTCTCTCTCTCTCTCTCTCTCTCTCTCTCTCTCATTCTCTGACCGTCTCTCGCTCGCTGCCCCACTTTTCTTCCCGCAATGCATGATGAGCCTGTGCCATGACCGGCACAGTCAAGTCTAAACCAATGGTGAGCCAACCGTTTTTAAGGAGTGGTAGGTAACGAGAAAACGAAAATAAGAACCAGAGGAACTTCCTTAGCCAGTCAGAAAGAGATTTTCCATGTTGAATTTAAATATTTTTCTGAGACCTGGATGAACCTTGTTTGTACATAACGTTGGGTAATAATTTCAATGAAATTGGACAACATTTGGCAAAGACATTCTCTAAGACATTTTTTTTTTTCTTTAAAAAGGGAAATAGAGGAATGCCTTTGACTGGACTTAACACATAACAAAAGGGCACAAACATGCTACTCAAGAACATTGATAGTTAGGGTATTAAAACCCTTTAAGCAATGAGCATTTGACCTCAAATTACGCAACAACATATGTAGACAGACAATATAACAATACTCACGGGCAAAAATAACTCTTCTTGGTGTGTGTTTCTATTATAGTGCCTCCGTGGTAGCTAAGGTGCATAAACCAGAAGGCGCACAAAAGATGGAACAGATTGATTACATTTCCATTCATTTGAATGGGAAAAGATAATTTGAGATTCAAGGTTTTGAGTTACAAGCATAGTCACAAACTGTTAGTAAAGGCACCACTGTAATGATTTCACAATTAAAATAATGACCTCATCAGTAAGTGGAATGACATCAAAATTGAAATAACCCATTACAATGATTAATAGTCTCCATAATTACGATGAACCAATCTTAAAAGTACGTAACCTTCATTTTCAGGACAACACGTCTGACAAGTAGCATGGAACTTTGAAATCTGACTTCACATGCCTCACACTTGACATCATCAACGGAAATCAGAGGCGTAATCTTGTGAGTGTGATTTGCTCTTCGTTAGCTTGTTATGCTTTTTTGCTCCTTCTTGACTTTGTGTTTTACTTTGTGTTTAATATTAATATGACGTCCGAAACGAATAATCAAGTACAGTAACTCAAATAACTTGATTGGATAAGGTAACAAAACCTTATAAATAATAATTGGTGAAACAGAAACCAATTAATACTTGATTTGATAATAAACCTGACATAAATGGAAAAATACATTTTAATTGATTTTTCAATTCATTGAGAGGAATTGGTAAAATAATCCATTTAAAATATTCAACAGCTGCAGCTTTACCGCGATTAACTTATCCTTCCACCCTTATGACTGTTAAGAGTCCTGTAGAGTTAAGCGGTGTTGTGACAGAATTGATTTCCATTATTCCATCCAGTTTAGTAAACTAAAGTCAGATCGTCCTCAACAAGGATTTTGGGCGGTGTTCACTTTTCACATGAAAACAAGTCCCCTAACTGTAATGATACAGATCCAGCATTCTACCAAAAAAAAAAAAATAATAATCGTTAACATTGAACACGAATGGCTGATATGTTGTTCACTTAGCTCAGAAATTCTGCAGATTAGTCTGTGCACGGAATGTCCTTAAAACTACTTGTCCCCTCAGGTATTTTCAAGGAGTCATCTGAATAACTCAAAAATTTTCATGGACAGTCCAGTTCCGCTCAGGTATCAGGTTTGTGGTGTACAATCGGATTTGTCCAAGAATTGTACAAGCCGTAAGTCATTAGGAAGTGGGTGCGGGTGAGTCACTTCCTCCTCAGCCACCTGAGCAGTCAGCTGACAGGTGCAGCTGCTCAGCGCAAAAGGGAGTGGCTGCATTCCGGATAGGTTGTGACAGCATAACCTACGTGGCCAACGCCGGCTGATTCACCTGACCAGGGGCAGATTCCTCATTCTCCAAAACGACGTTTCGGAACGCGCCAGGTTTCCACGTCGTTGATTCAATCAACAGAAGGTGATAGATGGAAGTGAAAGGTTTATTGAGACCTGTTGCTAATTGAGCAAGGGCATGACAGGCAAATGTGCTGCCACAGGTGGGTGGAGCAGTTCTGGCATGCTATGGGAGCATTGACGGAATTCCTGCTGCTAAGGACTCAGCTGGACTGATGCAACGTAGGAATATAGCTCTGAATAGAACATGGGAGCATTACATTTTTTAAAAATGAATTATACACGGGCTCATAAAGTGATCCCGGCAGAGTGTTCCCTGACACACACACACACACACACACACACACACACACACACACACACACACACACACACACACACACACACACACACACACACACACACACACACACACACACACACACACACACACACACACACACACACTAGAAAAAGGCAGTGTGTGAATACATGTAAAGGTTCTCAAGGAATTGTGAAAACAATTAAGCCCTAACAGTCTTGTAATGAAAGGCTTGCGTGATCCGAGAGGCGCCACATAACACCTTTGCCCGAGTGGTATGCACAAAAAACAAATATGCTCCACGATCAGGCAATCGACACGACAAACCACAACAAGAAAAAAAAAAAACACCCTTGCTGCTTTTGTTTGGAGTCATCATGTTCAGTGAGCAAGATGTGACAAGTCAATTAGGCGGTTACACAACAAATTACCTGACTGATTCACAGGTATAAGTATGTATGCCCATGTATGCTTCTTGGAAAAAAAAGGAATTTATATGATGTAGTCAGACACGAAAACAATACTCACAAGCATGTACTCACAAGCATGTATTCTTTATCCTCTGCGACAAACAACAAACATTATTACTGCAGCTAAGCAAATCACGTCCAGTAGTTGAGAAACTTCATCATTTGTATATGAATGACTGTATAACACCCCCCCCCTCCCCCAAGTCACACACACAATGAATTATTCTTCATGTATAGTATTATTCTTTTCATAATTATGCTTCCTTTAATATTTTCAATGAAAATTGCTACAGCCTTTGAATGACAAAAAGACACATTGTACTTCTGCGGACACAATACATATTGGCAAACACACTTATTTCATCTGCCAAATCCCTAAATTAACACCTTTTTGGTGAGAAAGCTCCATTTGGAGCACGTCAAACCAACACCACAGCTGGCATTCAAGGGTAAAATTAATTACTTGAGATACATGTGCTTCCTCTCAAAGTGGCAGACTTATTTGCATTCGGGAACATTCAGCAGAAGTAATCGATGCACACACAAAATACGGCCACCCAATGACCCAGGCCCCCGTCTCAAAGTGGCCCACCCTCCCCATCCCTGGCCCCCCCTTCCCCAAAGCCCTGGCGGCTCAGCCATGCATGGGAAAGAAACACAGGTAGCGGGAGCAAATCAGACGGCGACAAAACACCGAAACATGAATGGGGAGAATTACAATGATGGGCTGGATGAAGGACAATGGGCCTGGTATTAAACAAACGGCAAATCCCGGGACGGGGCTGCTGGGAGTACGATACAGATTACAGGCACCTCGCCCCCTGCCTGGGGACCAGGGGAGAGGCAGAGAAAAGGACGCAATATTGCAAACTGACAGCTGACGTCTTCATATAAATGTATGAATTTACATTCCAATTAGAGGAAATTTACATCTTAATCACAGAGAGTAGTGTGTCACTCTCTCGGAGAGTGTGTCGCTACGGTAATGAGGTGGGATGCTGCTGTGCTCCCTCAACCAGACGGTGATCTGTGAGCAAACGACACCTCCCCGTTAGGAGGGAGATGCGAGTGTCTCCACAATTCAGAAATATTGGCGGAGATCTGTCTTAAATACCAATACGGCGTGAGCCGGCACCCGAGGATAATGTGCCTGATATGGAGTTTGAAAAACATCAAACATACCTTAAATACAGTGTGATGAACCACGAGTGTCTCAGGCTGTCACTCAAGTGACAAGCTTTCAGGATTCGGAGGCATCCCGGTGCTCATTTCCATACTAACAATGGGCGTATCATCTTTAATGATTTGCACTTTGTTTTATGGAATTTAATATGAATAGGGAAGCCATCTGTAAAATTAGTCAAACATATCACGTTATCAGGTGCAAACAAAGGTAAAGTGAGTGGCTGCTCTGGATGGACTGTCAATGTATCAATAACATCCATCCAGTTATCACTCAAACAACATCTATTCACATTTTGGCAGAGTGACGCGTCGGCGTTTGTCGTTCCCGGGAGGTAAGAAACAATCCAGAAAGAATGCTATGTCTGACTTCGTTCAGTTGACGAAGTATGGGAATGTGCTGTGGTTTGGTTGTTCTTACAAGAAATTCTGGTTTGAGGACTCGATTCAAAAGTGGCAAGACTGAGCAACATCCTTCATGTTCAGAGATGGGGCACTCGACTCATATGATTTGACTTGACTCAGACTCGAGTTGCTATCTTTGGAATTGCGATCTGCTTGGCAAAAACATAGCAAAGACTTGTACTTGGTATCTAAGTGACTCGACTTGACTCCGACTTGAGCTACATGACAATGCATCTTGTATATAGTTTGACATCTGGATTTTAATACGGGTTGCCTTTTTAGGATTGACTGAAAGAAGAAAAGACCTGGCAAACCAAAAAGCTGTCACTTAGTGGTGATGTAAACACCTAAAGCGTGGGAGCAACTCCTAGGATCATTCATTTAAATTAATGGATTATATCAATGATGACGTTGGCAAAAATAGGATGGCTAAACACATGTTTTGCACCTCAGGGACTGAAGAGATGGCGACAACATCGGACTCGATTCGGCATTACAAAATCCATAGAAAGGTACGCTAACTATACAGTTAGTGATATGAACTCAGATTTCGGACCAGTAAAAAATATGTGACTGTGTACATTTAAGTGCAGCTACAGGACGTAACCTGGGCTGGGATGGTTTGTTAATACTGTTCAAACCATTCGTTTCAGCTGTGGCTAACTGCATATGACCAAACCCGGAAAATAGGTGAGCCATGATTGGTCGTTCTTTGAGTTCTTGGGCACTGTGATGTAATTTTCACTCCAGGGCAAGTGGCATCCTGAGACGGATGAAAACGGGTGGATTTTGCCACTCAATTCACAGTTCACAAATGCAATATAAAAACAGAATGTTACGTTTAGACTCGTGGGGGCAAAGAGAACACATTATTGTAAAGACATTTTTTGACTTGACTTCCCATTTAAAGGGTTATAACACCTCAACACTTGATTGAAATACACAATCTGTAATTGTTTTTGTTTTACGTTTAGTTTATCAGTAAACTAGACATGGGAGTGGCAGTGAGTCAGGTAAAAGGTATCTCGAAGGACCACTGTCGTAGATTTTGGAGGAGAAAATGTGATAAGGATGAGCAGAATATCTCTCAAAACATTAGAAAGCATATGAATCTACCTGATGTGTCTACTTGCCATCTTTTGTACAATCAAAGATGGAGGTAAGTGAAGCATATGTTATTCATCATCAACCTTCTAGGTGAGCACGCCTCTCCTGTTGTAAGTCGACATTTGTAAGCTGCCTATTGCTGGCCACAAATTATAATTAAGACATGCCACAAATTTCCATCGCGATGACTGCCAAGAAGGCAAAAACTCAAATGCATATTTACGCAAGGCAGAGAAGCAGCAAGAGGACACGTGTGGCAAAAATGGGTAAAGCGTTGCGTGCCCAGCGTAGGCGTAGCATGCGTCCCCAAACAGCACAACAATGTGGTGATATGTGGGGTGTGGCTGAGATTCTACTTTAGCCTGCAGGCTGTTTGAAGAGGAGGCTAGGATGCTGCACATACACCCTCTGGCACTTATCATGCATATTCTAACCTTGCAAATTGATTCCCAGAGCACCGCGGCTATGTCTGTGTACAACTGTGTGTCTGGCAAACCAAATGTTGGCCCCACTTTTTGTGTGGATGTGACAAACGAGGCGCAGAAAGTTATTGCACAAAGGTCGAAATACCAGCAAATGACCACACACACACACACACACACACACACACACACACACACACACACACACACACACTTTACATTTTTATTTTTTAGATGCTGTAAAGTGAATTCGTAGAGTTGCATCTAAAATCTGATCAAATATCAGGGCCCGCGTCCCAAAAAAAAACACCAAAACTATTGGAATGTATCAGTGTACATCCAAAATCTTTGATATTAGCATGTATATACAAACAGACTTTATTCGGCAGCATGAATATGAAAAATTGATTCTGAATGTACCAAAGTTGAGTTGTTATTTTGCACAGCAAAGAGTATATTTAGTTTTTACTCATTTTATTAGGTTCATTTTTGCAATTGGTATTGTATCGAAAGTGAAAAAGCTGTTATTGGGACATCCCTAATTTAAATTCCAAAGCGATTGGGTGCTGCCCCGGATTCGAACGGCGCCCGTCCGCCGGTCAGAAAAGGAGCCATGGAAGCCTGTTAGCTCGTGAGTTAGCTGGTGGCTAGCGACTTTTGTCGCGGTGTGAAAAGCCACACAACAACAAGATGGAATATTACGAAGGCTTCAAGCAAATATATTTTTGTGTCTCAAACATGGAGAAAGTTGCTGAATGAAGTAGCATCCTTTTTTTTTTGCGGGGTGTGGTTAATCACATTCAGTTCTATGAAGAAAGGACAACAAATCTAAAAAGTGAATTCTGATGATTGATTAAAAAGAAAAAAAAAGGAATGAACACATTGTGTGAAAAAAAGGAAAGAGAATGATGAGCAAGGTGAGTTTGAGAAAGTAAAGCACTTTAGTGTGTACGCAGATTGACCTTGCTCACACTTTGCCTACTCCAATATTCAGCATGACACATGCTTTTGTGCTCCAGCCCTCGCCCGTCTCCACACGCAAACCATCCCCTCAATACGAACACTTCTCATTATACAACTTGACTTTGTCAGCTAGCAGAGACTTGCACAGGAACCACCACTCAAAGATCCACAATGCAGTGTACTGATTTAATTTTAATTTTGTGCATTACGTCTTCATTTTTCTTGCAAGACTTGAACGCGTTCAAAAGATGAACATCAGAGGCCGTTTCTGCTGTGTCCTATGAGATCTGTCTAATGAGTTACACCAAACGAGATCAATCCTCTTTTTGATTGTGAGGAGATTACAGCTGATATAAATGAAGTCACTCAGCAAGCCAACATGTTGAAATCTGAAGGTGATGCATAGTTATTATGAATTTTTTTCAGATATTCTGAATCGAAATATTGAGGTGAGTTGGATCTGTTTTGAAAAATAAATTATGGACATTGTACAAAATCTTAAAGTTGCTGCATGAATCATTTTACATCAGTACATTCACACATTCAGTATTAACACATTTTTGGCCAAATATTGCTTTTAAAAGAATACACTTTTAATGTTCGTCAAAGACCAGGCCCAGGATATTTTCACACGACTGAGTCACAAGTCAAAGGAGGAACCCCCCAAAAAAACAAAACAAAAACGATGGCAATGACAAAGCACAAAAACTCCAACACCCCAGTCTGGACTATCACACAAATGTATAAAATTTTAAAAAATTGACCAAGCTTTAGCACACAAAATGTTCTCGAGTTGACAGGTATAACATGTATATAAAGAGGAAACTGTGGGTGGGGGGGGGGGGGTGGCAGACTTCATAAGAATTCGCAGACTAACATATGGAGTAACCTTTGTGGCCTTCCGGGACTTGAGGGCGTGGTGGTGGGGATACATTGGGGGGGTCTAACGCTCCGAGGACCATAGGCACGCTAGGGAGAGGTGAGCTGTCACCCAACATTACGATCACTTCCTTAGCTCTGAAAGGGGGAGGGGAAGAAGGAGAGCAGACAAAATAAAAAAAAGAAAAAAAGAAATACAGGTTCTTTGCGAACTACTTTCTAGAGCCATCCACGGGCCTTCAGAAGCCTCAGTGTACTGTTGCCTCCTGGGAAACACTTGCACGCAATTTCCACTCATCCTGGGCTAGCAGCCGGGCTTGTGTGTGTGTGTGTGTGTGTGTGTGTGTGTGTGTGTGTCCATGTATTATGAAGACAGCGGCGAAGAGGCAGGCTGTGTGTGGAGTTGAGGTGCATTAACAAAAATATTGAAAGGCTTGAAATAAGCAGATTCGCAGTGCAGTTTGCGTCATACTCATTGCCAAGGTAACCTAAAATTGAAACAACTACTGAATTTAACAATGATTAAGCGCTTAGGTGATTGAGTACAGTACACGTTTCTGGGTGGAACTACGTTAAAGCGGAGATCATCCAGTTTTGAACAGCAAAATAATAGGTGTCGGGATTCTGGAGAGAAAAATCTGAATCGTTAAACAGAACCGGGAATTAACTAACATCCGTGACATTGTACGTCAGCCAGCAGGAGTAGCCTATAAGGTCAAAAGTATCTCAATATCCATCAATCCACACATCCATCCATTTTCAAATCCGCTTTTCCTCACATGGGTCGCGGGGGGTGCTGGTGCCTATCCCAGCTTTATTCGGGCAGCAGGCAGGGTACACCCTGAACTGGTTGCCAGCCAATTGCAGGGCCAAACATTGATGAACAACCATTTGTGCTCACACTCACACCTTTTGAGTGATCCATTAACCTGTCATGAATGTTTTTGGAAAGTGGGAGGAAACCAGACTACCGGGCGAAAACCCACGCAGGGACGGGTAGAACATGCAAACTCCACACAGGAAGGCCGGAGCCGGCATCAAGCCCTGCACCTCGGCACTGAGAGGCAGACGTGCTAACCAGTCGTCCACCGTTCCACCCGTATAGCAATATAATTAAAGAAACGCCTACATCTGCTGGGCAGACAGATGACAGTGACGTCATGGCCCTCGCCATGCTTCTTTTCTAGAACCAGGTTGGAAGAGGTTCCTGAGGAACGGTTGCACTGGAACCGCACGACCTTGAAAAGGTATCAGCCAAAAACGAGCACGCAGGGCGGAAGCAGGCTGCTTCGGGGTCGAACTGGTGCAATGGAAAAGCAGCTAAAGATGGGCCATACAGTGGATATGAAGCTTGCCTTCGATTTGACCTTTAGTGTGAGTTTTGGTGAGCGCTGCTTTGGCGCATTCTGCTCCCCGGATCCCACTCCTAACACCCCTGTCACTCATCATCACTCATCTTTGTTCGAGACAAAAGGGGAGTTTGGTTAAGCCACACACCGGAGTATTCTCCCATACAGAGTCTCCCCCACCTACACACGTAAGTGGTAAAGGTTCGTCAGATCGCGCTCAAAAAGAAGACTCACGAGCCGATTTTTTGCTGGCTAGAGACGATGCGATGTCACACACTTGTGGAATGGGTCAAAGCTTTCCATCATCTTGCCATCTAACGTGCCCTTTGAAGTGCAGACTTGTCTTTCGTGTGGCCCACTGGCTTCACCACGGAGTGCAATTAAAGTCTATTGAGGCTTCTACACATGCCCAAACTATCCTCCATCCTCTGGCCCGGCCTTTCAATAGCCACCTGTGAACTCTGAAGGACATGGCCACTTGCCCTCATAAAATTCATGAGCACCGCTACATTCAGCTGCCAGTCGACAGCGCTCAGTGGCTGAAACCGCTTTAAACAACTTTGTGTTGACTGTTGTGTGAATCCTTTTTCAATTGCACAATATTCACAACGGCAGGGGTTAAGTAGGTCCCGTGATTAGCTGAAACAAATGCCTTTATGGTGTGCTTAGAGATAAAGAGAGAATCAAGGGACCCAATTTGTTTTCACTAAGCAAGGACTCATTCACACATTGCAAACAGAGAAGGTAGAAAAAGGCTCAGTGAACACTGAGCAAGTATCACAAAACAGCTTATGTGGAGCAACTGTCGGATTAAGACAACGCACACAGTAAATTCTATTTGCGTCTCAATTCAACAAAAGCTTCACATCGAGACCCATTGAGAAAATAATCAGGCTTTGTAGCACATGTGAAAGTTTGTTCCTTTTTTTTTTTTAAATAGAATCTGAAATTTATTTAAAAAAAATATTTAAAGAAAGAAAGGTAATCCCTGCACTCTCAGTGGGAACATTTCTTTGATGACACAGCGTCAGGCTGTTCCACAAACTTCAGCCAGCATACTTGTGTTTTAGAAGTCTCGGGAAACTTCATGCCCATTTGGCACCAGTCGGTTTTCCTTTGCGAGCTTGTACAGGTGATAGCTTTATCAGCTCGATACATGGTGTGGCGTCAAAACAGTTACACAGTGTGTAGATTGCCAATGCCATCCACTGCATTTTTTCAATGTCGTCTTTGTTTTCTCGGTTGGTATTTGGGGAAAATAAAAACTAATTTTGACGTGCACATTCAAAACGCAACATGTCCATTTCTTTCTGGTCAATCATGTCCATTGTGCTGTTATGTTCAATATTGCAAAATCCAGACCATTACAAGAGTCATCAAATTGGAAAGCGACACAGCAAATACTGAGTCCGCCTCTTGAACCCCTCCCCTTCCCGGACATTGAGTGTGAGAGTGTGGGAAAGTTATTTTTAGGAGCCAAGCAGAGAGCTTTCCTGAGTTTGATGCTCCTCCTCTGGATCAACATTCCACCTTTGAACCACTCTGACCACAAAACTTTGTGCGCATGATGGCAATTTTCATTTTCTCTGCACGAGTGGGGGAGGGGCGGTGTTAATGTTTAATTCACGATAGGGAAACTTTTTTTTTTCTTTTGGTGAAATTAGTGAATCAACCATTCATTCCAGTGGGTAATTTCACAGCTGAGCAGGCATTGTGACCTTTATGATGTATAGATAGGCGTGTGCATGTAAACTACGGCACGTTCTTGGGTCTTTGCACGGTTGGGCTATCATATACCTTCCTTTTTAAAATAAAATTATTGACGCAACTATTATGTGGAATAAATTAACCACTGATCAGGCATTGGAGTCTTTATGATACAGAAACACATGAAAAAATACAAACTTATCAGACTTCACTTTCGTAGTAGACGTCTTTCAGAACAGATACACGTTTTAACAGCATTTGAAGACGAAAGGAAAAAGACCCAAGGCAACTTTACTATTTTGTAAAGCCGAGAAACTAAACAACGTTATTCAGAAGCCGAAAATCTGACGAGGACCTAGTTTACCACAAGGGGATATGATTCCCCAGTCACTACCATTATGCTAATGGAAAGCCCCCCGCCGCACACGCTTACACATAGCCTATAGTACTGTGAGACCCCACGGATGCAGGGTGGCGTGCAAGTTACAGTCTTGCCTCGCCTCGAACTCGCTTTAATGGAAGCTGAAGACAAGTAGGGCTACTTTAATCAGGACTGAGCCCAGTGTGGCCAGTCTGGTCTGATGGGGGCTGAGTGGTGCATGGACCGTGTTAAGGGTTCACTGCTTACTGATGAAACAGCTTCACTTCCAGGGCGAGTTGAGGCAGACCGCGGCCTTACACAGTCTGGCAGGAGGAGCAAATATGCCTGCTTTTGTTTTGCTTTAACGCTGTCCCTTTGTGAGACACAATGTTTTGGCTTTGTGTTGATTTATTCAACAAGGCAGCGGATTTGGCAAAGAACCAGATATGTTCTTTCTTCGCGTTGACTAACCTACGGCAACTGCAACTGCAAAATAATGACCAGCCTCTGATGTTGTGCAAGTAAAATAATTAATTTTAGATTTTTACATTTTTTTTTAACCCAGTGACTGCTAAAACTCATCACTCTTGTGTTAAACGCACCTTTGTATTCTCCTTAATAATGTCTATTCCAAAAAAAGCTGAACTGCAGCCATCAAAAGTTGGGTGGGTGTACGGTACATAGAATTCAGATGATTCAAGCAGCGGAAGAAAATGCAAATCAGTTGGAGGCCACATCATGTTGGGATTAAAATAAACAAACCAAAAGCATAGACATTGGACCCATGATACACCCAACTCAGCAGAGTCATACCAAGTTAACACGTGTGCGCATCTGCAGAATAGATAAAAAATTCCCGTTAAATAATAGATGCACATCAGATGTATGTTGTGAATATTTTTTCGGCGGAGGCGTCCGATCGCGTGCCACTGGCTGGCCTGCGCAGAGCTCTCTCTCCTTCTCATACATGCACAAACCATAAGCGCACCTCATTCCAAAATGCGGCTGAGGTTGGTGCGCAACCAAGACAGGAGGTATAAATTATTCACGGGGAATATTATTTTAAAGGTCTATTCCCATCTGATTGTGATTCTTGAGGAAAACGGTCGGCGGAACACTGGCAGGTTTCCACAGCACCAATTTTGCTTTCTACAAGTAGTTTAATGATGCCTAGTAAACCTTAATTTCGTAATCTTAGGAATCGGTGGCATGCAGATATGAGCGCGCACGGAATACAAACATACGCAAACACAAAAACAAGCCTGGAGGACTGAATCTCTGTCTGACTTGTTCTGCATTCCATAATTTCTTCTTTCCATCTCTTTTTATTTTTCTCTCAATAATACGGCTCGGTGCCTCTGAGGAAAAGCCCTCATGTTAATTAGACCTGACCTGAGAATCACTTAACTGCTCCTCAATGCTTGTGCCTCCACCCTCCCTCCCCTCTTCTCCAAGCCTTTGCTCTGTTCGCTCTCACATAGGTCCATTAACACCCTTCCCTCGGCACCCACGGGCTGCGATGGGGAAGGGGGGCGCACACACAGCCACCGTCTTAAAGACGTTTTGAGGACGTGCCAAGAAACATTAACCTACTATACGTTTTAACTCAACAACCCGTTTTGCACTTCTCCTGAGCTATATTGTCATTTTCGGCTCCACCCATCTTAATCGGAATCCGAACAACATTGCGGTTATCCAGTGGCAACCGCGCCTGACACGTTTCCATTCCTTTAGGAGTGATACACAACGGACCAATGAATGAATTAAAAACACACCACAAAACCTCAGAATCTGTGCACTTGTATTCCTCTCAGAATATTCATATTTTTCATTTATACGTGTTGTGAAGTCAGCCTAATTTACAGTTCAATGGAGTGATTCCCAACCAGGGTGCTGTAGCACACGAGTGTGGCATAAGAGAGCATCGGGGGCGCCGCGGGATATCATCCAATTGAATTTCAGTTCTGGATATATTTAATGCATTTGGAAGGACACTTATAGCAGCCAATGCAGAAGTTATTAAAAACACATTTGAACAATACGTGTAAGGAGAATGTGAGCATGTTGAATCGGGATTAGAACGATGTTAAACAGGGATTCAAATCAATTTCAGAAATTAAAAACGCACATTTATATGCTTCGCTTGCTTTACAAAATCATTTTAAGTGATAGTTTATCAACCCTGCATTTGTTTCTAAGAACTCTTGAATCAGTTCCTGTGTATCTGTTTGCCATTGTATAAATCGTAATATCAGTTATGTTTGAACTGAAAGAAAAAACAGCTTTTGGTTTGGTCAGTGGGCTGTCACTTGAATCGCGCTTTTCTACCTACGGTTACTCAAAGCGCTTTCCGCTCGTACCACATTCACCTACTGATGCAGCATCAGGAACAACTGGGGCTTCAGTATCTTGTTCAAGGACACTTCGACCTGGACAAAATGGCCGGGGATTGAACCGCCCATCTCTGGGTTGTGAAACGTCTACCACTGAGCCATGCCGGGCCCCTCGTTTAATTATTTCTCTTGAGCCGCAGATAGAAAATAACTTTCCATTTCACAACCTCACCTCTGTCATGCAAGTTGACATTGTTTACAGGTCAAAAAGATGCAATTAGGTCCATACACAAAATAATAAATTTAACACTTGAACTATACAAAGACAACACATGCACAACCCCATTGGTGAAACCCTCACAGCAAGTGTTCACACTACAAGTGATGAAGCCCGTCAGTGAAAGAGACACCTCAAACATAGCCTCAAACAGAAGACAAATTTGACACAAATCCCCATCTTACACTGTATTTGACCCAGCGACCTGCCTCTGGCACCCCAGTGCCCAACAGGCAACTTGCCTGTCAGTTTAAAGGGTCAAACAAAGTTAAGAGTAAATGTAGCTGCATACCACAGCTTCATCCTTAAAGCATCTTGTGTTGTGAAACCAGTGACGGAAAAGACAGAAAGTTCCCATACAGACAGTCTGCGCGTCACGAAAGTGTCAGTCACGTTCACTTTCCCCGTTGGTTTCTCAATCAGTTTGTGACTGCGACCACCCTATGAATGTCAATATCTAGAAGTGGGAGGGGGAAAGAGCGTGAGGAACTGTCTGCGTATGCGTGTATGAGAATGTGTTAATCTTGTTTAAACACCGAGCACTCCTCTACCTGCTCAGACAGGGCCATGGGTTAATTCTGTCTTCAGGCATCATGGCTAATAATTGCACATCAACCGGAGTTTGAACTCTCTGACACATCAGCAGCTACCATGGCAACCTTATCACACAACCAACAGAACCTTGTGAGCTCGCGTTTGTCAAGGGAAGCACTAAAACATGTTCAATTGACAAATAGTCACTTAATTGTACTCATTTAGTTCCGGTGTGCGTCATTTTTGGTCGAACTGTGCCGTCGAATGCAATTCTTTTCCGCATTCTTCGGTGCTACGTGATGGACGTGTGAGTCGGAAAGCATTTAGGAAATTAGCATGACTCTATGAGCAGCTGGGGTGACGGGTATTTACCTGACCAAACTGGTGAGGAGCTAACAATGTCATTTGTTGTCAGTCATTTAAAAAAAAAAAAAAAAAAATCACAAAAATGGATTCCAAAAACAAGGAGTGAATTTAAAACCACAACGCTTGAGCAGGAGAGATTTTAGGGAACCATCGTGGATTCCGTAGACATGATGTTGCCGCAATGCTGCATTATATGGCCCAGGGCGCAGAAGTCTGGCAGCTTGAGTAAATGAGGTGATTAGCAGGGATGGTGTGGGCTGTCACACGGCAGACACTGGGCTTAGAATCCAATTGCAATCCGTGTGTCAATCAGCGGCCTACCGACGCAGTAGACCAACAGGTCAAACATATTATGAAAGCTACCACGTGGCCAGAGCATACAATAATCACAAAAATAAATACCCACATCTGGGGAACACGACAATTTCTGCCCACACCCAACCAAAATTTTAACCCACCTGTCGGCCCAGAGCATTTTGGCACGCGACCCTTGACATCCGTTCGAGTTTCTCACGTGGCACCTTTGGAAAAATGAATTGCACAATCCTGCTCTTGGCCTTGCCTCCATTGGTTATTAGAGAGGCCTGATTGAAAGAGCAATTGAGGATAATATTCTTGAATTTTACAGACATTGTAAATCTAAACTACAGAGGACAATTTATATGGTCAGAAAAGGGGGTGGATCGCTCCAGATTGGAGAAAGGAAAGGGTGCCTACTAAATGCTGGCAGAAAATGCAAAAGGGTTTACTGTGAGGATATGGGGAATGTTTAGAGGGGTGGGGATTGCTCTCCTCCCCCTTACCTCCTGCTTAAAACAAAAGGGCTCACACACCAGAGGGTGTGATAAGGTAATGATAATGTAATGAGGACCAATCATGGGCCCGAGCAAAGAGAAAGGCCTCTTAATTTGCCTCCAAAGTAATTCAGTTACAGATTACTCTCAGTGGAGTGATTTGACAGTAGAAAAATGGATGAATCCCTGACAAGAAGAGAAAGACACCAAGAAGGTAAGAAACCATGAATCAAAAGAAATGTTGAAATGGAAGGACATCAAATCTTTAGCCTAATCTACTATACTTCCGTGCCTCAGAATGGCCACGCTAACAAAAATATTGAGCCCAGATGTTTTCATGAAGTAACATGACTTTCTATTTTGGAATTCATAGGTTACACTTTTATGACGTTTTAACGATGTTAAGTCATTCATGAGGCAATTGAGATTATTGCCTTATTGTTTACAGACCCTGGCGTCTGACATTTGCTTTCGGAATAATTGCCAGCTGAGTAATGGTTGAATGAAAAAAAAAAAGAGTCACATACACATTGAGCTAAAATTATTAGCAACATGTTTTTGGTTCACCTCAAACTGCCACCAATGTTATTGTGCAGAGTCATTTTGAATCCATATAGATGGAAATTTTTCACACTCTTTTGGCATCATCTCAGGCTAGGAATGGCTGCAACTGTGTGCAATCGATAGCTTCACCTTCATTTTGTCACCCAATAGCAGACAAAAGACTGGTCAGCAGAGCTTGGTTAATTTGAGAGACTCCTCATCATCTGCAGTTCGTGTCTGTTTCTGAAGAATACGTATCAATATGGCTTTCTTAATTCAACAAATAAATAAATAAATAAAAAACATTCAAGTAAACATATAAAAAGTGTTTTAAGTTTACAAATACCAAGTTAGGAAAAGACATCGAGAAACCAGTGCCACATTTTAAAATAAAAAAATGCCAGAGGTGAAACAGCATTCTATTGATAATAAAGCAGGGCGTAACCACTGTTGTGAAATTCAATCACGACAACCGCAACAAACTAACTTTTGTTTAGTGGGCGCTAAATAAGGATCTAATGAAATCAAATCAAGATTATCACTATGTAAAATTCCATTTTATTATAATTTTCTATCAACACATACCTAACACAGTGGAGAGAGAGTAAAATAGCTAAACAGTCTCTAAAACAGTCTCAAAAGAAGGCTGCATGGATTTTTTTGAAGTTGAGAGTTTACAGGAAGCTACTTCTGTTTCTGTTAAAAAAAAACAAAACACCTTGGGATCAGTTCAATGTAAGTGAGATCAAGAGCACAAGCTGTTTTTATTGGAAATCGTAAGACTAGAATGATGAGGTCACTCTCAAGATGTAAATACCACAAGCCATTTGCACCTATTTAATATACACTATATTCAGATATTTAACAAACCAGTGCAAAAAAACTGACCTATGATGATTCTTGTACTACTATGAACCCGTTTATCTTGGGTGATACATTCCAGGTGAAAATCCACCATTCACAAGGACAAAAAGTAATATCAAAAGCACATATTAAACAGAATGGAAACATATTTGAACCCCTCCAAAAATGTAACTATTTAGAGACAATGCTGCATGTATTATAGTGTCTGTGTGTGTGCCTTAAAGAGGCGCGGCCTGGATATTTGATGATGCTGGTGAGCCTACAAGTGAATGTTTGGCCGTGAGTTGCGGCTGACAGAGCGTGAGTGTGCATTGCAAAGTGTGTTTTGCTGTCCTCACAGCATTCAATAACTGGCTAAAAAGTGCAACGGTGACTGTCGCTCTCCTTTCCCACATGCGAGGCCAATACAGTATGTAAAAATCATTAAAAACGATAGCTCATAGCAAATCTGCGAAATAGCGGGCTACAAACAATGAACTGCAAAATAGCTGGGAAACACCGTATTAGTATGCATCAATGAGTCTTATAAAAGGGGTGTCATGTCACTGTATTCTACAGAGAAAATAGCAAACTTAGGGTGACAAATCATGGTTGAAACGCTAAAGCCAACTAAACAAAAAGAGTGACTGTCTGCTGGTGTTTACGGTTGCACGAGCTCTATTAAAATGTGTGGGATAGAGCAGCATGTAGTGGCCTTGAAAACATACCTCAATGCTGAACTGTTTCCTCTTGAGTTTAAAGGCCAAGTCCTTATGGTCAGGCAGTTGACTTGTGAGACAGTTAAGGTGAGGCACCTGGCGTACGTGCAGCAAGCCTGCGAGAGAGTCAACAATGATTGATGGCATCTGTGTTGAATCGACAAGCAAAGACGTCAAATAACCTACATGGAACCTCCAAAGTCAAACACCACTGAGGTCTTAAAATTTGGAATTTGCTTTAACATTCTTTGGGGAAAATAGGCCTCTGATGTTACACAAAACGGATGTAGAAATTACTCTTTTTTGGGGGGGGTGACATGCAGTATCAAAAAACGAGGGGATAAGGATTTTGATTTGCCTCCTTTTTCATTTTGTGCAATAGCACAATCGTGACTACAACTACCAGCAATTAATTTATTTAGTGTCAAACATACCCTGCCAATCAAGATAATTCTGACTCTGAGCATTGTCTGCAAGTATTGGGGAAAAGGGCAACTAACAATCAAGAAGGTGCTCCACCTTACAAGTTCCACTGTACCCCCAAACTTTCATGAGTACTTGAAGGAGCACGTCTCCCCCTATTGATGGACAGGCATACTTTCACTCATATTCTTCAAGAATCCTCCCGCCGAATCTCAAATTTTCATACTCTTGTGTCTGCTTTGGATTTTGTAGTAATCTCAAATGTAGGTTGTCATTATGAGTAAGAAAAAAATCCATGCCACAAGTTCAAATAACTTTTTACAACTGTGTACCAACACTTGGCAGATCTTTCTTTCACTTTGTGGAAGACAAGCGCAGCATAATGGGGAATTCGACCCGGTGCGTGATAGGAAAAGTAGATAACGTGTATGACGGGCACGTCTAAGTCAGGGGAAGCTGTGCTTGTCATTCGTCTGTTCCTTGGCGGCAAAGTTACCTTTTGACACAACTGGAAAAGTACTGTACAAGTGGGTTGGGTGTAAATGAGCGTGGGAGAGAAGTCGAGGGATCAAGGGAGTAATGGAGAAAGGAACACAAACAGAGAAAGTGGGGGATGGTGAGCTCTCTCTGTGCACTTGGGTGAGCTCCCCTTGCCTGATTTGCGGTGACAGGCTTCCCAGCATGCTTTGAGCTGCCCTGAACTGCTGCCGCAAACACGCGCACACTCACGCACGCACACTCGCCGTCATCTTGCACTCACACCAAATGAGTCTGCGCCCATGATCACACTTCAAAACAATTGCACACGTTGATGTACATATTTCATAACAAGCAAAATTAGTCTGGCTGGCTAATCAGATAACATTCAATGTATTCCGAAACAATATCAGGTGCTTATTCTAATAAAAATAATAAATGCAAATATGTGCTGCAGTGATGTGGTACAATGCATCTGTTAAATTCACATCATGTGCCGTTTCACAGTGAAGGGATGTTATCATGTTAAAAGGTGTTGCCGAAATAAAACATGTTGGTGTATGAAACCAAAATCTGCTATTGAATGTTTTTGCTTTGTGTCTTTTCATCTGTCTCAATCGGGGCTGTCTAACTCCAGGCAAGGGAAGTGGAGAGAGTGGGGGAATGAGAGGAAAAGTGCAAAGAGTGAGCGGGAGAGCTGGAGAGGCACGGCTAAAAATACCCCAGCCGCTTATTCTGACCTTTATGCGTGGAAAGTGAGATAGAGTGATAGAAAAGAGGAGATGCGCGCAGGAAAACGGAGAGATGGTGAAACCTCAGTGATGGGAGGCTCCGGGATTGCAAACTCTGGCCCCGTCCCCTTTTCTTCCTTCCAGTCTCTCGGTCGTCCATTACCGATGCCCTCCTCCCCTACTGGAGGCGAGGAAGACTTGCCCCCATTTATTATTAGCAGGGCATGCTGGCCACAGAGACATTGAGTGAGGGACAGAGAGATAGAGGCAGAGAGGAAAAGAGAGTGATGGTGAGAATATCGATTCCCCAGTGTTGGCCAGCTCTGCTCCAGAGCCTCGGGGGTATGGGACTGCGGATGGTGAGGGGGGTGAGAGAGGAGAGATAGGCTCTGCTAGCGGGAGGGAGGGAAGGCAGGGATGGAGGGGTGGGGGTGGGGGGGCGATGGTGCGAGGAGGAGGGGGTACAGCATGGCAGCTGAATCCCCCCCGGCCTGTCTACTGAGGAGCACGTCTGATTGAGCAGCAGCACACTAACACGCGCTGACAGCCTGGCCTGCAAGGGGGCTGCCCTGCCTCTATCCACAGCCCAGCCAGAGCCTTAATGCACTGCCTATGCGCATGTGTGTATGTGTCTATTTGATGGAACCGAGACAGAGAGATAAGAGGGAGTGTGTGTTCTTACCATGGTAATCTTTGCAGAGTGGGCCGCTCTCCCTCTCAGAGCCTTTGAATGATTCCAAGGCTATGGCATTGTCACACAGCCTGGTTATGCTTCCCCTTAGAGATCTGCTCTGTAGGATGGGAAAAGAAACATGGGCAGGTAATTAACATCCTCCTGACGGGCCACCAGTGTTACTATTAAATTAGGTCATCATTCCAGTGGCCAGGTCACTCTAGCCCTTGGGCTCAGGAGGTGAGGGTGACATGGGAAGGAGGGTTTAACAGATGAGGCCGGGGCAGACAAACACATGTACGCTGAGAACACACAGTGACACACGGAGGGATAGAAAACTCAATGAGCAAAATTCCAGAATGATTTAACTTCAGTTGGTAATCCCAAACCTGCTCGCAGCAGGAGAGGACAGAGGCAAAGTGGAAGCAATCATTAGAAGCTTGATGAGAAGAGTTCCCCCTACTGGTCAGGTCAGGGACTTGAGGAGCATGAGAGAGGTGAGCCAGACAGAGTGAAAGAATGAGTGAGAGAGAAAGAGAGAAACAACGCGGGGTGAATACAGTAGGTAGGGAGAAAGGTGAACGACACGAAAAGGGTGGAGGCAGAGAATAACAGGAGTGGAGAAGAGAGCGAGGGACATTGGGATGGAGGGAGAGAGGGAGTCCTGCATTATTAATCCCTTCGCCTCCTGAATCATTCAAATCCTTCCCTGTGTGTTGGCTGCCACAGCCTAATGCAGTTTTCATGCCTTCATGTCTCCCCCCCTCCCCACTCTTTCTTCAGCCTTTTCATTTTTGTCCTACTTTTAAAGAATGCACATCCCACCAGCCAATACTGCTAGCACTTACAGGGTATCTGAGGTCACTTGCACGCATGCAATTAAAAGACCGTGTAAGTTTGGATATGACAAATTATTAACTAACTGCGGTCAATAATGATGGACTAAAACTTGGTCTATGAAGGCTACACACAGATGTAGCCCAAAATGCACTCAAGTAATAGCACTGTTACTTTACAATAATATGACTCAAGTGAAAAGTAGTCCACCAAAGAATTTCTCAAGTACTCAGTGGAAAAAAAAAAAACCCAATTACAGAGTAACGGGTAAACATTTCCAGAGTCAGTTTTTTTTTCCAAATCAGCATGAACGTACAAAAATACAACTTCCGAAATTGCCCAGCGCTACCACTTTATTTACAACAATAGAACCAAATCGTATATAAAATTAACAAATTAAGGCAATCCTTAACATTAACATAATTTTTAAATGTAATTGCAGGTGAAGTCATCGCTAATTATATTACAATGGGCACACCTAACCTCCCCCACAAGAGGCTGCCATGTTTCGCCGCCGTCGTTCTACGGATACACAAAGGAGACAAACTTTGTGAATGTAGTTCTTCAACACGATGACTACACCATGTGTAAAACTGAAGTGCACCTAATTCATAACTTGAGGGAAAATTACAAATGGTTTGGGATGACATTTTGCTTGCACCTTTGCTGAAGAAATTGGTGGTAGGATTGCAAAGTGTGGTCTCTCTGGGGCACCGTAGTGCACGTGCTTCAAGAATGCACGCGCTTCGAGCTTAGGTCATTGCATTCTATTCATCACTCAATGGCATAAAATTCTACACACTGTACCTTTCACGTAATTGTTACCTCAACATGTTACAATTACGCAGAAAAACTGCAACAAGGCAGCTCAGGACTTGACATCATGGTTCTTATTCACAGTGTGCAAGGTGAACGGAGACTGAATTTGAGGCAACGGGTGCTGTCTCTTCTGGCAGCGAGTGACGCACTGATGTTTGCTCTGTTTTTTTCTGCCACGCTTCACGGAAATTAGTCACGTTGAAAAGCTGTGTGGAATTACGGTTATGCGGAGACTGCGTGTGACTACCTGGCTGTTTGATAGATCAAATGGAACCAAATGTCACAAGGCCATGTGACCTCTGACAACCCAAAAGACATCACACAAGCAAAAATAAGCACCTGTAGAAAAAAGTAAGTGAGCGAAATGTAGCCCAATATGTAAGTAGTGTTCCTTCTGAACACAAATACGTAGAAGTAAGATGTACGTTGCCTTTAAAATAGTTGGACAAATATAATTTATCTAAAAAGTTGCAAAAGTAATTGTAACAGGGTAAATGTAGCTCATTACATGCCGCTCTGGCCAGAGTGATTTTGCTTCTTACTGACACAGACAAGACTTCTTAGGAATGACTCAAAAGTCCCCAATGTCTTGGACCTGACTCAAACCGGTACCAGCCTATAATGTTGTAGCTAAAGAGGTTTTGTTGGGCAATATATGAAGATGTACATTTCTATTTCATAAGGCGTCACACCAAGTAGAGAAATATAAACAAATGCATTGGACTTACATTCTTTTTAATAAGGTCATATTTGATGTTTAAATAACTACAGTGCACAGTAATCAAAGTTCTCTTTTGTACATGCTTTTTCTTCCCACAATTAACCCAACTGTAATAGAACATGTACAGTTTGCCTTTGTTTCATGGATTATTTTAGTCTTGGGGCCGGGAAGATGTAGTTTGTAAAAAATGTATTTGATGAATAATAGTAATGGTAAGACATTTTGACATTCCAATCTATGACAGCTAAATTGAAACTGAAGCTGTCTTACCAAAACTAAGTAAATGTCATAATTCGTTCAACCCATAAAGAGCACGTTAGTCACATCTTAAATGGATACTAAAAATGGCTATATGGTAATTAACTGGGATTTAGCAGTCAAAAACCTGACTGACTTTAGGTCGGATAAGTATATAGAAAGTAAGATTAGATTATATATTCATTCATCTTCCGAACCGCTTGATCCTCACTAGGGTCGCGGGGGGTGCTGGAGCCTATCCCAGCTGTCTCCGGGCAGTAGGCGGGGGACACCCTGAATCGGTTGCCAGCCAATCGCAGGGCACACAGAGACGAACAAACATCCACGTCCACACTCATACCTAGGGAAAATTTAGAGTGCTCAATCGGCCTGCCATGCATGTCTTTGGAATGTGGGAGGAAACCGGAGCACCCGGAGAAAACCCACGCAAGCCCGGGGAGAACATGCAAACTCCACACAGGGAGGCCGGAGCTGGAATCGAACCCGGTACCTCTGCACTGTGAAGCCGACGTGCTAACCACTGGTCTACCGGGCCGCCCATTAGATAATACATCCCTTAATATTATGTTCTTAATGTTATGTCATACTGATTCATATAGAAAAACATAAGATGGCAGTATCAGTCAGCAGCAAAAATAATGAAAGCTTTTGAGATGACCAACACATTTTTTTCAACTCTTCCCTCAAGTTGAATTTTAATAGAGGAACAGTAATTTATATGGGTGTACCTCATAAATTGGCAAGTGAGTGTCTATGCATGGGTCAGAAAACCACTTAGTCTGACAAGCAGGTGAACACATTTTAAGGGGGAAAAAGTGTGTTTTTTTCTGTAAGGATGGGTGTGGTAGCAAGCAATAGTCGAATGAAGTACCACTAGGAAAAGCCTAATTAATGTTTCAGATGGACTGAGGCACCGGGCTGATCGGAGAGGGCTTTCAGTGAGCGGCTCAGCTTTCCGAACTGCTCAATAATGAATAGTGGGACTATCGCGGTGTTGGCCAGTTAGCCCACTGCTATCAGTCAAGACAGTCTTAGCTGAGTTTTAGCTTCCAATGAACAAGCTTGATATTACGCTTCTGAAGAGCTTGCTGATGAGCTGATTATTTCACTCAGGTGAGTTGCAACAGAGAGACAGAGAGAGATGGAAAACATGCAGGACGGCGGCCCCCCAGGTCCAGAGTTTGATAACTATGGTCTAGAAAATTGAAGCACTCGGAAACAGTGTCACAGTGTCATGAGCAAGGCTTAATAATCTACCCCCAAAAGTCCCCTAACAGTAATTAGGCCTCATTACTAGCTGCCTCTATCTATCTATCTATCTATCTATCTATATATATATATATATATATATATATATATATATATATATATATATATATATATATATATATATATATATATATATATATATATATATATATATATATATATATAGGCAGCTAGTAATGAGGCCTAATTACTGTCAGGTACGGCTTGTGAGGGAACGCCCTCCACTCTTGCTAGACAGTGAAAAACAAACAGGGCAGGACCATGACATCGTGATTATGTAGAAAATTCAAAAGTTGCACTCAGTGTTGGCCTGGTCACCCAACACCTGATTCAACCCAAAATGTCCCTCCTCCTCTTGTCCAGGGTGGATGAGGAGGAGGACATAGATTAAGAGGGCTTGGGGGCCAGGCCGGATGGGGGAGTGGGGGACCGCTCCCACCACAGCTGACATCTGCTAGTTAGCCAGTACAGTATACCTTTTTTGACGAAGCCAAAGCTGTAGAGCACTGAGTACATCGGCGTGGAGCCAGAGCATGTTGTGACTACACAGCTGTTCTCAAAGTTATGCATCTCCGCTGATCTTTTCCTTGCAAATTTGAGAACTAATATGGACGTTAATATGGTTGCACTACAGAAGAACGGTGCAAGAGCTCAAGAATGCGCTTCAAGTTACAAGATGTTAATGGCAGAAAGCCTCAATTGGCTCCTATGGTGACTCTGCCTCTTTGGTCTACTATCCGAGGGAGGTCTGTGCTTTGCCATATGCCTCAGCAGATGACTCCACCTTCACACTGAGAGGCCAGACTGGACACAGACTCATGTAAAGCCCACTCCCCACATCCCCCTTCTAAAACACACATGTACACTCTGAGACACAACTACCCGCTGGGATATTAATAAGACAATAAAACACATGCACACACTTTCAATTTAAAATACGGCGCTTTATGTAATTAAAAGCAAGCACACATGAATTCAGAAGGGTTTGCATGGAGTGTTCATTGGAAAACGACTTGAAGAATGATGTGAGAGGAAGAGGCTTTTGGGAGGCGTGAGTCGAGCCACAGTGATGGAACCTTTGAATCGAGTGGACACCCCTTACACAAGATTTCAAACTTTGTGCCCTGATTGCAACACACCTGCACACAAGCTAGCAGTCCACAATGGATACTTCAGGTGAAAAACAAACAAACAAATAATAATATTATATATATATATATATATATATATATATATATATATATATATATATATATATATATATATATATATATATATATATATATATATATATATATATATTTTTACATAAATTTACACACCTTCCTGTGTGGAATTTGCGTGTTCTCCCTGTGCCTGTGGGTTTCTTCTGCGCACTCCGGTTTCCTCCCACATTCCAAAAACATGCATGGAGGTTTAATGGAACACTCTAAATTGTCCCTCGTGTGAGTGTAAGCGCGAATGGTTGTTCATCTATTTGTGCCCTGCGATTGGCTGGCAACCAGTTCAGGGTGTCCCCCGCCGACTGCCCAAAGACAGCTGGGACAGGCTTCAACATGCCCGTGACCCTTGTGAGGATAAGCGGATTAGAAAATGGATATGTGTGTGTGTGTGTGTGTGTGTGTGTGTGTGTGTGTGTGTGTGTGTGTGTGTGTGTACATATATGTGACGAAATATTTTCAGTTCATATTTTTATATCGCGGCGAGTTATTCTGAAGCCTTACCTGGATAAGATGTGAAGGCACAGTAACTACTGCAACTGACAGGGATGACCTCAACAAAGCCCGCAGCCCATAGAGAAAGGTAGTGAGGGCGTGGCTGTGTTTGGGGTTGTCCTGGCAACACAGGTCATCACCCCACAAGGGTGAGCCCAGTGAGTGAAGCCCGATACGCAGGATATTCCGTGACTTTGTCTAAAAAAAAAGGCAAAACATAAATGAAGGAAACAGCACAAATATTAAGACATACTTTGTAGATGCTTTTTTTGCTTGAATTGTAATCATTAACATTGCCAAAAATCTGAACCACTTTCTTTGTTGGCCCATGCTCTATCCTTCCACAAAAAATAGAAATATATATTTTTATTCAATTCTACTCAAGAATAAGAAAGAAATGATGATGAAAACATCAAACCATCAGATTAACAAAATAACAATATTGACTCAACTCCAAGTTCACACTGTATATATGAAGAGTAACAGATTGTGGTTTTTAATTATAGGTGCTGCGTTTTGGGTTGTATTCCCAAACTCCATATGAGTCTGGACAGTCGGCTCAGCAGTACAGACGATCGCAATACAGTGCCCAAACGTGAGTGGACACAACTGCCCAATCACAGAGGCCATCTGACACACGCACAATGGACCTGTCAGACAGGCTTCCAATATGGCCGCCACCCAGAAACCCCAGCACATTCTTGGCACCAAAGCCGGGCTCGACAGCCAAGGGGGCCTTGGTAAGGCAGGAGTGACTTCCCTTCAAACACCCCACCCCAAAACAAGGGATCAACGGTATCCCACTTCTATGAAGACGAAGAAAAATAGCAGTGGGATATATATATCACCGAAAGTGAGAGAATGGAGGAGCTTGTCCAAAGCTGTGAGAGGGTTTTAACCTTTAGTACAATTGCCTTTTATTTGGGGTTTCTACGAGTTGTCTTCTGATTATTGAGGTGAGAGCCACGACTGATTTACGAAGCTCGGCTTAAATCTGCTCGCTTTTTCTTTGACGCTTCTCCTTAACCGCTCCAGCCCTCCTCCTCTATTATCTAGACACTCCCAAAATCGCCTCTGACCCACTCGCCATCACTTCCTCTCCTTACAGTATGACCTCAGATATCGTCAAGAGAACTATCACAGGAATCTAAGAAAAATAAACCTTATTGTTTGAATTTTTTTTTTTTTTTGCACAATTGGCCCAAAGTTTCCTTGCAGAGCGACACTGGAAAATTACAACAAACAAGACACTTCCTATGTCTTACCATGAGCTTTATTTGTGTATGTGGGTACTTGCCATCATGAGATGTGCCCTCCCTTTGTTACCAGGCAAACTCAGGGCATCAAATGAGTCTCTAATTTGATGATTTGAGCGCAACAGGAGGGGGGGGGGGATCTTTGGTAACATGGATGTTGCTATGGCAACATCAGAAAGACAGCCCAAGCTTAACTCCTATAGTTTAGCCTATAGAAACATTGGGGGAACCGTGCCAGGAAAGTCCAGCCAAGGACATGAGGCCACCGATCATATCGACGAAAACCAGCCTATAACTGCAAAATAATACCAGCCAGGCTCACAGTCCTGTTGCTTCCCTCTTTCCCTTTTTCTCTAAAGGGCCTAAAAATCATGATTGAAGATACTACCTCCTTGTTAAAGAATTTACTCACGCCACATTTGCGCAGTGAGATAGGTGGAGACGGATACACTTGAAGAAAAGCAGCTATCAAGAAAAACTGAGGTGAGCAATTCAAATAATTTTTACTTGCATGTCTGGAAAGACTTTTCCTTTATCAACAGAACGATTGAATGAATGCAAGCGAAATGTACACTTGTAGCTAATCACCCATGTGGCCAAAATTGATAAAGATAATAATTATGGATCTTTTGTCAGTGGATCAAGATTATTTTGTAGTTGAGATAAATAGCCAAATTGAGTTTAAGAAAAAGGGCTTTGAAGTAAAAAACATATAAAAAATGCATTGATCATTTAATTTTAAGTCTGAAAAAAATAAGGGTGATTTATTATCAGTACATAGTATCAGAAGAAAAATTGAATCTTTTTGCAATAGTATACACAATTAATCTTATTGGAATACTATGAATTATAATTATTTTCAGTCTGTTTGCACAATGTGGATTTCCAATCATCAAACGCACAGAATATCGGTGTGTCGTGCCATCATGGAAAGTGGCCGTTCTTTGCTGCCTCTTACCAGAGGTGCTGCCACACTGAAGCCCTCCCTCCTTATGACCTCTTCAATGGATTTCAGCAATGCAGCGTAGGAATCAAGCACAGGACTGGAAATATACAGCAGGAAGTGGACATAGAAAGAAAAGCAGAGAAGCGACGGCAAAAATTAAAATTTGGACAGCAACGCTCTTCTAAAATGACAATTTTATTAAAAGTGGGCCAAGTCTATCAGTGTGGTGGATTAATCCGCTATGACTGCAATATGCTCCTCCTGACTATGCTTTTCTGGAGCCACTATCAAGAGATCCAATTAATTTATTTGCTTGATTAAATTACAACACGACCGGTTCTCTGTCAGCTCCCCCGAGGTTTTGATCGTGCCTAGACACACAGACAAGACAGACGTATGAGACGTGCTTATGCTGATATCTAATACTAAGATTGGACAGCAGTTTGGTGTTTAATCAAGGGTAACATCTGCACCTCTGACAAAGCACACACCACTGTGGGACCGAGGATTCGGCTCACTTATTGCCTATTGGGAGGCGAATAGGAATGTTAACCCCGTCTTTTTACACAGGACCCTCCACTTAAGAACGCCCTGCCATTTTAATGACCAGTCTGCACTGAGTCACAGTGGGCTGCAGTGTCACTTATCAATTTGACCCGCAGGCTGCGAAGAGCTGATACACATATATCCCACGCACATCAATAGCCCCGCATTAGGAAAAGCAATACACACTTGTGTCGATTACACTTGTGCCAAGTATATCCATGTACTCCATTTCATTTATTCAGTACAACAATGGTGCCTCCTGACCCCGCTGGGGCTAATGATAGAGCTGGTGGTGAAAAAAGGAGGGACACCTACCCTTACAGGCCCCTTTGCCCATGCCCCTGCTCTGAGGAAGGGGCTTGGAGAGGGGGCGAGGCGGGGGGAGGGCTTGACAAGCACTTGAGTGAAAGGTTGTCTTTCCTTGGCAGCCATTGTGTCAGACGTCATTGTATGTCAGCTGCCCCTACTGAGCACCCTTCATTCAGGTACCAATCAGGTCTAGGTGCTTAGCTACAGGGGCTAGCGTGTCGGCTAATTAGGATCATACACGGGGAAGCTTCTTTATCTCGATGTTCCTCTTTCTTTGAGGGGAACGAAGGAGGGAGACGGGGGGGGGGGGTGTTCAGTTTTAAACAACAGGATCTGTATCACCTAGAGAGCAATTTGTGCCAATTATGCCTTCAAGTGAAACGGAGCAATTTAACAGCTAGGGTAGCGGCATGGGGCTGTGGACACGTGCAAGGGGGAGAAGCCTGCTTAGAGTTCGTCTGGCACGTGTGTGTTCATGTACCGTGTGTGTCTATGTATGTGCAGCAGTGACGGGGCGGGGCTGTGGGCACAATGGTGCTGGTGCAGGTGTAGTTTCCCGCTGTTTAAATGTCTTGATGATCAAACCCACAGAGATGCCCCCAAAGACAACCGCATTGAAATGTAATAACGAAAAGACATTTATTTCTGCTTTTATAGGTAATCTTTACGTTAATTTATGTGGTGCACTTTCGCGGCCCGGAGCAAATGCATATCCACAACTTTTAATGTATTTGCACTGGTGCTGTGTTTCACAGTGTTTGCTGAAATAAAGAGAGACTCGATAAAGCCTCCTCCTCATTCTCTGTGCTCCAGATTGCTGTATTTACCCAGTGAGTGAGTGTGCCTCTTCGTGTGCCCTTGTGTGCTCAGCAGCACTCTCTGAGTAAAGAGTCTGCGTGACCTCTGAACCCTAAGTACACTCAACACGGTCGAAATCAAACAGTCGCTGGGCAAACATGACCCTTATTTGAATAGGCATACACAACTTTTCCGACAGGCTGAACCTTTTAGGCCAGTTGCAAAGCTACTTAGGCCAGATTTTTATTCATCTGTATCAGCTGCTAAAATGGCAATAATCCTCACTGAATTAGTACGCACACTTATTATGCTCTATTATTGCCAATAGCTGCAAAAATCCCAATCAAAGTGCTTCTATTTGTATATATTATTCTTATTATTTTTTTTTAATTGTTATGGTCATTATATTCCCGCAACACAACTGCCGTATTCAGAATTCGTTTTGGACACCATATAGTGAACCACATCAGACAAGTCAGTCTGCAAGAGAAGACGACTGTGAGAAAGGGTCACGCAAACAGTGCTGTGCCTCTTGAGATGTAGGGGTGCACATTTTGTGTGCAGTGGGACTTTCACGCTGCCCCCAGTCATTGTCTGCACCTCAGCTATACATTGCTGCCTTTCAAGCAATGTTTTTTTGTTTTGTTTTTGGTCACGGTTTGCATCATATATTCACTGTTGTGGACTCACAATTGAGGAAGGAAAACCGGGGAAAGAACACAGAACCAAAAAGTCGTGTTACACAATAGACACACGACAATATGTACAGTATTTTCCATATAGTTTGTGCATAAAATGTTTTCAGTGTGTGTTCAAATAAAATGAGTTTAAAAAGTGTGTTTAAAATATTTTTAGCATTTAGGAGGTCTAAAACTACAAAGCTTTTTTTTTTTCAATTGGTCCGTCAGATTTTCACCTATTGTGGTTGGGTCTGCAATGTACCCCCTGCCATAAAAGGGTCTTCACTGTACACAAATTCAACTCTTCTAAACCAAATGTTTTCTTTTTGGCAGCCTAGCTAAAGGCTTTATTCCTTTTGGTCTGCTGACATACCTGGTTTGTTTACATTGTGCAAACAATGCCACGCTTGCTCACTCGTACTCTAAAGCAATGTCTTTGTTGTATAAATGCATTTTGTCGCCGCCGCCGCACACACTGTATTTTGCATGTGTTCTCAGGATGGTGTCGCATTGTTTTGCTAGTGTTCTGCGGAAGATGTCGCGTTGTTTTGCCTGCGTGTGGCTGATGACTGCCTGGGATGTTCTGGAAGGTAGAAGTGGTGGCACTTGGCTGCCTGGCGGATTTCTGGCTCCATTGTCTTGGAAACATCATAGTAGTGGCCGAACCGAGACGATGATGCTAGACCACTCTGAAAGAGGGGAAGAAAAAAAAAATCACACGCCTGTTGAGACAAAAGAACTGGTAGATGACTCCTGTGTCCATATTCATACGTTTCCCACGCATTCAAATACACAAAAAGTGAGTAAGCAAACTTAGTGTTGTTGGGGTAATTCGCGTTTCATTGATGATTGCTAAATCTGTGTAAGAAAGCATCATAAATGTGTCCAAAATGAAGAGGGGGATAGCATTTTGGCCCCAATTGTACTGTTAGAAACACACAAAACCAGAAGATGCTCTAAAATAACAAAAAATGTCGATCGTATCCCCTACATTGGACACTGGCAACAGAAGACACACATCCTTTGTATCATTGTGGTGTATTGTACCCGAATTCCAAATCCAAACTGTCAACCACAACTGCCTGCTTTCAACTGTTTTGCAACAATGGATTTTTAAAAAGACAAACAAGTTCTATTTGTTTCTCTAATTTGTTCAAATGAGGGTGCTCCACAACACCATGGGAATGCAATCGCATTGTTTATGGGTCATTCCTTAACATTCCCGCGACAGAGAAGTTAAATAACCACCACCAACACGCTCGTAATCATTTCTTCACATAAATGTCCACTTCTGGCTGTGAAAGAAAACGTGTCAGGGACGCAGGGGAAGGCGGATGTTTTCCTGCAGCTGAAAGAGAGAGTTTGAGCTCCTCTCTCCGTGAAACCAGGGACTCCATTGTTAGAGGCACCCTTAATCTACTCCTAATCTGGATTAGGGCCCCCGGTGTGTCCTTCTCCTAGCGGGACGAGGAGGTCAGCGGGGCGAGGGGGGCTCAGGGGCTCATCTTCTTTTTGTGAGCAGGGCAACCCGCTTAGCGTTCCTTCCCCGCCCTGACAGCCTCACCTTTGATCTGATGTCTTCATCGAGAGAGAGCGACACAGTGGGCAATGCCAGCAGAGGTGTGTGTAAGGGGAAAGTAAGCGTTGACTCTGGGGGTGAATTTGGGATGCAAATCCTCTGGTGGGGCTTACCAATGGTTTGTAAAGACGATTTTACAGGGGAAGGGGGAGAGGTGACGAAAGGACACAGATATAAAGAAGTTTCCAGGGAGAGAGAAAGAGGGAGAGGATCCCCAAGGACACACTGTGTGCTGTTAATCCACATAGCGATATGGATTATAGACCAAAAGGGGAGGCGGGGAGAGAGAGAGAGAGAGAGAGAGAGAGAGAGAGAGAGAGAGAGAGAGAGAGAGAGAGAGAGAGAGAGAGAGAGAAGCATAAGAGAGAGGGGCGTCACCTCTACTCAAAGCGGAAGAAAGAGTGTAGGGCTGCCGACCATAGCAGGGGGAAAGGCAGGGATTTGGGAGAAGACAGAGCCGCAGGTCTGGGTCGTAGGGTTGAGCGGGCAGACATGTCAATGCACAGGCTGCAAAGTACCCTTGTTTCCCAGGCTAAGCAGGGGAGCGGGCGTGTGTATACGCAGGCTGGGGACCAGTGAAAAGCCTACCTATTGCCAGCTAAGTGTGAGTAATCTGCTCCAGCTCTGAAAAGAGAGGCTGAGGCCTTATTCCCTACACAAAGAAGTTCAGAATGCTGATGGATTTAATGGTGGAGACAATTGCAATAAATAAATAAATACAAAAATGTGTCCAGAAAGTTGCTGCTGTTCTTTGCTTTTAGAATTACACATCAACATAAAAATATATATATATATATATACTGAGTATATATATATATATAAAACTCCTGATTACCTGTACTTTTGGGAGATTCTGATAACGCCAGGCAATCTTCATGGCATCTAAATTACCGTGAGGCTCAGAAGATAGTCTCGGCTGGTCCGCTGGTTTGTGCATGACAACATCATCTAAAATGGGGTCAGGAAGCTCCTGCGTACATTGGTGAAGAGCACGTGTTAATGTTGAAATGTATGTCTTTTATTTATTTATTTATTTTTGCAATCACATATTTCAATATATCCATGCAGGCGTGATTTGTTGAGTTTTTCACTAATACAGTGTAATTCTGTGCTTGTATCCAATTCAAATAATGATTACCGGTATGTTTTTTTAGGTTTGTGCAAAAATATTCATTATATGATTTTAAGAATTTATATGCAGGTTCAGAACTCAGATACAGCCCCAAACTCAGATGTTGCACAATCAAACTAAGCGTGATGCGGTGGAACTCCACTCAGCAATTGTTAATGTGTGGGGTTCTGCCACAAGATTCCACTTGTGGCCGAGATGATTCAAAATTTGAATCGGAATTGCACATTGTGGCAACGTCACAATATATAGTCAATCAAAATGCATGGAAGCTTTCACACAGGGGAAAAGTCTATTTGCGGGTTATAAGTGGGCAACCTGCGTCTTCCTTGACTGACACTCCATTTTGGTATGGCTCAAAAAAAGTCATACCATTTAACATATTGTATGAGGAGCCTCGGTGCCCACGGCAAGGGCTTGTTATGCTAAATTGCCAAATGTGCAGGGGGGAGTGGCCAACTGTCATTTTTATTTTAGCTGGTCGGGTCCTCGTTAGGTTCTGAAGCTTCACACAATGTTTTTGATATTTACTGCACATTTGACAGCAGTTTGAATTTAACACTGCAAATCCCATTTAACATGCTGCAGGGTCTTACATCTCAGTCAAATCTCTCCAGAGCAGGCGGTAATTTGATGTGCTTATGTAGGATCCTTTTACAATTTGTACCTGTGGTTTCATAAAAGATGATGTTTCTCAATGAAAATTGGTTAGTTTGAGCTACTAACGGCCGATATTCAAGTCGTTAAATTTAGCAGTTCACACCCACTTAATATTCTAGTTTTTAAAACATTATTTGTATGTATTTTTATGGGTGTGAAATCTGGTACACATTCATAGACAACTCATTGCAAGAAGCCGCACTGATGTGACAGTTCATTGGCATTAACTTAATTTAAAAATAACACTGCTGTAAAATTGCTACTTTTAACAGTAGCAAGGAAATACATATAGTGCGCATGAATCAAGATAGTGGCCAACTTTCTCACAAATTCTTCATACAATGTTTTTGTATCCGCGTAAAGACAAACCAACAATGTCTACCTAAGCACTCAGGGTTGGCAAAGCAATGAAAACACTAAATAATGTGATATATCCCCATTGAGGGTGCCCCTGTCTTAATAAACCTTTGATATGTAAAGTGAGGGTGAGGCTATGACCCCTCCCACTATCAATCAGCGCGGGAGAGGCCCACCTCCCGTATTTTGTGTGGCAGTTAGCTTCTGGGGTTGCAGCCCTCTTCACACAGCGATGCATCGGTAAACAATTAAACAATGCCAGAACCGCGCCACCCGCGACCTTTTGAGATACCCCCGCTGACCTGGACACATTTTGAGGACTGTGTTCCTTCATTATCGCTTAAACTGTACACTGACAGCTGATGGATTGCCTTTAAAGCTATGTGTAAATGAATATTATGTTGGCTCGTTTTAATACAGATAGATATAAAATAGAACCGTTTGGCAAAACCTTTTTGCAATGAAAGCAATACCATGCAGTGTAAAACATATTTGACACCATTTCAACTTTACAATTTCTTTTGGTTACATGAACTTTCTAGCCAAAACAGAAACTGACACGACTCCTAACATTTACCTGGAAGATGTCATTCGGGTGATCTTGAGCCGCCGCTAAGAAGAGTTCATGTTGACACACCACTCCTTCTGCCAGGAAGTATTTTAAGATCATACGGGCGTAGCTATCATAACGGTCCTCCTCTAGTAAAAAGAAACAAGGGTTGGCAACATTTCAGAAGTATGCTTGTTTAGTTTACTTCCGATGGAGGGGGGCACCCCCGGACCCCCCCCCCCCAACAAATATCATATCCCATTACAGTGACACACAAAGTATAAACTATCCGGTACACTCAGGTATGCACTGGAAGACAAAAAACTGAAAGCGAAAAAATGAAGGTAACAACTACAGACCCTCGAGAAACGATTCCCACGTCTCACCTTCATGTCATATAACTTAGAGTCGATCATAGCGTATAAAGGATCTTGTCAATCTCTTCTGACCATTCCTTCATATCACATCTTTGAGTTGAGCTCTTCACGTCCATATCACAGTGTCTGGCAATAATTGTTGTAAGGATTTGGCTAACTTAAGAACTTCGATGGCACTCGATGTGGCACATTGGCCCGCTGTAGGTGTTACTGCGTGATGTGACGATCATTGTGTGTATCTTTATTTTCACCACTCTTGTCAAGGGTTTTGGCAAGGACTCAGTCGAACTAACTTCACAGTATTCACCTGACCTTTTCCATAGATACGCTAGCTGGCACGTAGGCGAAAAGCAAGCAGGAGGCAGGAGAAGCGTGGCACCTGGTAATGGTCCCTGACATCTAAGTCTCATGAATCTCATTTGAAGAAAAGTGCGTCGTGGGGGTTGCACCTTTTGGATGACCCAGCTTCCGTGGCCTATGGAGGACAACTTGAGAGGCATTTCTGAAAGCTCCGTGGACCCTTGTTCAATAGAAGAGTCAATATCACTATCAGGCGCCTTTGAACCGTCCATATTGCACCCCCAAAAAGTTGAGATGCTCCATTGAATGAACTTCCCATTAGTTATGTTATGGTGATAGACATTCACATCGGTCAAGCCCCCACTGTAGCTGCAACAATCAAACTACAACAAATCAAGCTGATCAATAATTATTGTTAAAATCAATTAATCGTTTAGACATCTTGTTTATTAGAAGACATTAGCAAACGTTTACATTGGAAAATGTACAGTAAATGTACTATGTCCAAATAAATAAAAATTAAACAAAAACTAAGCATTTAAAAACAAAAACAAAAAAATTAACAAACCTGCTTTAAAAATGAATAAACAAACATCAAAACAAAACTACCGTAATTTCCGCACTATAGAGCGCACCTGATTATAAGCCGCACCCACTACATTTTTAGAGGAAAACCAATTTTGTACATACACAAGCCGCACCTGTATTGTATATAAGCCGCGTGTGCCCACATTAAAACATGTAAACGTATTTACAAAGAAAGACGGTACACAGAGAGAGTTTTCAAAGTTTTAATAATATAACTTAACAATAATAATAATATAACTTTATTCCCAAAAGGTGCCTGTGACGCGGCAGTCTTAATCTTACCTTTTCTACTCGAGCACCCCTGGCGGCCATTGGAAAAATTACATAAATTGGCTGCATCACTGTATAAGCCGCAGGGTTGAAAGTTTGGGAAAAAAGTAGCGGCTTATAGTCCGGAATTTACGGTAAAAATAACTAATAATTATTACTACAGTAGCTCTAATGAATACTACATATATATATATATATATATATATATGTAGTATTAATTTTAAGTATTAATATATATTAAGTATATATATATATATATATATATATATATATATATATATATATATATATATATATATATATATATATAATATCATGTCATATATATAATATAATGTCATATATATACACACACACACACACACACACACACACACACACACACACACACACACACACACATACTGTATTTGGATACACCAATTGAGTATCACTATCGTATACAATGGAAGTCATGAATGGATTTAAGAAGTCATTTGGAGTCAGAGCATGAGGGACAGAGCAATCATTTGGTCTACCAAATCAGTCCCAGAGGTACATTTGCCTATTAAGCACAAAGTGGCCACCAGTCCATACCAGACCAAACCGGAAAAAAAAAAACTAAACAAAAAAAGCATCATCCACCGTGACACCCCCCCAAGCAGGACACAACTCTGCCCAGCATGCCACAGCTGCTTCCTGTCACAATCAGAATTTCGTAAAGATTTCCTAGGGTTCTCCAAACAATGACAACTAGTGGGCAGGGGGGGCAAAGGCGGCAGTGACAGTTAAAGGTAACGGGCGCACAGCCGACATCTTGGGAGTGACATCCTGACGTGTCATCCTCCAGCATCCGGGGAATTCCACCTCCCACGTTCCCAGTCTATGTCCTCACCTACGGACTAAGGATGGCCCAGGAAATTCCATGGCTCTTCAATTTGTTGTCGGTGGGGCTCCCTGTTCTCTTTTTGATGGCTTTCTAGGTCAGCAGGCCTTTGTGGCTTTCGGCAGGCCCCACAAAGACTCCCAGATGGGCCCTCTCAAGATGGGGCCTATTGTGGCTGTGTTTCTATGGGAGCCTTACAAATGGAACCTCCAGGAGTCATTAGGCAGTAGAAGCGAGTGGGGTGGGGGTGGGGGCAAAGGGTGGGGGTAGCGGTTTGGGATATTGGAGTAACGGGAGGCGGGGGGGCAAAGTCATATCTTCTAGGTACATCAGTTATTCTGGATAGTCAGTGGATGATTTGGGACTTTTCTCCCCCCTCTTTGCTTATAGTGACGAAGGTTTGGTTAAGTGGGGAAAGCCTCCAGCTTATTTGCTTTCAACCAGGGGGAGTGCAAGACTGTTGAATCATATTAGCTGAAGCAGCAGTAGGACGGAAAATATCTAGGTCATTGTGTTTCTCCCCTTACAAGACCTCAATCAATGTGCTATTATAGTAAAATATATGTGTGCACATTATAGTACGGGCAATTAGCCTATTTATTTATTTTTTTTAGCATATACAGTCCTCAATGCATTCAAACATTTATCCAAAATATTGTGAGCATAAATGTACCATATGTGGATGGTTCTCAGAAAGTTGGATACAGGAGTGTGACATGAGAGCCCCAAAATGAACTTGTTAAAAACCACGTAAAAATGATCTACGCGTTAAATCAAACCTTCCTGCACTGCTAACGTGTCTTCGGACGCTGAACTGTGACTGATTGTTACTCGAGCCTTGAGCAACTGTGATGTCATTTTCAGGCAACACCAAGTGGCAAAATGGCTGCTCCGGGTGTTGGCTAAAAACAGGTGAAATTGCTTACTAATTTATATTCCACAAACGCAATATGAATTAGAATGCCATGTTTGGACTAGTGGGGCTGCAAAGAACAAATTACTGTAATGAAAAATATTGGGTTGACTTCCCCGTAAAGGTATATCCAAATTAATAAAGACAATTAAGATGGCAGCACATTAAAATTTGGATTAAACGTTGCAGGTTGCAACGGCATTCCTGACATGTTTATGAATTGAGGGAATACTGTGTGGCTTTCATTTTCTGTTGAGCACATTTTTAAAATGGAACCAAAAACTATACACTATGCATACTTGCACAAATACTATGAAAATACAAAAAGAAACACTTAAAATTGCACTGTGCTAAAGAAAACCTCTTGGTATTCAAATATCTGATTTAAACTTCATGCAAAACGCTTTGTTCACTAGTATGCATAATTTAATAAAAATAAATCACATTTACAGGTAAAAGTAGAAAATTGATGACTGATGTACACAATCAAAATGTGGTTAGAAAAACAAATCGGCAATTAAAGGAACGACTCGTCGACTATTACATCGGTGTGACTAATCAATTAATCGTGGCAGCCCTAGACTCAATTAAATAGAATTGTGTTTCATTGACATTCTGACAGTTTATTTGCAGAAGAGGGCACTCCTGCAATATTGTAAGCAGTGAAACCTGGTCATTAATTGTCAAGGGCAAAACATACTGACTCTCCAATTGGGTCAGTGCTTGAATGTATTATTACAACGCCATATTTTCTGAGAACCACCCATATCTTTGCTATTACATTTTTGACATTCACAGAGTATATGTAGGTTTTTGCTGGAGTAATATGAAAATAAAGTAAAATGGGACTTTATTCTCAAAACATTACATCAGGAGCTGAGTTGAACAGTCACCAAGCGAAGTCCCAATTAATTAAAGCTTTATTGTCCCTCACGATTCTACATTCAAATGTATTAACAAATATTTTTAAAGCTTGTCAAAAATTATTTCTAAGTCGTGTGAACCAACTATGAATGGCCGTCATGCTTGCAAGCAAATTCTCAACAAATAATGATAAAGGCACACAGAAGAGCTTTGTTCGTTTTCTTGCAGATGCGAGATCCTCAGACAGCGGGCATACTGCAAAGCCCGCGACCCAAGCCCCCCCTTCCCAGATGACAAATCTGGACGGACAGCTCAAGACACTTCAAAGGCAGACAAGAGCGGTCTGATAATTTTATGTCTGACTCTCACAAACAGGCCATCAGAGCTCAAGGGGCAGACTGTAGGAGACGACCGCCTGAAACAAACATAAACAAACACACACTCCAAACTCCCTCTGACCCACCCACGCACAAAACACTAAACAAAACAGATGCACACACACAGCTCTTTTAGAGGCAAACACAACACACACACACACACACACACACACACACACACACACACACACACACACACACACACACACACACACACACACACACACACACATTTCACCTTTACTGTGTCTCTCATTACCAGATGAAACCAACCGTGCATTGATTCACAAAATGGAAGGGAAGGACACATTAGTGTGTAATCATCGACTCCTGCATCGATTGGGGGGGAGGAATTAAAGGGCAAAGCAATATCATCAGTTTGGTATAGGTCTTGCATTCACACATTTGCAGCTTCGAGTGAAAACACGAATAAAGTACCCTAAAGTTTAACCTAGGTAACCTAGTTTCTATGAGTCTGCACAACCATGTATTTATTGAATAATAATAATTATTATTATTATTATTCAATAATAATTATTATTATTATTATTATTATTATTATTATTATTCGTGAGCCGTCACCTTACCGTGGTGGAGGGGTTTGTGCGTCCCAATGATCCTAGGAGCTAAGTTGCCTGGGGCTTTATGCCCCTGGCAGGGTCACCCATGGCAAACAGGTCTTAGGTGAGGCACCAGACAAAGCACGGCTCAAGAACCCCTTATGATGGACAAAATAAATGGAACCCAGGACGTGGGTCACCGGGGCCTCCCTCTGGAGCCAGGCCTGGGGGTGGGGCTCGTTGGCGTGCACCTGGTGGCCGGGCCTGCACCCATGGGGCCCTGCCGGACTCAGCCCGAAGAGGCAACGTGGGTCCCCCTTCTCATGGGCTCAGCACCCATGGGAGGGGCCAAAGGGGTCGGGTGCGATGTGAGCTGGGCGGCAGCCAAAGGCGGGGACCCTGGCGGTCCGATCCCTGGCTGCAGAAGCTAGCTCTGGGGACATGGAATGTCACCTCTCTTACAGGGAAGGAGCCCGAGCTGGTGTGTGAGGTTGAAAAGTTTCGACTGGATATAGTCGGACTTACCTCCACACACAGCCTGGGTTCTGGTACCAGCTCTCTCGAGAGGGGTTGGACTCTATTCCACTCTGGAGTTGCCCACGGTGAGAGGCGCAGAGCAGGTATGGGCATACTCATTGCCCCCCGGCTCAGTGCCTGTACATTAGGGTTCACACCGGTAGATGAGAGGGTAGCCTCCCTCCGCCTTCGGGTGGGGGGACGGGTCCTGACTGCTGTTTGTGCATACGCACCCAACAGCAGTTCAGCGTACCCACCCTTTTTGGAGTCCTTGGAGGGTGTGCTAGAGAGTACTCCTGCTGGGGACTCCTCGCTCTGCTGGGGACTTCAATGCTCATGTGGGCAACAACAGTGAGACCTGGAGGGGCGTGATTGGGAGGAACGCCCCCGATCAGAACTCGAGTGGTGTTTTGTTATTGGACTTCTGTGCTCGTCACGGATTGTCCATAACGAACACCTTGTTCAAACATAAGGGTGTCCATATGTGCACTTGGCACCAGGACACCCTTGGCGCAGTTCGATGATTGACTTTGTGGTTGTATCATCGGATTTGCGCCGCATGTTTTGGACACTCGGGTGAAGAGAGGGGCGGAGCTGTCAACTGATCACCACCTGGTGGTGAGTGGGCTCGATGGTGGGGAAGATGCCGGTCCGTCCTGGCAGACCCAAACGTATTGTGAGGGTTTGTTGGGAGCGTCTGGCGGAATCCCCTGTCAGAAGGAGTTTCAACTCCCACCTCCGACAGAGCTTTTCCCATGTTCCGGGGGAGGCGGGGGACATTGAGTCAGAATGGACCACGTTCCGTTCCTCTATTGTTGAGGCGGCCAATCTGAGTTGTGGCCGTAAGGTAGTTGGTGCCTGGTGGCGGCAATCCCCGTACTCGCTGGTGGACACCAGCAGTAAGGGATGCCGTCAAGCTGAAGAAGGAGTCCTATCGGGCCTTTATGGCCTGTGGGACCCCAGAGGCAGCTGACGGGTATCGACTGGCCAAGCGGAATGCGGCTTCGGTGGTCGCCGAGGCAAAAACTCGGACGTGGGAGGAGTTCGGAGAGGCCATGGAAGCCGACTTCCAGACGGCTTCGAGGAAACTCTGGTCCACCATCCGACGTCTCAGGAGGGGGAAACAGTGCACCACTAACACTGTGTACAGTGGGGATGGGGTGCTGTTGACCTCGACTCGGGACGTTGTGAGCCGGTGGGCGGAGTACTTCGAAGACCTCCTCACCTCCACCAGCACGCCTTCCTTGGAGGAAAAAGAGTCTGCGGACTCTGAGGTGGGCTCTCCTATCTCTGTGTTCGAAGTCACCGATGTGGTTAAAAAGCTCCTCGGTGGCAGGGCCCCAGGGGTGGACGAGATCCGCCCGGAGTTCCTCAAGGCTCTGGATGTTGTGGGGCTGTCCTGGTTGACACGCCTCTGCAACATCGCGTGGTCAGTGGGGAGAGTGCCTCTGGATTGGCAGACTGGGGTGGTGGTCCCTCTTTTTAAAAATGGGGGACCGGAGGGTGTGTTCCAACTACAGAGGGATCACACTCCTCAGCCTCCCTGGTAAGGTCTATTCAGGGGTGCTGGAGAGAAGGGTCCGTCAGGAAGTCGAGCCTCGGATTGAGGAGGAGCAGTGTGGTTTTCGTCCCGGCCGTGGAACAGTGGACCAGCTCTACACCCTTAGCAGGGTCCTCGAGGGTATGTGGGAATTCACCCAACCAGTCTACATGTGTTTTGTGGACTTGGAGAAGGCGTTTGACCGTGTCCTCGGGAGTTCTGTGGGGTGCTTGTGGTATGGGGTACCGAACCCCCTGATACGGGCTGTTCGGTCACTATACCACCGATGTCAGAGTTTGGTTCGCATTGCAGGCAGTAAGTCTGAATCGTTTCCAGTGTGGGTGGGACTACGCCAAGGCTGCCCATTGTCGCCGATTCTGTTCATAACTTTTATGGACAGAATTTCTAGGCGCAGTGGAAGCGTTGAGGGGGTCCATTTTGGTGGCCTCAGTATTGCATCTCTGCTTTTTGCAGATGATGTGGTACTGCTGGCTCCTTCAAGCAGGGCTCTCCAGCTCTCACTGGAGCGTTTCGCAGCCGAGTGTGAAGCGGTCGGGATGAGGATCAGCACCTCCAAATCTGAAACCATGGTCCTCAGTCGGAAAAGGGTGGAGTGCCCTCTCCGGGTCGGGGAGGAGATCTTGCCCAAAGTGGAGGAGTTTAAGTATCTTGTGGTCTTGTTCACGAGTGAGGGCAGAAGGGAGCGAGAGATCGACAGGTGGATTGTGTAGCATCTGCTGTGATGCGGACGTTGTATCGGTCTGTCGTGGTAAAGAAGGAGCTGAGCCAAAGGGCGAAGCTCTCAATTTACCGGTCGATCTATGTTCCAGCCCTCATCTATGGTCACGAGCTATGGGTCGTGAACGAAAGAACGAGATCCCGGATACAAGCGGCCGAAATTAGTTTTCTCCGCAGGGTGTCCGGGCTCTCCCTTAGAGATAAGGTGAGAAGCTCGGTCATCCGGGAGGGGCTCAAAGTAGAGCAGCTTCTCCTCCACATCGAGAGGAGCCAGATGAGGTGGCTGGGGCACCTGATTAGGATGCCTCCTGAGCGCCTCCAGAGTGAGGTGTTCCGGGCATGTTCCACCGGGAAGAGACCCCGACGACGACCCAGGACACGCTGGAAAGACTATGTCACGCAGCTGGCCTGGCAACGCCTCGGGATCCCCCGGGGAGAGCTAGAAGAAGTAGCTTGGGAGAGTGAAGTCTGGGCTTCCCTGCTTAAGCTGCTGCCCCCGCGACCCGGCCCCGGATAAGCGGTAGAAGATGGATGGATGGATGGATGGATGGATGGATGGATGGATGGATGGATGGATGGATGGATAATAATAATAATAATAATAATGATGATGATGGTCCACAGAAAGACATTTTTTCCTCAAAAACAAACATGCTTTCTTTCTAAAAAGTATATTTGTCCGGTTAGCATATTAATTAACAGTGTGCACACCCGGAATTCAAGTGAAAAAGCATTCAATAATTCATGCTTATAAATAAAATGTATTATTATTATTATTATTATTATTATATACTGCACAGGATTCCACAGAGAAAGATGGCGGTGATTTCTGTTCAGGCGCCTAAAGGCCCCTGGTGGACCACTAAAGAAATAACCTCAATTTCTGCTGACTGCTTCTAAACATTTGTCAAGAAGCAAGCAAGGTCACATCACTGACCTTGCCTACCGGTAGGTCATTTCCAAAGTGGAGAATATTGTTTTTTTTCTCATAATTATACACAGTAGAATGCAGCATTGCACCGAGACATCCTGGATGAAATCGTGCTTCCGGATTTCACACTGGAGCAGAGGTTTACCTTCCAACAGGACCATGACTTAAAGCACACAGCCGAGTAAACAAAGAGGTGGCTTCAGGACAACTCTGCAAATGTCCTTAAGTGGATATGTCCAGAGCCCGGGCTAGAATACAATCGAACATCTATGGCGAGATCTAAAAATGGCTGTGCGCCAACGCTCTCCATCCAACATGATGGAGCTTGAGAGGTGCTGCAAAACTGCCCAAAAACAGGTGTTCCAAACTTGTGGCATCATCTTCAAAAAGACCAATTCATTGCATTTGCGATTATATCAAGATATTATGAATCTTATTGTTTGAATCATAACATTTGTGATTACAAGGTTGTCACTTGAAGCGCGTGCCTAACAGCATCCACTGAAATCCCACTTAGAATCAGTTAACAAGTTAATACGCTTGACAAATGATGTTAATAAGATTGACTTACAACAAATGTCTCACCTATGAGAAGCACTGTTCCAACTGCTAAACCACCACCTGTTGGGTGAAAAAAAAGTTAGGTGCAACACATAATAAAAGGCACCTTAATACATTTAAATGATCTTCCTTCCAGTCTCTCATGCATAACAAAACTGGATACATTTATTTGTTTTTCCAATTAACTTCTTGGTTTAGTAATATCTACAACAGGCGTCACCAGCTTGGACACCAGGTTGCCCTCAATGTCCACGAGTAGTCCGCGGACCTCTTCTGAAAATAGCTTACCAGTGAGGGGACATTGTGACTTTCTCTGAATGTTTTAGAGCATATTATTTGAAAATGTGAATACTGACAGAGACTTATAGAAAAGTTTTGAATACTGATGTTTCCTACTGATTTTGAAAAATGCCATGATCACGGTTTTCATTTGAAAGAATATTATTATTAGCAATAACAAACGAGACTCTTGTTAAAAGTAATTTGCTCTTAACATTAATCAGTACCCAAAAAGTCACTCGGTTTTAAAAAGGTTCGGGACCCCGACGTACAACATAAGCAACCAAATTATTTAGATGATACTGGGTGCAAAATTAGGTTTACAGTTTTTATTATTCAACAAATGCATATGCATTCAACCAGTGGAGTTTCTACACTGAGGATTACTTTGATTCACGATTGTGTGTGGGGAGCGGGCGATCTTTATTATCTATTTCTTGGTATGCTTCTCTGCTTCTCTCATGAATTTTCACATGTCATCAAGAGTCTAACAGTTGTGTTCCAATTCAGAAAAAAAGTCCTAGGTTAGATTTTTGTTAAAACATCCAATTACGAAACAAGTAAATGTTACGTTTATGTTTAAAGTATGAATTTACTTCCAATGAAGTCGCCAAAAATACGTATGGCATGCAATCAAAGACCCTGTCATGTTGAAAAACTCGGTCGGATGGATTTACCTATCAAACCCGACTTTAGGCAAGTGCATGACTACCATAAAAAAGTATACAGCTAAACATGCAAGCACTGTTTTCCGTGTTGATGCAGTGCAAGCTCAAATGACATCTCAGCAGACTGACCGAGCACATAGTCGAGCGACGTAACACCAGTGGAAACGAGAAGCTGTCCGTTTTGCACCGAGAGCCTTGTACCAGGTATGCATAATAACTTATTCCTCGTCTTCTTTTGAAAACTCGTGGGATTTAACGATGTGCGTTCCACTGATTGTTTACACGTATCGCTGACGGAGGCTGCCATACTGGGCTGACACGCGATGACGACTTCCGCGTTTGGGAGCGTGCTGTCCAATCGCAGGAGACTTTGGTAATTGCGACAAATGAAAATCGCTCTTGTTGCGACGTGACGGCTGAAGCTCCATGATAACAAATGCAGAGTCCGACTACTGAAACTCTCCGTTTCATCAGGTGAGCGAAGCGACATTCTTTATAATACTGTACACTCACTGGTCAGAGCGAAGCGACATTCTTTATAATACTGTACACTCACTGGTCACCCCACCCCCCCCCACCACCACCACCACTGGCCCCTAATTTATGCCCAAGAATGACCTTGTCGGCTTTGTGTTAGAACTAATGCTGCGCTTGACAGATCCAGAACATAACATTGCATTTGTGATTCCATCTTAAGTGAGGATTTAGATTCTAAATATTTTAAATACTCACTCTAAATTTGAGAGTGAGTATTTAAATCAGGTACCGTATGATTATTGACTGTAATGATAACGCAACCATCTTGTGTCTAGGTCTGTGAGCAGTGTAACGTATAACATCCATATATGCGGTTTGCATTGTTATAGGAACATTTTGTGCGCCTGAAATAAAATTCAAAACATAAAATAAAATATAAACACCTACTTTAAGTACATCTGCAAATCTAATAACATCCCAAACACAAGCCGTATCAAAAGGAGAAGCCTAAACTTTGCTTTCACAGTGTAAGTAAGGCGTTATCTATTTCAACCCAACTTATTTGTCAGACGTTATTTAGTCATATTGGAACGTCAAAATATTAGGAACATAGGAGTGCAAAGTTTCCTAGTACAACACTATAAACTACGACATCAAATATGTTTTTTCGGATTGATTCGCCATTAATGAAGAATGCATCGGACAGAATTCAGGCTTATTCATTAGATGAGTATCTATGGGGTCATACAGTGTGGTGGCTCTCATATTTGGATTGTTTGGCATGGAGCAGGTCAATGCTTAACTTAATACCACTACAAATTTGATTGTAAAGGATTGTCTATTGATTTGGCGTTTACGTCAATCCTATTAGATATCCCTGGTGTACCTAATAATGTGTCCTATTAAAGTAACTCAGAATGTAAAATGTTCATTGGAGGTAGAGAAGCGCTTGCACATCTCTGAAGGAAGTCAAATCAAAACTGTTCTTCACCTTAATATGTTTTATGGGGCTCCATGAGTCCAAACACAGCATTGTACTTAATGTTGCCTTTGTAGAAAATGAATTAGGGTGGCACGTTGGTCTACTGGTTAGTGAGTTGGCCTCACAGTGCAGAGGTGAAGGGTTCTGGCCTTCCTGTGTGGAGTTTGCATGTTTTCCCATGACTGCGTGGGTTTTCTCCCGGTACTTGTATTTCTTCCCACATTCCAAAAACATACTTGGCAGGTCGATTGGGCACTCCAAATTTTGCGATTGTGAGCGTGGATGGTTGTTTGTCTATGTGTGCCCTGTCATTGGCTGGCAACCAGTTCAGGGTGTACCCCGCCTCCTGCCTGAAAACAGCTGGGATAGGCTCCAGCACGCCCGCGACCCTTGTGATGATTAGAAAATGATGGATGGATATGAATTAAGCAGCAAAATCTGCCTGTTAGCCATCTCAGTTACTCAGGTGGGTTTCCTTGGTTTAATGTCCACTTTTAACACTGATTAAGTGATAACTGATGAGTGTAATCCTTAAGACAGCTGGAGAATAGCTTTGTGTGTCAAATCGAGGCCAGAGGCAGCGCAAGATCACGAGATACTGTAAGGCTCCAGAGGAAACGATTGCCCAACTGCTCACTTTACAAACGCTCTCAGCAAAGGCAGCCCCGCTGTTTTGACAGCGACACTGAGATTTATGTGTCCTGACAGAGGACCAAGGGAATATATCACGACTGACGACACTAGCCCCATTTGAGATGAATAAGATGCTCTGACTGACCTGCTTCCCAGCAGGAGGAAGTCCCGCTTGCGGTTCAGCATGCGGGAATATGAATTTAAAGCTGTAGTCCTCAAACATCTATCAGTTGGTGAAAGACCAAATGTTATAATGTGCAATACAGATCAGGGAACAGTGAGTCGGTGGGTGGTCAGGGCCGAAGCTCTCAGTACAGTGTCGACTAATATTAACATCCATCCATTGCCCCAGCCACTTATCCTCATGAGGCTCGCGGGCATGCTGGAGCCTACCCCAGCCGTCTTCGGGCAGTAGGCAAGGTACACCCCGAAATGGTTGCCAGCCAATCCCAGGACCAATCGCAGGGCACACATAGACAAACTCGTCCTGAGGGCCAGAACTGAACTTGGATAAAAGTTATTTAAGATTCCAGCTCTCTTTTCCTGGAACAATTTACAAAAAGCCTTGAAATTGAATGATTTGGTCTCAAGAGATGCTTGATATTGTTGCTCAGCATTGGAGACAGACATATATGTTTGTAGATTTGTGGGGTTTTAGTGATCTTTTTATTGACATAAATGTACTAAACTCAAATGCTTTAGTTCATGTTGCCCAGTATTTATGGCTGTTGATTGTCTGACTAATTTTCTTAAATATGCAGATTCTGGTATGGACTAGAACAATCATAAATAAATATATTTTTTAATCATAATAAGAGATGACTGGAAAAGTAGAGGTATAGTGAAAAAAAAATAATTTTGTCCTTGCAAAGAAAGCTTTTGGCATGGCTGTCTGTCTTGTTGTCTTGATCTACTGTAGCTGCATTTGCATCACTTGCAACAGTATTTATCAAACTGCCTAGGATAATTACTCAATGTTGAAGCGGTGATCCTATCGATTTGAAGTGGCCTGTGATGCAAAACAACGTAGCAGAGATCATAACGTACGTCAAATCAGTAGGTGACTCTTGTTTTTTGAATGACAGCTCACAAACTATGATAAAACTAGCATCAGGTAATGTTTTTCTAAAGAATCATTCTATAGGAAACCCAACCTACAACATATTGCCTCTGACATATTGTGCTCATTATCACATTTTTTAAATGGGCCTACAGAGATACTTCTGAACATTTTCCCCTCCACATTTTCTGTGACGTCTGTAACCAAATTTTTCCCATTCTCTTGAATCCCATTCCAACTTCTGTGGGTGTGGTGGTGAAAGGACTGCAGTTTAATTGTGCAAAACTAACATTTTTCCATGTGCCATTGGTACATGTGTGTGTTTGTTTTGTTTTTTTGTTAGCATTATCCAGGGGCTGTATCTGATTTTACTATATAATGGTAGTAGTCATAACATGTCAGACCTTTCCTGGTTCTACTGTTTTGGTTTCTTCACTCTATCTTTGCCATTTGCCAGAGGTTTTTGTGTCGGAGGAATGCGAGATTATCATCAACATGCACCATATTTGTGTTGGTAACCATGGAAGGAAACTAATATTCCAAGCACAAAAGAGCAGGACTATGTACAGGATGATACCTTCTGATTTCGTTTTAAGACTTCACTTCTTCATATAACCAGAATAGCTCTGACTGTTTAGATGTTTAATTATCTGTGGAAAACAGATTAATTTTGTTACATTTTGAGGGGGGAAAAAGGGAAATCGTCTTTGGGGAAAGCCAAGATTTGTGTTGTGGTTACGTTATCTGTCATTCGCTCTTGTTGAAATGTAGTAGTCTTTGTCAGGAGCAGGTCGAAGCAAAACACAGACGCCTTTGTCACCGTGATCCAACACTAGATAAGATCTATCCGCTCTCAGCACTGGGCCACAACCACATATAGGCTTGCGGTCAATACAATAAGGCTTAGTGGCTACTTTTTCCATTCAGGGTAATTGGCTGGGGACTCTGTCAAACCACACTTCCTTTCAGTTCATAGCAGTTGTATTCATATCACTTGGCGATTATTAGCTCTGGCTTGACCCACTGATTGTGGGGTTTAAACCCTCAGCTCCTCAAATAGTCGCCTCGCTCAGCTGTTTCACGGCCGCGCTGCTGTTAGCGACAGTGAAAAGAGCAATATGGAGATCAGTGGTTTCAATTAAGCCTTGAATGCAGGGCATACCTAGAAGAGATGGGGGTTAGACATACAACACTGCGACTCTGACTTTTGCATCTGTCACTCTCCATCCAGCCAGGTGTCCGTGTCTAAATCGGCAGGATTAACTCCGATTGCGCTGATAGTTGAAACAGACCCCCCTCATTGCCAAACCACCTCCCTTTTATTGTTCACATTAAGATCAAATTAAGCTCGGCGCAACAGGACTAATGCGCTGCGCTCTCCTGCCTTCTGCTGCCCAGAGGAAGACATCAGAGGTACGATTGGTTGCCTCTCTGATGCTGCCTGCTCCTCCAGACTCCCTTCCATCTGGGATCCTCAGGGAGAAGAATATCTGACAAGGGGCTTGTAAGCCTCTTAGCCCCCCTGTTGCCTGGCTCTCTCTCAGCCCATGTTTTCCTAATTTAGTTGTGTAAGGAGTCCAGCGCTAGGCCCTTGTGTGCTGTTTGGATTGAGATTGTCTTTGTGGCTGTAATAGACTGGCCGTGTATATCAATTAACACGACTCAGCCAATGGCTGTGTCCCGTCCCTGGAGATCAGTTGCTGTCATTCCTATTGGAAGATTTCCTCATGACCCCAATAAGGTCTAAATTAAATAATCATTTGAATTTGATATTTTGAATGAAGGCGTGTTAGGGTTACCCTGAAAAGAAATGAAGTCATACTCAAAGACAGAATCAATGGAAATACATTTGTAGTTACCGGAATAAAGTTGAAATATTACTTGAGAGATGAAATGTATCCACAATATTATGATAACAACAAAAATGTATGAAAACAAAGTCATATTAACAAGCACATGAACGTAAACCTCTGTCATGATTCGGATGATCAAGGATCTTATCAAGTTGATTTCCGTACGCTTTAAATCAAGGGAATCAGTATGAGCAGTTCAATGTGATTGTGCAAATGTTTACATATGTCCCCCGAAGAAGAAAAATGACAATTGCTTCTTAATTTTTTTTTTCTCCCCCAAAATAAATATGATAACATACATACGGCACGTGTCTTGAGAGAGAGTCAGTGACTGTGTACAGACTGTTAATGTTTGCAGTTGCCTGGACTTTTCGTGAAGGGTGACCGTAGTAATGTTAGCAATCTTTTAAGAAATGAACACATCTGTCAGGCATTTTTTTTATTCTTGGGAGCCATGCCGTTTTCTGAGACAAAGGGAACAATTACACATGTCAGTGTGGATGACTTCCACTTCATTGTCACTTGTCATAATGACATTCAACATGTCAACGCAGGTGACACTAAGGTCGGACTTTGCTTCACTGCTTCACTCTACGTTTGACAGCTGGGTGGACGGACGCAATGTCATCAACATTCATTCGTTTGCATTTTCTTCACATATGTGTCATTTGTCTTCTTTGAGTTACTTGTGTTTCTTTGCTCAGAGGATCGCAGAGTTAAACACACAATGAGGTTTTTTTTTCATCGGGTGCTATTCAGCTATTCATTGGAGACACCACACCCCCCCCCTCTCTCTTTTCTGCACTGTAGCACTGTGTCATGACTGTGGGAGGCTAGTGGCCACAGATGGTTCCGCAGAGAGGGCTGCGCTGACTTTCTTTGTTTTCCCATGAACGTATTTAGTGTGTAATCCTGGATTAGCAGAAAGACTTTGTGTTAATTTACAGCTGTAAATCAGTATTCGATTAATGTCGGTGCTGACACATATGTGCTGGGTATTAAGGGGCAAGACATCGGGTGGCTTTGCTGACTCTGGGGAATCAGAGGTAATGGAGATCCGGTCACGTCTTTGTGGACGTCCACCTTGTGCTGCATCCCAAAGGAGTCACTGCAGCTCTTGTATACACATTATTCGAGCCACATATAGGTAATGCTATTGTGTGTGCACATTCGCACCACATGCGCACGCACGGCACATACTATCAATGACAGAGGGCGCCTCAGAAAACCAGGCGGCTGCATATGGACTCTCTTGATATCAACCACTGGCCGTGTGATCTTGTTATGCAAAGTCCCTTAATCCCCACCTTGCTGAATGCACACTGGAATAGAGGAGTGGGGAGTGGTGGTAGTGAGGGACCAGGGTAGTTGAGAGTGGAGGAGGGGGTCACACAGTGATATCAAGGCAGCTGTACAGGAGGCTGTCCAGTGTAGCAAAAATGTTGATCCTCATCCTAGCAGAAGAAAGAGCTCATGTGAGATCATGTCTGAGTGCGCGTTACGCAAGTTGCCATGAGGCGGCGAGTTGACTAAAATGGTGGCAAATAGACTTGAACATGAGGCCTCGTTGCCGATTTGGGATTGACATGAAACTTTACGCTTTGTTTCAAACAGAGGACTTATATTTTAAAAAAACGGTGTTACGCAGTCAAGAACCAATCACTCAGGCATGAACAACAGCAACACAATACTGTCAAAAACGTTTTTGTTTCTTTGAGTATCATATCCTACTTTTATGAGTCTTCTGGACTATTTGGGTTTTATAAATTCCAGAAGAATTTTGTATCAAAATCCTGTTGTTCATCTGATATATTTATATGGACTTGTTTAGTCGAGCTGCGCCCTGGGTGGTTGTGGCTCTTTTGAGGGATTGTTTCAAACCCCGGATTTTCCAATGTCAAAATATCTTTGGGAGAGACTTCAAACCCTAATTTGACCCCAGTGCCTTGCATGGCAGCAACCACCCTTTGGTATATGAATGTGTCCATAAATGGGTGAATGTGAGCTTCTGTAAAGCGATTTGAGCACCGTGATGGCGTACTTAAAGTGCAATACAACTGCACTCCATTTCCCAAATAAACTCATGTGAAGGAGTAGTTTTCATTGTGTCATTCATAATTCGGTCGCAGGCTATGACGTCCAAACTGTAGGATCCAGATGAGTCGGTCCACTGCTGTACATTGCAGGTTTGGTGTGGAACAACTTGATTGGCCCTTATCTCAACTGCATATGCATTTGGGATGAAATGGAACCGGAAAATGTAGATTGGTGCCCAGCACCTTTCATCCATCATTAACTCATTCACTCCCAAAGACGTTTTTAAACGCCTTTTCAGACTTGGTCCAGAATTGGCTGGTACTGAATGAGTTAAATATCTCTGACCTCAAAAATGTTCTGAATGGAAGGACAAAAAAGTTCAACAGACCGTAATCTTGTTGAACGACTTACTGGGGACGAACAGGAGAAGAACTCCAAATTCCTGGTGGGTGTAATGTTTCGGTGGCCTCATGTTTTTGTCTATTTTGCCCCTTTCCGCTGATTTACATCTTTTGCATGGATGATGAGAACTCCCAGGCAGGAATGTAGTCGAGGTATCTGAGGGGTTTTTGGAGCCTGTATCAGAAAGGCCAGCAAACGGGCCACGGGTATTGTAGGGATAAAACACTAGGCTGAAGGCTTGAAAGGTGAAATGAAGTTGGCATGGACGAGACAGCATTGTGTGTTTCTTTTTGTGTGTGTGTTCGAATATCTGAGTGGGGGTAATGGGATTATGGGTAACACCTTTGGCGCGGCTGGGAGAGCCACCTGACGCTCGGTCTGTTGGGAGCCTGGGGAGAAAGTGGGGTGGCGGTGGCCGGGCAAAAGAGAAATTGGGGGTCTAATCCGTGTCCATCTTTGGGAAGTCATTCCCTGAGCTCTGAGGATTTGGGCCTTTGGTTTCCGCTCTGCTTGGTTTGGTTAATAATACCCTGGGAGGGGACGAAGACAGAGGGGAACGAGACAGAAGGAGCCAGGGTGATGGAGAAAAAAAGGTTTCTTTACCCTGTGGTGCACTGGCAGGACAGCGGCCTGCGCTGAAATTGTTTGAAGAGTAGACAAAGCCAAGCTGTGGCCATTCCTCATATCTCTTTTTTTTAATCTCTTGGTATTGGTGGAGTGTATACTGCATCCACTGTGCCTGACCTGTGTACAAATGGTCTTTGCCCTCTGTCCATGCAGCAGCTTGAGTAAAAGTCAATACGCTAAGTGTGACTGAGGTGTTTGCTCACAAGCCACATATATCTCGAGCGTGTCCGTGTCAGTGTTTTTCGTGACGCACTGATGTTGTGCTTCTGTGGTCCTGAGAGAAGCCGATAACTGCTCTAAACATTGTTAGTGCTAGTGATGGTGTGACTGTTACGGTGCAGAGGTGCCTCGTGTGCAAGTGTCACAGCTTCTGTGTTCTCTCCATCACCGCAGCTCAAGGTGTTGATTGGTCTGTCATACACTGGGTCAAGGTTCGGGGCAGTTTTGTGGTGGGAACTGACTTCTGAGAATGAAACACCAGGGAATGTGGCATCTTAGCCAACTGTGACAACCTTGTCTACACCGTTAAGAAATTAAGCCCCCAAATGGCTTTTGGCTTTAGACAGTCGACATAAGACTAAAGGAAATGCGACACTATCTTTGGGCTGTTTATACTACACCGTTTGTATTTTTTATTGAAATCAGCACCAAAACAAAAGTGGAACAAATCCATTTTATGGCACACCATTTAAGTGTACTTCACTGCTACTGTATGACACAGAATCATATTAATTGGCTACATGCGTATTACGTAGTGTTTGAAAGTTCACAGGAGAAGCCGTTCGTTTTTTATTTGGTTGTTGCTTCTGGGTTTTTTGTAACTCATGATGAGCTAATAAATTGCACACATACTAATGCGGTGTGTTTTTCTCTGTAGGTGGAGATGATCCGCCGTCTGCTCGGGAAGGCCTTGGGGTTTGTAGGCTACACCATCCAGTATGGCTGCATTGCGCATTGTGCCTTCGAGTACATTGGAGAGATCGTGGTGGTCCGTATAATTACAGCATTGACAGCAGACTACATTTCCCTCAAATTTCATTCTGTCATTTGTGCTGTCATGTTAACTGTGATTGTTTTACAGTGCTCTGGCCCCTCAATGGAGCCTACCATTGTCAACAGAGATGTTGTTTTCTCGGAGCGAATGACTCGGCATCTTTGCAAAATACAAAAGTGGGTAGCAGTCATATACTATGCATGTTCATTTTGATGTAACTGGGTGATACTAGCTATAGCAAGAACGTAATCAGTATGTTTTGTCTCCATCTATCCATTTTGCTCAATTCAAAATATATTTTTTGTTCACAAACGTCAAACATGACATGTCTTTGTTTCTGGTCAATGCTGACAAGAAATGTCAAGATCACATTTTACAAATTACTTGTATTTCACTGATAAATGAGTAATTACAAATTTGCCAATGCATCCTATATGACCTTGACATTCAAGCTTCGTATTCCTTTTCTTCAATGGTTACAAATTTTATGGGATTACATGTAAAATATTTTTCATTACCAAAATAATCCGGGCTAAATTACTGTGTATGTCATTTCTTTCAGGGGTGATATTGTGATTGCGAAAAGCCTATTTGACCCCAATATGAATGTTTGTAAAAGGGTAATTGGGTTGGAAGGTGACAAAGTCTGCATGAGTGGACCCTCAAATTTTTTCAAGACCCACACATATGTAAGTACAAGCGTGTGTGTGTGTGTGTGTGTGTGTGTGTGTGTGTATATATATATATATATATATATATATATATATATATATATATATATATATATATATATATATATTATGTATGTGTGTGTATACACATACACACACGCACGCTATTTAATGAATTTGTGAAAACGTGGTTGTACTGTAATTATACCAAAAACGTCAACTTTTTCTTTGTGTACTCTGCCCTCTATAATTGACCTCTCTAAATATTTTAGACATCACAGGCCAATTTTGTTTTATTTCTCAAAGCATCTGCTTTTGTCAACAGCTATATTTTGTCAGTGAGAAGCCCAGAAAGTGAGCCGGGGCTCTGCCGGTGAAACGACTGTCATTGCTTTTCTATTACTGATCTCCCCCAACGCCCACAGCCCAGGCCTGCAATCTCTCTGAAGCCTGTTGGAGTTAGTGCCAGCTGAATGGTCAGACTGATGGGTGGGCGGAAGTGCGTGTGTGTTTGTGTGATCGTGGATGTACATTTGTGTACATTGTCCTGGAAACCAAATATTGCATTTATGTCACATTTCTTTGAATTTAATTGTGTTTTATGGGCAAAGGCCAGGACCAGGTCATGTTTATGATGTGGAATGGGCAAGCGTCTTTCCATGCTGTGCCTTTAGCTTCACCGAAACATTCAGATAATTTCAATTGTATTAGGCATCATCCTTGTATTGTATTTTATGTTCTCAGTATGAAGCAGAATGCTGAGTCACGTTCATCTTTTGGTCATGTTTAATCGAACACCTGCTGAATAGCTATAATATAGTGTGGCTATCAAATGGCCTTTTCATTTTGGCTCCATTTCAAGTACCGCACTTGAACCTAAACTCCCTATATGATAGCTTTACACCAGTTAAACGTTTTGACTCGTCAACCACATGATATTTCCTCTGATTTGTATCATAAAGCTCAACGGGTCTTTAGTTTGGCTTCTGTTGCACCCAGAACCCAGCTGCTCCTATTGAGATGCTCTGTCTGTCATGCAGCAACTCACATATCCAATTTGAAAGACCACCGTTTCAGTTAATGAAATGTTTTCACATTTGGGAACACAACAGGCTTTGTGTAACTCCAATGGATGTAACCGACAAAAGGCCATTGTTCAAATTAAAGTTTAGTCTCCTTCAGGGTGGCATGAAGATGACGTGTGTTGTCTGTGTGTGCGATGATGTTAGGCATTATGGGATCTGTAAAGATGAGCTTCGCAAGGCGGTGGCTGTCATCGCCTCCTTTTTGCACAGACAGGCTGGCATGCTGTCTCCACCCTGAGAGATCCAACTGCCGGCTAATTGTACTGTCACCTTTTTAGGAATGATCTCTGTGTCTGAGCTATTGTGTCAAAACAATGACACTTGATCCCTAATATTACTGCGCACAGGGGGAGAGAGCGAGCGAGCAGAGGATAGGCTGGTAAAGTGACAGAGATGAAATCTGCCCCTCCACCCCCACCACCCACATGATGCTTTCTATGCACTGTAGATCGACAGAGCCAGATATGGAAAGATGAACTCTGGGTGCTTGCCTGTATTTAATTTGACACCTCAATCATGTTAACATAATGAGTGCACTTATAATGTGGACATTTAACTCCACGCCCACTCGTTGAGAGCAGATCCACTTTCAGTCCTCGACAGGTACACAAATGCTCCCCATCGGCGCAGCCCGTACGATAGCTGGCTTGATGATGCTGTCCATCATGCCACACATTCCAGCGTGATAAAGTTACACAATGTAGTCCGAATTACTATACTGATTATTACTAGTCAGCTTATTCTGTTGTCATTGTAAAACACAATAAAGTTTTTATGTTGCGGTTTGAATTGATAGGCCTCCATTTTTTTCCCAGTTTAATGAGAGATTAATGGATAAAGTAATGCCGCATGCTATAGGCCGCATCTGGCCCACTGGTGCGTATTTTTGTGGCCCCTTAACTGTTCACTTAACTATTTTTGGATAGGTCTGCACATGTATACCACGTTTTGACCTTCAGACAGCCACACTTCGCTGAACTAGCAACAACGGAGTATACCTCCACTACACAGCCTCTTACACAGTCACTTAGAGTTACTGGTAACTGCTTGGAGTGCAATTTTGGACTTTCACTTTTGTTTTTGGAGCGCTTCTCAAGTTGACACTTTGGAGCCAAGATAAAACAAAAATGGCGTGTCTCAATTTCGCTGCTAAAAGACAAGTGCACAGTGAAAATAAGCAGTGGCTGACACTGTAACTAACGTGTGTAGCCTCTGAATAACCGGACAGAAAAACATGTTTGTGGTTCTTTGTGTTTATATCTTTAACTTTTTTTTTTTTTACCTGCTTGTAATATATTTTGGAATCATGGCAGGGGTATTTGTTTTGTTTAATTCAACTCCTAATTGTCAAAATGGAAATATTACGTTTTGAATATTGCAATCTATACTCAATCTCTACTCATTTTATTGTATTTCCATTGTACAGTATATGGTGCCAGCCTCACTTTTCAGCACCCATTTTATTGGCCGCTGGTTGTATCATTATCCCCTACAGCCAATGGTGAAACTGCCAGTTTGATCTTAACTGCTGTGACGAACTGGACTTAACTGTACCACTTAGAGAAAATCTGGCTTGTAGTACGCGAGGAGAGCCTCAAACTTCTCTCCCCAACACCCAAGACTAATGCCAATTAAAAGCACAGGGCAAATGTGTTGGGCATTGACAAGGAATAGAGCAGTTACCAGCTTAGTCTGCTTAGTGAACGACCAGAGGCGGGGTGGCCATCGAGAATTTTGGGAAAATGCTAATTTTCCCAAAACAACCAGTGTGATTCCAGGCTGATCCTGGCCATCACTGAAATTTGTTTCAATCTCAGAACCCTGCATAACTTTGTCGTCTTATTTTTCCTTGTGCTTTAATGGCTAAGACTGACACAATGACAGTCCTTTCAAAAAGTTCCTACTCGCTTCGGTGAGTTTTAGGTCGGTCGAACCAGAAGTTGAGTGGAAATAAGGTTGTGGCTTGTCAGATGACAAACGGCGGTGCGTCTTTTGCCTTTGCTTGGGAGCAGGCATATGTTACCATGTTAATGAGGTGTAATGGTGGGAATCCAGCATGCTGACATATGGTTCTCCGATGACTCCTTTAATGATATTCATTTGCGTCGTCGTTATTCACCGAGTTGTTTACCCCGTGTTAGGTCAACATGTCAGTGGCTCGAGATGATGTCACATCATCTGTCTCAATTATGGAAAATGAAACAAAGCAAACCATCGCTGTCGGACGGACAATCAAGAGGGCTGAGTGGTGCGGGTGAAGTAAGGAATTAATATTGTAACTCAAGCACGGACAATCTCCGCATTTCTTTACCCATGCTCTGATTCCAGAGCACTTTTGCCGTTAAAAAGTTAGGCAACACAAAAATAGACTTGCGGATCGTGATGCCCATTATGACAATATAATGTGTTGTTGATCCTGTCTGCACATATAGGGGGGACAGCGCACTTAATTAGGGCCTTGACAAGCCTACTCTCCTAAAGTGATGAGATTAATCATAATTGGTGTCATTGTGAATTAGAGCCTGCTTGGATGACCACCCCACTGGCAGGTCGGACCACGGTGGAGACCCTTGGACACTGCTGCTAGTTGCAGCTTAGCGCGCTCTCTCTCTCTCTCTCACTCTCTCTATATCACTCTCTTCCTCTCTCACTCTCTCTCTGCCCAGCTGACTCAAGCCACTCTCCTGCTTTGAGGGGTGCAGATCTCAGCCAACAGACTAATGAACCCCGTTTGAAGTTTTGCTAAATCCCACTCCGACCCTGCCCGTTACCCATGACCTCTCTCCTAATACCGTATGGGGTTAAAGAGGGACAGGCAGGTTGACGTTAAGATGAGGGGCTGTTCGCTGAAGCAACTCACTGGAGGGGTAGTTGAGCGGGTGTGTGTCGGAACAGGAACAGGGGGGGCTGATTGGTCATCGGCAAATAGTAAAATTTCACATCATCAAAAAAATATATATATACCGTATAGCTTAGTCAGATTTTCCCTCTGCTTATGCGTCTGGTGTGTCTTTAAGGTGCCAAAAGGTCATGTGTGGCTAGAGGGCGATAACCTTACGAACTCTACTGACTCAAGGAGCTACGGCCCAGTTCCCTATGCCCTCATCCGAGGGCGTGTTTGCTTGAAGGTAACACAGGATCATACTTTCACAGACAGTATACTGTATATTTAAATGTCATATACAGCTCTGGAAAAAAATGTAAAGACCACTGAAAAATGATTTTATTTTCAACAAATGCCATGCCAAATAAATCATTGGCCTTACAGCATAATTGCCAAAGTCATTTTTGAATGTGTGTCGGAAAAAGAAAAACACACAAAAATGACCACCATTCGACCTTTGCAGATGACCATGACCCAGACAGATGAGTGCAATCATTTTTTCAGCAAGCACTTTGGTCTTTTTTTTTTTTTGGAACAGAAAGATAAAAAATGACAAATAATTATACTATGAGGGCAACAAAATCTTTGTTGAAATTCAACCAAACCGAAGTGTTTGTCATCTTCTGTAAATGTTGATTAATTGTGACACAAACACAGCAAGCAGCACTGGCCTGAGGTCTGTCCTGGAATTTCAAGTCATCTTATTTTTCTTTTAGTTGTTTAATCTTACAGTGGTCTCATTTTTTTTCCAGAGCTCTATATGTTTGTCAGGTATATGTGTCACACTGGCTAACCTAAATTGGAGTGTAAAATTGAAATACAATGTGTTTTGTTTGTGGTTTTCATTCCACTCTTATTTTTTTTATTCGGTTTATTCATTTATTTCAAGCCACAATGGCCATTTTAAGTCCTCATAAAAGACATGAAACAGTTGGAAGTTCAAAGCAAGTGAGTCCGATTGACCAAAAGCCTGGACAACATACGTCGAGCTTTCCATTCTGCTATGTTGTCATGTCACTGGATGTCATAGCAACCACGACCCCGGAAACGGGTCAGCCAACCTTCTGTCCATCTGATTGGACAGCGGCACTCCACTGGAGGGCCTACTGAGACAGCTGATGAAATAACACGATCTTGTTTAAAGTCTCACACATCATTAATTGCCATATTAACAAATGTGTCTAGCAAATTGTCGGAGTTGCAGTGATAATAAATCTGCCATTCAATGTTTTTCTTCTCTATGCCTTGAACAGCTCTGGCCCCCGGATGGTTTTGGGATCCTCAGCGAAAGTCCGACCAGACGGATCGTTAAAGATCAGGATGATTGTGGTTCAGACTAACATGACTTTCACTCATTTTTAAATAAACCGTATGTGTTTATAGGAGAACAAACATATTGTGTGTTAAGTCACTTATGTCATTTTTACTGGACTGAGTACTTAACCATCCAATGTAATTACTGAAATTATTTTAAAGTAGTAGTAGTATACACATTTCATTAGTTTGGTTTTTCAGTAGATGTTTTTTGTACTTGTGTAACATCAAATACAACCTTGGAGTGCATGTTTCATATGTAGAGCTGCAAAGCTACCCAAAGGTTTCAATATAATCTCCATACTGTTAAAGGTTTACATGAAGACCATGAACAAAAATCATCTGGGAATATATGCACCCTGATTTACTTCAGCTCTTGATGTAAAACAGATTTTAAGATGCATCTTAATCATATTTTCAAATCATTTTACATGCTCCAGTCCTGGAAAACAAACGATTAATTTGATGCTTTCCCTTTCTTGGAGTGGCTAAACAAAAGCCCCGTTGTTTAATTATTTGTTAGGCTACCGAGGCCATTGGAAATATGTTAACATTTGCCATTCAAGCATACAATATTAATAAGCACTTAGTGAGGACTTCGTTTACCACGGAGTGGAACAATGCAAAAAAAGGTTCACAAGAGTACATTAGCATTTATCGTGTTTTTTTTTTTTTAATCTGGGGTGAATTTCTCTTTTTTTTCCCAAGTTTATGTTGTGTAGCCTTTGTGGATCATTTAATATTTCAGTGTTTTTTTTTCTATTAAGATTCCAAATGGCCCACTTAATTTACCTCAGTATTCTCCGAATACTGAAACACATTTTAGCGTGCTCATTCAGGTACAACTTTCAGCAAGGGCTGACTGAAGAGCTTCTGAGCAGTGGCAAAAAAACCCCTGCAGGTTTTGATATCATAATGTATTCATCAGCCTGCTGACTGCTGCTGCAAAAAAAAAAAAAAAGTGCTGCTGTACTGCTGCTGTCATTTCTTAAAGGCCCACTGCTCTTCTTTACACGAAGCATAAGAGTACATTCACATGGTGAGCTGCTGAAGCTCAGCTGGTCATTCTCTGAGGCAGAGAGGGACACTTCTTCGTCCCAGCTCCCTAAGGGAAGTGTGTTCCAGGCAGCCGTGGGTCCCCGTCCAGCTGCTTCCTCTGTCTGGAGGGGGGCCAGAGGGTCAGCGACAAGGCTCCGTGTGACACTGAATTATCTGCCTGAGTGTGATTGTGCCTGCTGGGAGTGATGCTCAAGATTGTGAGAGAGCGTGCGTGTGTGTTTGCAGCTGGGAAGAAAAAAAATCTTTACGTGGGCTTTTTGCTTCAAGCATGTCTTTGTTTCTCAAGGTTTAATATTCATCTGCTGCGTGTCAACACGGTGCCAGTGTTAGGCTGAAATGCTGACACAAGTAGTCTTGGTGTGCCCGCTTGCCCTATTGCTGGAGCTCTTTCATTTTTTAATGGTTTGAAGGAATGATGAAGATGATGAATAAATTATTTCAGTTGCGCCGACAAAATGATGCTGGGTTTTCATGGTAGTCATGTTAAATTGGCAGCAAGTAGGCAGAATAACAGCAGTTTATCAGCCACGAGGGTGGCAAAACTCAGTCGATATTCAAAGTTGGAGGAATTTACTAAGGTAGACACTTTGAGGAATATATTCAGCGTACCTCCGAATAGTCTTACTTATTCAGGTAATTTCATTCTCAGTGCAGTGAATTGACAGTTTTTGTTTGGCTTCATTTTGCAAGAAGAAAAATTGTGGCGTGATCAAACCTGGCATACGTCGCCACTCAAGTGAAAAAAAAATGGGAGTAATCAAAGTACTGGAATGCCTGTGCAAGTAGGGAAGGAGAGTCATTTATTTTGCAAAGAGACTATCTGCTTATGAAAACATGTTTCTATTTAAGATTGAACAAACTTTTCCATCATAGTACCCTCAATTCCTAGTTGCCCATTAATTATAAATTCCGTGGAGAGTCTTAAATTTGGAATAGTTACCAAATTCTCGACCTGAACAGCCCATGAAAATTAAAATTGAAATGTTCCATATATCACCCCACCCCCTAGTCTGGGCAGGAGTGAGATGTTAGCAAGGCTAATGTGGGTCTGCTGACCTTAAAAGCTACAGTCATACTAAAAAGTTATTTATTTATATTTTATATATTTTTTTAGTTTCGTAATTCACTTTGCAGTAATGCTGTGTGCGTGTGTGTGCCTGTTGCATGCTCAGCCACTCACAAATGTGACTGCAGCTTCTGAGTGCAGTTCAAGGATGCGATAAAACTGCTCACAAGAGTTGAGGATTTAGAAGGGAGAATTTGAAGAAGCATCGGCTTCATTGAAATCCCTGCTATCGATCAATTTTGGTTTGAGGGAATGAAAACTGTTGACACACTTTTGACTGTCTGCACACATTGCTTGAAACCTGTTCTGCACTTTCATGCACCAATAATGTTAACTGGTAACCTGATAACAGCATAAGCTGTCCACTGTAATAACTGCTTAACATAACAATTCAGGACACACCTGGTTTAAATCAGCACAGAAAATAACTAGTGCAGTGGAAGCATTTTAGTTAAAAATTTGCAACCCTTTTCAAACAAGCTTTGATAGTTTTGCTCTACATGCTTAGGCCATTTGAAGAAACACAATTGTCCGTGGCCCACAGGTGTCATTGTTAGTGGGAATGGTGTGTTCCCTCCAACTGGCTGTGTGACCAACACATGGTGAGCGCCACTGCTTGCCCAAAGTTTTGGGGATATCCGTAACTCGAATCAGGACAAATGGCATAGAAAATTGACGGACGACTGGATGGATAAGGTTCCAGTAGAGAAACATTGTAATTAGTCCGAATCTTAAACATTACAGCGGCGGAGCTGTGCTGACTTATGCAGATAATTTTTTCCCAACGCTTGCAGTTTTGCAAGCTGTTCCAAAGGACTTCAGCAATGGAGACACCAAATGGGACAATTGGGGTGGAAAAATGTTGGACACAGAATCCAAATCCTTCAGAAGTGCAGACGTGAAATAAAAAGAGCATATGGGTAAAGAGCCGCTCGCCTTTGGCGACGGTCTGCTTTGTTTGTTTTTGTATCCGCGATGCAGAACATAAAAGCTTGGAAAAAGTTGCTGCCGTATTTTAACCAAGTGCTTTGGATTCAGCCACCCTGTTCGGTGGAGTGTGCACAAATTTGATACGTTAATAATTACTGATAATTCCAAACTGCATACCTGAAAAGCTTGGACTGGAAATGTATTTGCATGCAGCACCCATTGCCTCATGCGTCCAATCACCCTTTCGGCGCGCTCCCAACTGTTTTTGCATTGATGCAGTTATCTGATTATGTCCTTTGCAATTTCTCAGCCCCCTGCCCTCGCATGCAACCCTGTTGGCGTTAGCTGATGAGAGAGTTTCTCCTTTCATTGACACACCCTTCTGATCATTCTCTCCTTTTAATCAAGCCTGATAGTACTTTTTAATTAAGACATCACAGGTGTTGTTTGATCACTCCGAGAGAAAGCGAGGAGCTATGGAGGGGGGAAAGAAAAAGCCCTGATGGCTCTTAGACGGTGTGTGAACATGACTGAACAGCTTCAATTGGGCCGATTCTGCATTCTCCAACTCTGCTCCCCAGCTTCTGAGCTTTGAGGTGAGTACTTCCCTCCTGATCCGATACACGTCCACCTCCAGAGATCCATACTTGGCAGATTGTATTGGAGGCCTATTGAGCTGCTTGCTGTCAATACGCTTTGTGTTTTGTATGATGAACATGAGTGGGATTGGAAAATGTCAGGCCAGTTTGAAGGTTTTGCGGGCGCCATTCTTTCTTTATAGTGCAAAAACTACATTGTCATTGTGGTAAAGTAATGAGTTAGTCATTCAATCTGCTCATATGCTATCAATAATAATGGTGTGTTTTGCTTAAGTATTTGTTAATGCGTCATTTCCTACATAGAAACTAATGAAGCATTTTTTTGTAATTGTATGTATGTACATGAAAACATATTTGCATGTCCTCCCCGTGCCTGTGTGGGTTTTCTCCGGGTACTCCGGTTTACTTCCATATTCCAAAAACATGCATGGCAGGCTGACTGAACCCTCAACAGGTGTGAGTGTGAACGTGGATGGTTGTACGTCTCTGTGTGCCCTGCGATTAGCTGGTTCCCAGTTAGGGGGTGTCCCCCGCCTACTGCCCGAAGACAGCTGGGATAGGCTCCAGTATGCCCCACGACACATGTAAGGATAAAGCGGATAAAAAATGGATGGATGGATGGATATAACTACAGGATGCTGGAAAAGCCGGAAAAATTCATCTTGAATGTGCTTGAAAAGTCTTTAAATCCTAGAGCGAGAATAAGTGATCTCTTTTACATAAATACCGGCCTGTCTTTCATGTTGCTCCACCCAAAGGCACGAAACAACTAATACTTGTTCCCCCTCACTAATGGTGTGGGTGGATGGAATTATGTGTATATACAATGTAGTGGTGATGGTGGAGGGGGTTGGGGCCTTTGCTGTACAGACTCATTGCGGATCATAATGGAAAGCTATGGGACCTGTGTCCTCAGGCAAAGAGTGATTCACAGGATGACAGAGGCCTCAGTCCGACAGGCCTGACCTATATCTCTATTTGCATAACAGCGAGCTGAAAAGAGGAATTGGCAGATAAACATTTTTTGGTTTCAAACGTTTCCTCTGTGCATGTTTTTGGTATCTTTGCGCAAAGTGTGCTTTGTCATCTAAAGCAACAATGCATTACTGTGTACTGTGTTTGTCGTTCTGTACTATGTTTGGCCAATTAGATTGTTGCCGTATGTGAGTCAGGAGGAAGAAGGTGCTTGTGTGTGTGTGTGTGTGGGGGGGGGGTCCCCTGGCATGTCCTGGATCCTGTAGCGGGATACCGAGGCCTTTCTGCCTGGTTTACTGATGAGGCCTGTTCTGCTTCCAGACAATTTAGCAAAGGAAACTGCACAACAAACATAAACAGACAGTGAGCGAGCCAGGCAATAAAAGAGAGCACACGCACACGTACACAATCGAAAAGCAAAAGGTGCATGCCTGCAGATTATAGGGTTGTTTTTCCAATTTAAAGCCGCTCATTGTACAAGATGAGGATTTTCTGGGCTCTATGTTCTTGAAGTCACAGATGAATTACTGTCGCTTTCAAATACAGTAATTTAATTTAGTACATTTAATTCATCTATCTTATTTTTTTGGTCACGGTTATGTCAGACAGTAGCTGTTGATTTTCACAATAAAGAGGTTGTTGCTCAAGTACTGGTCATTCTCCTTTCATCATCTAAGCAGACATGACAGCGTGTAGTAAGTTTGCTTATCGATTGCTGGTGTGAGGATTTCGGCTTTTAATTAGTTAGCATTGCAAGTGCATTTTTGTATGGGCATGCATAGCGCTGTGCTTTTATTGTATTTAAGCATAGATATGCATACGTATTGTGCAAGTCGTCTCATTTTTAGTCGAATATTTCCACTCACTTGAGACATTGATGCAAGTTTGCTACGCAGGCCCACCGCTTGCAGATTTCTGCATGGTGTCGATGTTGTTAATGCTAAAACATGTCATTTGACTTCAGATTCCATCCGTCATTGTGGAGTGGTAAAGAGAACATGTCGAATAGATGAGTCCGTACCCACAGCATCTGATCAAACTGAACCGTTCTGCTTTTTTTTTTTTTGCACAATTAAGCATTAGGTGAATCAAGAAACAATCTGTTGAACTGTCCATGGCATCCAAAATCAAAGGTGTCACCAACAACCCATTCATAACATCCTCCGTGAACCAGGAGGTAGTCAGTAAGCTGATGTACACATAGAGCTCTCTTTTCTTTGATAGTTTGATCTTGGTGGAGTTTTGCTCATGACTGAATGCCGTTCTAGTTTTTTCTGTCATCTGCAGCCGATGGAGGGCGATTGACCAGTTCATGTGCCCCTCAGGTGATGAGGGCTGGGTCTCTAAAAGGATGTTGAGCAGAAGAGGGATGGTGGGAGGGGGGGGGGGGGATGATGGAAAACAAGTTGAAACCTTGGACCAGGCCCAGTGGTTGATGGAGAGCTGGCATAGGCAAGCAGAGCATTGCGTGCATGTTTGTTTGTGTTCCTCTTTGCTCAATGTAGTTCAAAAGCTGAACTGCACCCAAGCTTTGGTAATGATGCAGTCTGCCACAAAAGACTACAATAACCAACAGTCTGCGGCCGGCCAATTACTGTCCGCTGCAATTATATTTCCAATTCACAACTAACGGGGAAAGTGGCCCAGCTCAACTAATCATTTCGAGCAATTACTTTTAAAACTAATTAGAAGGGCTTTTTTTTTGCTTTTTTTTTTGTTTTTTTGCTGTGCGTGTCTGAGTTTGAGAAAGGTTTTTGTTTGTGTTTTTGTTGCCGTTTCACTTTGTCAACCAACTTGAATAGAAAAAGCAGAGGGAGAGGTAATTGGGGTCACTACAGGCATCGGGGCAAGCAAAACATCGAGCACAGCCGCGGAATTGAGAAACTTGGTGATTATGGATGTTGGGTGAGTTTTGAGTGAGTCCATTGTGCAAGAGAGAATGTTGTTTTCATCCCGCGGGTGTCTGACACTCTGGCTCAACTGATAAAATAGATTCTTGGGGATGTCAGCTTGACCGCCATGAGAGAGCTTGTGAACTCATAGAGCGGGTGAGCTGTGACTCGATCACAGAATTCTGGAATGCTGGATACTTTACGTGGGAAGAACCAGCTAAAAATCTGCCATGTTGATATTCTAGCAGAGATCCGAACCCAGATTTCTTGACTCTGAGGCAGATGTGCTTACCACCCGTACAGAAGTCTACAGGTATAAAGGATTGTATCCGCATTAGTATTTGTTGTTATTGTTGTTCTATTCATTGAAAGAAGATAATTGAAGATGAATTTAACCCAAAAATCCTTTCACTTTAAAAAGCTGCAAGTAATAGTATAGAACTCATGTGGACGGCTAGCTGCATGTGGAGTGTGTTTTTGTGTTAGTGTGTGTGAGACAATGTTTCCGATCATAACGTCAGCAAGATGGGCTGTTTTATATTTCATGAGTCTTGGGGTTTCTTTTTATACCATACCACCCTTGGACACGCAAATACCTGCTAAACGTACAGCTGGTTGACACGCACTCATGTTTGGTGACTTGCAAATGTAAACTGCTTGCAAATGGAAATGCTGTAGAGTCAAATGGACTCTCTGAGACTAATATCACCTAATAATGTGCAGTGGCATCAGCGGGATTTGCATAATTCTCGTTGACAAGCTTCACAAGAACACATGCAAATAAAGTGTGCTTTGTCTTAACAATTAATTTGATGGGAAAATTAAAATAACAGGAAATAACGCAAGATTTATATAGCAGTCATGAATGAATAGATGGATGCACTCCAACCTTTGAAATGTGTTGTCAAAGTGTTTCTTTACAGTTCATGATGAGTACACATGTAAACGTCCTTGATGATTGTCGAAACAAAACGATTCACAGAACATTTCTTTGTTTTGTTAGATTCATGCTCTGTGGTGTCCCTCATGGTTCCTTACTGCACCCATTTTTATTTTTTTTAAACCACTACAGCTTAAGTTTGAATTAATCATTAAACAAGCAGCATGCATTTATTTTTCAATGTATGACTGTGATACAAAGTGCTGCTTGATCTTACGTTTATACCAAGCTTTATACAGTGCTGAGAAATAGTATTTGCCCCCTTTCCTGATTACTGTGTTCTTTGCAAATTTCTCACAAACAAAGGTTTAAAGGTTACAACGGTACTTTTCACTGTACTCTTTTTATGATCATTAGATTTAATCCTGAAAGCTATTTGAAGGTGCGAAGGTGTAACTATTACTAATAGCGAGTGTATACATGAGATTGGCATATTGGAACCAGAACAGTGTATTAATCGTCTCCTCTTTAAAATTTATATCACTAGGACCATCGTGAAAAATGCTGTCCATTACAAAAAAAAAAAACAGACAGAAAGAAAGACAATCCTGTGTTCAGCATGTGCTGTCAGCAGCGTCCACACTCCAAGTCCATTTGAATGTGCACACAAGCAAACCCTGAAATGCCTCTGGTAATTGTTATTTCAGAACACTCCCGATGTAATAATGTCTCATTAATAGACAGCTTACAGCAAAAAAGCATGCCGTTACCTCTCCCGCTTTTACAAGGTTTTGCATGGTGACACATCTGCATTTCTCAGAAAAAAAAACAATTTCCCCCCGTCCCATCACTCAGACGTCACCGCATGCATGTGGCACATTTCAATATGCCTCAGTTGTTATTAGGCATGTTATGTCACAAATGTTTCTCGAGAGAAAATGTTGATTTGTTTTCTTATTTATGCATAACTGCCATTCAAAATAACAAAATATATTTTCAAAAACAAGTTTCATGTTACACAATGAGGAGTTATGTTTTCATAAATATAGATAGAGGGGGATGCAGAGCAGCATAGTCAATAGGTGAGTGGATAGGCTACTTTACTGATCCTGTAGGGTTTTCTGGTACAGCAAGATATTTTTGTCAAATTAATATTTCTGTATGTAACAATTAAATGGTTAAATATACTGCAGTACTGCCAACCCTCTAAAGCCGAACATGGTCCATTTGGGAAGGAATTTGACTTTTTTTTCTGAAATAATGAAAAATCACAGAATAATCAGATGAAAGCACAAAACTAAATTGCAGAGCTTTGTCGTTCCACTGAGTTGTGTGAGGTGCCATACTTCAGTGTGCCACCTCAATGTTGGACGTGATAGTGCAAACACACAATTAATTTAGGTTAGTTACGTAATGACAAAATAATGCTAGCTACCAATCTTTGCAAACTTACCTTTAAAATCGCAGAGGTGCAAGTCAACTTTGACAAGTTTAACTTGATCGGAAGTTGACTTTTTTTGATTCAATGAAATCACTAAGGTGTTGCATGTCTGGAGCCCAAACCGGGAGATGCCATTAGGCAGCTCGGGCGCTGGAGTTTTGTGCCCCACCATGGTTCTCTCGATTGCATTGAATCCGTGCTTTTTTTTGTCTCCAAGTAAAGGTGTGTGGTGGCCACCATGCGTGGTGCCGTGGCATCCGAGCAGCCTCTATTAACCAAGCGGCACGACATCACATAATACAATTATCATTGCACAGAACCCGTCTGCATGCAACACTTAACAATGCTGAAACATTGAACAAGATTTCATACCCGTCACTTTTGGGTTTTGTGACTTATTTGACAACGGGTAAATTGGTGAATATAATTGGTAACTGTGCTTTGTATTCACGATGCCAATTGTTTTTTTTTTTAAATGTTCGCACTGATGCACGAGTGCTTGAGACTCAAAGAGCTAAATTAAAATTAGAGTAGAAAGCACCTAACTCTCACAGCAATTACTTTTTTTTTTTTTTACCGTTGCTCAGCCATAAAGTATTATTATCATCATCATCGTATTGGTAATTGCTAATTATGTACCAAAAAGGAATCCATAATTTATGATTGTTCCAATCTAATGTGCTAATGGGAATGAATATTTCAAATCTTTGTGTATCTGCTGCTAATAGGATTGAAGTAGAAATGCCGAATGCTTTCCAATCACATTTCGCTATTTGATGTTTGTCTTCATCTGTGTCCTGACCCGTCCTTGTCGGAGCACCACGGCCATTATGTTCACTGCGAGGGTCTCTGAGCTGGAGATTTCTCTAGAGTGTGCAAACTGTAAAGGAAAGGAAATCTGAGAAAGGGAGAGGCATGGGGAGAGGGGGCTGAAGGGGCATGGCAACAACAACAACAAAAACGGGACATAGAGGAGTGGTAGTTTGATTGAAAGTTGTCTGGCCTGGTGCCCACGGAGGTTGTTCCCCCTGTGGACTGTTATTATCAGCAGAGGGACTTCCCCATTGCCTTGGCAGGGAGTGTCTCGGTTCTCTCCCGTGGAGGATGCTATTCCATTTGGGAGGCCTTGAATAGGGGTCCCTGCATCCCGTCTGAGTTCTTTTCAGAGGGGAACTCAGTGGCGTAAACAGGCTTCATGTCAACATCAGCATCTCAGACTTCTCAGTACAAAATTCATAGGCCCCGTGACCCTGTCCCCTGACCCCACCCTCCTCAAAGAAACATTGCTTTGGGCAGGAATTTGATTTGAATAGTCAGCCTTTTGAAATTCTAATCTCTATTCAGTGCAACGTTTAAGGTCAAATGCAATCTGTCGATCTTCGTCTGGATTTTGAACCAATTTTTCCCTTTTCATATAATGACGGTAATGAGCCTTTCTTTACTGTCTTTCATTTTAGAATGGGTTATCTTTTGTGGAAAAATGACTGCATCTTATGGAGTCGAATATGACATTTCATATGTGTCTTGATGTCTGTATTACACAGTTCCAGGTGGCCAAGGTGTGCAAACCAAAAGGAGCAGTACAATGTGCATTGAATCAAAGAAAAAAATATGTGGGCAAAACTGTTTAATTCTTTACATTCTTCTGTATTTAATTGCTTTTAATTGTTTTTTTTTTTTTTTAACAGTCTTCTATTATGATTCATGACTTGCTGTGTTTCAGGTGCGCTGTTAATTTCTAAAGGAATGCAGGCGGTTGCAGTTTCGGGTGATTGGTGGGTTCAATGTGCTGTGTGTAATGCGAGTAAATCCACTTTGGTGTGTGTGCGTGTGTCGGGTGTGCATTAGAGACCAATACAAGAGATGCAAAGGGGGAAATAGAGAAACGTGTGCGTGCAGCTGTCATAGATGGACTTAATTACATTTTTGTTTCTTTTGACAACAGCCCTACAGTGTTGGGTGTGGTTAGTCCTTTGACATATTGTTGGGTGTACAAGTGCTGATCTGGCTTTTTATACTGGTTATTTTAAAGGCAGGAGTTCATAGTTTCGCCCTGTTTTCACCAAGTACCTTTTCGTTCAATACACTTTTGGCATTTTCATTGTTACATCAGCCATTCCTCATTATTCTCAAACCTTTCATTCTACTGTCTTATTTTTTACTTACCCTTGAGTACTCGCCAATGCAAACTACTAAGATCGATTTTGCCACTGTGTTGCAATTGTGATTAAAATGTGTTTTTCTTTTGTTCAAATGTTTTTGAAAACAACAAACCTTTCTCAGACGTGTCATAAATTTCACTAACACCTTTTAGATTAACACACTTGTCATTGCTAACATTTGAAATTCCAATTGCATGTGAGTCTTGCTCCACATTTCAGTTAAATGGAGCATGTCGCACAAGGCATTTTAGTTATGAGCTGTGTCAGTCTGAACTCTAGAGCTGTGGTTCCCAACCTTTATTGAGCTAAGGCACATATTTCACATCGAAAAAAACTTTCTTGGCACATCACTTTGCAAAAAAAAAAAAAAGATTCACAAAAGTGGATGCACGGGTTAATTAAAGTACCTTCTGCCATCTAGTGGAAGAGCATTTGATTGTTCTTCCTTTTAATTTCGGGGGTTGGCATAGATAAATTAACAAAAACATGCTGATTTTGGATAACTTCCCACGGCACACCTGACACGCTCTCACGACACACTATAATATATATCATGGCAAACAGTTTGAGAATCAGTGCTCTCGAGGACACTAAATAAAATGAGTAGATAAGAGACAGAGAACATCAAGTCTGGTGTATATAGAAGTAGGACTATGGATGAAGTGTTCCCTTATTGACAGGAGAGCGGTTTTCTCGGCTCGTGCTGAGCAGTGCAGAGGGAAGCCAGCAACAGGACACGAGAAACTTTGTGCTTATCGGATGACCCGCCACTGAAGTTGAGGCCATCATCCATTTTGCGAAGCATACTGTAGATGGCAGTTGACTAATAAAGTGTTGTCATCTTTTAAGTATATCTACATGGTTGACATGGCTCCTACTCCACCTGCCCGTGAGTTATATGGCAGACTCATAATGTAGTATCAGTGGTTTAGTATTGGAGCATTTTTTGAGCGAGACTACAGGTACAGACTCTCCTACAGCCAACATGTCACTAATGAGGAAGTCCGTCAAAAGGTCAGACAAGCCATCGGCCCACATGATGACCTCCTATCCACTGTCATTAAGCGGAAACTGAGGTGGTACGGACACGTCACAAGGTGGCAGAAGAAGAGGGAGGCAAAAGAAAAGATGGGAAGATAACATCATAGAATGGACTCATTTGAAACTCAGTGAGGCAATGAGAGCTGCCGAAGACAGAGAAGGATGGAGAGAGCTGGTCAGCAGATCGTCGGGATAGATGAGACGAGAGACAGGTACAGACGACTACGTTTTTGTCCTTTGTCTACTTTTCCGGTGTCTCTTCTTTGTTAAATTCATTTCACGATGTTACACTGATATTATGTCACACGACCAGATACGAGTTTTTGAGCTGTATCCTTCCAAGCGGAACATGGTGACTTCATGCTCACACACCTGGAGGCCAAGGTCCCACCTAAGCAGCCATCTGGGTAAATAGTTGCTTTTGTAAGTGCCGCATTGTGTCTTAATGTGGTAAGTGAGTGGGATAAACGCAGAGCACAGCCTCCCCCTGTGAGGAGCTGGAATCATGTACTGTATTGTAGGCCTGGTGTTTACCGCCCATCTTTTAGTTCCTGCAACCAATAGTTGGCCATGAGTGGATCATGCAGCAGTCATTACCCCTTCACACACACACACACACACACACACACACACACACACACACACACACACACACACACACGTTCACACACCCGAACACACGCACACAGTTCGCTTCTTCACTCTCAATTTAACCTTGGTGTGTGATGGGGCCTACACTTAGGCTCCTTGCGGGTGTTAATGGCCAATGGAGCAGATATCGTAATGAGTGATCAATCTAGTTGCTAGCCGTCACGGCAACACATTAGCCATTCATACAGATTCAGTGCACTTGCCCAAGCAGAAGATCTGGATGCATATTTTATGTTTATCTATTACCCATCTCGTCTAAGCGGACCCGCTCATAAAGCAAAGAAGTTGAAAAGGTGGCAAAGTCGACCACACACGCCCGGCAAAAGCGATTTTTATCTATGAATGATAACAAAGTGATTATTCCAATCTTTTGAAACTTCCTTCCAATTAAGTTGCATCGCAAAAAGCTCACCTTTGAAAAAAAGTGCGGCGAGAGATGAAAGTGAGCATATAATGTGCAGAGAGAAGAAAGACGGCAGCAACCCTGGGAGATGAGCAGAGTGTCTGTTTTTAAGTAGCTCAATCATGCACCTGTCACCCCGCTTCCTCATGTCCACATCCGTGTTTACCCAAATGAGCTCTGACAGAAGACATCAGCGCTGGTTTGTGTGCAAACAGCTTACGTGGACAGCCTCATGGAGCCCGCCACATCTTGCACTCTAATGCATTTTTTAGCTTTCGCCATCATGCGAGATCTCATTTGAGGCTATTTAAAGCCGGAGGAACTTACATTCTTCCGGATGCAGGGGGGGGGGATAATTTAGCGTGGGTTTGCTGAGGCAGCATGAGAACAAGACGTGCCGCGTGTAGGCTAATGTGGCAGCACCTTAGCATGTCACCGTGGCATTTGTCATTATTACCTGAATACATTTGCCGTGGAACCCTGCTCTCGCACCCCACCCCATCCCACTAAACTCGGTATCGTCGTCGTGCGTTCCGAACCACCCGAGCAAAGTCTGAAAGCAGGTTTCAGGCAAGGGTGGTTCCAATTCAACTGTGATAAATGGGCAGATAAGACAATCAGTGCGCGTGCTGACATGGTGCAGTGTTATCTTGTCACACCAGTTGCAGCCATGCTAGCTTGAAGTCAAGAAAAAGCACAGTCTCGGGGAGTCCGTCAATATCCAAAGTACAGTTGTAAGGATTACTTACATCTTGGGCCCTGTTTAGCCATTAAGGATCTGCTGCACATGTGGCGCGAACTGCTCTTTCTGGAGCGCGCTGATATATGTGAGCATGTTTCTCCACAGCAGCCATGTGCCCGTTGTTCCTGTACGTCCAGGATGCAACAATGAGTCTAATTGTTGTTCCTCTCACTTGTACAGTGCACATCATGTGGCTGTTATTGCATCCCTCCCTTTCACCCCCTCCTGCTCCCCAACCCAGCCAGCTCTCAATGTTGGAACAAGCGCAGCTCTGCACGCAAAGCTCCCAACCACCCTAAACTATCGAACTCGGCCGCAAACACACCCGCTGGAGTTTGTGCTCTATTTGTATGTGTATTTTTCAATAGGTCTAAAATTACACTTTTGCAACAATACAAAAACGAGAGCCTTGTCATGTTTTGCTGCTCTGCGTGGCTAACTCGGCTGACCGAAATATGAGAAACGTCTGACAATAAGCAATGCAGGTCTAGACTAATGCTAATAGCCACAATATAAATATATTGTTAAATCTTATCATTTTTTTAGATTGAGATGACCTACCTAAACATGGCCGGCCATTGTATCTAAAATGCATATGGATTAGTGTTTTAGATATTTTTTTTTCACACCCTTGCATCTTGAACTGCTTTGGTTAACAAGATAATGTATTTGATTTAATTTGATGAAAAATTAATGTCACGTCAAATTCCACCACACATTGTTTTTGCACTGTAAGGTTGAACAATCGGTCATTCTGAATGCAACCATTGTTCATCAAATCAACAACAATGCATTATCCATGTAGTGTAATGTACAGTGTGATTTATGTAAATGTATATTTTTTTACCGAGCATTTTACATGATATTTATTTCTCTTCTTTTCAAAAAGTGTATGTAGATAATCACATCTTTGAAGAGTAAAGATACATTAAAAAAATACAATTTTCGAAACAGAGCCCAGCTACTATGGAGGTGCATATGACAATACTCCCACCTAGAGGTGTATGGAGAAAGGGTAGGGACCAAGTTGACACGTTTTGAAGTCCAATTCACTACAGAATCAGTACGCGCATACAGTGCCATTATTGCACAAAATACATCTATGTTGTGCTTGTCAAAAGCTCTATTGTGCTTACATCAGGTGGGTCATCATCCACCTGATTCCCAGCTGACCCAGCAGAAGCGAGCCAGCACATGCTGCTCTCATGCTTTCGCAGGGACCGAACTGCGGGACTGTACTTGAAAGACAGGAAGAAGCCTAGGCCGAGTAAGGACTCACCTGTGAACCAGAAAGGCCTCATTCAGGTGGGACCTGTCTCGACCTGCTGCCACATGGTCCCGAACGTAGGACGGGTTGAGGGAGTGGGGGCGAAAAGGCCATCTGCTATGTATTAGGTATTTACCGACAACCTTAATGGACTTATGGGACTTGGGCTCCACCTTGTGACCCCATTTAGCAGCTTAATGTGTGTTTAATGATCAAACATGTACAATATACAGTATACATCCAATTCAGATACTGGATGCAGTATCTGGAATGTGTGTATCTCCGTATATACAAACAAGGACACTTCAAATCCAAGTTCATACATTCTGATATTGACATCCTGTGTTCATTTCTATCAGTCTTTTTGTAAATACATTTTTATCAGTTTGAAATTTTCAAAATGTATCATTTCACATGTGGCCATCTATAGTTCATTTATTCCGTCACCGTATCATCCAGCATTTTGTTTAGTTGTTTTCAGCCTTGAGAGGTGTTTTTGTTGGCGTGAAAAATAGATAAATAGATGCACTCATTTTTGGGCCTTACATTAGTTGTTATGGGCGGCCCGGTAGTCCAGTGGTTAGCACGTCGACTTCACAGTGCGGAGGTACCGGGTTCAATTCCAGCTCCAGCCTCCTTGTGTGGAGTTTGCATGTTCTCCCCGGGCCTGCGTGGGTTTTCTCCGGGCACTCCGGTTTCCTCCCACATTCCAAAAACATGCATGGCAGGCTGATTGAACACTCTGAATTGTCCCTAGGTGTGAGTGTGAGCGTGGATGGTTGTTCGTTTCTGTGTGCCCTGTGATTGGCTGGCAACCGATTCAGGGTGTCCCCCGTCTACTGCCCGGAGACGGCTGGGATAGGCTCCAGGACCCCCCGCGACCCTAGTGAGGATCAAGCGGTTCGGAAAATGGATGGATGGATGGATTAGTTGTTATTTGTCAAAGCTGGAGCCTGTCAACTAAAGGCTGTTTGCCAAATTACTCTAAAGTGTTTACATTTTATGACGATTAAGGCTGCAACCTGCAGGAATTCCATTTTAAAACAACAACCACCAGTACTAATGAGAATAGTTTTTTCCGCTGTCGCCCTGGCGACCCCCTGAATAACAACTCAGGCATCCCAGGAGACCTCTTGTTAGCATTATCGAGTTCCTGTTTCAAATTGTGCATAGCGCACATAAAAATATATATATAAATATAAATAACTTTTTATTTATCTATTTCAGATGTAAAAATATACATGTAAATATATATATATATATATAATATATAATATGCATTCATACAAATATAGCTACTTAAATGGAGCACGAACAAACTGAACAAAACTTATCATAACATCAGTGTTTTTCCAAATATCACAGTGTATTCGTGATTTCATATTGAGTATTGAAGCGCTTGTGACAATGGCAATAACAATGACAGTGACAAGATCATCCATATTTGTCTTACAATCAAAGGTCAGCTGCTTCTCCAATTGGAACAATAACAGTCAAAACAAAATCAGACGCACTAAACGCAACAATAACGTACAGCGGCTGCGACAGCCAATGACCTTTGCCGTTTAAGCCAAAGAGCTGGTTGTGTGATGATGATACACGCACATGCCAACATACAGAGAAACACACACACACACACACACATAAACACACACACACACACACATCTCAGGAGAGAACGTGAACATTTAATTGGGATTTAATTTGGCTAAAGGCCTGAGGGGCTTGTTTGGCTAGCTGGTTTGTGCCTCGTTTCCTGCTTTCTATTATCATTTTTATAGAGCTCGCTGAGTGGGTTAATAAGAGTGATTAAGAGAGATGTCCAGGGGCTTCCTCCCCATTGGAGACTTCCTGAAAAAAAAACTTTAATACCAAATTAAAACAACATGTGATCATTCTAGACCGGTATAATTCTTTCAAAAATAGAACAGAATGTGTTTCACAATGCCCCTTCCTTACCATGGCAATGCCACATCACTTCTATGTTTTGATTTATAAAATTGCTGAACCAGACTGGACCTGCAGTGCCTGTACAGACTTTGACATGTCTATTGGTGTATACTGTATTTGTAGCTTTATAACTGCTACATACAAATAAAGGGAACACTTGGAGTTACATTGTGCTGTTTCAGTGTTCCCTTTATTGTTTTTGAGCAGTGATATACAACTTTATAATATCTCATAAAATACATGATTCCTTACTGCTACCTTAGCATTTTTGTGATCACCAGGGACAGCTCTAGATTTTTTTTTTCACTCCTGGGACTAAAGGGGGGCTCGACTGATACATTCTGAGAAAATAATTGATGAATATATTTTATAATATCACATCTAATGCTCGAGGGGATTAAGTGGGCTACACAGATTTCTGACGGGGCTAAAGTCTAGCACTATCACTGGGGCTCACTGAAGTATAAACAAAAGTGTGGAAAGGATGAAGCTTTAAAAGGGAACCATACCCAATTTATTTGGTTTTCAAAGAGATTTCTGGTGAACATTTCTGACCGTTTATTTCATCCAGTTTCTCCAAAATGAGATATATCAGCAAAATCTTATGTGTAGTATTAAAGGTCAACCATTTCTAGCCACTACAGCAATCAGAACGGAAAAAAATATTTTATTTGACACATGGTGATTTGTGCCACATGTCACCCTGAACACAGATGGAAAGAGAAATACTGTACTGCAGTTTGGGCCCAATTGCAAAAGTGTCAACAAATGCATTCGGGACCAATAGTTTCAGAAATGTTTGTACACATACTACACATGTGATATCATCACAAATGTAGCCATATGATGAAATATATAATATCAGCTTGGTCACATACCTGAATCCTGCCTGCTGATTCGCAGAATGAAGACTTTTCACATCCTTCTCCTTTGTCGTCTCTGCACGCTTATTCACCCAATGAGGGCTTTCATCACTTCCTCCTACTTTGCAGCCAGCCAGTGGACCCATTAGTGTATATTAATACTCGATAATGTCAAATTGCACGTCAGGAAGGCAGCATTCATGATCATTTCAATAATGATAAATATTGTCCATCCCTCCATCTGACCAAACACGGGAGAAAAAAATTGCAGACTCTCAATGTATGATGTGGGTTGATGACAAAATGGTTTGAATCTGAATTTGCTCAAATGTTGATCAAACTATCATGTAATCAATTGGTAGTTATGCTAATAACACACAGAGGGAACCAGCTAACCTGTTTTCAATGATTGCTGGATGGAATGAATTAATGGCATTTCCATTAATTTAAAAAAGAAACAAATATTCCTTATGACAACTGTTTCACCTGTTTCAAGCCCTCTCTAAGAGAAGACACGATGTCACCAAATTCAATCGTAAGCAGTGAACTCCCACATGCCCGTCGTCCACTGCGCGTGAACATCCCCGTGGGCTAATGCATGCGCGGAAAACAGACAAGCGTTTGGTGTTTGTAACAAAGTCCTCCGTTGACCCTGACGTTCAATTTTAGCAACACCAGTTTAAAGTCCTGTTGACAAGAAGTGGGAAGCGAGAAGAGAAAGAGGATATGACATGAAGAGAAATCGGCTCCTTCTGTTGCTTGTCACTCCGGATTATTGAAGACTTACCCAACATGCACCTGGGGGAATCAGTGTCTGTCCACCCGGGTCTCTCTTGTCTCATGTCGAAATACACGCACAAACACACACACACACGCACACACACACACACACACACACACACACACACACACACACACACACACACACACACACACACACACACACACACACTCATTTCTCCTCAACATACGTAAATGCACTTATTCTCTCTTTTTTTCCCTCCCCCTGTCTTCTCCTGGCATTGTTTTGTAAGCGTTTGGGCTCCATGTATGTCAGCCCATGTATGTTTCCACATATGTGTACATGTGTGAGCAGATGTTTGCTCGGGGCGCTCTCGCTTGTCTGTCCCTGCTAGCTCAATAGGAATGTGGGACAAACTTGAAATCACAAAAGAACTTTTCACCGTGACATACTCAGCACACACATCTGAAAAGCTTTCATTTGGTCTCGACGGCATCGCGCTGTCCTCATCTTTTGGGGAGGAGGAGGGGGCGAACTCTTCATTATGTGGCAATTTATTATAATTTGCATTATTTCTACGTGTTCACAGAGGAGGAAAAATACATCTGTTAATGGAGCCGACTTCTTGATAATGTCCCCGCAGAATGTGCATCTCCTCTCTATCCGATATTAATAAGTCCTCGAAACATGGCTGTAGTTATTACAGTTATTTATACATTTTACTCCACAAAGCCAGCCTCACACACCTCAGTGAGCACCAAATATATTTTGTCAAACTCTTTCATGGTTATTCAATGAACCGTGACCTTTGGATGACAATTAATGCCAAATGTATTCCCACAATGTTCATTTATTACGAGCTAATTTTACCTCGCCTGCATTTTCTCCTGCGTGCGCATCCGTGCAAGTCTTGTTCAAATGAGCTCTTCATCATTAGCCTCACCAGGACAAAGGCCTCGCTGTCCACTCCCTGCAACTGTATTGCCAAAGTCAGTTTTAAATTCCTCATGAATGTGTGTATGACAAGCAGGGTTGATTAACTGTCTCTTCATGCAGTTTTGATATAAAAAATTGCAAAGCCAGAGAGGAGCATCTGTTATCAGAGTATAAACAACGTAAAGCGATGCTGTTTGTCACACAGATTGCAAAGCTAATGAACAAGGGGCCTTTTATTGATTCCGCTACAGGCATGATTGAACCAAAGGAAATCGTCTCAAGGTCCTTGCCTCACTAAGCTCTTTTTTTTTCAATTTAAGCCTTATAAATCTGGAGTAGATGCTTTTCTTAGACAGTCATCACAAGATCTCAGAAATATTCTGTTTCCGTATGCACCCACACCTCCTCCTCAGCCGTTTTCCAAATGTTTCTAGTCTATCATACATCCCCCACTTACTGGGATCAGTGGGGCCATCACGCGCACACCTTTGATGTCTCCCGGAGTTAAGCTGGTTTTGAAGTCAGATTAGTGAATTGTAAACACCCCTTTTAGACCCTCAGACTCTCTGTGCAGAGTGAGAGAGAGAAGGAGTTGTGGGATTAACCCATACACTACAGCTCAAAGGTTAGCCAATCTACAATCAGGCTACGTATTATTTGAAAATGCTCAATTGAGATCTGTCACTTTTATGATCCCGCGGTTTTGCTTTGTTTTTACCGACTCTAAGAATTAAATAACAAGAATTATTGTTCGATTGTTTGCTAGCATGCTAACACCAAAAAAATGAAAACTTCAAGTGTAGCACATGCGGGACCCATTATATTTAGGCGAAAATTGGGATAAGTTCAAGTCAACGTATAAAGAGTTACTGCCTTTTTCCATTTTGAGTCTGATGGAAACATCTTGCCCCACTATCAAAAATACAGTCAGTACAGTAGTAGTAGTAGTAATAGTAGTAGTAGTCGTAGTACTACAGTCTTATCGGTACAGTCTCCATCCTCCATGAGCCAAGCGTTGTGTTATGCGCCAAAACATAATGGCTAGCTTGCTAGCAAATGTCCGATCTGGCTTCGGCAAGGCTAACACATTCAATCATTTCACTGTCAAAAGAGCACTACTATGTCATTAATCAGAGTAACAGAAAATTCATGCTCAAGCGATCATAGACTTCTTAGGGAGATAAGAAGGAAATAGTGTGTCTACAGTACATTATAAATCAAACAGCCTCAGTCTCCAAAGGACCACTCGATGGCACGTAGCATTGTATTTTTAACTGAGACTTGATATATTCAAACTACGGCGGTGAAGAGGAAGGCTAAATTCATTCATTCAAGCCATTTGCCCTGTTCTCTCGATTGCTCTTCCTTGGTCAAATGACAGAAGGGTTTGTTAACCAGCAGTGCCGTCAGAGAGGTTTTGGCTTCTCATGTCATGGTGGAACAGCCTATTGTATTAACCATAACAATGTTTTTGGAAATTGGTTTCTGTGTTAGCCATATCACTTATAAATGGAACCATTCACCCGTATCAATTTATTTTGGTCGTACCAACAGTTCACTAGCCATGAGGAGTGACCAGTGTTGAACTTTTGTTTGACACAATTTCGTCTGAAACTTTTACCCCCACTCCCACCCCTTCCCCACAAAATAATCACTTTTGTTAACAGTTGAAACCTTAACAGACATTTGTGCTCTACTAAGAGCTGTTGTAGTTTCCTTTTATTTTTCTTCCTCGGGATGCGATGGAGATAGCCAGATTGAAGCAGACAGTGTGTCTGACACACACAACTACGCTTTTGGTATGGACACACGTGTACGATGGAGAGGGCAGTGTTTTTCAGCTCGAGAAGCCCGTCTGTCTCTTTCACATTCCATTAGTTCCTGGACCTACATCAGAGGGCAGAGGGAGTGCGCAGGCATTCCTGCAAGACGCAGATGCCAGGATCAAAAGTCAGACTGGCTCCTGTACACAGCGGGGGAGGAAGACGCACAAGTAAGAAAAAAATAGAGAGAATTTATATCGGGTACACAAGGCCCCAACTTCTTTCCTCAACTTATAGCCACATGCTGACACAGAGAAATCCCCTTCTTCCACAAAAGGGTCACGTGCTCACCTTTCTGCACCTGTGTGCCTTCGCATTTCCTCCTCTCAGGCCTATGGCCGCCATCTCTAGTCCTCTGCTGCTGCTGCCAGGCTTGATGGGAAACCGTGCACCATGCTGCCTACATCTTGCGCCTTGTTTCAGTTATTAAAAGGCACGGGACCAGATGGCGTTTGTGTGTGCACGCGCGCGCGTGTGTGTGTGTGTGTGTGTGTCTCCACGTCTAACGCTTTGGCTCCGGGCTCTTCCAGAACTGGCACAAGCCCAACTGGGTCATGCAAGACTCCCTCTCTTCCTCTCTTTCACTCTTCATCACCAGGAGCGCATCTGTGTATGCTTGTGTGTGTGTGTGTCTGTGTGTGTGTTGTAAAGAAACGTGTTCTAGGAGCGAAGAGGCTTTGACGTATAGTGCGTCACTCCTTGAAAAAACACAAATGCGGCCGTGCATCTGACAACCTCTCCTGGGTTTTTGTGTGTGTTTGAGTTGTATTTAATCTCTTCGTCCTCTTATCTCAAGCCAGGTGAACACTACGCCACGTGATTAACCCATGCCCCGCACACCCCGCAACCTCCTCTAACTCTCACCTGAGAACTTCAGGACGAGAGGAAGAAAGGAGCTTAGGGACTCGAAGTGGTGGAAGTGGATGTAAGAGAAGTGCATGCTGACATATGTGCAGGGATGCTGCATGGGGGGGGGCAAGTTTCTCAGTGGGGGTATGAGAAAAAAGAATGAGGACAGACGGAAGTGCCACAGGCCCAATGGTGCTGTCAAGACAGCCACGGGATGAGATTTTATATCATTTTGGGGAAGACTTCTTGATCTTTGTTCCCATGTTCAACTCAAACATTTGCACGTCAGTGTAACTGTGAATAGAGTCGAGAGGCCCGGACTTAGCTCTGAGCAACAATGCAGCGTCTCTATCTATCATATTGTATGGATATCAGCTTGAACGTGAATGTCAGAATTTGACCCGCAGGAGTCGGCTTCTCTATGCTTGAGGCTTTCACTCCATTTAAGTGGCAAACGCAGCAAAAATAGGAATTCTCATTTTTTTAATATATGAATATATGAAGGAGTTATTATATTGTTTACTGTTTACATGTGTTTTTCTACTGCTTTTATTCAAATATTTATTGCTTATAGGCTTATAACACCGTGACGCCAATGCTATTCGTTAGCTCGTCTATGGGGTTTTGCTGTGGTTGTTTACAATACACAATGCGCAATTCTCTTTGTTTGATGTTTAGGTTGACACTAAGCTTCAGTTGGGAGGGGTAATTAACAACAAAAACTATTTTTTTGAAGAACTGTTGACTAATCCTCCCTGTCAAACTGCGCTACTATGAAGTTTTCGGCTCGCATCTCAGAAAACTCATAAGACAGGTCACTCTTGTGTCAAGGCACCACTGAATAAAAATAAACACACTATCAATGTTACACTTGGATTGATTTCAGAATGGATTCAGAATTTCCATTGTCCTATTAAATACATTTCTCAACTTAAATATCACATCAATCATATTGATTTGGATCTCAATTTGCTGTGTGGGCGTGTAAAAGATTGTGCTGCTGGTCCTAATAAAGCGGCCATTGAGAGACTCCTGTCCCTCGACCACCTGCGTCATTGTCCACCAGTGTCTCGAGTCACTAGTTCAATCCCATGTAATCACATTTACTGATCTGTTCCGTTTGATAGAGCTTCATTTTGCAGTGTATTCCTCCTTTTCTCTCCCACTGTCTCTTTGTCATTCATTCTCTTTTTTGGGGGGGGGGGCTCCCTCTTCCTCTCCCTCGCATTTCACTCACTTTACTGTTTAATGATGGTAATTTTCAACGCAGGTCCGAGTATGAGCTGATGTGGCGAGGCTCTCCCCCCCGCTGTTCTTGACGAGGCCTGGTGGGAAATTGCCCGGTGCCCTCTCCCATAGCTCGCTGTTTAGTTGTAATAAGCTGGTAAGGCCCTGCGTGCGTCCACACTCCCACATGCACACACCTCTGATTGTGTGCATTAATTACACACACAGCTGTGCGGGCCGCGCCTCGCTTTTCGGGTCACTCTGGGAATCAAATCCACCACAAGAGCTAACAGCAGACACAACAACACATAATGAAAGACCTCCTCAGTAAAACCCTCCTTTCCCTGTCCATCCATCCATCACTCAGCTGCCTCTTCTATGACTGGCGTGACATGTGCCAGAGTGTGCCTGGGGTTCCCTGAGTGACTCGCTCAAAGCCACGGGGGGCCCACCAGGGCGCCACCATCGGGAGAGTGGATGTTGATGTTGAGTTTGGAGGGTGGGCCGCCCCTGTCGCTGTGGTGTGTCACCTCCACAGCGATGCTGTCGCCACCAAATGGAGCTGTGAGTGGAACCCTGGGAAGAGGAACCTGCTGAGGTACTGTTTGAATCAGCTTGTAGCCGGCGGCTGACTGCAGCTTCTGTTTGATCAACATCAGTGTGTGTGTTTGGGGGGCTGTCCACAGCGAGGTTACCTTCAAATGACCATCCACTGTCAACACATAATGGACATTTACTGTAAGTGGTTTAACCCGTACATACTGATTCATTTTCTATACAAACATCGAATGGGTATAAAACATCTACATCGCTGTTCCAATGCCAGATTTTCTTTTTAAGCAGTTAATGTGGCCAGTAACCTGTATAACTCAATTGAATTTAGTCTTTTCAAGAGGTTGAAGTAAAGATAAACTGAATTTGGAATTTTGACCAAACAGTTCTGCCTTTTTATGGCTGGTTTTGAACAGAGCTTGAGAAAAAAAAATTGTAGCAAACAAGCGGGCTGTGTCACTACTAATAGCATTTTTGAATATATTTTAAGATATTTTAAGCTTGACGATCTAATGGTCGATTGTGATAATTCTCTCGGGCCTGAGTAAATGTCTCCATCACATCCTTTACTATGTGCCTCATATTGAGGCCAGTGTAATAACTTCATCCCCTACAGCACAGGCACTTCTCTGCAAGTCAGTGCCAATACTCGATCAAGACGAGTTCTATGTAGCTACATAATGGACAACGGTCAGCATTAGCTCCATCACTGTGCCCCTGGCTGAATGTGGGCAAAATGGCAAGGCCCTAACTAAGCTGGTGTGATTGAGATCAGTCCGAGACGACAGAATCAGTATTACACATGCACGCATGTGCACACGCGCGCGCACACGCACACACACACACGCGCACACACGCGCACGCACACACACACACACACACACACACACACACACACACACACACACACACACACACACACACACACACACACACACACACACGAGAGCTGACAGTAAATAAAACCAGGGACCCTCCTTAATTAGCTCATTGCCCAGGGGGAAATGAGGAAAGTGTGTCAGTCTCTCCCTCATGTTGGCTACGACTCTATCAATGTGATCATGTAAGCCAAGGAGCAAAGTGGAAGTCTTTCTTACCTATTCTATTGTAAGTGGAAGTGTAGCTTATTCCATTTATGATTTGTGCTGCCCTCCAATTAAAAGAATACATGATCATCAATGACCAATAACCTTGACAAAATATTCCAAATAATTGTCGCTATATAATTGTAACATCGATTTAAATTACAGCTAGAGCTATTAAATTAGGGGATTTTTTTCCCCCTCCCGCAAATACTCATTAAGTAGAACATTGACTAGGTCAAGTCTGTCTACCTTTGTGTATCACCGCCAATTAATCCAACCTGACTTCATTAGCCTGTAATTACATAAAACAAAAGAGCCCTCCATCTCATTGTTTTCCTCGAGTTGGTGACCCTCGTCAGTCAGCAATTTAATGGGATACCCAGAGCACAAACATCATTTTTCATTTCCGGATTTATTTATTATTATAAAATGCAACCCCCACCGCCAAATGTTGTATTTGTACGTTTATAAACCGCATACTATGTCGAAATTGACATCATGGAGGCACCTATTTTCACGTAATGAATAAATTAGTGAGGACCATTTCAATTTCTGAAAAGCTGGGCAACGGTACTCTACTGACCCCTGCTGGTAAAGTTAGTCACTGTACAAATACAAATGGTCGAGCAGCAAGATTTAATAATTAATCAATGATCACATTTCTTTCTAAGTTCCCGTATATGTATATATATATGGAGACTCATGTACTAACACACTGATCATCAATTTGTACACTATTTCAATAAATTATGAAGTTTAGCTTTACATTACTGCATACACATTTTGGAATCATCCCTGTCTTTGTAAACACACACACACAGAGCACCTTCTTCCTCCTGACTCACGTAAATATATATATATATATATATATATATATATATATATATATATATATATATATATATATATATATATATATATATATATATATATATATATATATATATATATATAGCAAAGTCAAATCTATATATATATATATATATATATATATATATATATATATATATATATATATATATATATTTCTGATTGATATAAAACTATATATATAGTAGATTTGACCCTATATATATATATATATATATAGGCCAATTAGATTGTTGCCGTACGTGAGTCAGGAGGAAGAAGGTATATATATATATATATATATATATATATAGATAGATATAATATAGGCCAATTAGATTGTTGCCATACGTGAGTCAGGAGGAAGAAGGTGCTCTGTGTGTGTGTGTTTACAAAGACAGGGATGATTCCAAAATGTGTATGCAGTAATGTAAAGCTAAATTTCATAATTTATTGAAATAGTGTACAAATTGATGATCAGTGTGTTAGTACATGAGTCTCCATTTGACATATAGAGGCACAGATTTAATGACAAATTTTGCTGAAACGTAGCGCAAATTCATTTACTGGCTAAAAAGAAGACAAATAATGATACAATAGTGGATTTCCACTTCAATGCCCATTTAATGGTAAAAACGACAATGCTTAGCGGGAGACATAGCGGGAGTTCCAAATCCTCTGACCAGGGGTCAAATCTGCTATACATTCAGGGCTCAACTCTCATCCAATGCAATGTTGTTTTGAATGTGTTTACTGCCCACTGCAGAGTGTTGAAGCACATGCATGTACGAAAAGGACAGCTAGCGTATGAGATGAGCTACACGTCATTATGTGCACATGGCAGCGGCCCTGCAGCCACTATGAGTGGACTATCAGTCTCCACTGTCATGAAAGGCCCAATTAAGGACATTAATTTATGCTTCCTTGGCACTCTGCTCCTCTCTTTTTAGCCTGGAGAGCACTTAGTCGCAAGACGCACGCTTCCTCTCATTCTAATCTAGTCTAGTTGAGGAAGTTTGTCATGTCTGGCCGAAGTGAACTTTGCGGGGTGAGGCGGGATATCCAGATGGACAGTGCAGCGCCGTCGAGCTCCTCCACGGGCTAAAGATGTGTAGTCACACAGAAAATGCAGTGTGATCTCAAAGAGTGATTCTACAAGGTTCTCCTAATGCGCTGTGAAAAACCTGTGAGCGAGGCAGATGCAACATGTTTCACATCAGCGGCATGCCTGTCAGCCCTTCACTCAAACAACACATGAGAAAGTCAACATGCCTTGCGCCAGTTTGCATTTCACCACACGCAACATTGTGGGGTTTTTTTCTTTCATTATCGTTCAGCTGATACTCACATGTGTTTTCAGTGTTCACATCAGGCATAGTGCCTGAGGTCACCTCCCTTAATATGTAGAGATTTGCTGTGAAATGTTTCACAGCCCATCTATAGAAAATGAATGAATAGCAATTGAATAATGATGAATTTTCCCTTAATCAATCAAGGAAATGAGTCAAATGCCCATCTCCACCGAAAACACTTCTGTACTTTTTGCACCAAATACTGCATATCACTGGTCAAGAGCAAGTTTTAATCAGAGATGGCTTTATACATATGTACCCAAACATATATTTGTTGCTGATGTTAAAAATGTATGTACTTTTTTTCTATCACATCAGGTTTTTGAGATAATGTATTTAATTTTTTTTTGTTAGTTTGACCTATAAAAGCTGCGCAATATGGATTTTACCATGCTTTGTAATTCATAGCTATGACGTTTCAGGAAAAAACCCACACTCCACCTGTTGCTGAAGTTAACCCCTAATTCATCAATATGACTAAATATATTACTAGATTACGGCGGCCCGGTAGACCAGTGGTTAGCACGTCGACTTCACAGTGCAGAGGTGCCGGGTTCAATTCCAGCTCCGGCCTCCCTGTGTGGAGTTTACATGTTCTCCCCGGGCCTGCGTGGGTTTTCTCCTGGCACTCCGGTTTCCTCCCACATTCCAAAAACATGCATGGCAGGCTGATTGAAAACTCAAAATTGTCCCTCAGTGTGAGTGCAGATGGTTGTTCGTCTGTGTGTGCCCTGCGATTGGCTGGCAACCGGTTCAGGGTGTCCCCCTGCCTACTGCCTGAAGACAGCTGGGATAGGCTCCAGCATCCCCCACGACCCTAGTGAGGATCAAGCGGTTCAGAAAATGGATGTATATTACTAGATTACATATTATTGTTATTTTGCTGTCAAAACTAGTCCAGATATTGTTGAAACTGTTTCAGCTTTGTGACCCCATGATAGGTTGTGTGACAGGCGTACTTTCGCCTTGTTTACTTTTTTTTTCAATTGGAAATTGAGCACTATTTGATATAGTATGTTGAATAACGTTATTATTTAGGAAAACACATGTACATTAAACCCTGTAGCTCAAAGCCAACCTAGCATCCCTTCAAGCATTTGCAGAACACCATACCTCAATTTTCCAACCAAACATTAGAATGCTTACTGCCCTCGCCGATTATCCCCACTATGTACGGTACATTACCAAAGTGTATAATTGGCCAACCCTGCGCCTGCACAATCAACACAGAGCGTGAATGAATGATCAGCCATTAGCAGGTCGGCTGTGAACTGTGAAAATGGGCTCTCACACCAATGACTGCAGGAGGCCTCGACTTGCGAGAGCCTAGCCGAGCAGCCTTCTCGCAGGGACCTGCTCTTGTTACACACACACACACACACACACACACACACACACACACACACACACACACACACACACACACACACACACACACACACACACACACACACACACACTCAGGGGGCAACACATGAGGGGGAACAAGCCTGCACTGCCCAATGTAATGCAGTGGAACACACCGACTAGTGTAGCGTACAGAAGCCCACTCTAGTGGAGGACTGTGTGCAAGATCATAGCAAGACTTCTTGCTAGCATATGCTTGTGTTTAATGCAGCGACCTGCTTCTGCATGGTGAGTTTACACATACCCTGCAGTGAAGGTACTGTGTGTGTGCGTGTGTGTGTGTGTGTGTGTGTGTGTGTGTGTGTGTGTAATATCAGTAATCAGTGTACCTCAAACCGGCTGACTATAACTAGGCTTGGTGTTACAAGAGGGCTGCAGACCTGCACTCCTCTGCCAGAACAAGTTGACTCTATCACATGCACTTTGACCTGGACCATTTTCTGTGGGTCCACGAGTCCAAACGTGTGTGTGTGGGAGTTATCATGGTAACACTGGAATCTTCACCCTCAGATGAGCAACAAGTAAAGGTAACGTGAAAACAGGAAGTGGATTTATTTGTGGGTCGCTTGTGCTATTCCTTAGGTGGTTTCTACTTCATGCATGCCTTTCTGTGCAAAGTGCCCCCAGTGTGTGTGTGTGTGTGTGTGTGTGTGTGTGTGTGTGTGTGTGTGTGTGTGTGTGTGTGTGTGTGTGTGAGGGAGAGAGAAAGAGAGAGAGAGAGTGGTGATTCAAGCAGGGTTAGTATGGTTTCTGTGCACAGGATGCTCTCAGAGCAGTTGACAGAGCCAGCACTGTTTTGGAAAAAGTAAACTTTTTGACTCTCTTTATCAGGAGCTGGATTCAGTTTAAGCGCCCTTACTGCACATTTTTTGTCCATTAGTTCAAGTCCAATTTAAAAAAAAACACTTTCAAAAACGTTCTTAGCATTAAGACAAATTATCTTTTTGCGTTAATGTTACAGTTAATTAATATAGCAATTTTACAATAACACCATATGGTAGCACCTTAAATGTAACATTAAAATGAACAAAATATCCATGTCCTGTAAGTATCTGCAAGATTGATGGTGGCCAGTCCAAGGAGGAGGAGGAGGAGGAGGACATAATGATACATGTTTTTTTAATCAAATGTTACTTTGAGATGGTGATGGTGTATGATGCCTGTTTTTTAGGCTTTAATTAGGGCTCAGTTTGTCTTTTAGTATGTTAAAAGTGTGACAATGTCTGCTGTGATTGGTGCCGTAAAAATAAAATAAAACGCAATTAAATCGATTCATTGGTAATGTACCTTGAAAGATAACAACAAATTATAATAAATTTCCTCTTCCCCATCTACGAAGGAGTGCAGTTTGATTCCGATGCTATTTTGCTCTCTAAATGCGAAAGGATCATCCTGGGAGAGTAGCATCAACAGAAAGTCTGAGAATGGATTCTTGAAGATTGTTCTGGAAGGTGCCTCTGCCTCAGCAGGGTTCAGGAAGCAATTCAGCACCTTAATTGAAGTTTCAAAGTCCATATTTAAAACAACTTTTGTCAAAATCTTTATTTTCCTTGTCATTGTGAAAGCACTTCTGCTGATCGTATCCCGCCTGACGCATGTGTATGTCGTAATAATTCAGGTTCGGGTTAAAGCAAAGTGTGTTTCAACAACCCGAGTCAAAGATGGCACATTAGTCATGACAGAGAAAGCGACACAAATGTGAGCATGAACAATTTTCTTCTTTATTGACTTTGACAGTGTTGAGGTGCAGGCGGGAGACAGGCGAGAAATCTGGATAGCGCCGTTCAACCTCATGCTAATTTGCTTTTTCCACTTTCACACCCAAGTCTAATTTCACACTATGGAGCCTAGGCCGCATGATGGCTCATAGTCATGTCTTAATTCAGTGGTCCATTGGACCACGGCGAACCCGGGCTGCTTACTGGGCCCCACAGCACACCGATATCAGCTCTGTAGAGGACGCCTGCGTGCGCGTGGCTAATTCGGTTGTTATTGCCGCTACCGACGGAGGCAAAGCGTGTTGGTTGGCGGGCCAGGTTTTAGTTCCACTCGCTGGTCTAAATGTGCACATGGAAGCTGATGTGAACTCCCTCAGGGTTACCCCCCTGCTCCTGACAACATTAAAATAGGTTGCTTTATTTCATTGATGCAGATGCTCACGCCTGGATGACAATGTTTCTATTCCGATTGTTGCAGATTGCATGCACTGATGGGTTTACTTTGTGTGACAAAGCACTGCTTGTTAGCACGTTTTCTCTTTCAAATGGAAAACAAGAGGGGGGAAAATACAAGTAATAGAGAGCAGAACTCAGCCAAGGTTGCTTTTGATTTATGGTCCCAACTCACAAACTTCACGATGTCAAAATTACTGATGTGACTAAGGTGGATAAAACTACGAAGCTGGCAGTGGCCTAAAAATTTTGCATTGTGCAGTACATACATATACATGTACCACCTGGTTGAAGTCTTGGAATTTTTCGTCAAACTAAACTTAGAACAAAGAATTACACTTTGGTTATTTACAAATTGAATTATATTGCGGGCGGCCTGGTAGTCGAGTGGTTAGCACGTCGACTTCACAGTGCAGAGGTACCGGGTTCAATTCCAGCTCCGGCTTTCCTGTGTGGAGTTTGCATGTTCTCTCCATGCTTGCGTGGGTTTTCTCCGGGTCCTCCGGTTTCCTCCCACATTCCGAAAACATGCATGGTAGGCTGATTGAACACTCAAAACTGTCCGTAAGTGTGAGGGTGAGTGCGAATGGTTTTTCGTTTCTGTGTGCGCTGCGATTGGCTGGCAACCGGTTCAGGGTGTCCCCCACCTACTGCCCGAAGACAGCTGGGATAGGCTCCAGCATGAGGAGGATGACTGTTTGAACACCAGCTCTAATTGAACCAGTAGATTAATTGATCGATTCAAGAACCAAGCGTCTGTTGTGAATTTTGCCGTTAAGGTCCTCGTTAGAGAACAACGACAAAAAGTACTGGTACTGAAACATTTAACAGTTGTACAGTGCATTCAAAGGCTTAGAGAAGGTCACATTAAGTTCACCTGTAAAAGGTTTGAATACATTTTAGGCTCGTCCTGAAATGTCACCCAAAAGCCAAATACTGTATATTATTGCATGTTATTATATTATTTTATTTTTTTACAGCTCTCCCTGTTCCACTCTTGTGTCTTAAACGATGACTTCACTCACGAAATCAAGTCCTCCCACTCCATGCGTCATATTTCCTTCACTGCACTCATGTATGCTCCTCTGTTTCAAACAAACATCTAATTATCTCCATCAATTCCGTATGTTGTTTTTTTTTTAAACAAATGCATCAGAAGTTCTACCCATATTTTATCGTCTCACTGTATGCACCCCTAAGCCCAAATGACTCGTCTCCAGGATAGCTGCTGTCTGTATTGCCGCCAAACAATACAAAAGCTTAAAGTGAGTAATGATTGAGCTTTACCATCAAACTCTCACACCACTGGGCTTTGGAGATTAGTGTCGCTTTTTGAGCTCATATCCCGGACCGGCTGATGTGCCATCAATTGCGGGGCCCCGATGCCTTCATGCAGATGCAGCCTAGCAGTCATGATAATGAGCAACAGGATGGGGCGCAACTGTGAGGCAAATCCTGGATGCATGTGCTGTAAAGTGTGAGCACCTCTAAGTAGATTTACCTGATTTGTGCCGGTTTATGCCCTGATGTGATATGCAGCAGCCAGCCTCATTATAGGACCTAAACATGTTTGTGCGAGTGAGCGTAAGTTCACCAATTAGGGTTGGAGTGTGAGGATAGTGAGAAATGTAGTTGTCCCTCGTTAGAGTGGTTAAACAAAACAAGAGAGAATGTGATGAGGGGCCAACTAGTGTTACATGCTTACTTGGGTGTAATGACCCATCAGTCGTGACATCTTGTTGCATCCGCTTCTGCTTGCCTTCACTTGTCTGTCTACGCTGGGCCCTTCCCTTCTTTGTGCCCTTATCGCCTTCTTGCCCTCTCAAAGCCATCGAACCTGGTTTAACTTTATGCCCTGTCTGTGTACCTCTGCCACTGTCACATCAATAATAATAAGCGCAGATCCACAAATCCTATATTTTGGATAGATAGATTATCATCTTTTGCTATGTATGTATCTGTGTATGTATGAATGTATGCATACACATATTTGATCAAAGTGAATTATAACTGCATTTGTCGGGGACCCCACAACTCATATATCAGCTTTTGTTGGTGGCTTGGCATCACAATTATAAAGGTTCACAATGTTTTTAAGGTTTAGTTTTGGCTGTAGTCTTAAAATTATATTGTGATCAGTTGACATGTCAGTCTGATGTGGAATGCATTATGTCAATGTGTCCTTGTGAAGACAGTAGTGTGTGTGTGTGTGTGTGTGTGTGTGTGTGTGTGTGTGTGTACTGCGTGGTTTGCATTTTCCAAGTCCTCTCACTGGGACACTGCGAGGGGCCTGATCGGCCGCAGGGTGTGCCGTGAGCTCCACCTCTGACAGGCTTCATACTTATTGCTCAATGACATTCCATGCTTTTCTTCAGTGTGCTCTAAGATTGATTCCCCACATATGTCTGAAATATCTCCAGAGCCCTGAAGCGGGGTGACGGCCACAGTGGCGCATGCTGAGCGAGAGACAGGAGTGGTGCCGCTTATGATTCGGGGTGTGTGTGGCTAAAATTTTGAAAAGCCAGTGAGTCGTTCAAAATCCACAGATGACTGATACTTTACCTGAAACTATAAACACTGATATTTTTATGTGTCCTTCCTGTGGAATAATTGGAACTGGTTAAACTATTGTACTAGTCATTATAACATTAGCCTAATGGTTGTAAAATCTGTCTATGTAAGAAATTATTTTATAGAAATGAATATTTTGTAACTCCACTCTTGTGAATTGGATGCGTGAATAACTTTTCAAACACAGTGGTAAATAGCACAAGTGAATAGAAGAGTCGTCTAAACTGGAAAAAATCAATACATGGAAAATCCCAATAATTAGGATCCCCCGATTTAGGCGCCCGTGCATAAACAGGCATAACTTCATTTCCGTGCCAGTCTAGTAGATGGTAGATATTTAAGGCTGTGTAGCATTAATACAACATTCATCAGAATATTGTGTTTAGACGAGTGGGGGTGCATAGAACATATTGCTCCTGGTGACAGTTTATTTTATCCTTGGGACATATTTTTTCGATTAGATGGAGGCAACTGATTCACTGTGGTGACCCCTGAAAGGGAAAAGCCGAAAGGAAAAGAAGAAGATATTTTTACTATGACCTTTGTTCCTTATGAGACATGTGTTTCTGAATACAAATACAATGACCAGCTTCCCAGATTAATTAATTCATCCTTAGTTACTGAGAACTGCTATTTTCAAATTGTTTGACTGTATAAATGATATCAGGAGTGCAGCGTTCTACAGATTCAGTGAAGTTAACTCAGTCAGTGAAGAAGGTGAAGATGAAGATAAAAAGGGAAATTTAATTTCAACTGTGCAGGAGTCTGGAAAAACCTGCAATTCTTCTGGTGCACAGGTGGGTAGAAGATCAAAAATTTGTCCTCAAACAAGTACGCTATGCAGTGGAAAAAAACCCCGACTCTTGTCCTGAGTAACTTGTTTGTTTCAAATACCACATCTACATTAAACAGACAAAACATTAATTAGGAATATGCAAATTCAAACATTGCCCATCTATATCCCTTTGATCTTATCATGTTATCAGGTTAGAGGGTGCATGAAAGGGTTAAAAGAATATAGATTTCAAAAATAAAATAACCTAAAATCAGGCTTACCTCTTTAGCCACAATAGATGATCTGAAATTAAATATCTTTGTTTGAAGCAGCACAACAGGGCGCTCGGCGCTGTAGGCCAAGGTGATTAATTATATATTTACCTGTAAATTTTCATGATATTGTACTTATATGAACAACACATACCTGTAGATAGAATTACAAGTTGCTCAATTTAATGGAATGAAAGGTGGGTTTCTTCCTTCCATAAATACTGAAGTAAAAGTAAAAAAAGTCTTGCATTAAAACTACTCTGACCAGTGTACTTTATTCCAAACGTTACTGAAATATTTGTAACAAAGTAAATGCAGCTGGTTATGACCCACATCGGCTCAGTTGTGACTCCAAGCATCAAGTTCATTTTTGTCCTGATGTGCAATTTTATTATTGTTGACATTATGATGATGCAATGTTCCCCTCATGGAAACGGGCCGTGTGTGCGCGTGGTGTAAGTGATTGGCTTCACTTCCTGCTTTGTTTCCTCTGCAACGAGACGGGAGCTGAGGCACGGCTCTACTGTTTTAAACATTTTAATGCAATTTAACAAAGCCACGTATTCTTTTCACGTTTCATTGGGGTCCTCTACGTGTGAAATTGCCAGCGGCCTAGGCGACGCGGGGGCGCAGCAAAGGCGGGGTCACGCCGCAGCGCCAGATGTGGGAGGGCAGGCGCAATTAATTGCTACACATTGTTCAGTGGCTGTGTGCGCACCTTCACTGAATTAAGCAGCGCTCTCAGGGTGTGACTGTTTGAATAACACGAACGAGGTGTGAGGGCCTTTCGCTCACAGCTGAAGCCAAATGCAGCCATTGCGTCCAATTAGCTTCCATGTCCTCAAATCACATGCTTAACTTGACGTTTGGTGAGCGTGCGAACTTGCAAACTATTGCACAAATAGTTGTTTGTCACTGGAGTTCCTCCTTGTACTGATTTAGTTCTCAAGATATGAATTTCTTTTTCAAAGGGCTTTTGTTATTAAAGACACAAGCTTTTTTCAAGGCCATGACAGTTTATTGACATGACATATTTGGGTGGACGGTTCAAAAGCAAACCAATTATGGAGAGCCCTTTTCGAGGCAATGACGTCAGCGTGCTACTGTCACCCTGTACCGCACCATGAAGTTGAGAATAGAGCAAATGCTCAATATTGACAGTCGGGCAGGAGTCATGATGAGCATATGGTGCATTTTATGGCTATTGGAAAGATCAAAACATTTTTGAAATGAAAAGACTGTCTCTCAAAGGCTTAGAGTCTAAGAGCACATCAGAGATCATGTTCTCCTCGTGCCTGCGTGGGTTTTTTCTGGGTAGTCTGATTTACTTCTAAACTCCAAAAACATGCATGGCAGGTTAATGGAGCACTCTAAATTGTCCCCAGGTGTGATTGTGAGTGTGAATGGTTGTGAGAGCAAATGCTGTTAGTCTTGGGTTTGTGGCCTACGACTGGCTGGCAACCAAATCAGGGTTACTGGTGGTAGAAAGCTGGGATAGGGTCCAGCACGTTCGCAACCTTCGTGAGGATAAGCGGATCAGATAATGTATGGATTGTCTGGTGAGCAGTCCAGGGTGTACCCAACCTATCACGCAAAGTAAATCGATAAGCTGCACGTTTCCTGGACTTGCTCAACATCATCATCCCTTATAAGGTCTTGGACCAGGTAAGCAGCCCAGACTGACCACCATCAATGGTGATGCAGTGTGCACCCCAGACTAGACTTGACCCTGAGAGACTCCAGCACACCTTTCTCCTCCACCTGTTCCCTCTTGTCTGGGTGGATGATAGTGGGGGGTGGGGTATGATGGGGGGGAGGCAGTAGTGATGGTGGTGGTGGAGGTGGGGTGCATTGTGCTCCCCCTGGGGCTGCCTGCTGGAGCGAGGTGACCCAGCTTGTCGCTCGCTGACCTGTGAGAAGGACATTATGAAGTGTGAGTGGCTGTCACCCTAACTGCTAGTGACAGCACGGCTCCCGGTGCAGCTGTGCCAGGCTGCCCGAACCAGAGAGCCAGCGCCCGTGTACGGCGCGCTGCCGAGGTGGGGTGCTTGCACCATGTCTGTAGTGGGAGGAGGAGAGGTGGGCGAGAGTGTGTTCAGGCCCCTTACGCTCTCATGGTGTAATGCCTTCCCGTTTATTCCTGAGCTTAGAGCGTGGCCCCGAGGCCCTACGATGTGAACGTACCTCTGTCGGGTTTGAACAACACTGAAGAGCAAAGGAGGAGCTGGGGGACCAGGTGGTCTCCTAAAAGCCAGTAAGATTAGAACAGATGCGTAACATTAGCAGCCTGCTATATTTGTTGTGACTAACTTTTGATGATTATATTCTCCCGTTACTAAACAGATTAATCACATTTTAGGCTGGGAAATAAATTGAATTAATTTCAGAGTCCATGCTTCTCTGTCTAAGTCCATTCTGCTTATTTGTGACTGACTTTATTCCAGTTTGTTGGGAATATAAGAAATTAGTAATACATTCCAGTGAGAATTAAGTAGGAAGCCATCCTAAGTGAGTTTTGTTCAAACTTCATCATTTCCTGAGCCCTGAGCAACTGTGATGTCATTTGCAGTTTACAGCAAGTGGCCGCCTCCTGATATGGATAAAACAGGTGCATTTTGCTGCTTAATTCATATTCCATGTATTAATCAAACTACTATGATTAGACAAATGTAGACGCAGAGAACATATTGTGAAGAAAAATTTAGACTTGACTTCCCCTTTAAGACAAATGAGTGACTTGTTTAGAATTGTTAAGGCCTGGTGGAGATGTGGAATTGTACTCTGTGCCATTCTAGTGACTGTGGTTGTAGAATTAAAATAAACAGCACCGTTGGTGTTTATATTACTTTGCCTCTCTCATATAAGTGAATCAAGTCATCAACTCATTGCACGCGCAGTGACAGTAAAGATTCATTTCATTCCATTCCAAAATAGAGGGTGTTCCAAATTCATTTGAGCTAATTTCACAATTTAATCACATTTCTTGCTCAAATGTTTTTCACAATTTCCAAACCGTGTGGTCTTGTCTCATTTGTGTGATGTGCATTTGTCAACATATTGTGTCCACCACATTCACATGCACATGCATGTTGTATTTTTCTTTCATAGATCTATACACATGCAGACATGTTCTTTTAGCTTCGTTAGCATTGTGTTATGACTTGTGGTGCAACAGGTATTTTAACAGAGGGTGGAGCAACACATGTAGACAGATAATATAAAAATACTCTCGGGCATAAGATACGATAAGATAACCCTTTATTTGTCCCACACTGGGGAAATTTGCAATACACTCTTTATAGTGACTAATATTCCTGCAGTTTCTTCTGTTTCATCATCAAATCTACATCAAGTATGACTTTCTGCATGATTATGGATTGATATTTTTATTTTTGAAAAATTACTAAATTTGTGCTGGTTTGTTTTCTCTTGGGGTGAGGGGGCGTGGGAATCGGGCTTCAACACAAGGGAGTAAGATGACTTCCAACCAGGGTCACAGAACAAATTAAATTCAAATGTTTCAGTGTAAGATTAATAGCATTATAATGATTTGCATAGCACGTCGGCTTCACAGTGCAGAGGTCCCGAGTTCGATTCCGGCTCCGGCCTCCCTGTGTGGAGTTTGCATGTTCTCCCCGGGCTTGCGTGGGTTTTCTCCGGGTGCTCCGGTTTCCTCCCACATTCCAAAGACATGCATGGCAGGCTGATTGAACACTCTAAATTGTCCCTAGGTGTGAGTGTGAGCGTGGATGGTTGTTCATCTCTGTGTGCCCTGTGATTGGCTGGCAACCGATTCAGGGTGTCCCCCGCCTTCTGCCTGGAGACAGCTGGGATAGGCTCCAGCACCCCCCGCGACCCTAGTGAGGATCAAGCGGTTCGGAAGATGAATGAATGAATGAATGAATGAATGATTTGCATATCTCTCTGTCTATCTGCTTAGTGTCTCTTCGGTATGTGTCAGTTCTGCCTCACACTCTAAATAAGGTGGGAGAGGTCTTTTTGCGACATTTTGCAATCCTGCTCTACGCCTCTAAACTGAGGTGCAAACATTTGTCCTTCTGCGTGTGACCCGCTGTCACAGCTGACCTGCCTCCTCTCTCTGCAGGGCCTCTCCTGGTTGCGCCCAGCTGGCGCCCCGCGAGAGCGCTGGGCAGAGGCAGTAGGATGTGCCAGCTCTACTGGTGCAGAAAGGGGCACACCAGGCAGACAGGCCCAGTGTATGCAGCAGAATGCTATCCCCCTGGCTGCAGCGCAAACATATGCCAGCCTAGTCCACATACAATATGTACATGTACAGTATGTTTACCGCTGTGGCCCAAATGCACGCACCACCAGCATTAGTGGAACAATGCCAAATGTGTTTGGTCCAACTGGGACCGAGCTAACTGGGACAAAATGTTTGTTTACACATCATGAGAGCAAACCAGCAAACGCTGGCCTCAAACCAATCCATCTTCCCACACCGTGTTGCGAAGTAATGAAATACAAATATTTTGCGGTATCTGTACTTTACTTGAGGAGAGACTGAAAACATTTGCATTTGAAAACAGCTACCTGTTGGCCTACTTGCTGCTCCTTACTTTGTCACAACAGACTTGTAACTCGTAACTTAAACCTTCATGGATGACCATTTAAGGGAGAAAAAATAAATAAAGAGAGTTGGTTGAGATCTGGATCGACTGACTGAAATCAGCAAGAACTTTAGTCAACGTTTGTCATGTTCTGTCTTGATTGTGTTCCAGCTCCAGCTGGAGAGAAGGGCGGAGCCCTCCAGCAGGCGCACCTGTGCCTCGTTTCCTCATCAAGCCTGGCTCTGTATTTAAGGACTCGCATGCTGTTGTGCTTTAATTGTGATTTTTCTAGACCCCTCGATACCAGTCATAGTCGCTCTTGTTTTGTTCACTGATCATTGTAAGTGCTTTTGTGTTTTAAGTACTGTATTGCCCTTTGTTTTTGTGTAACTGGACTTTGGGATATTTCGTTCGAGTGTTCTAACTTCTAGGGGTTCTATTGTACTTTGCCTTTGCAAGCATTTTTGGTTTCATGCATTGTTTTTACCTTGTGGCCAGTGATTTCAGTTCATATCTAATCGGTGTGATTTTCTTTTAGATATTTTTGTCATCGCACTTTGTCTGATCCTGATTTATTAGATTCCTAAAACATTGTAACCTACCAATGGCAACCAAGTCGCATTGATGACTGCAGTGGAGCAAACTTCTTTTCATTAATTGACAGCAAGCACTGCAAATATGATTTTAAATTTGTACCTATGTATTTTTCAGAGTTTGTACTTAAATAAATGAATCGTATCAGTACTTTTTCTGTATCTGTACCTCCACTTAAGTACAGAGTGAGAATATTTTTGCCACTTCTGCAGCCATTGTAGGAGCTATCAAACACACAGATCAAGGTACTCATAGTATGCTGTTTTTTGCATCTGGCCATTCCCTCAACCCTGCAACCATATTGCGACAAGAGCAATGTTAGCTTGCAGTTATAGTGTATAGTGTACAACAGAACAGTAGGATTTTTTCTTGCACATGCACCTCATGTTTGAACTGCTAACTGTGACACAAAATGAGGTCGTGCGTGGTGGTGGAGTCTTTGAAGTCACATTAACGCTGATGTTTCTGAGGCGTTTGTTCAAAAAATGCCACTAAGCACACACGACGGTTTGAACTCTGAAGTTTTGTTGCAACTTTAGAGATCTATTTGCTTCTTAAATAATAGTTACAGATTGTACAATTGTAGGCTGCTCATGGTTACTCTATTTACGGTCTTAAACTTTTCATTCAAATACAAGTACTGTATTCATGTTTTGGGCCAGCCATTGATGTTTCCAGCCCAGGGTACCTGTGCCCCCGCTGCCCACCACTCTAGTTTGACCTTCTTCCAGGTGTAACTTTGTTCACCCAACTAAAGCTCCATGCGTTGACAACAACAGGGACACCATAAACCTTTGCACATTCAGTGTTTGTGCACAGCTTTAAAAGTTCTGGATTTGAAATGTCAAGCAACAACCACATAAATACTGCAGTCAAGGTTAGCATCCATGCTTTTGCGAAGGAAAGTTCATTTGCATAGCCTTTGATTATATTAGAGGGTTCATGCGTGTTCATCCAAACTTCCTTTTTAGTTGTGTGTGTGTGTGTATTGACCTCTTTCACACAGAGAGACCCCCAATTGTGCTCTGATAGCTCGCCGAGCTCAGCCAAGCAGAGCCTGTATGCTCAGTGGCATTTCACACGCCCAAACGTGTGCACGTAAACACACGAGTACCATTTATCTAGCTGGGGTCACATGTGACACATGCAGATGGTGGTGGTGGCGGGGGGCTCGAATATGGACATAATGGTCTCCCCGCATAAAACCCCAGCACTAAACTCCAAATCTAAACTTAAGCCCACCTTTCTGCCACCCTTCAGAGCCTCCAAGCAGACTTCCGCTTTTAAAGTTGCACACCTTTTATAATCAAGTCAGAACCTTTTCGAGGTCACCCATGCGGAAGATGCTGTCACTATTTTTGTCCAGACACTTTTTGGGAGGTGTGTGTGAGTACTATACTGTCTCAGCTCAGTCAACTGTGAGATGCTCCTTTCCCCATACTGCCATCATCTCACTAATGGTGTTTGTATCTTTTCTCCATAGGAGGCAAATGAAGCTTTTAAGCTAGGTGGAGAAAGGGTGAGGAGGGGGGCCTTACCACTGAAAAGATTAATTGACTTTCTGCACAGTATCACTTATCCTCTGACTGGTGAGTACTTGTGTATTTCGGCTGTGAGATAGTATTGTCATTTGTGCAGAAATATTAAACTTCAGGCAAGCCATCCATCCATTAAAAAAAAAATAAAATAAATCATGCGGCGCATCCACGTTGGGGTGTGCGGGAACCTATCCCAGCTGACTTTCCATCCTAAACTGCTCCCCAGCTAATCACAGTATATCACAAATATAGAAAGAACTTTCAAGACTCAAATTGACACCTCCTGGAGTCCAGTGCGTCTGCTTCCACTTCCGCATTGAATTTAAAGGAATGAGGGAAACCTTCTATTGGAGGGCAAGCAAGTCAGCTGTGTTCCCAAAACAAGTTCCACAATGGCGCAAACGCCCCTTTCCTTTCTACCGGCACCCATCGATAAAAATATCAAAAGAAAGAAAACTCCACATACGCGTAAGAGTTTGACTACACTTTGTGCTAGACTTGCGCCCGGCATGAAATCAGGGCCTGTTGTGTTTCGTAGGTGGTGCTGCAATTTCAGTGAATAACACGTTTTCTTTAAAAATTGAAAGGATTTGAGTTTGACATTTTCAGATTTTTTTTTTCACGGAAAATCTTGGTTAAAATCCTCATTGTACCTCTTTTGAGGTGTTTGACTTATGCACGTCCACTGTATTTACAGAAACACAACTTGCAATACAGTATTATATTATTAGAATTATAAGAGGAATACATCTTTTTCATTTTGTGTGCTGTCATTGTGACACTTCTTTATTCTATTTTGGTTCTTTTGTACTGCAGTCTCAAGCAATGTCATGCCATTTTAGTGGAGTTCTAATGGACTTCTGAATATGAAGTCGGCTACTTCTGTCTCAGCTTGTTTCAACAACTTTGAACGTGGATCTGGTTGTGATCGAAGAGTCCAATGTAATGATGTACAAAGACTCAGGTTCCCCACCCCCACCCGTCTGTTGTACACTCCACCACCACCACCCACAGCTGCACACACTTCTCCTGTCACGGTGATAATCTCTTTGTCACCGGCCGTCTGTTGCAGATTTGTACGTCTGATTCCGTGAATGTCCGAGTGGCTGACTTTAGTGCCACAGGATGTCTTAGCATTGTTTCTGTGTGTGTGTGTGTGTGTGTGTGTGTGTGTGTGTGTGTGTGTGTGTGTGTGTGTGTGTGTGTGTGTGTGTGTGTGTGTGTGTGTGTGTGTGTGTGTGCGTGTATTTAGCTGCTTCCATAGGTGGTCTCCATACCTTTCAAAAAGCACACGTTTTTTTACACTGGAATATGAAACCAAAAAAAAAAATCCATCCATAATATCAAAATGTGTAAGATTCTCTTATTTTGAGTGAAAAAAAATTGCCCTGGAGGTATGAAAAATTTGCAAGGCTAGGAAACTCAAAAGTACCCTATAATTCTACCCCCCCCGAAAGATCACAACAGGTCTTAAAACTAGAAAAATGTTCTGAAAATGTAAACAAATAAAAACGTTTGTTGCAAGCAAGAAATTCTGCCATGTGATAAATGTTTGCAGCTTGAAATGTGATATGTCTTCATGAAGCCACCTTTAAGAATCATCTACCTCAGAATACACAATTTACAAGAACATTTTGTTACTCCTTTGAGATTACTCTCCAAAACTCTACATTAACTTGTAGAAACAATCGGCTTAGAGCAGGGGTGTCAAACTCATTTCTGTCTCGGGCCACTTCGGAGTTACATCTTCCCTCGTAGGGCCGTTGAAACCACAAACATTTTCAATCGTCTTATCGCATTATTAGTTGTACACAACAAATGATTGGATTACTCGTTTTGAAATGAGTCAACTATAATCGTTTGTTCAAGAGAGTGGAAACAGGATAGCAAAATGATTGCAAAATCTCATTTCTTAATTATTGGACATGACAAGTTGACATTTTGGTGCATATTTTAGCAGGGATCATGCAAGTTGACACACATGATTTGCTTTCACGGGCCACGTAAAATGACTTGGTGGGCCAGATCTGGCCCCCGGGCCTTGAGTTTGACACCTGTGGCTTTGATTGGGCTTCTTCCAAAAGTATACTTCGATATACCGTATTTTCACGACCATTCGGCGCACCGTGTTGTTGGGCACGCCCACCCTTCACTCATTGGCAGACTTCTGCATGCCTGACGTCCCTTACGCCCGCCTTTTCTCTATATAAACAGCGTGTCAGCCAGAAGCGCGCTCAGGCAGGCTTTGGAACTCGGCTCATACACTAGACTTTTAATAGCGCCTTATGGTCGTGAAAATATGGTACTTCTTTTGACTTTATGAGTGTGTCGTACTGTGTTAGTACATACACTATAAGAGCAGTAAGATTTTTTAATTTTCATTGTCATGTGTCGGACCTTTCATATTTTCAAAATAGATTAGTTAAAAATCACTCTGTAGCACGCTTTATATGTGCGGCTTGTCCATGCAGCATCAAAACATCAAGCCGCAGTCGGTATAGCACAACCAGTGAGAAGAATATCAATTCAGATGACATAAAGCATCCACATATGGATCATTATGTTGAGAAAGTGCTGAGTGTTGTCATTTGAGTTTCGGGCAAAACGGTCGGGATTCGAGGCCTGAACCGTAAGGGAAGCAAATTAAGTGCAGAGCGCTTTTAACCAGATTATGTCAGATACTGTACAGATAAAGATGGAATTAACATAGAAAGTATGAAAGACATTGCACTTGGACTAATTGCAGGTTGAAAGTTTTTGTTTTTGTCCAAGCTCCTTTTCCCTTCTTTTTGCCTTTTATCCCCATCGCCTGACGACACCTTCTGTTGTTTGCTCTCCCCTTGTCACTCCACTGCAATCATCCTCGCAGGGGGCCTTGTCATCGCTATCTACTCATATCCTCCACTCCCGTTCGCTCGGAGCACTACAGCCCCTAAATGTCAGGCCTGATGAGCCAGGCACACCCACCTGCCACATCAGCTCAGAGCCTGCTAAAAGCTTTTATGGAAGCAAGTGCGAGCATGGTGGTTGATACAAATTAAAGACTTTCTTCTTGTGTGTGTGTGGTTTTTTTAGTTTTTTTTTATGGATCTTGGCATTGAAGTGAGAAGTGCAAGGAAATGAAATGAGGTCGCTGGAGTGTTATTGGCTGCCATCTAGTGGCTTCACATGCTAAAATATGGCAAACATCATTAGTAATACAAGTACAGTATGTTACTTCCTCGTATTATGGTCAGTGGCGATTTACTCTGGTTCAAATATTTATTCAGGGAGAGCCTTTATTTGTACATTTGTGTGCACAAAAATGAGTGATGCCCTTCCACTAAAGAAAGTAAAAAAAAAAACACAACGGTCATGGGATGAATGTGATGACAAGAGTAATAACTGGAAATCTAATTCGTGAAAATCAGGCGTAGCTTCTTTTGTGGTTCTCAAAATTCTTTGAGAATACAATGGTAGTTGTAATTTGTGCTGCTTAAATTTTCTGCAATCGCTTCAAACAAAAAATTTGTAGAACGTTTTTATATGACTCTCAATGAGACATGCACCTGTCAATTTGCTGTATTGTGGCGCACATCTTTTGAGTAACTTTCTCAGGTGTGAAAGGGTGCGTTTTCCAGGTGGCATCATGTTTCAGCTTTGCCCATGAAATTTCAGTTGTGTTAAGAGGATGTTGTACAGTAAGATTCCCATGTCCTTAGCCATTATTCGGCATTTTGTAGCTGTATTTTGGTTCATTATCCTGTCTGATGTGCTGCTGAGACAAACCTTGCCGACGCTGGGCAGCACACTCCACTTTGCCCAGATTTCATTGTACCCTGCGCAGATTGAAGATACATGGTGCCGGATGTAACAAGGCAGTCCCAGAACAAATTGTGTGTGTGTGTGTGTGTGTGTGTGTGTGTATACATATATATGACTGTATTACCTCTACTTTGGATGACCTATTTCACATGATTGTTAAAACAAATATTGACTATATTATTCCATATTGTGGTACATTTTGAGACTCAACATGCACCAGTTCCCAACTTTTAAATGATAAAAGGACATGACATTGCAGAATGATGGATTGAATTTCAACAATTAAGTGTCCATTTTTAAAACGGCTGTTTCACTCACCATACAAACCCACAAGTCCATCTGAAGGCTCACAGAGAGGAAGAATACCACTGTCTGTAATGTTAGCTTTTATTTGTAAAACTTTGGCATATTAACCAACCATTTAGATGATTAGCCTGGTATAGACGGTATCTGCACCCATAAATGGATGAATGATACAATATAATATGTACAGTTTGCACACACAATATTTACAGTCTCCAAGCTTGTTCCTTATTACACATGACATTAATAACTGAATCTTGGCCAGGTGATTTAGTGCAACACCAGGTGCAGTCTACATAAATAAACAGCACCATCTTCATTCACAGCATTACCTCAAACATGTCTTGATCATTAAAACGTATCAACATATCAGTCATAACCAGCTTTATGCTACCTGACTCAACTGTGCAGTGTAAATGCGTTTATTCAGATGAATCATTAAATTTGGGTACATGTGATACACCGGCGCAATCTAACGACATCCAATCCGAGCGCTTCAAAGCTCCATGCGTACTGCGGTATATCTCATTTTAATGCATAGCAGTTTTGCACCATCGCAGACTGTAACAATAATCAGCATAATGTCCAAAGAATACCGCTACGATAACTAATATTAGGTATTATTGTTTATTATTGACAAAAGTAAAATGACAATTTTTGGTTCACCTCTTTTTTTTCTTTTCTTCTTTTGGGATCTCATTAAGTTGTGCTGGCGAACCTAATAACTGGGTGTATAGTGAAAATAATGTGAATGCAACAGCAATGCTTCATCACGACTAGTGTATTCGGTTACACATGAAGAGAATATTATTGCGTGGCTCTTGAACTACTTTCTGGGTGACACATTGCTCAGCAAAGGGGGCTTTTCATTTTCAAAAACTGCTTCAATCTTACCTCGCATTTGTGATTGCCTTAGTACAGCGGATTATTTACACTCAGTGCTGCAGCAATTATTGAGTTAGCTTTCAAAGCTACAAGCAAAAACAGAAGCCTGAATGGCAGCCATAGCGGATCACACACAGAATAATTGCAGGGTTATTCGTTCTAAAAAGGGTCGCTATGGGTGTGGTGTTCACGGTTGAGCCATGCTAACATTGACTACTTGTAAGCCAAATAACGTTGTCATAAAGGAACACGACACGGCTGGATTAATGCAATATTTTCACAGCTAATTGGTCCATAAGACATCAGCGGATACTTGGAAGTCTTTTTTTGTTAGGGACTGCAAGGGTCCTAAAATGCAGCTAAGGAGGCCAACCATAAACACGCACACACCATCAAATGGTATGAGCTTGTTGTGACTGCACTGGTGCCGTTAACACAGTTCACTTTGGAATTATATACACACATAAAGAAGAAAAGCATGTGGATTTGAGTGAGTGAATAAGAATGGAAAAGGCTGAGTACCGTACTTTTTCGTGGTTCTGTGTACCATCTGCTGAACCCGATTTTGGATGACGAATAAGTTACATCTCATTACAGGTTTTAATACTGTGCCATAGAAGACTAAACAAACATAAAACATTCACATTGAAGAGATGTTCTAGGAAATATGTTTTTGAAACCCAGTATGCCTACGTTGGGAAACCATGACTTGGAGTCTTCAACCATGCAGTCACTGTCAGTTGGTCTTAATTATGAGGAAATATACTCGAAACTGTTATTGCTTTCACTGGACACGTATAAGGTACAGATGCATCATTTCTACATCCATCCCCAACTCTCAAACCGCATACTAGCTGGAAGGTATCGAGAATATTTGAAAGATCTCTCAGCATGATGCAATTCAGCAGTGTATCTCATGACGTTGTGCATTTGTACCTTAAGGAGAGTCCAGTGTGTGTCCTTTTTTTTTTAAATGGCAACTGAGGGCAAACCGTTGCATCTGACAAAGGCCACTGCAACTTTACAATTTGGAACCAGAATTTTAGATGTCTAATTCCAGAGGCATGTGTGAAAGAATTATTTTTCTGATTACAAATCAGATTCGTATGCTTTATCTACCCTTTTTCTTGAAGGTCTGAATTCATGACTGTACTCCCAACTTTCTTCAATTCCCTCCGCTGGGCCAAACTGGAGGACTTAACGGGTTCTAAGAGCGGAGCTGGAGTACAGCGCCTCAAGGCCGAATAGGTGGCGGACAGCGCTCCCTAGTGGACATAAAGAAAACGTTTTAAAAGGAAAACCAAAACAACTCAATATGTAGTAAACACCGCCACCTAGAGGACATATGATTCGTGTAAATTGGCAGTGACGTGCGTTGAGGTTTATAGCTGGTGAAGCACTGATATTACACTTAGCTTTACACATTTATGAGCCAAACAGAGTGGTGTGTTTGTCATTAAATTCGCAGTCTGACACACACACACACACACACACACACACACACACACACACACACACACACACACACACACACACACACACAATGGTAGACTGGTATAGTCTGACTTGATGTTTGAAGCAGAACTTGGCTGTTATTAAGAGGTAAGGAGATCACATAAAATAAGGCCTACCTTGACAGTGAGCATATCTTGTCTTGTGAGGACTCTATCAGAGAGCTGGTCTCTCCCCACAATCCAGGGATGGCGAAGGACCTTAAAAGAACAAAAACAAATCGTATGGTAATGCCAAGGCCGTATTCGCAAATACACCAACAAAGATGTGCGTGTACATAATGGGAAGAGAAAATATTAAGCATTCTCAATGCTTTTATGTCTTATACAGGATGACAAAACGTCCTATAGGGTCACAATATTCTGTACACCTGCACACCACGGAGGAAAAAAAAATATCTGTCTTTAAATGTTAATGCTCAGTTGACCTCATTACCAGAGATTTGTTTTTTTGCGAAACTTCTTTCGATTATCATTTTATTTGGTGGTGGTGTAGGTGATAAAAATATAATTATAAATACCTGGGGGGCAGTCAGGCGCTGATGGGGGTCCACGTGGAGCATCTTGGTCACAATGTCCTGTTCAACACATACATGCGCTGTCACGCTGGACTGAACCACTAAATTCAAGCAGTATTTATTTACATCCGTACAATAGCACAGAAGTGCATCGAACCTTGGCAGCATCTGACACCAGCTCCCAGTTACCTCCACTGATGATGAATTTACCACAACCAATTTGAGCAAGAATTTCTTCTGCCGAGTCTTCGGGACTGCTGGCAAAAGGACTGAAACTTAAAAGTAAATAGGAGGGTGTGATTCAGGACAGAGGGGCATTCAAAACAGGGGGAGACACACAATCATTGAGCCACATAAAAGTCCCTGAATGAACTTGGAAGCTTACCCAGCAATCATGGTGTACAGTAAGATTCCCAAGCTCCAAATGTCACATGCAGCGTCATAACCCTGCTTCTTTAGAACCTGCACACACACACACACATAAAAAGAGCATGTCCAAATAATGTCCAATGTGTTTATGTTGTGATAGGTTCTCACATTCAAATACTGATAACACATAGAAGTTTAACTTTATTAACTTACTCAAAAAGAATCAATCAGGGGCTTTCTAGCTGGAAGAAATCACAATACTAGACTGAATTCTGTCAAATGGTGGCATGCAGAGTACAGGACATTTTGAATATACATTTAATAGAGGGCCACAATGCTCACCTTTACTACCAAAAGTATTCGGTCACCTGCTTTAACTCACATGTTAACTTGACTTCCTCTCGCAGTCCGTCGCAACCAGTCCGCCACACCCACCTCTGCCAGTCAGCCACCCTCACCTATTTAAAATTCTATTGATGGACTTACTCATTTCCAGACTGTAATGCCATGCGCATGTGTAGAACCCAAGGGCGACCAACACATATTCGTGGATCGATGTTCCATTGCCGACCCAGTCAGTGCCATCATCGTACTAGAAATTCCCTTTGCCTTTCGGCCATGAGTTCTGTCTTAGCACATTATCCTGTCCCAATGGCTGGGATTTTGCAACAATGACAACGAAATGTGAGTTTCCCTGTCCTGCTTCCTTTCAATCATGGAGCATGACATGACCTGGCCCCTAAACCCCTTCCCAATCTTTAAACTCTCTTTATCTGGACTGTATCTGGACTTTGCAGTGAACTTTGTGCCAGCCATTTGTGACTGGACTTGTCACAGTTCTTTAGAAGTTATTTCCAATGAGTTGGTGTACTGTACAGTACTTGGGTTCTACGCACACCCGTGACAGCACGCAATGAGTGAGTCATCAGCAGGGCCTTAAATAGATGGCCGTTATTGACTGGCAGAGGTGGGAGTGCTGACTGGCTGTAACGGATTGTGACACATTCGGCTTTTTCTGAGAGAGCTTTCCACAAGGCTTATCAGTGCATTCACGTGCAAGACAAGGCAGGTGAACGAATATGTTTGGCAATAATTTTTTAAAAAATCATTCATTTATTCATGCATAATTATTGCCGCTTTAATTTGACCTCTGGTGCCATGAATGTTGCTGTGTAACACGGCGTCATCAGTAAGCCATTTTCAGCTCTCAGCTGTTTGGCAACACCAAAATCGCATATCCTGATGCATTCTGGAAGTCCTCTGTCATCACAGTAGTGAATGTTGCTGGGTTTCAAGTCCCGATGCACAACCTGAAAAAGGCATAGCTTATATTTACATGATGGTTTTTTAAAATGGTGATTTAAAACATGTCCTATGACACAATTCCATTCTCTTCTCGGGGTTAAAGAAACAGCTGCTGCTTTAATCTTACCCCCTGGGAATGTAAATATTCCACAGTCTTGGTTAGTGTGCAGATGATGTCTGATGCATCTTTCTCAATGAAATTTGGCACGGTCAACACTCTGTCGAGCAGCTCACCTCCTCTCAACAAATTCTGAACCAGGTACACACATTGGCCATCATCAAACACCTAGAAACGGGAGCACATGCGCAGATATTTACAGAACTAAAGAAAACTGCAAAAGTGAATCATGGATTGTGTCGATTCAGGTTGTTTTTATCATTAAACAGTGTTTTACTTACGTCCTTTAACGTGTTGATGTTAGGATGCTGTCCGTATCTTAAAAGAATTTCAATCTCTTCAGATGGATCTTTCCTTCCTCTGTCAATAATCTGCAAAACATATGCACTGATCAGCTTGTCCACAAAATATGCAATTTACTTAAATATAGATGTAAATGCAATTTTAAAAAATCTATTTAAAATGTTTATTTGGGTTGTAGTAGCGGTATAGGCCATATTCTAATCCACAAAATAAAACAAACATTTTTTTTAAACCTCACGGACCCAGTGTGTATGGCTATGCAGGCACCCTCTAGTGCTAAGTGTGCATAATGTACAGTGGCTAAAACTTTTTTTTACTACAGTAAAGTACATTTTTAAGTATAAGATCATTTAAAATCATTATAAAATATTTGCTTTGAACCTGTATTTTAATGCTGGTCCTCATGGTGATGTTGCTACCGCATATTTTTTTGAAGTGGCACTGCACTAACCATTCGCATGACATCCCATCCATCCATCCATCCATCCATCCATCCATTTTCCAATCCCCTTTATCCTCACAAGGGTCGTGGGGGGTGCTGAAGCCTATCCCAGCCATCTTCGGGCAGTAGGCAGGGGGACACCCTGAACCGGTTGCCAGCCAATCGCAGGGCACATAGAGAGGAGCAACCATCCCCACTCACACTCACACGAGGGACAATTTTGAGTGCTCAATCAGCCTGTCGTGCATGTTTTTGGAATGTGCGAGGAACCAGAGTACCCGGAGAAAACCCACGCATTCTGACTCGTATAGAGACGTTTGACCTTAGAGGTCCCGTTGTCAGTTTACCTTCACTGAATATTCCACAGCAGTCACTCGATGAAGACATTTCCTGTAGACCGAGTTGGCTGCCTGACCAACTTCCTCCTTCAGTTCATAAACGTCACTGAAGGCCACATCGCCACGGAGATGCTACAGACACACACACGTAAAATTATTTTTATTGGTCTCATCGATTGAGAGTGCTCTGGTGTGGCAATGCGTACCTGTGCAAGAGGATTAATGGTGTTCCCTTCCGGGCGGGAAGGCGGAACGTTGGCCACACTTGGTTCCTGACTTTGATTAGTGGCAACAAAACTGAAACCACGGAACAGTTGGTGTGTGTTTGCACTGGGCGGGATGCCAGGAGAGTCTAGATTGGCAAACACATCCGCAACCACATGCACAACCAGACACCTTGATTTTTATTTCATTTGGTTTAGAATGCAGGCATGTGAATTTTGACAAGTGTGTTTTGTGGCTACCAGTAGGCGTTCTGGAGGTGAACTCTGGGTCAAAGTGAAAAGTGTCCTCGGGTCTTCCGACTGTTGGTTTGAACGGTGGCCTGATTTCCTTCCTGTACAACTTCTAAAATAAAACAAAAACAGTTCAATTGTAATTAAAATAGAATTAAATTCCAAATAATGTACTTTATTGTCAGAATTCTCAGTGCAAAATAATTTTCTTCAAAGAGACATTTGACTCAGAAATGGAACCGTCTAGTAAAGAAAATGATAGAATGTTTTTACATGTATAATATACACGCAGAAATCTGTTGCAATAACAGGATTCATCTTTGACAGCTTTGCTGCTGTTGCCTGGATTTATTTCGTGCATTTTTTTTTTTTTACTAGTGCGTTGTGTTCTACAGCCTGATTGGCTTAGGGACTGTAGATTAATGGCAACAGCCTCCGCGGCCAATCGCTGTAAATATATATAAGAAGTCATCATTTATTATGCAAAATGTTTTCAAAGCCACCCAAAGTTTCTCATCGAAGTGCATAATACAATTTTATGTTTGCATGTCTTGGCATATGGCACATTAAAAAGTCTGTGTGCTCACATTCCAGTTGATCGACGCAAAGAAACAGTGACTTTTTATTTCGTCCACTCCATCTGGTCCTGCACCTGTGAATCACAAATTTAAATAAGTTGAGCAAACAGTGCTCAGGCGAATGCCCCACGATACAAAATGTAAAAAAATTAATAAAATGCTGTCATTGAAAATTATTACTTTTACGGGTACATTAGAACACCACCTTACCGCAGTTTATTTAAACTTAATTCTACTCATAGTTTTGTTTTCAAATTCAAAAGTTTTACTGCGATGGAAACGACAGTAATTGTACAATACATAATAGTACCATGGGAAGGGAAATGAAATTGCCCACAGTGATGCTGTATGTCTGAAAGGATTGATGGTTGCTGACTCATAAGGTCTAAATGATTTCAATGTAGTCAATACCTAGACGATTAGCAGGGTTCCTCTTGAAGAGTGCTCTTAATAAACTCTGTACCTCGGGACTAAGGAACTGCGGCATCCCCAATTTGGCCCTTCAAAGACAGAAGAAGAAACATACTGTACTTATTGAGGCATGCTTTGTAGTTAGTTTACCGTTAGTCAAGAGGTGCAACCATACTTGCATGCAAAAGACAAAACACAAAAACTAGCACAAAAACAACATTGCAATCATGATTCATTCAGAATAAGGTAATTTAGGGATGGACATTTGATCTTGAAGAAAATATCATGCAATCTTATCAAATTAAAAAAGATATGTACGGTCATTTCTTTTGGGACGGGAAAATCGCTCAAAATCTTCACTGCTCGTTTCTATAACAGGGCATAGTAATGCTTGCCCACATGAGATTCCATAGCAGAGGTCTTCATGGATGTAGTTGAATTTTCCATAGATTAAGTCATGTTGCTGATCTTCAGGCCACCAATTGAATAAAAACAACAGCACTGTGTGCTTCAATTTGTCTCTACTGTTATAAGATTTGGTTTATGAACAATCAATTCATCAACTCATTTATTCCCATCCCCAATCAAAGTGTATCGGCTCTTCATCTTACTTTAGAATAAGGGCCATTGTTTCTTTCCGGTCTTTGCCTTGGAATGGCAACGATCCTGTCAGCATCTCAAACTGTAAGACGGACAAGAAGGAGTCATTAGAACAAATTGTACTTAGTATGAGCTAATTTAGATTATTGAAGTGCTCATGCTTCTTTCATCCTGCAATCAGTATGTCATGTAGGGAATGCACATTTTTTCACTCCTTTTTGTTTTTCAAACTGGTATAGTTCACAGGAAGGGCTTTCCGATGCTGTTCGTTCGATGACAAAGTGACGACACCCTTTCCCGGTGCGCTGATGTGGCTGCCATCTATCAGTGAATATTAACTAAGCAAGCCATTGGCTGACAAAAAGGCAAACGCCACAATGACTGAAAGTGACAGAATATCATCTTACAAATATGGCGCTTCAGCATATTTTCTTCCAGAAAAAAAAAAAACGGCAAATGAAGAGATTCAACAATCGTGCTAAAAGCAAAACAATCTTACCATTAGTACTCCAAATGACCACCAGTCTGCACTTTGTGTGTGGCCCCTCCTGTTAACCACCTCTGGAGCCATATACTCGATCGTTCCACAGAAGGAATATGCTCTTTTATCATGATCAATTGCTTCCTTACTCAAACCAAAGTCTGGTGACGGAGAAATGGTTCCGATTTAGGATGAGGAGGAAAAACAAAGTCAAGTTCGGAACACTTGGTTGTACTTACCAGTTATCTTTATATGTCCTTCTTCATCCAGAAGAATGCTGTCGAGAAAAATTGTCAGATTAATTAAAGGACTGAAGAATCGAATGATCCAGAGCTTTGCCAAGGACAATGTAAATCACAATGTTTAATAGCTCAAACTAGTGCAGTATGTGGATGGTCCTCATAAATGATTAATGAATTAAATGACTACTACAACATTTGTGTTGGGTGTTTTATTAATTATGTCTTGAAGAGATTGAGTCAAAATTTAATGCACCACTTGACTGTAAATTAGTGGTTGAAAAAAAAAAAACTTTTTTTTTTGTGCCCGACTATGATGTATATGTCAGGACATATTCTGACAGATCGGCAAAGGTGTTAATAAAATAAAATGAATAAAGCCACAACTCAACACTACACTGAAGGTAGTTGTAATCGGTGGGAGCCCTGGGTTTGTTTCTCATCAGCTAACCAGCCAATCTCATCATATGTTTCATAAATAAAGCATGTTGTAAGACAGGAGGTCATAGTCAGGAAAAAAAAAAGTGTTTGTCTGTCCATTTCGATGTTCCCATTTCACTTGTGATTTTATTAGAGTTAAGAATAGACTGGCATATTTTGAAAGTGGCTGTGCTATACACTTGTAACATAATTTGTCATGAATGAAAATAAAGCTTCACTTTGTGCCGTTGCCCTCATTCCTCACTGTCGGTCCCATGGTCCTTTGGTCTCGTGGGTATGAATATTTTAAGACTAGCAGCAAATGGACCAGCGGACGACGACAACAAGAGTCTAACTGCTTTACTCATCCACAAATTACAAAGTACAACTACCTTATTTTCATATTCTCGAACTTCTGCAGAGGAGGCACATCGTTACTCAGTTGCCTTCCATTCAACTATACAGGCTAGTTTTAGTCATCCCTGCTGGCAGACTGACAGTTTGAAAGGTCATACCTCTTACTTAATAAATGCAACGATACTACACGCCACCACTAAATCCGACATTGTAAAAATGTGGATTGTGGATTTTTTGCTGACAAATGATCATACTAAGCCGGCAACAAACACCAACCCCACCGGCCGAGGCAGCAAAAAGAAGAACCAAGGGCATTCATACTTTTCAGGTTTGAGGTCCCTGTAGATGATTCCTAAACTGTGTAAGTGGTCCAAGGCCAAAGCCAATTCTGCCAAGTAAAACTTGACATCCTCTTCGGTAAACATCACCTGGAAGAAAAAATAAATAAAATATCGACATATAAAAAAAAATGTCCAATGCAGTGATGTATGCAGGGACAAAGTATACTCCAGTACAGTCTTCTGAAGTTTCTTAAATCGGCGTTCTACGCAAATGCTGAATGAAACTGGCTTGACATTGTTTAAAGCTGACAAATACCAAACTAACCTCTTTCGACAGACGAGTGAAAAGGTCCCCCCCTCGGAGAAAGTCTAGGATTAGATAGAGCTTCCCTTCTGTCTGGAAGGCTACACACACACACACACACACACACACACACACACACACACAGATATGACACATCGGGGCTTAACAACTGCGTTAGGGTTTTAGGATAATCACCGCGTTCTTTCTGAGCATGTATTTAGAGTTGAAAAGGTGAAAAAGTGAGCATGTTGCAGCATGGTAAAATTGTTAAATAACAGCTTTAAGTAAGGACAAAACACATATGTGTTTGATACATTGGGTCGGTGAATTAATCCAGACTTACCGTAGTGTAGTTTTACGATAAATGGGTGGTTGACCTCTGCCAAAATGTCTCTTTCCATTTTGGATCGCACACGATCTCGGACTTGGAGGGCGATAGGAAAAGATTTAATATTAACAACCTTGTGGTAAATCTCTAATAAATGTCCATTGCAGGATAAAATGATATTGATGAAAAATGACAATTACGGCGTAGGATTAGAGCCACCCCGTACTGTGCAATAAAGAAACACGATTGCGACGTCACCTCATCACATCCATCTCAAGACAAGACCACTTAAATTCAATGGGGCGCAGGTTAAGAGTATTAAGACGTATGAAACCTTACCTTTCAGTGTGGCTTTCTTCAGGACTTTCATTGCATACAGTTGCCCTCTGTCCACACCTCTGATCTTTCTGACCAGAAACACCTGAAAATGATTGAGTTCATCATTCAGTGTTGTCAATCGTGCATGATGGCAGCATGTGATTTTGGCGACTCTCGGATCAGGCTCAACGTTCAATTGGTGACCTTTCGAAAACGTTATCATACTGTAGTAATACTTGCAATAATATGCCGGCTGTTGCTTCTTGCCTCTAAATTTCAACATACTGGATCAGCCATGCAAGTGGAAAAGCACGCAGATGGGAGTCGACATCTGGCCGGCTGTCATGGATTATTATTTAAATGATCGCGCAAAGTGTAAAATCTTTATATCCGCTTATCAGACAGATTTTCAAGATGTACCTTTCCATAGGATCCCTGCCCAAGCACCTTGAGTAGCTGGAACTGAGAGGGGTCCGCTTTCTCAAAGCCTTCTTTCACATGGTGGCTGATGTCAATCTCCTTGAGTATGCTGTCATCCTGGAGAAAAAAAAAAAAAAAGAGAGCGTTGCAACTTTTGTTGTTAAACTATTTGGACACAATTATAGGGACACTACTTTCCAGGTCAAACTGGACCAAAAAAAGTTTTGGGGTTATTCATCCAGAAGAATACTTGTGAGGTCATGAGTTTAATTTCTGTTTGAGTTTATTCCAAAGATGCTTGAAGGTCAGAGCTCTCGTGTTCTTCATACTGAAAGTCATTCAAGCATGCATTTTACAGACCTTGCTTTGAGCATTCGGAACATTTCCCATGACATAGTGCACGTTCCCAAGGGGAGGCATAGAATTTTCAAAAATGTCTTGATAAGATAAATAATTAAGATAGGCTAAGGGGGTCATTGATTCACAAGTGGGTCTCTGCTGATGTGGGACTTCTTTAAACGATACAACTATTCATTCATAGGAAATATAGTACTTTGAAGCCCTTGGGTAAGAATGCCAGCAACTTTCACATTCAGTTGACCCAATAAAATATGGCATGTGTGTATATTTGTACACTTTCATGACCAGGAGAAAGCTGACATTTCTGCATCAATACCATTGACCTCGAATGGGCACTGGTAGTCAAGCATCAGGTGAAGGACCTTTTTTCAGTCGATACATTCTACTTAGTGAAGCATATGATCACGTGCCAACCTGCACTGTACTGGGTTTTGTTTGCACTGTATTGGCAGGAACCAATGCCTTTTGATGCTTTTCTTGAATCTCATAGTGCACATCTTTCTGGAACTGAGATTGGCCAGTTACAGAAAATACATTGCTCAAAATAAAGGATTAACAAAGCTAGGTTTTGTTTATAAATCAACTCAAATGAACTTCACCAGTTTTGGATGTTTGCTATTTATCATTTTGACGATAACCATATTCCAGGTCTGAGTCAAGAATTACACCAAGATTGAGTTGGTGTAATTATGTTGGCTTGAGTTGAAGCTTTTAATAACAGAGTGAAGATGAACACTGATCTTTGTCTGCCCATTCATTGATTTGATGAATACCCTGAATGAAAGTAAGGAACTACATCACTGAAATATAAAATTGCATGTCATCTGCATAAGTATAATAAGATATGTTGTGGCGCTCAATTAATTTGAGCAAAGGGCAGCATGTACATCTTAAATAGAAGTGGCCCAAGAATGGACCATTGTGCAACCTCGCAAGTGAACTTTGTTCACTCAGACTCGTGACTGCCAATTAAGACAAAGTACCGGTATTCCCCACCAAGTCAATAAATATTCCCCGTAGATCTTCAAAGAAAGAGACAGCCGTCTTCACCATGCTGCTTCTGCCATGTTAGAGAGAACCTTCACTTTGCGCCACTGTTGCTGAAGTGCTTGCTCATGGCGTTGTACATGTATCATCGTTGAATGACTGTTTTAGTTTTTGTTGAAACATTAGTATTTATTCAGTATTCACAAAGTGGTCAGTAAAGGTGAGTCAGCCAGAGGAGAAACAACCGCATGACTCTCCAGTATTGGTCTCCTGAATGCAAATCTGTAATTCTGGCCTTTTTTGCAGGGACATGAATCAACCAAGCATCATATTCCTGACACTGACAGGCAGCCTGACAGGTAAGTGAACTGGCAGTGGCATACATACGCTATTTGGAGACAAAAACAATCTGACAAAACGAGCTTCGTTTGTACAGTATTGCATTCCAGCACAAATGTTTTCATCTATTTATATACCGAAATACAAAATGAGCCGCTAAACAGCATGCTGCCACCCTGTCCCGCTCTGATCTGTTTGGGCTATAAATAGACATTCCTTGCTGTGGCATCCACTGAATCAATCTGTCTGGATCCATTTATCTATCAAGCGGACTGCCCGCTTGTTTGCTCATCCATCCGATTGTATTTCTGAGAGGCTTGCCTCTCTCTCAGGCAAAGCAGTGGCCTTCTGCTGAGGTGTCCTAGACCCCGGACGGACAACGACTTTGGTGACACTGCAGTAGCAGTGACCTCACGCCATCCCACAACAAATCAAAGGACAAACAAGCAAGGTATTGCAGCACTACCAATGCTGCTTAACAGACGTTTTTGAATATTCAGCCATGGAATGAAAATTTTAAACACCTTGAATTCATGCCACCCAAGCTTTAAACAACATATCGAGTGCAAAAACATATTGTGAAGTTTTACAAACTAATGTTATTTGGATGTGCTAACTATAATGCAGGCTGAACTGTTTATATTGTCTTAAATTATTTGTTCAGTGAAATGCCACAAATGGGGAAAATATCTCTTGAATTTGTCAAGATTAAGGTTGCAAAATCCTACCATGCACTGAAATTAAGAATTAAAACAAATGTTCTTGTTAGTTTATACAGTACATAAGCCAAATAAACTACGAACTAATCGATTAGGGTCGCATCTTTTCAGCTTCAAATCCAACACTTTGTGCCATACGGACTTTTATTCTCCCTCCCGAATTTTCGCATGCGTTACCTCACATATTATGAGATCCTAAGGATTAAAGCCTCGTTGATTACACCTGACGGATCCAAACGTGACCCACCTCCAGTTGACAGAATCCCGTCGTGGTCTTGTTTCGGGCGGCCTTGTTCTTCAGGTAGATGGAAAACCATCTCTTCACTGTGAATTTTCGCGTGTTGGTATCCATGGCAACGATCAGCCCTGCGCATGCATCTCATTTGTGAAGGACATTTCCTCGGTAAACGAACGAGCGGATGATGGTGGCGTCTCTAATAGCGAAGCGATCCCCTCGCTCGTCCCGTCGCGACGCGGTCGAGGTGGCGTGTGAATTTCGTCATTATCTCCGTACGCCCCACGATCGCCGCCTCAGCTACGGAGCTGTTGATCCCAGAGCCTCCTTATCGTCTTGCATGCGCACGAAGGAAAGGCGAACCGCTTCGAATCTAACGTTGAATCGAAAGACGGCGTGATGAGCAGCCCAACATCAGTTCCCCATGCGCGCGTGTGTGTTGATCCTCTTCTTCCTCCCAGCAGCATGCAGCAACAGCTGGCCAGATCACGTGGTGTCACCTTGTTTGTCTCCCCCTGCATCCTTTCTCGTTTAACCTCACACTGATGGGAGGGGATACATTGATTGCCACCATTCTGAAAGCACGATGGATGAAAACAAGTTGGACCGGCATGGGAATGGGGGTAAGGGAACCACCAATGGAAACCCAATGTGACGCACTGATGATTGCATTGATGTTTGAAATCAATGTGATTGATTGAACTATGCAGAGCCGCCCCGTGTAAGCACAGTGCTCGTGGACGTGCGCGGAGCTGTCACATCAGCAGCTTTGCATAGCTGCAGTGTTACATAAGCAGGGGTGGGAGGTTACGTAGTGAAGGAATCCTGCACTCCACCTGTGGCCAAATAAAAAAAAAACATCATTTAAATTTGACGTTGTTAATAATACCATTACCACAAGACAGGGCAGCAGAAAAAAACTGTAAAAACCTAGGCCAAAGCGGTCACATCCATCCATCCATCCATCCATCTTCTACCGCTTATCCGGGGCCGGGTCGCGGGGGCAGCAGCTTTAGCAGGGAAACCCAGACTTCCCTCTCCCCGGCCACTTCTTCCAGCTCTCCCCGGGGGATCCCGAGGCGTTCCCAGGCCAGCTGCGTGACATAGTCTCTCCAGCGTGTCCTGGGTCATCCTCGGGGTCTCCGCCCGGTGGGACATGCCCGGAACACCTCAATAGGGAGGCGCTCAGGAGGCATCCGGATCAGATGCCCAAGCCACCTCATCTGGCTCCTCTCGATGTGGAGGAGAAGCGGCTCTACTCTGAGCCCCTCCCGGATGACCGAGCTTCTCACCTTATCTCTAAGGGAGAGCCCGGACACCCTGCGGAGAAAACTCATTTCGGCCGCTTGTATCCGGGATCTCGTTCTTTCGGTCACGACCCATAGCTCATGACCATAGATGAGGGTTGGAACGTAGATCGGCCGTTAAATTGAGAGCTTCGCCCTTTGGCTCAGCTCCTTCTTTACCACGACAGACCGATACAACGTCTGCATGACAGCAGACGCTGCACCGATCCGCCTGTCGATCTCTCGCTCCCTTCTGCCCTCACTCGTGAACAAGACCCCAAGATACTTAAACTCCTCCACTTGGGGCAAGATCTCCTCCCCGACCCGGAGAGGGCACTCCACCCTTTTCCGACTGAGGACCATGGTTTCAGATTTGGAGGTGCTAATCCCCATCCCAACCGCTTCACACTCGGCTGCGAAACGCTCCAGTGAGAGCTGGAGAGCCCTGCTTGAAGGAGTCAGCAGTACCACATCATCTGCAAAAAGCAGAGATGCAATACTGAGGCCACCAAAACTGACCCCCTCAACGCTTCGGCTGCGCCTAGAAATTCTGTCCATAAAAGTTATGAACAGAATCGGCGACAAAGGGCAGCCTTGGCGTAGTCCCACCCTCACTGGAAACGATTCCGACTTACTGCCGGCAATGCGAACCAAACTCTGGCATCGGTGGTATAGTGACCGAACAGCCCGTATCAGGGGTTGGGCGAATTCCCACATACCCTCGAGGACCCTGCTAAGGGTGTAGAGCTGGTCCACTGTTCCACGGCCGGGACGAAAACCACACTGCTCCTCCTCAATCTGAGGCTCGACTTCCTGACTGACCCTCCTCTCCAGCACCCCTGAATAGACCTTACCAGGGAGGCTGAGGAGTGTGATCCCTCTGTAGTTGGAACACACCCTCCGGTCCCCCTTTTTAAAAAGAGGGACCACCACCCCGGTCTGCCAATCCAGAGGCACTGTCCCCGATGACCACGCGATGTTGCAGAGGCGTGTCAGCCAGGACAGCCCCACAACATCCAGAGCCTTGAGGAACTCCGGGCGGATCTCATCCACCCCTGGGGCCTTGCCACCGAGGAGCTTTTTAACCACATTGGTGACTTCAACCACAGAGATAGGAGAGCCCACATCAGAGTCCCCAGACTCTGCTTCCTCCGAAGAAGGCGTGCTGGTGGAGTTGAGGAGGTCTTCGAAGTACTCCGCCCACCGGCTCACAACGTCCCGAGTCGAGGTCAACAGCGCCCCATCCCCACTGTACACAGTGTTAGTGGTGCACTGTTTCCCCCTCCTGAGACGTCGGATGGTGGACCAGAATTTCCTCGAAGCCGCTCGGAAGTCGGCTTCCATGGCCTCACCAAACTCTTCCCACGCCCGAGTTTTTGCCTCGGTGACCACCAAAGCTGCATTCCGTCGATACCAGTCAGCTGCCTCTGGGGTCCCACAGGCCATAAAGGCCCGATAGGACTCCTTCTTCAGCTTGACGGCATCCCTTACTGCTGGTGTCCAACAGCAAGTACAGGGGTTGCCGCCACGACAGGCACCAACTACCTTACGGCCACAACTCAGATTGGCTGCCTCAACAATAGAGGTGCGGAACACGGTCCACTCGGACTCAATGTCCCCCGCCTCCCTCGGGACATGGGAAAAGCTCTGTCGGAGGTGGGAGTTGAAACTCCTTCTGACAGGGGATTCCGCCAGACGCTCCCAACAAACCCTCAAAATACGTTTGGGTCTGCCAGGACGGACCGGCATCTTCCCCCACCATCGGAGCCTACTCACCACCAGGTGGTGATCAGTTGACAGCTCCGCCCCTCTCTTCACCCGAGTGTCCAAAACATGCGGCCGCAAATCCGATGATACAACCACAAAGTCAATCATCGAACTACGGCCAAGGGTGTCCTGGTGCCAAGTGCACATATGGACACCCTTATGTCTGAACAAGGTGTTTGTTATGGACAATCCGTGATGAGCACAGAAGTCTAATAACTAAACACCACTCGAGTTCTGATCGGGGGGGCCGTTCCTCCCAATCATGCCCCTCCAGGTCTCACTGTCGTTGCCCACATGAGCATTGAAGTCCCCCAGCAACGAGGGAGTCCCCAGCAGTAGTACTCTCCAGCACACAGTCCAAGGACTCCAAAAAGGGTGGGTACGCTGAACTGCTGTTGGGTGCGTACACACAAACAACAGTCAGAACCCGTCCCCCCAACCGAAGGCAGAGGGAGGCTACCCTCTCGTCTACTGGTGTGAACCCCAATGTACAGGCACTGAGCCGGGGGGCAATGAGTATGCCCACACCTGCTCTGCGCCTCTCACCGTGGGCAACTCCAGAGTGGAAGAGAGTCCAACCCCTCTCGAGAGAACTGGTACCAGAACCCAGGCTGTGTGTGGAGGTAAGTCCGACGATATCCAGTCGGAACTTTTCCACCTCACACACCAGCTCGGGCTCCTTCCCTGCCAGAGAGGTGACGTTCCATGTCCCTAGAGCTAGCTTCTGGAGCCGAGGATCGGACCGCCAGGGTCCCCGCCTTTGGCTGCCGCCCAGCTCACAATGCACCCGACCCCTTTGGCCCCTCCCATGGGTGGTGAGCCCATGAGAAGGGGGACCCACATTGTCTCTTCGGGCTAAGCCTGGCCGGGCCCCATGGGTGTAGGCCCGGCCACCAGGCGCTCGCCAACGAGCCCCACCTCCAGGCCTGGCTCCAGAGGGAGGCCCCGGTGACCCGTGTCCGGGCAAGGGAAACTTAAGTCCATTTATTTTGTTCATCATAAGGGGTCTTTTGAGCCGTGCTTTGTCTGGCAGCAAAGCGGTCACATAATTTCCCTTTAATGGGATTATGATTCATAAAACATGAACTTCAGAATGTGTGTTTATGTGTGATTTGAGCGCACTCCAGAGTCCCGTATGGCATTTCGGTAATGTTAAAATTCATGGAGATAGTCATCAGATGCAGTCTGCTGGGTCGTATGGAGGAGATTCAGGATTATGGGCACGGTGTCTTTGTGTTGATAGGATTAAAGCTCTATAAGGAGATCATAATAATAACACCCATACAGACGAAGAAGGTGCATGCAGACAGACAGGCTGGGAAAACAGCATCGGCACTTACTCGCCACAACAATTGTCAGGAGATTCAATACAGGAGCTGTATATCATCAAGTCTGCAATTTGGAATGCTTAAGCTTGACACTCATGTTGCCATATTATAACTGAACCAAAATTAGAAATCCATCCATTTTCAATAACCACATATCCAGTTCAGGGTAACGTGGCGCTGGAGCCACCGATACAATCCTGTTTTCCATCACTGCAAATGACAACAATGAGCACTTTGTTTAATGAATGTGTCATAGACATTGCCCCCGATTTTTTTTTTTGGTGGGGAGACGTGATTTTTCATAAAGCTCTTGTATTTCATTTACATCGGTTGCGCAAGTGCGCATAATGAAGTGGCTGGTGCACTCTAGTTTTATGGACATGAATTTATTTCTACAGTTACCAATGACATAAAACACAATTAATCATTTTTCAATTGATATTTAACAATTCCTATGATTACCTGCTCCTATGCATTTACCATATTAACCCTATGTTGCATGGCTTCTGCAGGAGTTATTCAATTGTGGTTTGTTTTTAAATTTAGGGTAATTATGGCCAAATATAATAAATTCACAATTTTGGGAAAAAAATACATAATAGGGGGGTACTTGTGTGCATAATGGTCACTACAATTACCTTGCCAAAAAGCATGGCAGTACTGATAGGTAACACATAGAAACTGTTATTTATTGTGTTCTATATGTTCTATATACTCTTCTGCACAAGTACAATAGGGTATTTGGACCTTTTCATCTCACGGATAGAAATTATTCAACATTTTGTGGACCCTCTTTCACCTTTTCCTCCTGCTGTTGCGCACGCTAGTGACATCTCGCGGTGGATTTAAAAACTAAAACTGGTAACTTGAATAACCAATATGAGTTAAAAGTTGTGGTTACTGTAAGTAACCCGTATACAACATAGGGTTAAACAGATCACCATAAGTAAAGCTCTGGCATTATAATGACAACCAAGTTCCTCTGCAGTCCTCACCCTGAAAGTTGCATTACAATGCAAAAACAGTGGCATATGATTACCAATGAACTTGGTCTGTCCCTAAATAATCGATTTTATCCCTCTAAACTAAATTATCCTTGCTACTCTTAAATCATTAGATTAGCAACATACACTTCAATGCTGCTGTAAACAACCCGAAACGGCTCATGGTCGGACATGCACATAATTTTTGACATGCTGAAGAGAGGTAACTCAACAAGATGAATCCTGTTGTGAAATGTTTGTTAAAATACAAAACAAGTGAACATAAAAAAGCTGCAACAACTGCGGCACAATTATATCTATGACACCATTCAAAAAAACGATAAATCACTGAGAGATCAAGTTAGTTGAAACTAAACGGTAGCGACATGACAAAAAAAAAGCAAACTGTTTGCTTGCCTATCTCAGCCTGCGTGCAAATCGACTTGCTACACTTACATTTAATTGGTAAAAAAAAGAGGATGTACAATATGTGTACATTTGTAAACGCTGTTGTGTGTTGTGTTAGTGTTTCACAGAGGCGGATAGTAAACGAGAACGTCAGGGTCGCAGACGCTGAACGCGGAGCCTCCAGCAGAGGAGATCTCTTTCTCACAATCCAGGAGAGAGAAGTCGGGGCTGAAACAAATCTCGATCTGACCCAAAACCTGCACATCAGTATTCTAGAAAACACATCAAATATTGAGTTGAACTCAAGAGCTCACTCTGAATTTCGTTTGTAGTGACTCCAACATTCAACAATTGTCTTTTTGACGCTCATACCTCAGCTGGATGGACACATTGTATCTTAGGTGTGACGCCATAGAAGTTTTCAATGACTCCTTCGATTTGTGAAAACTATAAAATGACACACAAGGGGAACAATCCGACCACAATCATATGATTAAAGTTAAGAATATCAATGCATCGTGCCACATCACCCCCCCAAAAAAAAGGTATCGGTGAATGCTATACATTCCAATACACTAAACTGTTAACAGAAATACCTTGTAATATTTTGCAGATGGGATGATGTCAAATTTCCTCAGCATGCTACAAGAACAGGGACACAGATGGACAAATATAATCTACTGCGAAGGGTGCTGAGTGAAACTTGTTCCAGTTGATGTGTGAGTTTTCAATACCTATCCAAGTCCACTTTATGGTACAGTTCCAGCGCCTTGCCGAAGTATTTGTGCTGACTGTTTAGCGCGGGTGCTTTGGCAGCACATGTGCCATGTTTGTACCATTCGTACTTCCTGTTGCAATAGAGTTTAGCATTTACTTTTGGACGTAAAAACAAATCACACGCACAAAGACACGCGAGGTGATGGACCATCTTTAACCATTGAAATAATTGAAATTTCTGGTGAATGTTAGTAAAAGGAAAGAAACATTGAAAACTTTTGACTGATCTCCTCACCAAAATCCAGATGATGCAGGTTTCAATAAATCAGGCCAAGAGCTCTCCATGTCTGGAAGCAAGTCCTTGAAAATAAATGAAAATATGATTATCATTATGACTTTTTTTACACTGACAAAGGACAACAAAATACCTCTATTTCAGATGAGTTGAAATGCCATGATGCGTTGCAAAGATTCCCTTTATCAGGCCTGCAAAAGGACAGCATATATTTAAAAAAGGGTTACGATTATTATGGCCCCTTAATTCCTTCATGAACAGCAACTTAAATACAGAGAATGACAACCTAAACGCAACCTTATGGCCAAATGGCCTTTAAAATGTGCACCCATCCTGTTCTCTTATTTGCATCTTGATATGACACACCAGTAAAGTGGCTGGATTATCTCGGAAAAAGGAAAAATGGCCGCTAACACAATTTTTGTCATATTTATGAACACTTTTAATGATAAATATGCCTTTTGTGTACATAGGAAGCAATGTTATAAGCATCCATGCACAACTGGGTGTTCTCGTTTTAAGATTTGTGGGCTAAACAGATTAATGGCCAACCCATCTAGTTTCCATTTGGTTCCCTCTTCGACAGAACACACTTCTGTCTGCAAGTATCACACACACGCATACATACTACACTTACCAGAATCCATGGAGTGTCCAGTAGCTGATGTTCGGATGATGACAGGACTCGATCTGAAATTTGTCACAACCATTCGGTCTCAAAGCGCACTTTAATGCTCACAGTTGCGCATTCAAATTACTGACAGGAATCTACACATTGAACCTGCAGTGAAATTGTCACATGCGGACAACACTACAAAGAAACATTCATCCCGTGAGGGGAATTCAAAACGGCACACGTCAGCACCATTGTAATAACAACACAGCATTGAAAGAAGCCAACACATAGCAAGTTAAGGGTTAAGACACTGCGCCACCGTGTTGTCACAATCAAAACCACAGAGCCTCATGACTGAAACGTCACATGACCTCACGTGTTTAAAAGTTGAGTCAGTGGCAAAGCTCGTCGGAAAATAGGCAACATTTGCCACTTGCGTGGCAGAGATTAAGGAGGTAAATCATTAACAGCTTTGCATCAAAAGAGCCAGCATTAATATACTGAACATATTTTTTACTAAAAAGGCTGAAGGAAACTCACAGAACAGAAAGTGTTGGGCCAGTGGTGGGTGAGGATGAGTTTGGTCCACATGTGTCTGGGGGGACAAACAAACAAACAAACACCACACATACAATTCTGAATACACTTAGGAAATCTTAACAGGCAACAATGCAGTGAATGACGGTGTTTTCCTGTACTTACGGAGGGGATATGGAAAAGGCAGAGACCGCTGCCAGACACAGCAAAAGATGACACCTGAGACTCATAGTGGATCTTCAAAACAAGAAAGACTGTGAATGAAGAATTGTTTATGACTTCACATCAAACGTCTAAACGGGGATAAAGATAAAGATATACAAATAGCAGAGGTGGATTTCTCATTAGATAAATACAGGTTACTGCCAAGGACAATTTGCACTTTTTTTGCTCTAATAACAAAAGATAAACACCAGAGTTCTCAGTTACTCAGTACTTGAGTAGGCTTTTCACTTATTGACTATTACTCAAGAATCTGAGGATAAAGATTAGATTAATAACTTCTTCAAATCTTTGCAATACACTTTTATTCCTCCCCCCAATAAACGCATAGGAAATGAAAACAGGTAGTGTTGTAATCATGGGGGTCGGGGGAGGGGTGTAATAAGGAAAATTATGGATTCCCTTAGAACGAAATCACCCATGTTCGTTATAACCCATGTGATGTCCAAACTCAGTATGATGTGCAGTTCAACCACGGGAAATAATTATTGAAAATACGTTAAAATATATTTTGTAAATTGTTCAAATAATACCTCTGACATTGAATCGAGCATTCATGCGTTTGAAAATATATCAACACTCATTTCATCAGACATGATTGCCTTATATTTATTGGCCATAATTTGTAAGTAGGGCAAAGGTTCGAAGTTCAACGCGAAACACACGACTACACACAATACATGAAATTCGAACGCTTTGTGACTCACCCCAAACTCATTCCCCTCAATTTCGCGGTGGCAGAAGTCACATCAACTTACTTTGTCCTATGTGGCGAAATTGCTTCGTGAAGGCTGCCGACTTTTTTCAGCTCATGTTCATGAACGACTCGGAGATGTTGCGGCAGGACTTTACTTCTGTTGCGCCTGTGGTTGTTTACGTTATTTTATGTACTTCCGCCTTTTGCCAACCAGCTCAGCCAATCACGGGTGCCGTCAACCACATGCTTGGTCACGTGGGAAACCTGTCACTCCCTTTTAGTGATGGGATTTTCGGCTCTTTCGGTGATACGGTTCATTTGGTTCATTTTAACTTTAGCTTTTCTTTTAAATATTTATGACAAATTTAGCATGCATTTTGATAATTGACTTGGTGAACTAAATATTCCACTCTACTGACTGTAAATAGCAACAATTATCAAGCAAAGAAATGGCTTTTTACTTACTTTATTGAACATTAAAAAGGCTCCAAACAATAAACAAGCAACAAAATTAAACTTCAAACAACAACAATCAAACATGCTGCATCATAACAAAAATAGTGAGTATTAACTGCAACAGCAGCAGTGAACAAAACAAACATAAGCTACTCCTTGCTTTATTTTAACAAACATAAGCTACCCCTTGCTGTATTTTAAATTTGCAGTCAACAAAACTAAATACTTCAACTTGGAATACTTCAATTTGTCCAGTCTTTGATAACACCCTCTATGACGGGACATATGTTGCTACAAAGCACAATCTACTCTCCATTACTTTGATCAAGCAGGGGTAGACGGAAGCTCGGCATTTCCACCAGCTCAGTGGACCAGCTGCCCTTGAAATCTGTGGTTCTTCAAGATATGCCCTAATTTAGTGTTTTGTGTTTTTACACGCTTGGCTAATACTGTAAATTAAATTCAGATTGCTTGCCAAACGCCTTTGTGGTTTCCCGGACAGTAGGGGGCGATATGAACTAAATACATCCAATTCACCAAGAAGAAGAATAAGTACAAGCACAAGAACAGTAACACATCCGGTTCAATAAGCAAGTTTTCCCGCTGTCCACAAGCCCTGTTCTCAGTGAGTAATTTTAACATTTTAAACTGACTTCGCAGTTTATCTCTGAGTGTATGGATGTAGACAATTGGGGAGAGTTATTACGACACGTTGCTCCTTTAATTTTGTTGTTGTGACTCACCGTAAAAAACAACGTCAGCAAAGTAGGCAGTGAGCGAGCACGCCGCCGACAAGTAGACTTCAGCTGTCAATCAAAAAGCAATCGCGAACACCGTTTGAATTGAATACTATTTTGTATGTCTTCCACACCAAAGCTGCTATCAGAAGTGGAAGTGTGCTGGCTTTACAACAAGGGGGGAGGGGGCAGATTTGTTTCAAAACTATTCCCACAAATGCACCCTTGACTTTGTTCATTTGTTTTTTGAAAGGAGGTTGCTCATTGTACTTTAGGTGTGGGGAGAGAGCCGCGAGTGGATCGCTCAAACAGATGCATTGCGAGTGCGGACACGTTTGGAAATGGACGGGTTGAATGTAAAAGTCTGCCACTTTACGAATAATGACTCAAATAAAAAAAAAAGAAAATATATTTTTTTAATGGACTACAGTGTGTGACTTTCCCCTTTTGTTTTGTTTTGATGCCTGACCAGATTAGTCAGATTACTGGGCCAAAGGCGCAGCTGCCAGACTTGGAGGACATGCGGAAGGGACACCAACCTGCAACTGGACATGCGTGAGTACTGAGCTGTGTGGTGTGCTTGAAGCGCTGATGTCTGGAAGGACTTGACTCCAAGGCCAAGGACTTGGAAAATGTTCCAAGGCCAAGGACCAAGGACTTGCCTACGAGGCCAAGGCCAAGGACCAAGGACTGATTTTGAAGCTGAGGACAAGGTCAAGGATCAAGGACTGATATTGAAGCAGAGGCCTAGCCGAGGACATGTATAAAACAATGCTATCATACCACTTGGCAGGTCTTCATGATTTGAAACACCCCTCCATCATAACCCTTAGCACACGCCACTCCCGAACGCTTGAATGAAGTGTTTTTATTCAAAGAGTAGAGTAGTCAGGGTACGTGTTATTTATACTGAGAAAAGAAAGAAAAGCACATGATGTACATTTATGAATTAGTGTTTTAGTGCAGTTGTTTATTAATATGAAGTAAATCAACACTCAACAGGCACGGAAGACAAGTTGAGAAATGACTGCATAGAAGTCAATCACTGACTGCAGAAAAAGCGGTAATCTCTAAACATTCTCTTAGTACTCCTATTATTACCACTACCACTAGTACTACATTAATTAATTTAATACCTTCAATTTCACAATAATAAATAATTCAATCAACCATGATTTTAAACTATGTATTATCAATATTCATTATTCTAAACATGAGAAAGCATTCAGCAAACATAACTGGAGTCGAGCAAAAGGACTCCAAATCCCAATGGCCAAACCCGGAAGTGAAGTGACGGCATTACAGTATTGACTCCAGCTGTAACGCAAATTACTTGGTTCAAACAAACATTCTAGTGCCACCGCACAAACGTGACAACTGTGCAAAAATAACTACCGTAATTTCCGCACTATAGAGCGCACCTGATTATAAGCCGCACCCACTACATTTTTAGAGGAAAACCAATTTTGTACATACACAAGCCGCACCTGTATATAAGCCGCATGTGCCCACATTAAAACATGTAAACATATTTACAAAGAAAGACGGTACACAGAGAGAGTTTTCAAAGTTTTAATAACATAACTGAACAATAATAATAATATGACTTTCTTCCCAAACGGTGCCTGTGACGCGGCAGTAAAACGGTAGCAACATGGTAACAACACGCTAGCAACAGAATAGCAACACAGTATAACAGGTCTGGTAAAAGAACATACCGGTACTTGTAAAAATCATGGTGAACCGTCGTTTATGCCAAGTTTACGTGCAGCAGCTCTGTTTCCTTCTTTATCAGACAGCTCGATTGCTTTTAGTTTGAAAGCTGCGTCATATGCCTTTCTTTTTGCATTTTCCATGATGAGGGTATGTTCACACTAATTTAATTTATGCACAAGACAAGAAGTTGCAGTCTTCCTCGACGCATATATTACACCGGTCTTAATCTTACCTTTTCTACTCGAGCACCCCTGGCGGCCGTTAGAAAAATTACACAAATTGGCCGCATCACAGAATAAGCCGCAGGGTTGAAAGTTTGGGAAAAAAGTAGCGGCTTATTGTCCGGAATTTACGGTAAATAAAAGACACCACTGTTACAGAAAGACTTTACACGCTATTTAAACTGCCGATCGCGAACGGTAACTGACCGTGATCGAAACTAACTGTGATGCTGCTCTTCATACGTTGCGCTAAATGTCACCAGTCAGTGGCAGGCCCACCCCTCTTAAAGCGCCAGATAAATCCAACAATATGGGTTTCCCTGGATGGAGTTTGTTTGATTTATTCATGATTTTTGCGGTCTTCGGACTCGAGGACTTGACTCCAAGGACCAAGGACTTGCCTCCGAGGCCAAGGACCGACTTTCCTCGAGGACCACAACACTGCTATGTATGCATATATAGATAAGGCGTAGAAAAAAAAGTAGTGTGTTTCCGGTAACCCGACCGACCAAGAATTTCTACCTCGAAAAAAAACTTTACGGTCGGCATTTTTTTTCAAACCTACATTTTTGTGTAATAATAATAATAATAATAATACATTTCATGTATAAGCGACTTTCAAAACGCTCAAGGACGCTTTACAATCAAAACAAGAACAATAAAACCACAGACAAAATTCTAAATAATAAAAGGAAAGATGAATTTAGAGCATTTACATTGGTGCAAACTCTCGCGATATTCACGTTGAGCGTGCGCGTCATTTGCCCTGTCGTCTGCCAACAACATTGAATCATGGCGGCGGCCACGATCTCCGACAACAGTTTAAACCGCGTTTTGTGTGTTGCAGTCGCATACTCGCACCATAATATTAAGAAAATAGCCTCCATTGATGTAGTGGTGGATGCTGGTCTGTCAAGAAGGGGAAGCTCAATTTCAGGCTACATCATAAAATGTGTCTGTTTATTTCTACGTGAATTCGACTCTCCGTTCCTTTTCAAGAACATGATCTGTGACCCTGGCATACCAACAAGGCGTCTTTTCCAGGTTCTTACCTGTGGTGATATAAGTCAGTCTGCGAACACAAGCAACTACAATAAAACACACCAGAAATAAAAGATTAATCTGTCGCTAGTCGTTTTCAATAGAGTGTTGCCACTCGAGAGTCAATGACATGGACACACAATGAAATTTACATTCATATATTTGATCACTTATTCTTTGACATTTTAGGGGAAGCCGAGCTTCCCTTGCAGTCCGAGAGCAATTGCCACTGCATTGGTGTATCGAAAAGATTCAGCGAACTATTTGACGAACACCACGGGCCGTCTAGGACGCGGGACGCAGTGGTAACGAGATGGCTGTAACACCCAGCCGCCGGATACCCAACTCTCTCGCCGGGGGTTTCACTGTCTCCTTGTTTTATGTTTTATGGTTATTTTGTTTACATTTTTGATGGAGGCAAAAAAAAAAGATTAAAAAAACTTTGTCCGACCTACCGACCCTATGCTGAAATTACATGTTACTGGAAACACACTACTTTTTTTTCTACGCCTAATATATGCATACATATGACTAACTTGGCCCACTTCAATGCCATTTAAAAACTTGACCAGAAGAGTTTGATCATGTTGTTGTGGAGTACACGGCAGTTAGTTTTTGTCTCAGTGAGAGAAGTCGGACGTGCTCATGTCCCCCTTGGTGTGTCATGAGATCTCAGTGACATCACGCATGAGCTGGTCAAGCACATGCTCCCATCTCAGGCCTGTCGTCAGTGTTTGTGTGCGTGCAACTTGAACTGGCCCACACCAAGATTGACTGGTCAAATGCTTTTACATTGTCATGTTCGCTTTTCTGTCCAATAAATTGTTCAACTTGAATCTGAGTCTTTGCCTTTCATGACTGAATCCATCCTCAACTCACTCGAAGCCTTTTCAAAGAATGAAGTCTTGAGCTCAGACCTGCGCTTCAGTTACATCAGACAGTCTTCACTGTTCCCGTTGGTCTCCAGATGACTCGAAACATCAGGAATCGAGCTTTTGGGTCATGTGAAACCGACGGGAACAGTGAAAAGACTGTCTGATGTGACTCAAGTGGGACTTTGAAAACGTGCTGCAATGCCCGCCCCAAACCACATCCAATTTCATTCATTCATTCATTCATTCATCTTCCGAACCGCTTGATCCTCACTAGGGTCGCGGGGGGTGCTGGAGCCTATCCCAGCCGTCTCCGGGCAGTAGGCGGGGAAATCCCGGAATTGGTTGCCAGCCAATCGCAGGGCACACAGAGACGAACAACCATGCATGCCCACACTCGCACCTCGGGACAATTTAGAGTGTTCAATCAGCCTGCCGTGCATGTTTTTGGAATGCGGGAGGAAACCGGAGTACCCGGAGAAAACCCACGCAGGCCCGGGGAGAACATGCAAACTCCACACAGGGAGGCCGGAGCTGGAATTGAACCTCTGCACTATGAAGTCGACGTGCTAACCACTGGACTACCGGGCCGCCACACATCCAATTTGACATCCATCAATTGCGACGAGCCCCTCATTTGCATAACCGCGCCCGCATTTCAAGTTCTGACCAATCGGGCTGCTCCAAATTTGCATACCACACCCAAAGAGCCCACCAATCAGAGAACGCTTAATTTGCATAACCACTCCCCGTCCCATCAATCACAGCATGTTATCGTCATGCTCCACCCACTTTCACAGCTATCAGCGAATCATCAGCCATCATTCCAGCCAGGCCACACCCACTTTCCTGGGTAAAAATCCAGGAAAAAAAATTTTTGGAAACAAATTTTTGAAAAAAAATCAGAAAAAAGTTTAGAAAAAAAACTGAAAATTATGTTGAATTTTTTATTTTTTAATTAGATTGTGGTGATGTGTTTAAAAATGAAGTTGAGTTGAAGTGTTCTTTGTAATCAAGCTTTCTTTTGCAGAGTAGACAATCACAAAAGCAGAGGAAGATGTTGCAAGTTGGATGGCAGTCTGCTTGTTGCTGGGCGGCGAAGTGGTCAGCTCTTGAGAAGAACGTGGGACAGGTGTGTTGACCTGAGAGGAAAGGCATCCGTGAGTTACACGCAAGTCAATTTCTGGTGCAGACAGATGTGTTGGGCGTGAAACTTACCAGGGAGATAGACTCTGTGTTGGGTCTTTCGAGAGCAGGAAGCCAATCATGTTTACTGCTGCCTTGGGGAGGAAAAAAGTAGTCATGATGGTGCATTGAACGAGTGTAAATGTCTCCTACTTTTCAGGCTGGCCCAAAGTTTGACTTCAGCAGCTGGCGAATAACAGGAAGGAGAGCAAAAAGTGCTGCTTGCAGGTCTGTGCTCGTAGGTGGACTCTGGCGGTGAGCAGGTTGCTCCCTCTTGTGGCACGGAGGACCCAAGAACAATCTTCCTTCAACTCTGAAGAATGAAATGAGGATTGTTGAAATGAGATTTCTTACCAGCTCGGTTCGCCTGATCACCACCCGAGGCCTTTTACCATTCGGTCATTCTGCTGCGAAAATGTTTGGGCGATGTGACGGCACTCCAACCTCACTCATAACCCATCGACCACGGCAGTATTTCCGACTGCCTGCCTTCAGAATGCCATCTTGAGATCAGGAGATAGTTTGCAAAGCCAACTTTTTTCGATTGAAGACAAGTTGTACAAAGAGATCGTGTCATTTTGTCATTTTGCTTTCTTGGCCAGGGGTGTCAAACTCATTTCACATTGTGGGCCACATACGGCCTCGGTAGAGTGGGCCGGACCATCAAAAATTATACCATACTCTGCTATAAATAACCAAAATAATACATCTTTCCTTTGTTTTGGTCTAAAGATGCACAAGAACACTAGGAAAATGTTGAAATTTAATGAACATATTTTTTACAAAACATTTCATGAAGCACCTAAGATTTCCTTAGTTGTGCAATGTACTTTTATCATTCACATACATGCATTGCAACTGATCCCATTGACTGTACAAAGGCACAAAACCTAAACAAGTAATTGGTCTTTAAAAATATAGTTATGCACTTTATGAAGAAAGGAATTTTGAAAACCATTTACATAGCATATAAAATATAAATGTAATCCCTGCCTACACCTTACAAACTAAAGAGAGTGCTATAAAATGTGGAAAGAATAAAGTATTCACATGTCCTTGATAGCGTCTGCTGTGTTGAGTCTGTCTCAGTGACAGAGGCTGCTGTTGTCTTCTTTTCTGATCAAAACAATGTTGTCTTTTCCTCTGATCAAAACAGTGTATCCACCTAGCGGATATTGCACATTTTGGACCTTATTAAAAATATTAATTCTGTGCCTTTTGTGCATTTTTTTGAATTTTTATATTATTCTGCGGGCCTGATCAAACCTCCTTGCGGGCTGGTTCCAGCTGTATGCTATACACCCCTGATGTATAGTGAGGCCTTTTTAGCCGACAAAAACGACCATGTATAGTTTGCCGTTTTTAGACGGAAAAAAACGACCATGTGTAGTAAGGCATTTTTAGCCGAAAAAAACGACATAGTTTTTACCCGAAAATAACGACATAGTATAGTAAGGCGTTTTTAGCTGAAAAAAAACACGAAAAAAAATGACATAGTATACTAAGGCGTTTTTAGCAGAAAATAACGACATAGTATAGTAAGGCGTTTTTAGCCGAAAAAAACGACATAGGATAGTAAGGCATTTTTGCCCAAAAAAAAATGACGAAAAAAACGACATAATGTAGTAAGGCGTTTTTAGCCAAAAAAACGAAAAAAACGACATAGTATAGTAGGGCATTTTTGCCGAAAAAAAATAACGAAAAAAACGACATAGTATAGTAAGGCGTTTTTAGCCGAAAAACCGACGAAAAAAACCCGACATAGTATAGTAAGGCGTTTTCTGCCCAAAAAATTGACATAGTATAGTAAGGCGTTTTTAGCCGAAAAAAACGACATAGAATAGTAAGGCGTTTTTAGGCGAAAAAAATGACATACTATAGTGAGCCGTTTTTAGCCGAAAAAAACGAAAAAAACGACATAGTATAGTAAGGCGTTTTTAGCCGAAAATAACGACATAGTATAGTAAAGCGTTTTTAGCCGAAAAAATTACGAAAAAAACAACATAGTATAGTAAGGCGTTTTTAGCAGAAAAAACGACGAAAAAAACGACATAGTATAGTAAGGCGTTTTTAGCCGAAAAAAAGACGAAAAAAAACGACATAGTATAGTAAGGCGTTTTTAGCCGAAAAAAAGGACATAGTATAGTAAGGCGTTTTTAGCCAAAAAAAGAAAAAAAACGACATAGTATAGTAAGGCGTTTTGAGCGGAAAAAACGACATAGTATAGTAAGGCGTTTTTAGCGGAAAAAGCGACATAGTATAGTAAGGCATTTTTAGCCCCAAAAATGACGAAAAAGCGACATAGTATAGTAAGGCGTTTTTAGCGAAAAAGCGACGAAAAAAGCGACATAGAATAGTAAGGCGTTTTTAGCCGAAAAAAAACGACATAGTATATAGTAAGGCGTTTTTAGCCGAAAAAAAACGACATAGTATAGTAAGGCGTTTTTAGCCGAAAAAAACGACATAGGATAGTAAGGCATTTTTGCCAAAAAAAATGACGAAAAAAACGACATAGTATAGTAAGGCGTTTTTAGCGAAAAAACGACGAAAAAAACGACATAGTATAGTAAGGCGTTTTTAGCGAAAAAACGACATAGTATAGTAAGGCGTTTTTAGCGGAAAAAAAGGCATAGTATAGTAAGGCGTTTTTAGCCGTAAAAAAACGACATAGTATAGTAAGGCATTTTTAGCCGGAAAAAAACGACATAGTATATAGTAAGGCGTTTTTAGCCGGAAAAAAACGACATAGTATAGTAAGGCATTTTTAGTCAAAAAAAACGACATAGAATAGTAAGGCGTTTTTAGCTGAAAAAACGACATAGTATAGTAAGGCGTTTTTAGCGAAAAAAACGAAAAAATGACATAGTATAGTAAGGCGTTTTCAGCGAAAAAATTGACATAGAATAGTAAGGCGTTTTTGCCAAAAAAATGCGAAAAAAACGACATAGTATAGTAAGGCGTTTTTAGCCGAAAAAAACGACATAGTATAGTAAGGCGTTTTTAGCCGAAAAAACGACATAGTATAGTAAGGCGTTTTTAGCGGAAAAAATGACATAGTATAGTAAGGCGTTTTTAGCCAAAAAAACGACATAGTATAGTAAGGCATTTTTAGCGGAAAAAAAGACATAGTATAGTAAGGCGTTTTTAGCGAAAAAAACGACATAGTATAGTAAGGCGTTTTTAGCCGAAAAAAACAACGAAAAAAACGACATAGTATAGTAAGGCGTTTTTAGCTGAAAAAACGACATAGTATAGTAAGGCGTTTTTAGCCGAAAAAAAGACGAAAAAAACCGACATAGTATAGTAAGGCGTTTTTAGCCGAAAAAAACCGACATAGTATAGTAAGGCGTTTTAGCCGAAAAAAACGACATAGTATAGTAAGGCGTTTTTAGCTGAAAAAAACGACATAGTATAGTAAGGCGTTTTTAGCGAAAAAACGACGAAAAAAACGACATAGTATAGTAAGGCGTTTTTAGCCAAAAAAACGACGAAAAAAACGACATAGTATAGTAAGGCGTTTTTAGCCGAAAAAAAGGACATAGTATACTAAGGCGTTTTTAGCAGGAAAAAAACGACATAGTATAGTAAGGCGTTTTTAGCGAAAAAACGAAAAAAAACGACATAGTATAGTAAGGCGTTTTTAGCGAAAAAAACGACATAGTATAGTAAGGCGTTTTTAGCTGAAAAAAATGACATAGTATAGTAAGGCGTTTTTAGCCGAAAAAAATGACATAGTATAGTAAGGCGTTTTTAGCCGGAAAAAAACGACATAGTATAGTAAGGCGTTTTTAGCCGAAAAAAAACGACATAGTATAGTAAGGCGTTTTTAGCGAAAAAACGACATAGTATAGTAAGGCGTTTTTAGCGAAAAAACGAAAAAACGACATAGTATAGTAAGGCGTTTTTAGCCAAAAAAACGACAAAAAAAACGACATAGTATAGTAAGGCGTTTTCAGCCAAAAAAATTGACATAGTATAGTAAGGCGTTTTTAGCCGAAAAAAACGACATAGTATAGTAAGGCGTTTTTAGGCGAAAAAACGACGAAAAAACGACATAGTATAGTAAGGCGTTTTTAGCCGAAAAAACGAAAAAAAATGACATAGTATAGTAAGGCGTTTTTAGCTGAAAAAACGACATAGTATAGTAAGGCGTTTTTAGCCGAAAAAAACGAAAAAAACGACATAGTATAGTAAGGCGTTTTTAGCCGAAAAAATGACATAGTATAGTAAGGCGTTTTTAGCGGAAAAAAACGACATAGTATAGTAAGGCGTTTTTAGCTGGAAAAAACGACATAGTATAGTAAGGCGTTTTTAGCCGAAAAAATGACGAAAAAAACGACATAGTATAGTAAGGCGTTTTCAGCCAAAAAAACGACGAAAAAAAAGACATAGTATAGTAAGGCGTTTTTAACTGAAAAAAACGACATAGTATAGTAAGGCGTTTTTAGCTGGAAAAAACCACATAGTATAGTAAGGCGTTTTTAGCGAAAAAAACGACGAAAAAAACGACATAGTATAGTAAGGCGTTTTTAGCCAAAAAACGAAACAACATAGTATAGTAAGGCGTTTTTAGCGAAAAAAAGCGACAAAAAAACTACATAGTATAGTAAGGCGTTTTTAGCCGAAAAAACGACGAAAAAAACGACATAGTATAGTAAGGCGTTTTTAGCCAAAAAAAACGACAGAATAGTAAGGCGTTTTTAGGCGAAAAAAGACACGAAAAAAACGACATGGTATAGTAAGGCGTTTTTAGCCGAAAAAAACAACGAAAAAAACGACATAGTATAGTAAGGCGTTTTTAACTGAAAAAAACGACATAGTATAGTACGGCGTTTTTAGCCGAAAAAAAGACGAAAAAAACCGACATAGTATAGTAAGGCGTTTTTAGCCGGAAAAAATGACAGTTTAGTAAGGCGTTTTTAGCCGGAAAAAAACGACATAGTATAGTAAGGCATTTTTAGCTGGAAAAAAACGACATACTATAGTAAGGCGTTTTTAGCCGAAAAAAACGACGAAAAAATCGACATAGTATAGTAAGGCGTTTTCAGCCAAAAAAACGACGAAAAAAACGACATAGGCGTTTTTAGCCGAAAAAAACCGACATAGTATATAGTAAGGCGTTTTTAGCCGAAAAAAACAACGAAAAAACGACATAGTATAGTAAGGCGTTTTTAGCCGAAAAAAACGACAAAGGGTAGTAAGGCATTTTTGCCAAAAAAAATGACGAAAAAAACGACATAGTATAGTAAGGCGTTTTTAGCCGAAAAAACGAAAAAAACGACATATTATAGTAAGGCGTTTTTAGCCGAAAAAAAGGACATAGTATACTAAGGTGTTTTTAGGCGGAAAAAATGACATAGTATAGGAAGGCGTTTTTAGCCGGAAAAAAACGACATAGTATAGTAAGGCGTTTTTAGCGAAAAAAACGACATAGTATATAGTAAGGCGTTTTTAGCGAAAAAGCATAGTAAAAAAAAAAACGACATAGTATAGTAAGGCGTTTTAGCGAAAAAAAGACGAAAAAACGACATAGTATAGTAAGGCGTTTTTAGCGAAAAAACGAAAGAAAAAAACGACATAGTATAGTAAGGCGTTTTTAGCCGAAAAAAACGACATAGTATAGTAAGGCGTTTTTAGCGGAAAAAACGACATAGTATAGTAAGGCGTTTTTAGCGGAAAAAACGACATAGTATAGTAAGGCGTTTTTAGCGGAAAAAACGACATAGTATAGTAAGGCGTTTTTAGCGAAAAAAACGACATAGTATAGTAAGGCGTTTTTAGCGGAAAAAACGACATAGTATAGTAAGGCGTTTTTAGCGAAAAAACGAAAAAAAACGACATAGTATAGTAAGGCGTTTTTAGCGGAAAAAACGACATAGTATAGTAAGGCGTTTTTAGCGAAAAAAAGTAAGGCGTTTTTAAAAAAACGACATAGTATAGTAAGGCGTTTTTAGCCGAAAAAAAATGACGAAAAAAACGACATAGTATAGTAAGGCGTTTTTAGCCGAAAAAACGACAAAAAAAACGACATAGTATAGTAAGGCGTTTTCAGCCAAAAAAATTGACATAGTATAGTAAGGCGTTTTTAGCCGAAAAAAACGACATAGTATAGTAAGGCGTTTTTAGCCGAAAAAAACGACATAGTATAGTAAGGCGTTTTTAGCCGAAAAAAAGACGAAAAAAACGACATAGTATAGTAAGGCGTTTTTAGCTGAAAAAAAACGACATAGTATAGTAAGGCGTTTTTAGCCAAAAAAGACGAAAAAAAACGACATAGTATAGTAAGGCGTTTTTAGCCGAAAAAAAGGACATAGTATACTAAGGCGTTTTTAGCAGGAAAAAGACGACATAGTATAGTAAGGCATTTTTAGCTGGAAAAAAACGACATACTATAGTAAGGCGTTTTTAGCCGAAAAAAACGAAAAAAAACGACATAGTATAGTAAGGCGTTTTTAGCCAAAAAGCGAAAAAACGACATAGTATAGTAAGGCGTTTTTAACTGAAAAAAACGACATAGTATAGTAAGGCGTTTTTAGCCGAAAAAAACGACGAAAAAAACGACATAGTATAGTAAGGCGTTTTCAGACGAAAAAAAGACGAAAAAAACGACATAGTATAGTAAGGGGTTTTTAGCCGAAAAAACGACGAAAAAAAACGACATGTATAGTAAGGCGTTTTCTGCCAAAAAAATTGACATAGTATAGTAAGGCGTTTTTAGCCGAAAAAAACGACATAGAATAGTAAGGCGTTTTTAGCCGAAAATAACGACATAGTATAGTAAGGCGTTTTTAGCCGAAAAAATGACGAAAAAAACGACATAGTATATATAGTAAGGCGTTTTTAGCTGAAAAAAAACGACATAGTATAGTAAGGCGTTTTTAGCGAAAAAAAGACGAAAAAAAACGACATAGTATAGTAAGGCGTTTTTAGCGAAAAAAACGACATAGTATAGTAAGGCGTTTTTAGCGGAAAAAAAGCGACATAGTATAGTAAGGCGTTTTTAGCGAAAAAAATGACATAGTATAGTAAGGCGTTTTTAGCGAAAAAAACGACATAGTATAGTAAGGCGTTTTTAGCGAAAAAAACGACATAGTATAGTAAGGCGTTTTTAGCGAAAAAACGACATAGTATAGTAAGGCGTTTTTAGCGAAAAAACGAAAAAACGACATAGTATAGTAAGGCGTTTTTAGCGAAAAAACGACAAAAAAAACGACATAGTATAGTAAGGCGTTTTCAGCCAAAAAAATTGACATAGTATAGTAAGGCGTTTTTAGCCGAAAAAAACGACATAGTATAGTAAGGCGTTTTTAGGCGAAAAAAGACACGAAAAAAACGACATAGTATAGTAAGGCGTTTTTAGCGAAAAAAACGACATAGTATAGTAAGGCGTTTTTAGCCAAAAAAACGAAATAGTATAGTAAGGCGTTTTTAGCGAAAAAAACGACATAGTATAGTAAGGCGTTTTTAGCGAAAAAAACGAAAAAAAAAACGACATAGTATAGTAAGGCGTTTTTAGCGAAAAAAACGACATAGTATAGTAAGGCGTTTTTAGCGAAAAAACGACATAGTATAGTAAGGCGTTTTTAGCATAGTAAAAAAAAAAACGACATAGTATAGTAAGGCGTTTTTAGCGAAAAAACGAAAAAACCGACATAGTATAGTAAGGCGTTTTTAGACAAAAAAACGAAAAAAAACGACATATTATAGTAAGGCGTTTTTAGCTGAAAAAAACGACATAGTATAGTAAGGCGTTTTTAGCCGAAAAAAACGACATAGTATAGTAAGGCGTTTTTAGCGAAAAAAACGACATAGAAAAAAACGACATAGTATAGTAAGGCGTTTTTAGCGAAAAAAACGACGAAAAAACGACATAGTATAGTAAGGCGTTTTTAGCGAAAAAACGAAAAAACGACATAGTATAGTAAGGCGTTTTTAGCCAAAAAACGACATAGTATAGTAAGGCGTTTTTAGCGAAAAAAACGACATAGTATAGTAAGGCGTTTTTAGCAGAAAAAAACGACGACATAGTATAGTAAGGCGTTTTTAGCGAAAAAAAAACGAAAAAAAAAACGACATAGTATAGTAAGGCGTTTTTAGCGAAAAAACGACATAGTATAGTAAGGCGTTTTAGCGAAAAAAAAAAACCGACATAGTATAGTAAGGCGTTTTTAGCGAAAAAAAAAAAAACGACATAGTATAGTAAGGCGTTTTTAGCGAAAAAACGACATAGTATAGTAAGGCGTTTTTAGCGAAAAAACGACGACATAGTATAGTAAGGCGTTTTTAGCGAAAAAAACGACGAAAAAACGACATAGTATAGTAAGGCGTTTTTAGCGAAAAAAACGACGAAAAAAACGACATAGTATAGTAAGGCGTTTTTAGCCGAAAAAAACAACGAAAAAAACGACATAGTATAGTAAGGCGTTTTAGCCGAAAAAAACGACATAGTATAGTAAGGCGTTTTTAGCCGAAAAAAACGACATAGTATAGTAAGGCGTTTTAGCGAAAAAAAAAAAACGACATAGTATAGTAAGGCGTTTTTAGCGAAAAAATAGTATAGTAAGGCGACGAAAAAAAAACGACATAGTATAGTAAGGCGTTTTAGCGAAAAAACGACATAGTATAGTAAGGCGTTTTAGCGAAAAAAACGAAAAAACGACATAGTATAGTAAGGCGTTTTTAGTCGGAAAAAAACGACATGGTATAGTAAGGCGTTTTTAGGCGAAAAAACAACATAGTATAGTAAGGCGTTTTTAGCCAAAAAACGACGAAAAAAAACGACATAGTATAGTAAGGCGTTTTTAGCTGAAAAAAACGACATAGTATAGTAAGGCGTTTTAGCCAAAAAAAAGACGAAAAAAACGACATAGTATAGTAAGGCGTTTTAGCGAAAAAACGAAAAAACGACATAGTATAGTAAGGCGTTTTTAGCGGAAAAAATGACATAGTATAGTAAGGCGTTTTTAGCCAAAAAACGACATAGTATAGTAAGGCGTTTTTAGCGAAAAAAACGACATAGTATAGTAAGGCGTTTTTAGCCGAAAAAAAGACGAAAAAAACCGACATAGTATAGTAAGGCGTTTTAGCGAAAAAAAAAAAACGACATAGTATAGTAAGGCGTTTTTAGCGAAAAAAAACAAAAAAAACGACATAGTATAGTAAGGCGTTTTAGCGAAAATAAAAAAAAAAACGACATAGTATAGTAAGGCATTTTTAGCGAAAAAACGACATAGTATAGTAAGGCGTTTTTAGCGAAAAAAACGAAAAAAGCGACATAGTATAGTAAGGCGTTTTAGCGAAAAAAGCGAAAAAAACGACATAGTATAGTAAGGCGTTTTTAGCGAAAAAAAACGAAAAACGACATAGTATAGTAAGGCGTTTTTAGCCGAAAAAAACGACATAGTATAGTAAGGCGTTTTTAGCGAAAAAAAAAAACGACATAGTATAGTAAGGCGTTTTAGCGAAAAAACGACGAGTATAGTATAGTAAGGCGTTTTTAGCGAAAAAACGAAAAAAGCGACATAGTATAGTAAGGCGTTTTTAGCGAAAAAAAAAAAACGACATAGTATAGTAAGGCGTTTTTAGCGAAAAAAACGACATAGTATAGTAAGGCGTTTTTAGCGAAAAAAACGACATAGTATAGTAAGGCGTTTTTAGCGGAAAAAACGACATAGTATAGTAAGGCGTTTTTAGCGAAAAAACGACATAGTATAGTAAGGCGTTTTTAGCGAAAAAACGACGAAAAAAACGACATAGTATAGTAAGGCGTTTTTAGCCGAAAAAACGAAAAAAACGACATAGTATAGTAAGGCGTTTTAGCGAAAAAAAAAAAACGACATAGTATAGTAAGGCGTTTTTAGCGAAAAAAAAAAAACGACATAGTATAGTAAGGCGTTTTTAGCGAAAAAAAACGAAAAAAACGACATAGTATAGTAAGGCGTTTTTAGCGAAAAAAAAAAGCGACATAGTAAAAAAACGACATAGTATAGTAAGGCGTTTTTAGCGAAAAAAACGACATAGTATAGTAAGGCGTTTTTAGCGAAAAAAAAAACGACATAGTATAGTAAGGCGTTTTTAGCGAAAAAACGACATAGTATAGTAAGGCGTTTTTAGCGGAAAAAAACGACATAGTATAGTAAGGCGTTTTTAGCGAAAAAACGACATAGTATAGTAAGGCGTTTTAGCGAAAAAAACGAAAAAAACGACATAGTATAGTAAGGCGTTTTAGCGAAAAAACGACATAGTATAGTAAGGCGTTTTAGCGAAAAAAAAAAAAGAAAAAACGACATAGTATAGTAAGGCGTTTTTAGCGAAAAAACGACATAGTATAGTAAGGCGTTTTTAGCGAAAAAACGACATAGTATAGTAAGGCGTTTTAGCGAAAAAACGACATAGTATAGTAAGGCGTTTTTAGCGAAAAAAAAAAACGACATAGTATAGTAAGGCGTTTTTAGCGAAAAAAAAAAAACGACATAGTATAGTAAGGCGTTTTAGCGAAAAAACGACGATAGTATAGTAAGGCGTTTTTAGCGAAAAAAGCGAAAAACGACATAGTATAGTAAGGCGTTTTAGCGAAAAAAACGACATAGTATAGTAAGGCGTTTTTAGCGAAAAAACGACATAGTATAGTAAGGCGTTTTAGCGAAAAAAGCGAAAAAAACGACATAGTATAGTAAGGCGTTTTAGCGAAAAAAACGACATAGTATAGTAAGGCGTTTTAGCGAAAAAACGACATAGTATAGTAAGGCGTTTTTAGCGAAAAAAAAACGACATAGTATAGTAAGGCGTTTTAGCGAAAAAACGAAAAAACGACATAGTATAGTAAGGCGTTTTTAGCGAAAAAAACGACATAGTATAGTAAGGCGTTTTTAGCGAAAAAAAACGACATAGTATAGTAAGGCGTTTTTAGCGAAAAAAAACGACATAGTATAGTAAGGCGTTTTTAGCGAAAAAAACGACATAGTATAGTAAGGCGTTTTTAGCGAAAAAAACGAAAAAAAACGACATAGTATAGTAAGGCGTTTTTAGCGAAAAAATACAAAAACGACATAGTAAGGCGTTTTTAGCCAAAAAAACGCGTCAAAAACGACATAGTATAGTAAGGCGTTTTTAGCGGAAAAAAACGACATAGTATAGTAAGGCGTTTTTAGCTAAAAAACGACAAAAAAACGACATAGTATAGTAAGGCGTTTTAGCGAAAAAACGACATAGAAAAAACGACATAGTATAGTAAGGCGTTTTTAGCGAAAAAACGACATAGTATAGTAAGGCGTTTTAGCGAAAAAACGACATAGTATAGTAAGGCGTTTTAGCGAAAAAAACGAAAAAAACGACATAGTATAGTAAGGCGTTTTAGCGAAAAAACGACATAGTATAGTAAGGCGTTTTTAGCGAAAAAAACGAAAAAACGACATAGTATAGTAAGGCGTTTTTAGCGAAAAAACGACATAGTATAGTAAGGCGTTTTAGCGAAAAAAAAAAAAAAGCGACATAGTATAGTAAGGCGTTTTAGCGAAAAAACATAGTATAGTAAGGCGAAAAAAACGACATAGTATAGTAAGGCGTTTTTAGCGAAAAAACGAAAAAACGACATAGTATAGTAAGGCGTTTTTAGCGAAAAAACGACATAGTATAGTAAGGCGTTTTTAGCGAAAAAAAAAACGACATAGTATAGTAAGGCGTTTTAGCGAAAAAACGACATAGTATAGTAAGGCGTTTTAGCGAAAAAACGACATAGTATAGTAAGGCGTTTTAGCGAAAAAAAACGACATAGTATAGTAAGGCGTTTTTAGCGAAAAAAACGAAAAAAAAGCGACATAGTATAGTAAGGCGTTTTAGCGAAAAAACGACATAGTATAGTAAGGCGTTTTTAGCGAAAAAAGACGACATAGTATAGTAAGGCGTTTTTAGCGAAAAAACGAAAAAAACGACATAGTATAGTAAGGCGTTTTAGCGAAAAAAACGAAAAAACGACATAGTATAGTAAGGCGTTTTTAGCGAAAAAACGACATAGTATAGTAAGGCGTTTTAGCGCGAAAAAACGACATAGTATAGTAAGGCGTTTTAGCGAAAAAACGAAAAAACGACATAGTATAGTAAGGCGTTTTAGCGAAAAAACGACATAGTATAGTAAGGCGTTTTAGCGAAAAAAAAAAACGACATAGTATAGTAAGGCGTTTTTAGCGAAAAACGACATAGTATAGTAAGGCGTTTTTAGCGAAAAAACGACATAGTATAGTAAGGCGTTTTAGCGAAAAAAACGACATAGTATAGTAAGGCGTTTTTAGCGAAAAAAAACGACATAGTATAGTAAGGCGTTTTAGCGAAAAAAAACGACATAGTATAGTAAGGCGTTTTTAGCGAAAAAACGACATAGTATAGTAAGGCGTTTTTAGCGACATAGTATAGTAAGGCGTTTTAGCGAAAAAAACGACATAGTATAGTAAGGCGTTTTAGCGAAAAAAAAAAAAAAAAAAAGCGACATAGTATAGTAAGGCGTTTTTAGCGAAAAAACGACATAGTATAGTAAGGCGTTTTAGCGAAAAAAACAACATAGTATAGTAAGGCGTTTTTAGCCGAAAAAAACGACGAAAAAACGACATAGTATAGTAAGGCGTTTTTAGCGAAAAAAAAAAAACGACATAGTATAGTAAGGCGTTTTTAGCCGAAAAAACGACATAGTATAGTAAGGCGTTTTTAGCCGAAAAAACGACATAGTATAGTAAGGCGTTTTTAGCGAAAAAAACGACATAGTATAGTAAGGCGTTTTTAGCGAAAAAAACGACATAGTATAGTAAGGCGTTTTAAGCCGAAAAAACGACATAGTATAGTAAGGCGTTTTTAGCGAAAAAAACGACATAGTATAGTAAGGCGTTTTTGCCAAAAAAAACGACATAGTATAGTAAGGCGTTTTAGCGAAAAAACGACGATAGTATAGTAAGGCGTTTTAGCGAAAAAAGAAAAAAACGACATAGTATAGTAAGGCGTTTTTAGCGAAAAAAAGAAAAAAAAACGACATAGTATAGTAAGGCGTTTTAGCGAAAAAACGACATAAGGCGTTTTTAGCGTATAGTATAGGCGTTTTAGCGAAAAAAAAAACGACATAGTATAGTAAGGCGTTTTTAGCGAAAAAAACGACATAGTATAGTAAGGCGTTTTTAGCGAAAAAAACGACATAGTATAGTAAGGCGTTTTTAGCGAAAAAAAAACGAAAAAAACGACATAGTATAGTAAGGCGTTTTTAGCGAAAAAAACGACATAGTATAGTAAGGCGTTTTAGTATAGTAAGGCATTTTAGTAGGCGAAAAAAAAAAAAAACGACATAGTATAGTAAGGCGTTTTTAGCGAAAAAAAAAAAAACGACATAGTATAGTAAGGCGTTTTTAGCCGAAAAAAAAAAACGACATAGTATAGTAAGGCGTTTTTAGCGAAAAAAACGACATAGTATAGTAAGGCGTTTTTAGCGAAAAAAACGACATAGTATAGTAAGGCGTTTTAGCGAAAAAAAAAAAAACGACATAGTATAGTAAGGCGTTTTTAGCGAAAAAAAAAAACGACATAGTATAGTAAGGCGTTTTTAGCTGAAAAAAAAACGACATAGTATAGTAAGGCGTTTTAGCCGAAAAAAACGACATAGTATAGTAAGGCGTTTTAGCGAAAAACGAAAAAACGACATAGTATAGTAAGGCGTTTTTAGCGAAAAAAACGACATAGTATAGTAAGGCGTTTTAGCGAAAAAAACGACATAGTATAGTAAGGCGTTTTTAGCGAAAAAAACGACATAGTATAGTAAGGCGTTTTAGCGAAAAAAACGACATAGTATAGTAAGGCGTTTTTAGCGAAAAAAAACGACATAGTATAGTAAGGCGTTTTAGCGAAAAAAAAAAAAACGACATAGTATAGTAAGGCGTTTTAGCGAAAAAACGACATAGTATAGTAAGGCGTTTTAGCGAAAAAAACGAAAAAAAACGACATAGTATAGTAAGGCGTTTTTAGCGAAAAAAAGCGACATAGTATAGTAAGGCGTTTTAGCGAAAAAACGACATAGTATAGTAAGGCGTTTTAGCGAAAAAACGACATAGTATAGTAAGGCGTTTTTAGCGAAAAAACGACATAGTATAGTAAGGCGTTTTAGCGAAAAAACGACATAGTATAGTAAGGCGTTTTAGCGAAAAAAAAAAACGACATAGTATAGTAAGGCGTTTTTAGCGAAAAAAACGACATAATAAAGGCGACATAGTATAGTAAGGCGTTTTTAGCGAAAAAAAAAAACGACATAGTATAGTAAGGCGTTTTTAGCGAAAAAAAAAAAAACGACATAGTATAGTAAGGCGTTTTTAGCGAAAAAAACGAAAAACGACATAGTATAGTAAGGCGTTTTAGCGAAAAAAAAAAAAAACGACATAGTATAGTAAGGCGTTTTAGCGAAAAACGAAAAAAACGACATAGTATAGTAAGGCGTTTTTAGCGAAAAAACGACATAGTATAGTAAGGCGTTTTTAGCCGAAAAAACGACATAGTATAGTAAGGCGTTTTAGCGAAAAAACGACATAGTATAGTAAGGCGTTTTTAGCGAAAAAAAAAAAACGACATAGTATAGTAAGGCGTTTTAGCGAAAAAAAACGACATAGTATAGTAAGGCGTTTTAGCGAAAAAAAAAAAACGACATAGTATAGTAAGGCGTTTTTAGCGAAAAAATGACATAGTATAGTAAGGCGTTTTTAGCGAAAAAAAACGACATAGTATAGTAAGGCGTTTTTAGCGAAAAAAAAAAACGACATAGTATAGTAAGGCGTTTTTAGCGAAAAAAACGACATAGTATAGTAAGGCGTTTTTAGCGAAAAAAACGACATAGTATAGTAAGGCGTTTTTAGCGAAAAAGACGACATAGTATAGTAAGGCGTTTTTAGCGAAAAAAACGACATAGTATAGTAAGGCGTTTTTAGCGAAAAAAACGACATAGTATAGTAAGGCGTTTTTAGCGAAAAAAAAAACATATAGTATAGTAAGGCGTTTTAGCGAAAAAAACGACATAGTATAGTAAGGCGTTTTTAGCGAAAAAAAAACGACATAGTATAGTAAGGCGTTTTAGCGAAAAAAAACGACATAGTATAGTAAGGCGTTTTAGCGAAAAAAACGACATAGTATAGTAAGGCGTTTTAGCGAAAAAACGACATAGTATAGTAAGGCGTTTTAGCGAAAAAAACGAAAAAACGACATAGTATAGTAAGGCGTTTTAGCGAAAAAACGACATAGTATAGTAAGGCGTTTTTAGCGAAAAAACGACATAGTATAGTAAGGCGTTTTTAGCGAAAAAAAAAAAGCGACATAGTATAGTAAGGCGTTTTTAGCGAAAAAAAGGCGTTTTAGCGACATAGTATAGTAAGGCGTTTTAGCGAAAAAACGACGAAAAACGACATAGTATAGTAAGGCGTTTTAGCGAAAAAACGAAAAAACGACATAGTATAGTAAGGCGTTTTTAGCGAAAAAACGACATAGTACATAAAAACGACATAGTATAGTAAGGCGTTTTTAGCGAAAAAAACGACATAGTATAGTAAGGCGTTTTTAGCGAAAAAAACGACATAGTATAGTAAGGCGTTTTAGCGAAAAAAACGAAAAAAAGCGACATAGTATAGTAAGGCGTTTTAGCCGAAAAAACGAAAAAACGACATAGTATAGTAAGGCGTTTTAGCGAAAAAACGACAAAACGACATAGTATAGTAAGGCGTTTTTAGCGAAAAAACGACATAGTAAAAAAAAAAACGACATAGTATAGTAAGGCGTTTTAGCGAAAAAAACGACATAGTATAGTAAGGCGTTTTAGCGAAAAAAACGACATAGTATAGTAAGGCGTTTTTAGCGAAAAAACGACATAGTATAGTAAGGCGTTTTTAGCGAAAAAAAACGACATAGTATAGTAAGGCGTTTTAGCGAAAAAAACGACATAGTATAGTAAGGCGTTTTTAGCGAAAAAAACGAAAAAAACGACATAGTATAGTAAGGCGTTTTAGCGATAAAAAAAAAAAACGACATAGTATAGTAAGGCGTTTTAGCGAAAAAAAAACGACATAGTATAGTAAGGCGTTTTTAGCGAGCGAAAAAAAAAACGACATAGTATAGTAAGGCGTTTTTAGCGAAAAAAACGACATAGTATAGTAAGGCGTTTTAGCCGAAAAAACGACATAGTATAGTAAGGCGTTTTAGCGAAAAAACGACATAGTATAGTAAGGCGTTTTTAGCGAAAAAAAAAACGACATAGTATAGTAAGGCGTTTTTAGCGAAAAAACGACATAGTATAGTAAGGCGTTTTTAGCCGAAAAAAAAAACATAGTATAGTAAGGCGTTTTAGCGAAAAAAAAAAAAACGACATAGTATAGTAAGGCGTTTTAGCGAAAAAAAATGAAAAAACGACATAGTATAGTAAGGCGTTTTAGCGAAAAAAACGACGACGAAAAAAACGACATAGTATAGTAAGGCGTTTTAGCGAAAAAAACGACATAGTATAGTAAGGCGTTTTAGCGAAAAAAAACGACATAGTATAGTAAGGCGTTTTAGCGAAAAAAGAAAAAAAACGACATAGTATAGTAAGGCGTTTTAGCGAAAAAACGACATAGCGTTTTAGCGAAAAAAACGACATAGTATAGTAAGGCGTTTTTAGCGAAAAAAAAAGGCGTTTTTAAAAAAACGACATAGTATAGTAAGGCGTTTTTAGCCGAAGCGAAAAAACGACATAGTATAGTAAGGCGTTTTAGCGAAAAAACGAAAAAACGATAGTATAGTAAGGCGTTTTAGCGAAAAAAACGAAAAAAGTAAGGCGACATAGTATAGTAAGGCGTTTTAGCGAAAAAAAAACGACATAGTATAGTAAGGCGTTTTTAGCGAAAAAAAAGCGAAAAAACGACATAGTATAGTAAGGCGTTTTAGCGAAAAAAAAAAAACGACATAGTATAGTAAGGCGTTTTTAGCGAAAAAAAAAAAACGACATAGTATAGTAAGGCGTTTTAGCGAAAAAACGACATAGTATAGTAAGGCGTTTTTAGCGAAAAAAAACGACATAGTATAGTAAGGCGTTTTAGCGAAAAAACGACATAGTATAGTAAGGCGTTTTAGCGAAAAAAAACGAAAAATAGTAAGGACATAGTATAGTAAAAACGTTTTAGTATAAAAAGGCGTTTTTAGCGAAAAAAAAAAACATAGTATAGTAAGGCGTTTTAGCGAAAAAAGCGACGACATAGTATAGTAAGGCGTTTTTAGCGAAAAAACGACATAGTATAGTAAGGCGTTTTTAGCGAAAAACATAGTATAGTAAAAACGACATAGTATAGTAAGGCGTTTTTAGCGAAAAAAAAAACGACATAGTATAGTAAGGCGTTTTAGCGAAAAAACGACATAGTATAGTAAGGCGTTTTAGCGAAAAAAAAAAAACGACATAGTATAGTAAGGCGTTTTAGCGAAAAAAAAAAAAAACGACATAGTATAGTAAGGCGTTTTAGCCGAAAAACGACATAGTATAGTAAGGCGTTTTAGCGAAAAAAAAACGACATAGTATAGTAAGGCGTTTTTAGCGAAAAAACATAGTAAAAAGCGAAAAAAACGACATAGTATAGTAAGGCGTTTTAGCCGAAAAAAAAAAAACGACATAGTATAGTAAGGCGTTTTAGCGAAAAAACGACATAGTATAGTAAGGCGTTTTAGCGAAAAAAAACGACATAGTATAGTAAGGCGTTTTAGCGAAAAAAAAAAAGCGACATAGTATAGTAAGGCGTTTTTAGCGAAAAAAAACGACATAGTATAGTAAGGCGTTTTAGCGAAAAAAAAAAAAAACGACATAGTATAGTAAGGCGTTTTAGCGAAAAAAAAAAAAGACATAGTATAGTAAGGCGTTTTAGCGAAAAAAACCGAAAAAACGACATAGTATAGTAAGGCGTTTTAGCGAAAAAAAACGACATAGTATAGTAAGGCGTTTTTAGCAAAAAACGACATAGTATAGTAAGGCGTTTTTAGCGAAAAAAAAAAAAACGACATAGTATAGTAAGGCGTTTTTAGCGAAAAAAACGACAAAAAGCGACATAGTATAGTAAGGCGTTTTTAGCGAAAAAACGACATAGTATAGTAAGGCGTTTTATAGTAAGGCGTTTTAGCGAAAAAACAACATAGTATAGTAAGGCGTTTTTAGCCAAAAAAAAAAACGACATAGTATAGTAAGGCGTTTTTAGCGAAAAAAACGACATAGTATAGTAAGGCGTTTTTAGCCGAAAAAACGACATAGTATAGTAAGGCGTTTTAGCGAAAAACGACATAGATAGTAAGGCGTTTTAAAAAAAACGACATAGTATAGTAAGGCGTTTTTAGCGAAAAAACGAAAAAACGACATAGTATAGTAAGGCGTTTTAGCGAAAAAACGACATAGTATAGTAAGGCGTTTTTAGCGAAAAATAGTAAGGCGAAAAAACGACATAGTATAGTAAGGCGTTTTTAGCCGAAAAAAACGAAAAAAACGACATAGTATAGTAAGGCGTTTTTAGCGAAAAAAACGACATAGTATAGTAAGGCGTTTTAGCGAAAAAACGACATAGTATAGTAAGGCGTTTTTAGCGAAAAAAACGACATAGTATAGTAAGGCGTTTTTAGCGAAAAAAAAAAAAACGACATAGTATAGTAAGGCATTTTTAGCGTAAAAAAAACGACACAGTATAGTAAGGCGTTTTTAGCCGGAAAAAAGAAAAAAAGCGACATAGTATAGTAAGGCGTTTTAGTCGAAAAAAACGACATAGTATAGTAAGGCGTTTTAGCGAAAAAACGACATAGTATAGTAAGGCGTTTTTTGCGAAAAAACGACATAGTATAGTAAGGCGTTTTTAGCGAAAAAAACGACATAGTATAGTAAGGCGTTTTTAGCGAAAAAAAGACATAGTATAGTAAGGCGTTTTTAGCGAAAAAATAGAAAAAACGACATAGTATAGTAAGGCGTTTTAGCGAAAAAACGACATAGTATAGTAAGGCGTTTTTAGCGAAAAAAACGACATAGTATAGTAAGGCGTTTTTAGCGAAAAAAAACGACATAGTATAGTAAGGCGTTTTTAGCAAAAAAAAAACGACATAGTATAGTAAGGCGTTTTTAGCGAAAAAAGAAGACGACATAGTATAGTAAGGCGTTTTAGCGAAAAAAACGACATAGTATAGTAAGGCGAGCGAAAAAAACGACATAGTATAGTAAGGCGTTTTTAGCGAAAAAAACGACATAGTATAGTAAGGCGTTTTTAGCGAAAAAAACGACATAGTATATATAGTAAGGCGTTTTTAGCCGAAAAAACGACATAGTATAGTAAGGCGTTTTTAGCGAAAAAAAACGAAATAGTATAGTAAGGCGTTTTAGCGAAAAAAAAAAAAAACGACATAGTATAGTAAGGCGTTTTTAGCGAAAAAACGACATAGTATAGTAAGGCGTTTTTAGCGAAAAAAAAAAAACGACATAGTATAGTAAGGCGTTTTAGCGAAAAAAAACGACATAAAAACGACATAGTATAGTAAGGCGTTTTTAGCGAAAAAAACGACATAGTATAGTAAGGCGTTTTTAGCCGAAAAAACGACATAGTATAGTAAGGCGTTTTAGCGAAAAAAAAAAAAAAGCGACATAGTATAGTAAGGCGTTTTTAGCGAAAAAACGACATAGTATAGTAAGGCGACATAGTATGGTAAGGCGTTTTTAGCGAAAAACAATGACATAGTATAGTAAGGCGTTTTTAGCGAAAAAACGACATAGTATAGTAAGGCGTTTTTAGCGAAAAAAACGAAAAAACGACATAGTATAGTAAGGCGTTTTTAGCGAAAAAACGACATAGTATAGTAAGGCGTTTTTAGCGAAAAAACGACATAGTATAGTAAGGCGTTTTAGCGAAAAAAACGACATAGTATAGTAAGGCGTTTTTAGCGAAAAAAACGAAAAAAACGACATAGTATAGTAAGGCGTTTTTAGCGAAAAAACGACATAGTATAGTAAGGCGTTTTTAGCGAAAAAACGACGCGAAAAAACGACATAGTATAGTAAGGCGTTTTAGCGAAAAAAACGACATAGTATAGTAAGGCGTTTTAAGGCGAAAAAACGACATAGTATAGTAAGGCGTTTTTAGCGAAAAACGACGAAAAAAAACGACATAGTATAGTAAGGCGTTTTTAGCGAAAAAAACGACATAGTATAGTAAGGCGTTTTAGCGAAAAAACGACATAGTATAGTAAGGCGTTTTAGCGAAAAAAAAAAAAACGACATAGTATAGTAAGGCGTTTTAGCGAAAAAACGAAAAAACGACATAGTATAGTAAGGCGTTTTTAGCCGAAAAAACGACATAGTATAGTAAGGCGTTTTTAGCCGAAAAAACGACATAGTATAGTAAGGCGTTTTTAGCCGAAAAAAACGACATAGTATAGTAAGGCGTTTTTAGCGAAAAAACGACATAGTATAGTAAGGCGTTTTTAGCCGAAAAAACGACATAGTATAGTAAGGCGTTTTTAGCGAAAAAAAACGAAAAAACGACATAGTATAGTAAGGCGTTTTTAGCGAAAAAACATAAAAACGACATAGTATAGTAAGGCGTTTTAGCGAAAAAAACGACATAGTATAGTAAGGCGTTTTTAGCCGAAAAAACGACATAGTATAGTAAGGCGTTTTAGCGAAAAAAAAGACGAAAAAAAAGACATAGTATAGTAAGGCGTTTTAGCGAAAAAAACGACATAGTATAGTAAGGCGTTTTAGCTGAAAAAACGACATAGTATAGTAAGGCGTTTTTAGCCCAAAAAACGACATAGTATAGTAAGGCGTTTTAGCCGAAAAAAACGACTTAAAAAACGACATAGTATAGTAAGGCGTTTTTAGCGAAAAACGAAAAAAACGACATAGTATAGTAAGGCGTTTTTAGCCAAAAAACGACATAGTATAGTAAGGCGTTTTTAGCGAAAAAAAAAAACGACATAGTATAGTAAGGCGTTTTAGCGAAAAAAAACGAAAAAACGACATAGTATAGTAAGGCGTTTTAGCGAAAAACGACGAAAAAACGACATAGTATAGTAAGGCGTTTTTAGCTGAAAAAAACGACATAGTATAGTAAGGCGTTTTTAGCGAAAAAGACGAAAAAAACCGACATAGTATAGTAAGGCGTTTTAGCTGAAAAAAACGACATAGTATAGTAAGGCGTTTTTAGCCGAAAAAAAAAACGGACAAAACGACATAGTATAGTAAGGCGTTTTTAGCTGAAAAAACGACATAGTATAGTAAGGCGTTTTAGCGAAAAACGAAAAAAACGACATAGTATAGTAAGGCGTTTTTAACCAAAAAAAACGACATAGTATAGGAAGGCATTTTTAGCTGAAAAAAACGACATAGTATAGTAAGGCGTTTTAGCGAAAAAAACATAATAAAGGCGTTTTAGCGACATAAAAACGACATAGTATAGTAAGGCGTTTTAGCGAAAAAGACGAAAAAACGACATAGTATAGTAAGGCGTTTTAGCGAAAAAAACGACATAGTATAGTAAGGCGTTTTTAGCGAAAAAACATAGTACGAAAAAAACGACATAGTATAGTAAGGCGTTTTAGCGAAAAAACGACATAGTATAGTAAGGCGTTTTAGCGAAAAAAAAACGAAAAAAAAAACGACATAGTATAGTAAGGCGTTTTAGCTGAAAAAAAACGACATAGTATAGTAAGGCGTTTTTAGCCGAAAAAAACGACATAGTATAGTAAGGCGTTTTTAGCCAAAAAAAACGACATAGTATAGTAAGGCGTTTTAGCGAAAAAAACGACATAGTATAGTAAGGCGTTTTTAGCCGAAAAAAAACGACATAGTATAGTAAGGCGTTTTAGCGAAAAAACGACATAGTATAGTAAGGCGTTTTAGCGAAAAAAAAACGACATAGTATAGTAAGGCGTTTTAGCTGAAAAAACGACATAGTATAGTAAGGCGTTTTAGCGAAAAAAACGACATAGTATAGTAAGGCGTTTTTAGCGAAAAAACAACGAAAAAACGACATAGTATAGTAAGGCGTTTTAGCTGAAAAAAACGACATAGTATAGTAAGGCGTTTTAGCCAAAAAGACAAAAAAAACGACATAGTATAGTAAGGCGTTTTAGCTAAAAAAAACGACATAGTATAGTAAGGCGTTTTTAGCGAAAAAACGAAAAGTATAGTAAGGCGTTTTTAGCGAAAAAACGACATAGTATAGTAAGGCGTTTTAGCGAAAAAACGACATAGTATAGTAAGGCGTTTTTTGCAAAAAAAACGACGATAAAAACGACATAGTATAGTAAGGCGTTTTAGCCAAAAAGCGACGAAAAAACGACATAGTATAGTAAGGCGTTTTAGCTGAAAAAACGACATAGTATAGTAAGGCGTTTTTAGCGAAAAAAACGAAAAAAAACGACATAGTATAGTAAGGCGTTTTTAGCTGAAAAAAACGACATAGTATAGTAAGGCGTTTTAGCTGAAAAAAACGACATAGTATAGTAAGGCGTTTTAGCCAAAAAACGAAAAAAACGACATAGTATAGTAAGGCGTTTTCAGCGAAAAAACGACATAGTATAGTAAGGCGTTTTAGCTGAAAAAACCGACATAGTATAGTAAGGCGTTTTAGCGAAAAAAGCGACGAAAAAACGACATAGTATAGTAAGGCGTTTTTTAGCGCGAAAAAACGACATAGTATAGTAAGGCGTTTTTAGCGAAAAAACGACATAGTATAGTAAGGCGTTTTTAGCGAAAAAAAATGAAAAAACGACATAGTATAGTAAGGCGTTTTAGCGAAAAAACGAAAAAAACGACATAGTATAGTAAGGCGTTTTTAGCGAAAAAAAGACGAAAAACGACATAGTATAGTAAGGCGTTTTAGCCGAAAAAAACGACATAGTATAGTAAGGCGTTTTTAGCCAAAAAAACGACGAAAAAAGCGAAATAGTTTTAGCCGTTTTTAACCGACGAAAAAACGACATAGTATAGTAAGGCGTTTTTAGCGAAAAAAAAAAAACGACATAGTATAGTAAGGCGTTTTTAGCCGAAAAAAGACGAAAAAACGACATAGTATAGTAAGGCGTTTTTAGCGAAAAAAAAAAGCGACATAGTATATAAAGGCGTTTTAGCGAAAAAACAACGACATAGTATATTAAGGCGTTTTCAGACAAAAAAACGACATAGTATAGTAAGGCGTTTTCAGCCTAAAAACCGACGAAAAAACCGACATAGTAAGGCGTTTTTAGCCAAAAAAAAGACATAGTATAGTAAGGCGTTTTTAGCGAAAAAGTCGAAAAAACGACATAATATAGTAAGGCGTTTTTAGCGAAAAAAGCGAAAAACGACATAGTATAGTAAGGCGTTTTTAGCCGAAAAAAAGACGAAAAAACGACATAGTATAGTAAGGCGTTTTTAGCCGAAAAAAACGACATAGTATAGTAAGGCGTTTTTAGCCGAAAAAAAGACGAAAAAAACGACATAGTATAGTAAGGCGTTTTTAGCCGCAAAAAAAGCCGAAAAAAACGACATAGTATAGTAAGGCGTTTTTAGCCGAAAAAAACGACGACATAGTATAGTAAGGCGTTTTCAGACAAAAAAAACGACATAGTATAGTAAGGCGTTTTAGCCTAAAAAACGACATAGTATAGTAAGGCGTTTTAGCCCGAAAAAACCGACATAGTATAGTAAGGTATTTTTAGCCAAAAAACGACACAGTATAGTAGGCGTTTTTAGCGAAAAAAAGTCGAAAAAAACGACATAATATAGTAAGGCGTTTTTTAGACGAAAAAAAGACGAAAAAAACCCGACATAGTATAGTAAGGCGTTTTTAACTGAAAAAAACGACATAGTATAGTAAGGCGTTTTTAGCTGGAAAAAAACTACATAGTATAGTAAGGCGTTTTTAGCCAAAAAAACAACGAAAAAAACCGACATAGTATATATAGTAAGGCGTTTTCAGTCGAAAATAACGACATAGTGTAGTAAGGCGTTTTTAGCTGAAAAAAACCGCGAAAAAACGACATAAGGCGTTTTTAGCCAAAAAAACGACGAAAAAAACGACATAGTATAGTAGGGCATTTTTGCGAAAAAAACAAAAAATGACGAAAAAAACGACATAGTATAGTAAGGCGTTTTTAGCCGAAGAAATGACGAAAAAAACGACATAGTATAGTAAGGCGTTTTTAGCCGAAAAAAACAACGAAAAAACGACATAGTATAGTAAGTCGTTTTTAGCCGAAAAAAAGACGAAAAAAACCGACATAGTATAGATTAAGGCGTTTTTAGCCGAAAAAAACGACGACATAGTATAGTAAGGCGTTTTCAGACAAAAAAAACGTCGAAAAAAACGAATGCGTTTTCAGCCTAAAAAACCGACGAAAAAAACCGACATAGTATAGTAAGGTATTTTTAGCCAAAAAAGACATAGTATAGTAAGGCGTTTTTAGCCGAAAAAAACGACATAATATAGTAAGGCGTTTTTAGACGAAAAAAAGACGAAAAAAACCGACATAGTATATATTAAGCCGTTTTTAGCCGAAAAAAAAACGACATAGTATAGTAAGGCGTTTTCAGACAAAAAAAACGTCGAAAAAAACGAATGCGTTTTCAGCCTAAAAAACCGACGAAAAAAACCGACATAGTAAGGTATTTTTAGCCAAAAAAAAAGACAGTATAGTGAGCCATTTTTAGCCGAAAAAAAGTCGAAAAAAACAACATAATATAGTAAGGCGTTTTTTAGACGAAAAAAAGACGAAAAAAACCCGACATAGTATAGTAAGCCATTTTAGCCGAAAAAAAATACAAAAAAAACGACATAGTATAGTAAGGCGTTTTTAGCCCAAAAAATTACGAAAAAAACGACGTAGTATAGTAAGGCGTTTTTAGCCGGAAAAAATGACATAGTATAGGAAGGCGTTTTTAGCCGAAAAAATTACGAAAAAAAACGACATAGTATAGTAAGGCGTTTTTAGCCCCAAAAAATTACGAAAAAAACGACATAGTATAGTAAGGCGTTTTTAGCCAGAAAAAACGACGACATAGTATAGTAAGGCGTTTTCAGACAAAAAACGAAAAAACGACATAGTATAGTAAGGCGTTTTCAGCCTAAAAAACCCACGAAAAAAAACGACATAGTATAGTAAGGCGTTTTTAGCCAAAAAAAAAAAAACGACATAGTATAGTAAGGCGTTTTAGCGAAAAAGTCGAAAAAACGACATAGTATAGTAAGGCGTTTTTAGCGAAAAAAGACGAAAAAACCTGACATAGTATAGTAAGGCATTTTAGCGAAAAAATACAAAAAAATGACATAGTATAGTAAGGCGTTTTAGCCCAAAAAGGCGTTTTTACGAAAAAACGACATAGTATAGTAAGGCGTTTTTAGCCGAAAAAAACAACGAAAAAAACGACATAGTATAGTAAGGCGTTTTTAGCCGAAAAAATGACGAAAAAAACGACATAGTATAGTAAGGCGTTTTTAGCGAAAAAACAACGAAAAAAACGACATAGTATAGTAAGTCGTTTTTAGCCGAAAAAAAGACGAAAAAAACCGACATAGTATAGATTAAGCCGTTTTTAGCGGAAAAAAACGACGACATAGTATAGTAAGGCGTTTTCAGACAAAAAAAACGTCGAAAAAAACGAATGCGTTTTCAGCCTAAAAAACCGACGAAAAAAACCGACATAGTATAGTAAGGTATTTTTAGCCAAAAAAAAAGAGAGTATAGTGAGCCATCTTTAGCCGAAAAAAAGTCGAAAAAAACGACATAATATAGTAAGGCGTTTTTAGCGAAAAAAACGAAAAAACGACATAGTATAGTAAGGCGTTTTTAGCGGGAAAAAAACGACATAGTATAGTAAGGCATTTTTAGCCGGAAAAAAACGACATAGTATAGTAAGGCGTTTTTAGCCGAAAATAACGACATAGTATAGTACGGCGTTTTTAGCCGAAAAAAAGACGAAAAAAACCGACATAGTATAGTAAGGCGTTTTTAGCCGAAAAAAACGACAAAAAAACCGACATAGTATAGTAAGGCGTTTTCAGCCGGAAAAAATGACAGTTTAGTAAGGCGTTTTTAGCCTGAAAAAAACGACATAGTATAGTAAGGCATTTTTAGCTGGAAAAAAACGACATAATATAGTAAGGCGTTTTTAGCCGAAAAAAACGACGAAAAAAACGACATAGTATAGTAAGGCGTTTTCAGCCAAAAAAACGACGAAAAAAACGACATAGTATAGTAAGGCGTTTTTAGCTGAAAAAACGACATAGTATAGTAAGGCGTTTTTAGCTGGAAAAAACGACATAGTATAGTAAGGCGTTTTTAGCCGAAAAAAACGACGAAAAAAACGACATAGTATAGTAAGGCGTTTTTAGCGAAAAAAACGAATAGTAAGGCGTTTTTAGCGAAAAAAACGACATAGTATAGTAAGGCGTTTTCAGCCGAAAAAACGACATAGTATAGTAAGGCGTTTTTAGCTGAAAAAACGAAAAAAGCATAGTATAGTAAGGCGTTTTTAGCGAAAAAATGTCGAAAAAACGACATAGTATAGTAAGGCGTTTTAGCGAAAAAAAAAAAATAAAACATAGACATAGTATAGTAAGGCGTTTTTAGCGAAAAAAAATGAAAAAAACGACATAGTATAGTAAGGCGTTTTTAGCGAAAAAACGAACGAAAAACGACATAGTATAGTAAGGCGTTTTTAGCGAAAAAACGACGAAAAAAACGACATAGTATAGTAAGGCGTTTTCTGCAAAAAAAACGACATAGTATAGTAAGGCGTTTTCAGCCTAAAAAACCGAAAAAAAAAAAAACGACATAGTATAGTAAGGCGTTTTTAGCCAAAAAAAAAACATAGTATAGTAAGGCGTTTTAGCGAAAAAAGTCGAAAAAATGACATAGTATAGTAAGGCGTTTTTAGCGAAAAAAACGAAAAAGGCGTTTTAGGCGACATAGTATAGTAAGCCGATTTTAGCCGAAAAATATACAAAAAAAACGACATAGTATAGTAAGGCGTTTTGAGCCCAAAAAATTACGAAAAAACAGACGTAGTATAGTAAGGCGTTTTTAGCCGATAAACGACGAAAAAAACGACATAGTATAGTAAGGTAATTTTAGCCGGAAAAAATGACATAGTATAGTAAGGCATTTTTAGCCGGAAAAAAACGACATAGTATATATTAAGCCGTTTTTAGCTGAAAAAAACGACGAAAAAAACGACATAGTATAGTAAGGCGTTTTTAACTGAAAAACGACATAGTATAGTAAGGCGTTTTTAGCGAAAAAACGACATAGTATAGTAAGGCGTTTTTAGCCGAAAAAACACAACGAAAAAAAACGACATAGTATAGTAAGGCGTTTTTAGCCAAAAAAAGACATAGTATAGTAAGGCATTTTTAGCGAAAAAAGTCGAAAAAACGACATAGTATAGTAAGGCGTTTTTAGCGCGAAAATAGTACGAGCGAAAAAAGAAAAAACGACATAGTATAGTAAGGCATTTTTAGCAGAAAAAATTCAAAAAACGACATAGTATAGTAAGGCGTTTTAGCCCAAAAATTCGAAAAAACGACATAGTATAGTAAGGCGTTTTTAGCCGAAAAACGACGAAAAGGCGTTTTTAAACGACATAGTATAGTAAGGCGTTTTAGCGGAAAAAACGACATAGTATAGTAAGGCGTTTTTAGCGAAAAAACGAAAAAATTACATAGTATAGTAAGGCGTTTTAGCCAAAAAAAAAAAAAAACGACATAGTATAGTAAGGCGTTTTTAGCGAAAAAACGACATAGTATAGTAAGCCGTTTTTAGCCGAAAAAAACAACGAAAAAAACGACATAGTATAGTAAGGCGTTTTTAGCCGAAAAAACGACATAGTATAGTAAGGCGTTTTTAGCCAAAAAAAACGACATAGTATATAGTAAGGCGTTTTTAGCCAAAAAAGACGAAAAAAAAACGACATAGTATAGTAAGGCGTTTTTAGCGAAAAAAGACGAAAAAACGACATAGTATAGTAAGGCATTTTTAGCGAAAAAAACGACATAGTATATAGTAAGGCGTTTTTAGCGAAAAAAACGACATAGTATAGTAAGGCGTTTTTAGCGCAAAAAACGACATAGTATAGTAAGGCATTTTTAGCCGAAAAAACGACATAGTATAGTAAGGCGTTTTAAAAATGCGAAAAAACGACATAGTATAGTAAGGCGTTTTAGCCCCAAAATAGTAAGGCGAAAAAACGACATAGTATAGTAAGGCGTTTTAGCTGAAAAAACGACATAGTATAGTAAGGCGTTTTTAGCGGAAAAAACGACATAGTATAGTAAGGCGTTTTAGCGAAAAAACGACGAAAAAAACGACATAGTATAGTAAGGCGTTTTTAGCGGAAAAAAAACGACATAGTATAGTAAGGCGTTTTAGCGAAAAAACGAAAAAAAAACGACATAGTATAGTAAGGCGTTTTTAGCGAAAGTAAGTAAGGCGTTTTTAGCGATAAAAACGACATAGTATAGTAAGGCGTTTTAGCGGAAAAAATGACATAGTATAGTAAGGCGTTTTTAGCCGAAAAAAAATGACGAAAAAAACGACATAGTATAGTAAGGCGTTTTTAGCCGAAAAAAACGACATAGTATAGTAAGGCGTTTTTAGCGGAAAAAATGACATAGTATAGTAAGGCGGTTTTAGCCGAAAAAAACGACGAAAAAAACAACATAATATAGTAAGGCGTTTTTAGCGGAAAAAATGACATAGTATAGTAAGGCGTTTTTAGCGGAAAAAATGACATAGTATAGTAAGGCGGTTTTAGCTGAAAAAAACGACATAGTATAGTAAGGCGTTTTTAGCGGAAAAAAACGACATAGTATAGTAAGGCGTTTTTAGCGAAAAAACGACATAGTATAGTAAGGCGTTTTAGCGAAAAAGACGAAAAAACGACATAGTATAGTAAGGCGTTTTTAGCCGAAAAAAAAAACGACATAGTATAGTAAGGCATTTTTGCCGAAAAAAATGAAATAAATGACGAAAAAAACGACATAGTATAGTAAGGCGTTTTTAGCCAAAAAAACGACGAAAAAACCGACATAGTATAGTAAGGCGTTTTCAGCCCAAAAAACGACATAGTATAGTAAGGCGTTTTTAGCGAAAAAACGACATAGTATAGTAAGGCGTTTTTAGCGAAAAAACGACATAGTATAGTAAGGCGTTTTTAAAAAAAAAAAAAAACGACATAGTATAGTAAGGCGTTTTAGCCAAAAACGACAAAAAACCTAATATAGTAAGGCGTTTTAGCCAAAAAATGACATAGTATAGTAAGGCGTTTTTAGCGAAAAAACGACATAGTATAGTAAGGCGTTTTTAGCTGGAAAAACGACATAGTATAGTAAGGCGTTTTTAGCGAAAAAACGACATAGTATAGTGAGGCGTTTTTAGCGAAAAAGACGAAAAACGACATAGTATAGTAAGGCGTTTTAGCCAAAAAAACGACAAAGTATAGTAAGGCATTTTTAGCGAAAAAATGACATAGTATAGTAAGGCGTTTTTAGCGAAAAAACGACATAGTATAGTAAGGCGTTTTTAGCGAAAAAAACGACATAGTATAGTAAGGCGTTTTAGCTGCCCGCCCCAAAACGACATAGTATAGTAAGGCGTTTTAGCGAAAAAACGACATAGTATAGTAAGGCGTTTTAGCTGGAAATAACGACATAGTATAGTAAGGCGTTTTTAGCTGAAAAAACGACATAGTATAGTAAGGCGTTTTTAGCGAAAAAAACGACATTGTATAGTAAGGCATTTTAGCCGAAAAAACGACATAGTATAGTAAGGCGTTTTTAGCGAAAAAACGACATAGTATAGTAAGGCGTTTTTAGCGAAAAAACGACATAGTATAGTAAGGCGTTTTTAGCGAAAAAACCCATGAAAAAACGACATAGTATAGTAAGGCGTTTTTAGCCGAAAAACAACATTAGTATAGTAAGGCGTTTTTAGCGAAAAAACGACATAGTATAGTAAGGCGTTTTTAGCCGAAAAAACGACATAGTATAGTAAGGCGTTTTTAGCCGAAAAAATGACATAGTATAGTAAGGCGTTTTTAGCCGAAAAAAACGACATAGTATAGTAAGGCGTTTTAGCCGAAAAAAACGACATAGTATAGTAAGGCGTTTTTAGCCGAAAAAAACGACATAGTATAGTAAGGCGTTTTTAGCGGAAAAAAACCCATGAAAAAAAACGACATAGTATAGTAAGGCGTTTTTAGCCGAAAAAAACATTGTATAGTAAGGCGTTTTTAGCCGAAAAAACGACATAGTATAGTAAGGCGTTTTTAGCCGAAAAAAACGAAAAACGACATAGTATAGTAAGGCGTTTTTAGCGAAAAAACGACATAGTATAGTAAGGCGTTTTTAGCGAAAAAAACGACATAGTATAGTAAGGCGTTTTTAGCTGAAAAAACGACAAAAACGACATAGTATAGTAAGGCGTTTTTAGCCGAAAAAACGACATAGTATAGTAAGGCGTTTTTAGCTGAAAAAAACGACATAGTATAGTAAGGCGTTTTTAGCCGAAAATAAGACGAAAAAAACGACATAGTATAGTAAGGCGTTTTTAGCCGAAAAAACGACATAGTATAGTAAGGCGTTTTTAGCCGAAAAAAACGACATAGTATAGTAAGGCGTTTTTAGCCGAAAAAACGACGAAAAAAACGACATAGTATAGTAAGGCGTTTTTAGCCGAAAAAAAACGACATAGTATAGTAAGGCGTTTTTAGCGAAAAAACGACATAGTATAGTAAGGCGTTTTTAGCCGAAAAAAACGAAAAAATGACATAGTATAACAAGGCGTTTTTAGCCGGAAAAAAACAACATAGTATAGTAAGGCGTTTTTAGCCGAAAAAAATGACATAGTATAGTAAGGCGTTTTTAGCAGGAAAAAAAATGACTGTATAGTAAAGCGTTTTTAGCCAGAAAAAAATGACATAGTATAGTAAGGCTGTTTTAGCCGAAAAAAACGACATAAAAAACAACATAGTATAGTAAGGCGTTTTTAGCCGAAAAAAACGACGAAAAAAATAACATAGTATAGTAAGGCGTTTTTAGCGAAAAAACGAAAAAACAACATAGTATAGTAAGGCGTTTTTAGCCGAAAAAACGACATAGTATAGTAAGGCGTTTTTAGCGGAAAAAACGACATAGTATAGTAAGGCGTTTTTAGCGAAAAAAACGACATAGTATAGTAAGGCGTTTTTAGCCGAAAAAACGACATAGTATAGTAAGGCGTTTTTAGCCGAAAAAAATGACATAGTATAGTAAGGCATTTTTAGCAGGAAAAAAAACGACATAGTATTGTAAGGCATTTTTAGCGGGAAAAAAACGACATAGTATAGTAAGGCGGTTTTAGCGAAAAAAAGACGACATAGTATAGTAAGGCGTTTTAAGCGAAAAAAACGACATAGTATAGTAAGGCGTTTTTAGCGAAAAAAATGACATAGTATAGTAAGGCGTTTTTAGCCGAAAAAAACGACATAGTATAGTAAGGCGTTTTTAGCGAAAAAAACGACATAGTATAGTAAGGCGTTTTGAGCGGAAAAAACGACATAGTATAGTAAGGCGTTTTTAGCCGAAAAAAACGACATAGTATAGTAAGGCGTTTTTAGCGAAAAAAATGACATAGTATAGTAAGGCGTTTTTAGCCAAAAAAAAGACGAAAAAAACCAACAGAATATAGTAAGGCGATTTAGCCGGAAAAAATGTTATAGTATAGTAAGGCGTTTTTAGCCGGAAAAAAACGACATAGTATAGTAAGGCATTTTTAGCCGAAAAAACGACATAGTATAGTAAGGCGTTTTTAGCCGAAAAAAACGACGAAAAAAACAACATAGTATAGTAAGGCGTTTTTAGCCGAAAAAAAGACGAAAACAACAGTATAGTAAGGCGTTTTTAGCCGGAAAAAATGACATAGTATAGTAAGGCGTTTTTAGCCGGAAAAAAACGACATAGTATAGCAAGGCGTTTTTAGCCGAAAAAATACGACATAGTATAGTAAGGCGTTTTAGCGAAAAAAACGAAATTGTACATAGTAAGGCGTTTTTAGCCAAAAAAAAACATAGTAAAGTAAGGACATAATATAGTAAGAGGTTTTACCGAAAAAAACAACATAGTATAGTAAGGCGTTTTAGCGAAAAAGAAAAAACCAACATAGTATAGTAAGGCGTTTTTAGCGAAAAAACGCCCCAAAAACGACATAGTATAGTAAGGCGTTTTTAGCGAAAAAAACAAAAAACGACATAGTATAGTAAGGCGTTTTTAGCCGAAAAAAACGACGAAAAAAACGACATAGTATAGTAAGGCGTTTTTAGCCGAAAAAAACGACATAGTATATAGTAAGGCGTTTTTAACCGAAAAAACGACAAAAAAACGAAATAGTCTAGTAAGGCGTTTTTAGCCAGAAAAAACGACATAGTATAGTAAGGCGTTTTCTGAAAAATGAAAAAACGACATAGTCTAAAGGCGTTTTTAGCCAGAAAAAACGACATAGTATAGTAAGGCGTTTTCAGCCGAAAAAACGAAAAAACCGATATAGTATAGTAAGGCGTTTTCAGCGAAAAAATAGTATAGTAAGGCGTTTTTAGCGACATTGTATAGTAAGGCGCTTTTTAGCGAAAATAACGACATAGTATAGTAAGGCGTTTTTAGCGAAAAAAGACGAAAAAACGACATAGTATAGTAAGGCATTTTTAGCGAAAAACAAAAAACGACATAGTATAGTAAGGCATTTTTGCGAAAAAAACGAAATAAATAGTAAAAAAAAAGCGACAAAGTATAGTAAGGCGTTTTCAGCCCAAAAATTGACATAGTATAGTAAGGCGTTTTCAGGCGAAAAAACATAGTATAGTAAGCGTTTTAGCCGAAAAACGCCGAAAAACGACATAGTATAGTAAGGCGTTTTAGCGAAAAAAGACGACAAAACAACATAATATAGTAAGGCGTTTTTAGCCGGAAAAAATGACATAGTATAGTAAGGCGTTTTTAGCCGGAAAAAAACGACATAGTATAGTAAGGCATTTTTAGCTGGAAAAAAACGACATAGTATAGTATGGCGTTTTTAGCCGAAAAAAACGACATAGTATAGTGAGCCGTTTTTAGCCGAAAAAAAAGACGAAAAAAACGACATAGTATAGTAAGGCGTTTTAAGCCGAAAAAAACGTCGAAAAAAACGACATAGTATAGTAGGGCATTTTTGCCGAAAAAAAATGAAATAAATGACGAAAAAAACGACATAGTATATAGTAAGGCGTTTTTAGCCGAAAAAACGACGAAAAAACGACATAGTATAGTAAGGCGTTTTCAGCCCAAAAAACGACATAGAATAGTAAGGCGTTTTTAGCCGAAAAAAATGACATAGTATAGTAAGGCATTTTTAGCAGGAAAAAAACGACATTGTATATAGTAAGGCGTTTTTAGCCAGAAAAAATGACATAGTATAGTAAGGCGTTTTTAGCCGGAAAAAAACGACATGGTATTGTAAGGCATTTTTAGCCGGAAAAAAACGACATAGTATAGTAAGGCGGTTTTAGCCGAAAAAAAAGACGAAAAAAAACTATATAGTATAGTAAGGCGTTTTTAGCCAAAAAAAAATGACGAAAAAAACAACATAGTATAGTAAGGCGTTTTTAGCCAGAAAAAATGACATAGGATAGTAAGGCGTTTTTAGCCAGAAAAAAACGACATAGTATAGTAAGGCATTTTTAGCCGGAAAAAAGAGGAAAAAAAACGACATAGTATAGTAAGGCGTTTTTAGCCGAAAAAAACGACATAGTATAGTAAGGCGTTTTTAGCCGAAAAAAACGACATAGTATAGTAAGGCATTTTTAGCAGGAAAAAAACGACATTGTATAGTAAGGCGTTTTTAGCCGGAAAAAAACGACATAGTATAGTAAGGCGGTTTTAGCCGAAAAAAACGACATAAAAAACAACATAGTATAGTTAGGCGTTTTTAGCCCAAAAAAACGACGAAAAAAAACAACATAGTATAGTAAGGCGTTTTTAGCCGGAAAAAACGACATAGTATAGTAAAGCGTTTTTAGCCGAAAAAAAGACGAAAAAAACCAACATAATATAGTAAGGCGTTTTTAGCCGGAAAAAATGACATAGTATAGTAAGGCGTTTTTAGCCGGAAAAAAACGACATAGTATAGTAAGGCATTTTTCGCTGGAAAAAAACGACAAAGTATAGTAAAGCGTTTTTAGCCGAAAAAAAGACGAAAAAAAACGACATAGTATAGTAAGGTGTTTTTTAGCCGCAAAAAAACAACATAGTATATAGTAAGGCGTTTTTAACCGAAAAAACGACAAAAAAACGACATAGTATAGTAAGGCGTTTTTAGCCGAAAAAAACGCCGAAAAAAACGACATAGTATAGTAAGGCGTTTTTAGCCGAAAAAAACGACATAGTATAGTAAGGTGTTTTTTAGCCGCAAAAAAACGACATAGTATATGGTAAGGCGTTTTTAACCGAAAAAACGACAAAAAAACGATAGTCTACTAAGGCGTTTTTAGCCAGAAAAAAACGACGAAAAAAAAATGATATAGTATAGAAAGACGTTTTCAGCCGAAAAAAACGACATAGTATAGTAAGGCGTTTTCTGACGAAAAAAACGACATAGTAAAGTGTTTTCAGCCGAAAAAAAATGACAAAAAAAACCCGACATAGTATAGTAAGGCGTTTTCAGCCGAAAAAAACGACATAGTATAGTAAGGCGTTTTTAGCCGAAAAAAACGACATAGTATAGTAACGCGTTTTTAGCCGAAAAAACGACATAGTATAGTTAGGCGTTTTTAGCCGAAAAAAAATACCATGTATAATAAGGCGTGTTTAACCGAAAAAGACGACCATATATAGTATGGCGTTTTCAGACGAAAACAACGACCATGTAAGGCGTTTTTAGATGAAAAAAAATGACCACGTAAGGCCTTTTTAGATGAAAAAAAACGACCATGAATAGTAAGGCGTTTCTGTCAGTTTATTTAATAAATGACTGTGCCTTGGCACAGTCACTGGGAATCATTCACTTTGCTCCAATATGTCACAAGGGACTGGCTGAAAATTACTAGCACTTAGCTAACATAGAGCTTTGACTGACCAACTTGTCATAATGTGTTAAAAATAGAACTGGGATGTGTTGTCACAGTTCTAGCTTCTGGCCAAAAGGGGGCTCTTTTTAACTCACTTCAGGTGATAACCATTTGTGTGTGACAAGCGCTTGTTAACTTTTTGAGGATATTTTACTGTATCTTCTGACTAAGTAAAAAAAAATGTGGAAGATAGTTAATTACTGAGGAGTCATTTTAGCCTCGTGTGAAGTTATCCGCCATGTCAGGTGTAGGCCAAGTTGTAACTATAGCTTGTTTTATAAATAAGCACTGGCTAAAGTTCGGCATGCAACATGTTGTCCTAAGACATATCAGTACTTGTTAAAATGTGGAGAGGAAGATCCAAGCTGACACTGATATCACATTAGACTAATGCCAAAATCGTCCGAGTCATTTTTACATGTCACATTACGACTGTGTACTTTAGATTCTCAGTCAGCCAGGTCTTGTTAAAAACTCACAACTGGACTCTTCTTATTTGTAGAACTCATTATGGTTTTTTTTTTTTAGGTTTTTCAAAATTCCAGGAGAAAGAAACAATAAGGCCAAATTATACAGAAAAATATACAATAATGAAATTAAAATACTAATAGAGACGAAAGTCGTACTATACTGCGAGAAACAAAAAAAAAGCATAATTTTAAAAGAAAAAAAGTCACCTAGCAACATATGACTGCCTGCATGTAGCTCTGGACTGATGAGGGGATTGTTTAACTAAGGTAATGCAGTTATATTTAATTAATATGAAGTACATGAAAGGATTTGTTGATTTCAAATCTTTTGTGTCTGCAGTCTTTGTTGACTTTGTTTGGTCATCTAACTTAAAATGTTTTTACATTTCTAATGACATTGCCTGAATTTATTTTAAAAATACTTTTGCTCAAAAGAATAACACTTTTTCATCTTATATTACATTTTTTTGTTGTTTAGAAATCATAATTCAATATTTTTTTTCTTATGGGTCCAGTAAACTGTATGATTAAAATGTAGCTTGGATGATGTTTTTAGAAAAATAACATTTCATTGAATATCCCTAAACAGCATCTCTCGGATGTCCGCATGGTGCAGGCCAGCTTTGGAGAGTGTGTCGGCCATTTATCACGGGCTTTTAACCTCACATGCCACAAATGCTAACAAAATGTGATAATCAAATACAACGAATGGTTAGAATAGCTCTGAGTCTTAAAGGATCCAGGTTATATATAGGCACCTCTCTCTCCATTTAAGGCCTTGGGGAGAGGCAGGTGGGGGTCCTTCGGAGACGCTGGTGGCTTACTTGGTCTGGGACAGGGTTTAGGCTCCCCCGTGGATTTTGACTGACAACTGAAGTCGCTGCTAAGGAAATCACAAGGGGTGAGAAAAGCTTTGTCAAAACGTTCTAACCTTTTTTTTTTGTCTTTCTCATCTTCAGAATTATAATATATTAGTCTTCCAAATTGGAGGGAAGCAGGTGTGAACATCCTGGAATTTTTCTGGCCTTTTTCTATCGTGGACACATTGTTTCAGATCTTAAAAATACCGTAATGCCATTTGAACCTAATGGGATTCTGTTAAAGCATCTTAAACATTGGATGTATGGTGTTTCATCCAGTGGAGGACTATCACATGTTTGTACAGTTTTAGCTGAGCATTGTTGAGGTTTACAGTTACAGGGATAGAGGCTCAGGTGTCATACTGGACAGTTGTACTTTCACAGTGTTGGCCAGAGGCGATGCATTGACATGAGAAATTTCCTTTCAGTTGACTTCAATTTCAAAGCGCCAACAGGACAGTCTTATTTTTTGTTTTATCAAACACTGAACAGTGAAGTGAATAAATAAGGCATACCAAATCAAGTTGTCACATGTATTGACTCGATAGTTTGTTGGCATCAAGTACTCCCCTCATATTGGATTTTGAGGTGAAGGGTTATGATGACAAGTTTGATCTGCGTACTTGATTGACAGGATTGAGTGACGCTAAACACTTTTAGTTCGAGATGGGTGAATGAATGGTGTCTCCAAGCTGGGTTAGACGTGTCAGAGATGTGGAAACAGGTATTTTCAAGAGTAGTACCGGTATATCCTGAGTAGCATTGAAGAGGTTTGAGAGATCAGAATCAGTTCAAGTGTCAGCATAATACATGGCTCACTTAAATCATAGTCATCGTGCAGTGTCACTGTGTCTGCATGATGCAAGAAATACATGTGAAATACGGCACATTATCATTTGCCCGTAGTAACAAAATGATCCTTTTGATTATCGGAACAAAATTGATATTCATAGTTCATAAATGCTAAGGTTCGTTTTTCGCGGTTCGTTTTTTTTTCGCGGTTTGTTTTTCACGGTTCACTATTCGCGGTTTGTTTTTCACGCTTCACTATTCGCAGTTCGTTTTTCACGGTTCACTATTCGCGGTTCGTTTTTCACGGTTCACAAACGAACAAGAAACAACGAACGAACGACGAGCAAACGAACATAGAACCCTGAAATTTTTCCCATCAACTCTTAAAAAAAATCCGTCAATGATGGAAAACTGTCGGTTAATGTACTCTCTGCAGAAACAGAAATATAAAAGATGTTAATGTTTTTACAGTCTTGTTTAACTTAGATTTCGTTACAAAAGACAGGCTTTAATTTGTTATCATAAATCACCCCTCCTCCTCCCGACTCCTCACAAATAAAATTTTGGGTTTACTTCAGGCTCGGGCCTGCAAATCAAGTTAATTGGTCGGGCTCGAGCCAGGTCGGCTTTAATACCCGCGGGCCGGGTTGGGTCAGGCTGAATTTTTTAGGCCCGATCTTACCTCTAGACTGTGAGGGTAATCGTTTGTGTGTTGCCAACAGGTCACGATCCGCCGTGTCACCATGTGGGGATCGATCAAGCACGGGAATTACAACCATGACTACCACCATAAACAGAGCCAGTATGTCGTTAAAGAATACAGCAGGTACAGGATAATTACAGGTTGGAATGCTAATTTGCATGAAAGCAAAGTTGTTCACGATTTGAATGATGCTGATAGTTCTCACTAATAGTCGTGCTCTTACAGTTGGAAGCTGTACCGGAAAATGAAGCCATACAGCTGAAGACCACAGAAATTCACTTAAATGCGGTTTCCACGGCTACGTCAAGCAGAGATTGAATAGTTTGCACATGTCGTGCTAAACACTGTAGCCGGAAGCTCACTTTTTTGGGGAGGGAATAGTTGTGTCCATCCTGACAGCCTGTGTTAAGAATAAAAGGAGATCTTTGATTCCCTCACATGAATTTCTTGTGCCTTGAAACTCTGTTTAGCGTCTTGTGTTTGTTGTTGTTTGCTGTGATTCACTTCATTTCACTCTGAATGAAAGGCTTTCCCTTGCTCCTCACTTCTCTCTCTCTTTTTTTTAAATCTCTTGCTCCTATGCAGCATGTCAGTGCTCAAAGCTGTCAAATGATGATTTTCTTTGTGTTCGCTCCTCACATAGAGCTAATGTTCTTACATTTAAATCTGTTTTTAAATGTAATTTCAATGTCTACCAATGCAATATAAAATGCATATTTTAGTAGGCTGTTCGGCTAGGTGCGATATTTTGGAATTGACAACCCATCTAGGGTTGCAAAAGATAAATGGTAAATCTGTTCAGAAGTGATTTCACTTTGTGTCTGTTGTTTAGCTCTGAGGAGACAGTGGATAGATACGAATATAAAACACGAGCCCACATCCAGGAAGTGGTAAGAACTCTCTCACTTCCTGTTTTTAAAATGATTTCAAAACTGTAATTAAAAATAAAAAACATCTACAGTATGTTGTGCTCAGTACTTATGGACATTCTTGATTTTCTATTTAGTTGAATATGAAGATGCCGCACAAGTACGTGCGAGAGGAGCCGATGATCAGGGGGCCATCCTTCCTGGTCCGACTCAGGTCTCACACCGTCTTTGAAAACACTCCAATCAACCTTTTTTGTACTGTGGAAGGCTATCCACTGCCTATTGTGAAATGGTGAGGTGAAAAAAACAAACAAACATCTGGAGTCCTCATCTAAAATCACGATAAAGTTAGCATGTTCTCCCATTCTTTTGACTTATAGGTTTAAAGATGGTATGATCCTGGACATGTCCTCTGGAAAGTATCTCGTCGAAGCAAAAGGAGGAGTCCACTCTCTGGAAATTACAAGGTACATTAAATAAGGACCATGCCATCACTTGGTTTGACGAACTGGTAAGAGTTGACTACGTTTTGTAGAAAGCATATGAACACCTGAAAACCTCATAATGACCGGATTCTGGTGTCCATTCAAGTCCGATCAATAATGTTGCGTGCTGGGAGCATCACGCCGCATAGTTTAGTCAAAGGAGCATAATGTACTTGCTCCCTCCCCTCATGGGAAGACCAGCTGTTCAAGTGCTGACCTCAGTGTTACTTGATCCTTCGGTCGAATCACCTTCAGATCCTTCTCTCTGTTACACAATTTATCACAGATGATCACACACATGGAGCAGACCAATGACATTCTCGCTGGCACCCCTTTGTAGGAAAAATATTCAGCCTTCATATGAACTGTAAAAGTAGTAACAGGTGATTTATTTTGGAATGTTAACTTTGAAATATCGAATAATTATCACCTGGCAGGATGCAGAGCCACGTGACACTGCTCTTATAAGTCGTTAAATCACAACAACCCTCTTGTCTGATTCAGGCCACTGTCACACTGCAACTGGAGCACGTGTTCAACATGCACAGACTTATCCAGAGTGACTGGGTAATACTTTTGTCCAGCCTCTGCCAGTGGCGTCAGTAATCTGGTCAAAAATATGCAGGTCTTAAATTGCTGCCTGGGTTGGAAAGCTAATGAGAGCGCATAAATAGGAGGAAGTCATTAAGTCATGATCTGCTTAAGTCAAGTTCACATTCCAAGTTCGTTTTATACAAGTGTAACGATGATTGTCATGTGGTTTTATTTATGTTGTTGTTATTGTTTGTTTTTGGTTTTGTTGCAGATGTTCAACTGATGATACAGCCATGTACACAGTTATGGCTGGTAACATCCATGGACAAGCGACAAGTCAGGCTTCTGTTATTGTGAAGAGTAAGTCAACCGTTAAATGAGCAGCGTTTAAATATCTATTTCAACCAATCATCTTTTTCCATGCAATGCTACGTATTACTGGTTCACCATTATTTGACTGAAAAAAAAACTTTTTTTAAAAACTTATGTAGGATACAAGAAAGAAGAGTTTTGCCCGTATGGATGGATGCCTTATGGTATGTGTCACAATTAGCTCATAGGAAGTTGTCGAGGCAGTCGATGATGATTTTTGTTTCTTTGTATGGGTCAGAGAAAAGAAAAACATTTCAAATTTGGGTGATGAGCTGAAAGTTAGTGAAACCCAGTTTTGTAATGATCAGAATTGAATGTCCACGCAACCTATCTTCTTGGCATTTGACTTTTTTTTCAACTCTTTTTTTCTCGCAGTTGCAGTGCTTCCAAAGATCCAATTCACTAAAATCCACATTACCTTTATGGATAAGTTTGGCCCGGTGTTTGCTTCTGAAGGAGATTCGGCTACTCTGACTGCCAGTATGACCCTTGAACCCAACCTGGCCAACCTGCAACCTGAGGCACAGTGGTACAGAGACGGTAATTGTTTACTATTCCATGTTGTTTCATTTTCATTTTTTTTTAAGTTTGCTGCTTTAATGGATTGCATTTCTTTCGACGTGTCTCCTTTCCAGGCACTCGTTTGTTTGATTCGAAATGGGTCAAAATTGAAACGGGGCGAGGAGTCAGCACCTTGACTCTTCCTCACCTCTACAAAGAAGACGAAGGCTTATATACACTGCGCATGGTGACGAAAGGAGGCATTGCAGAACACAGTGCATTTGTCTCTGTTGCTGGTGAGGAATGGCGACCAGACTGAATGAAATCTCTTCAAAAGAGTAGCATTTTCGAATCCCAGTTGTCCGGTGTTTACTGTTGTTACTGAAGCATGCATACAAACAATGATGAAATCAATGTCCCCTTATCGCTTGCTGCGTAGATGGTCCTCCCCCAGTTTCTGGTGCACCTGGTGCTCCAATGGACATAACCATTCACGATGCCAACAGAGACTATGTCATCGTGTCATGGAAGCCTCCCAATACGACGACAGAGGGTCCAATCCTGGGATACTTTGTGGACAAGTATGTCCACATATATTCCTCTATTGTTCTTTTTAATTATAATTCAGGTTTTTTTTTTTTTTTTTTACATTCACCTTTTCAGAAGTGAGATTGGCACTGAAAACTGGAATCAATGCAACGATCAGCCCTTTAAGATCTGTAAATATCCAGTGGCCGGCCTGTTTGAAGGACATTCGTACTGCTTCCGGGTCCGAGCCGTCAACGCCAAAGGAATCAGCAAACCTTCCCGCATGTCTGAGCCCATCGCTGCACTGGACCCAACTGAATTTGAGAGGCTGCACAGTAAGTGGCACTGAAAATGCTCACATGGGAGACTTGATTGCCATGGTCAGAGGATCAATTTTTGGTAAAAAACTGTTTGACAAATATACAAATAATCTAAAATTATGAAAGTCTGAAGAACAAAATATATGCTTGAGCAGTTCTCGGTCATTTATATGATTTTACAGTTACGAATACGTGAATAATGATGTTGCCGTACATGTGGAAAGTAATCAACAAAGAGTTATACTGCTACTTGTGCATGTGTCCAAATATTACTAAGATTGATATAAAATACAAAAGAATCAGGCATCACTTTGCAAATGCTGGAATGATAGTCATGTTTTTTTTTTCCTATTCCATGTAGCTAAAAAACTTGGAGGGAAGCTGGACGTTGTCTCTTACCATGATGAAGAAGAAGGTGTGTTCATTGACTTACTGTATAATTCCGTCTTGTACATTGCTGGTAGTGAATTTGTATACACTTACATCCTGTATGTTTGTGTACAGCTGAAGGAAAACCTCCAGGTTCTCCATCAGGGGTCTGTGCATCAGAAACTGACAGGACCTACGTTGTTCTGAGTTGGAAAGCTCCAGCAAAGTCCAGCAAGACTCCCATGTGGTACTACATAGAAAAGGTGAGAGAGTCATTTGTTTGCTATTGACGACAAACTTACCTGACCGTTGACCACTGCTAACTTATGCTGTCTAATGTCCGATCCTCCTCAAAAACATGATTATTGCATTGCATTGTCAGAAAACAACTATCCAACAGTGCATCTTTCGCTATCTCTTTTCACCGCAGACCATGGCAGACAGCGACGCGTGGCAGCGCGTTAGCACTCCGGTCCCAATTCGCTCCCCTCGCTATGCTGTCTTTGACCTGTCAGAGGGTAAACAGTACAAATTCAGAGTCGTTTCCGCAAACATGTATGGAACCAGTGAGCCATCGGAACCAAGTCGACCTATTGAAACCCAAGAACTTAAAGGTCGTTATTTGTGTTCATCTTAAACTGTCTTGTCTTTTTCGTTCGGCGATATGATGACGTCTTTAATGCTGTCACTCTAATTCTTTGGACTCAGGTGTGCCTTCAGCTCCTGGCCAGGTGATTGCAACTAGAAAAACCGACACCACCGTCCTCATCCAATGGACGCCTCCAAAAGAACCCAACAGTCTGATTGGCTACTACATCGACCAGTGTGTGAAGGGGTCCAAAGACTGGACCTCAGCCAACCACAAACCGCACAACAGCACTAAGTATGTTTGAAGTAAAAATTGCATTTCTCACAGTTGTTTAATTTTGATCAGATTCTGTGGGCAAACCCAAGTGATGTTGTCGTGACAGGTTTGTGGTTAGCGGTCTTACAACAGGAGAAACCTACGTGTTCCGTGTACAGGCTATCAATGAGATTGGCCTCAGTGAGGAGTCCCAGGAGTCTGCGCCTCTAACTGTCAAGGCTGCTCTCAGTAAGTATTTCTTCATTTTGAAATGAAAGTGCAGTTCATTCGTCCCTTTTGTTATTTCTTGACATTTTAGAATTCACGATTGAATCTTTTGCCTAGCCACGCCTTCTGCTCCTTATAAGATTGCTCTGGTGGACTGCGACGGACATTCAATGATCTTGAACTGGAAGAAGCCCCTTCACTCCGGAGGATCGCCTATTAAGGAATATTATGTGGATAAAAGACGCAGTGGAACAGAAATGTGGAGGGAGATCAATATCCCACCTATCGCTGAAAGACTTTTCAAAGTAATGTTGAATAAAACTAGATGAGTAAAAAAAACAAACAACCCCCTAAGCCCCCCTTTTTCTTTACTAATAGCAAGAAATTGTTCATTTGCATGTAAATTGAAATACCTTTGGGGTTAACGCTCTATTTGAGGCTTGAGAGTGGCTTTCCCATCTTAAAGGATAAGAACATCTTTGATTGTAGTGACAATGGCACTGCGTTCACTGACAGGTGGAGGGTTTGACAGAAGGCGCAGTGTATCAGTTCCGAGTGTATGCAGCCAATCTTATTGGCCTGGGACCAGCATCCAAACACTCAGCCGACTACACTTGTGAAGCCTGGACAATGCCTGAGCCAGGTGAGCTGCGGTGTTTGTTCTACTTTGAAATGAAGACAGCATTTGCAAATAAAGTGTCTATGATGATTTTTCTTGGTTAAATCTTGATCCTATGTGCTGTGCTACAGGTCCTGCTTATGATCTGACTTTTTGTGAGGCTAGAGATGATTCTGTGGTGCTTGAATGGCAAAAACCGGTCTACATCGGTTCGGGACCAATCACTGGTTATTATGTGGAGTATGCTAAGAAGGGCACTAATGAATGGACTACAGCCAACGAAACGGCCACCAATCAATGCTTCCTTAAGGTAAGGATCTTGTAATGTGCTTTATATTCTTGCTTTTAGGACCTTCTTTCGGAAGTAACAATAATGTTATTTTAATATGTTGTCAATAATACTTCTTTATTTGACTTTATTTCTACTTGGTCTATGATAGTAGTGAACTGGATGCCAATGCTTGTAATGAAATATTATGGTTGCTTCTCTTACAGTCTTGATACGTGCATCCATCCATCCATCCATCCATCCATCCATCCTCTAAGCGGTTTATACTTCACAAGGGTGGCGGGGTTTACGTGTATTATCGTTTTTGTGCGATTATTGAGTGTGCCTCACTGATCTGGCATTTACCTGTGTCACACTGCTATCTAGTGCACAAAGTTGGGAATTGCATGTTGGTTCTGACAGGCTCTCACCCCCACCCCCCTCTTTCCCACCCACTCCGTGCCACTTACTGAGTAGATGCCAGAGAGCAATAAGGATCTATTCAGCACAGTACAGCCTCCTTATGCTTAGTTGCGCACCTATTATGAAAAAGAGGCTGTGTGTGTGTGTGTGTGTGTGTGTGTGTGTGTGTGTGTGTGTGTGTGTGTGTGTGTGTGTGTGTGTGTGTGTGTGTGTGCGCGCGCGTGTGTGTGTTAAAATCTTCAAAAATAAAAAAGGCATCCCAAGGATATTTTTCCATCACCTTTCAGCAACACTTTTTTTGGGTTGTTTGTTTCCTAGGTGACAGGTCTGGAAGAGGGCTGCACCTATGACCTCAGGGTGCGCGCTGTCAATGATTCAGGTGTAGGCACAGCCTCAATGAACTCCGACCCTGTCACTGCCAAGGCTGTGCCAGGTAATAGCCTTCAGTCCTTTTTCTTTGGGCTTGCTTACATTTCAGAACAACAACAACAAAATCAACACTTGAAAGCAAAACCCCATTAAAATGTAAGCACGTGCTATGTTGTTGTCAGATAAGGGCAGCGCAGTCAAGCTATTCCCGATGATGGTTGTGTTTTCTTTGTGTGTGATGGAGGCTCCCAGGAGGTGTCCTGCTGTGTGGATAAGAAGACTGGTGACATTGTTTTCACATTTGAGTCGTGCCAAATGAATTCAGACTCTCAGTTCGTCTGGAAGAAAGATTACGAAGAAATCACAGATTTCTCCAAAGGAGTTGAGATTAAGACTGAAGGCAACAAGTAAGATCACACAACCACGTTTTGAGACCTGTTACTCATCTGTCAGTCTTTTAATTGCCTATGTCTCTCTAATGCCTTACTGCACAGAACCCAGCTGATCTTAAAGAATGCAGATAAAGAAGACTTTGGGATCTTCTCTGTCTCTGTCACCCACACAGATGGAGTTTCCTCAAGCGTTTATATCAGCCCTGATGGTACGTTGTGTTTTTGTATTATCGTTTGTCAAACCCCATACAAAAATGAGCTCTCATTCCCTAAATGAGGTCATTTCTTGATCTCAGATGTGAAAAGAATGATTTGTCATTCATTAAATTACATTGCACTTTTACACTAGATAATTCAAGAGCCTGACATATTTACTTGTAATGTAGTTTGTATGAAACTAGTTTTCCTATGGCAATTCTTTCTCATACTTCACTCTGCAATAAATACTCTCTCGACACTTTTCTCATGATAGCCAAATACATTTTAATAGACAGCGCATCTGTGGCATGGCACAAATGCCGGTCAGATCCCGATTTTTGTATCGGCGCAAGGTTCGCTGTGCATATTTGCCAATTTGGCAGACGAGTCTCTGCCAAGCTGGAGGGGCAGCAACAGGAATGTTTTGGAGATTCGCCTGGTGAAGCTTATTTGCTGACAGAAAGCGATCTAAAAATTATGCCTGCTCAATCCGACCCTCTGCGATGGAAACTAGCTGCAGGGAATGGAATGGAATGTCACCTTACTGGCAGGGAAGGAACCTGAGCTGGTGCGTGAGGCAGAGAAGTTCCAAATAGATATCGTCAGACTTGCCTTCCCACACACAGCTTGGGCTCTGGTAACAGGCCTCTCGAGAGGGGTTGGACACTCTTCCACCCTGGAGTTGCCAAGGTGAGAGGCACTGAGCAGGTGTGGGCATACTTAGTGCGCCCTGGCTTGGCGCCTGTATGTTGGAGTTCACCCCGGTGAATGAGCCACAAGCCGCCTTCAGGCGGGGGGTGAGTCCTGACTGTTATTTCTGCCTATGTACCAAACAGCAGTTCAAAGTGCCCAACCTTTTTGGAGTCCTTGGCAGGTGTGCTGTAGAGCGCTACCCCTAAGGACTCCATCGTTCTGCTGGGCAATGTGCTCAATGTGGGCAATGAGAGTGAGACCTCCAAGTGTGTGATTGGGAGGAATGCACCCGCCCCCCGCCCCAACCTGAACCCGGATTGTGTGCTGTTACTGGACTTCTGTGCTCATCACGGAGTGTCCATAACAAACACCAAAGTCCATATTTACAGAAATAGACAGATTGCTAGATTACTGTTTATTTTGTTGAGTTTTAGACCACGGCAAGTATTATGGTACCAGTAATGTCTTTGTCTTTTTCCAGAAATGAAAAAGCTTGTGAAACACAGCTATGACGTCAGACACCCAAGTAGGTACCTTTGGCGGAATCCCTCATTTTTAAAAAATACATCTCTTTTAATAACTTATCCTTTTCTTCTTGCCTGTCCTCCAACCCTTCTCTACATTTATGCCTTAGTTCTGAAGCAATTCTTTTGTTGGATCCAAACACCTATTACCTGCTTTTGCATCACCACTATAACCACAATTCACTGCTGCGCCTCTTCTGACTCCCCTCCCCTTTACTCTCCTATGAATGCTGAGCGACGCTGTCCTCGGGTGCCAAAATGCCAAAGAGAGAATGAAAGGATGCCCCCCCCACACCCTCTTTTAACTGTTGTCCTTTTGTCTAGTCATCCCACTGAAGTCAGAGTTGGCCTATAAAATTTTGGAGCAAGGCAAAATGAGGTTCTGGCTGCAGGCTGAAGAGATTTCCCCCAACGTCACCTACAAATTCTTTGTTAACGACAAGGAAATGTCTGGAGCTGATGTAAGCCACAGTTTTAGTTTACAGCAATAGTTTAAAAAAGATATGGACGAAGTTTGCTCTGGACAATGCACTATAAGGGTGATTCAATAAGCTGCATTTTGTATGGATGCTAAATAAAAAAGATCTCCGAGAGCTAGTCACAAAATAATTTCACAAGAGGATTACATTGTTTCAGATGTGGGGTATAGAGCAGCTTTATTGTTTCAATCACTCTCTTTGCAGTCCATCAAGATGGGCCATGATGTGTCTACGGGCGTCATTGAGTTGATCATGGATCACTTTGCTGAAGAGAATGAGGGGACATACACTTGCCAGATTGTAGATGGTGGCGGCAAAGCACAGAGCTCACTGGTGCTCATTGGCGATGGTAAGAGTAGCCTGTGGACTCAATATAAGCAGCTCATATTGTGCAATAACTGTGTTTGTGTGTGTGTGGGGGGGGGGGGGGTGGCGGTGGAGTTGCAGTTAAGCGCTATAATTTGCTTGAAATGGACAATTTTCAAAACCAGTGACTCCCAACTCCAGTGCTGTGGCACATCAGCCCGACATCATCAGGTACATGCAATATGCAAAATCATGTAAAGATAAATGAACATAAATGAAGGCCTTGACACATCATAAGGAAGAGCATTAACAACACTGCCAAATTTGAAAATAAAAATGTCCATGTTTAGAATGACTCTTCAAAATTTTGAAAAAAAAATCAACCCATTCTCTCCGCTCTCAAATACTGTGGGCTGCAATGTCCTGAGACCACGCCCCACTCAACTGTGAATCACATATCATTTCTACAACCTGGAAAACCTTGTATGTAGATATTTGAGCTTTGAAAAACTATCCTCTTAAAGCCTCCGGTGGTTTTAAGAGGATAGGCGTCTCACCAGGTTGTCATGGGGCTTTTCCGCGCTGCGATCACAAGATGTTCAAATTTTTTCTATTCTCTTCATCTATATCTGTTCATCTATCTGTACCATTCACATATAATGACAGACGGATCAATTAAATGCTGTTGCATTCGATGGTGGAGGGTAATAAACTTAATTTTGGGAGCACAATAAATTGAGGTGAGGAGAACCTTGGTTTTGTTAAGTATTTGCTATTTTTCCTGTGAAATATATATGTGCTTTCATTCAATAAAGGTTGGGAAACACTGCTCTAAATTTCTGTACATGAAAGGCATGTATAGAGATTCCTGCCAGCTAATTGAATATATTCAATGTGTATGTGTGCGTGTGTGTGTGTGTGTGTGTGTGTGTGTGTGTGCGAACATGCGTGCGTTCGTGTGCATATGTAGTTTTCAAGGCTGCGCTGGCTGAGGCTGAATACCAGAAGAGAGAATACATCAGAGTCAAGGAGGGTAAGAAACACACTTTCTCTGAGTTCCGTACGCCACTTAGACGAACGGTGGCAGCAATCTATTTGCCTTGGCGGAGGAGGGTTACTCATTTAATTTCTATAGAAGACATAAACCAGCATACACAGACTTCAAATGAAAGCTGAAAGCAGAACCATAATTAGCGCCGTGTAAAGCTATTCATGGTACGCCGTACCCTGTATTAAGCACGCATAGTTTGCTAATGAGATCCAACGCAAAAGGTGATCCTATTACACTGTCACCATTTTCTACACCGCAGAAAAAAACCCCGGATCATTCTTATATTTTACAGCTCTTACAGTGGCTTTCATTAAAATGTACCGTTGTTGCTGATGTCGTGACCAGCATTTATGGATGCCAACATTTTCAATAAAGAGAAAAGTTTGCACACAAAGATGTGAAATTACTGCTGAATTATTCATACGGCTGTTCCTGCAGTTGAGGCAATAAAGGTCCACAAGTAGTTAAACATAATTATGCTTCATCTGTGTTTTTGCGTCCCATTGCTCTCCAACAGGCCCCCACTTCAGCGAGTTGTTGTCCCTTCACGTGGGAGACGACTGCTCAGTCACACTAGTGTGCAAGGTAAATGCAGCCAAACTCCATTATTGAACATTTGCACTCGAAACAAACAGAAGGCTCACTCATCTCTAATTAGCCATTCGGCTCGGAGCGAGTGCAGGAAATAACGGTCTTTAATGTTAACGTCCGGGCAGAGACTAAACAAAATGAGCCTTCTGAGATTTTGCCTTTGTGAACGATGCGGAGAAAAATAAGTTTGAAAGAATGCGTGCACGTGAGGAGCAACTCGATCCGCAAGTCCCGCATTACTACTTGTCAAACTGCCACCATCCTGCAAACGTGGTTATTGTCTTTTGGTTAGCTTGGGAGCATTATGTTATTTAGGGCCATTAACTGCAGGCCACAACTCTGTATGGCGAAAAGACAGCCTTTTTCCATCCTGGAGAGCCAAATTAAATGCCCAAAGTGAATCTTAATGAACATATAGTGGACTTAAAGACACACTTATCAATGAATTATACAGTCTGAAGTTGGCCCATTCAATGCATTAGGAACAGATTTACATGTGAATTATGCTCTTGCTTCTGCCCACTATACATTTTCAATGGGAGTTTAATATTTCAAGCTTTAAATTGCTCTGAAAGAAGATAATGGACCCAGTATCAGAAGTGACTAATGGAAGCAGTCGAGGTTGTCAAACATTTAGAAGCTATTTTAAAAAAAAGAAAAAGGGAACAAACCAGTTTCTTCAGTAGCTATGAAGACTGTTTTATTGCAGATTATTGAGTTGAAAATCAATTGATCATTCTTGTGCGAGTCAAATTCCCCCTTAAGGAATTATAATGTCTACAATAAAAAAATAATAGAGTAATATTGTGCCTGAGCGAAACAACTTGACAGTCAAACCAGCTCCAGTTAAATCCTTGCATCATCCTCTATGCTGAGATGGCGATTGCTCAGAATTCTATATTAGCTTGTCAACATCTATACCCATTCTAGAGATGTGATTTCAGCCAAAGTTTGAATGTAGACACTAACTTCGCCCATTGAAGCTCCTCCATTGTGTGTTGCAACGACCGTATTACGTTATTTCCAACAAAACGTTCTTGTCACACACAAAAGTTTTTTTTCTTCCTGTGTTTTTTTTGACTGAGTAGCTAGCTTACTGTAGTTATGCCTGCATGATTGTAGCTGGCCTAGTTACCTCCCTGACTTCTAGACGACGCATCAACCATCATCCGAATGCTCAAATTCCACATTTAATGATCAAATATTGACACGAGGCCCATGCGGACACCGAACACTGCATGTTGCTAACTCGCTAAACTGTATACGTTGTGTTTTCATTATAGGTTGCCAACTTGACGAAAGACTCTGAATTCCACTGGTTCAGAGAAGACGCAGAAATAATTCCTGACGTGAAGCCTGACCTGGCATCAGGAGTCTGTAAACTGGCAATTCAACTGGTAACTTTGTTTTGTCCCTGTTGATATTCAATTTTTTTTTAGTCAATACTGCTACTGGCGTAAAAGAAAACAGCAGCGCTACACTCTGCAGATCGGTAGCGATACTTCATGAATTAAATTAGGTTAAGGTTTTGACATTTTGAAAGTGGTAACATATGTAATCTCTTATGATTTTTTCCCCCCCCTACATCTATTCTCCAGTTTTCTCTGAAAACATCCGGGCTTTACAAGGCCACCATCAGCGATGATAGAGGAAAGGATATGAGCCAAATTGACGTTTCTGGAAAAGGTAAACAAGCTGAATTACCCGATAAAATTGATTGATGAGGGCAAAAATCAAGAATACATCACAAAATAAGAGAAATCTCGTTTTCTCATTAAAACATGGGTGAAGGACAGAGCATGTTTGCAATGTAAGCGGCACAACTCATTCAGCCATCCACTTCATCAAATTTCAAATCGTGTAAACTATTACTGGAGGGTGATAATAACTTGATGTGGCAGTTTGTTTTTCCACAGGCTTGGATTTACTTCCAAGAAATACCATATACGATATTACGTTTCTATACTACTGAATGATCGGTGTTTTAAACTGAAATTTCACCTGCCACATAATTAGGTACACCTGCACAATGAAATGAGATTCCAGAGAGATGCAATTTAACAACACACTGGTGCCCCGGTATAAGAGTGAACTGGGAGATAGTGAATGATCCGGGCCTGTTCCCACCCGCATCCTGTCAAACTAAACATAAAACAAAGAGAATTACACCTTGTGTGTTTACACCAGACACATAACTTTGCCAATCTGATGGCTTTATGCTAACACATAATGATAAACGCCACAGACGGGCTAAGGAGTTGTATCATGTTGTGGGATTATGACCCCTCCAGCAACAAATATTGACCGTAAACGGTGGCGCCACAAAATATAGACAATATAACAATACACACATCTATATATCTTTTTTATCCCTCTGCAATGGTAAGATGATAGAATATTACTGCAGCTTTCTGTATTTGTGTTATACTGTGCCTGGGTGGGCAAAACGTGCACAGTGTCTATTGAACTAAAGCAAAAGGGGGGGGTTGTCCAATATCTTTACATTATATTTAATTATCTCATTGATGTATCTATTTATTATTAACATATACTATTACAGATGGTGATGTTGCTTTTTAAAAACACATTTCAGAATTTTTGGTTGATTTTTTTGGCAGCCCGGGACAAATGATTAGCATTTCTGTTCGTGACACTGGGGACTAAGGATTCGAATAACAGGCGTGGTTATGAAACGAATGAAACTTGTATCTCAAGGCAAAACCCCATATAAATCTTATTGTGGCTGTATTATGCAGTGATGCACTGTATCTGTAGCTGCTGAGTTTTTGCCACGTTGTTTAGCTGCATGGAAGGAACACATTTTCGGATTCATTCAGCTCTGCTTTTCTAATACAAAGTAGCAAATGACCTGTATTAAAACGGATTCTCCTAAATAAATGATCGACCAATTGTAATGAAAGCCTATTTGTTCAGTCTTAGATGTGGCATACACACAGCAGCCCTGTGACTTTACATCCGCTTCATTTTTGTGTATTATTTTGTAGTGTTTGAAGAGGCCATAAACCAGATCACCCGACTGGCTGGTAGGTGTCTTCCTGTTTCACACAAACATTGCACTACTGTATATTATGATGTAGGGCTGGGCAATTAATTGACATTTGAATGTGATTCCAATTTTGGCTTCTCACTCTTATAAAAACAATTCAATCCAAGAAGAATAATTCATATGTCAGATGGTGGCGTGTGTGTGTGTGTGTAAACAAGTTACTGCGCTGTGAAAAGCCTTGGAATGCACCTGTGTGGCTGCGTTGCTAGCAGCAAGTGTGTGACAAATTTTATTCTGCCTTACCTGAGCATGCTTCATCTGTTTAAGTTGGAAAAAGGGTTGAAATTAATGAACGATCATGTTTATTAGTCTTGATTGAAATATCCAGCAAAAACATTTTTCCAGGAATTGCCTTGGCCCATTATTGAGAACGTAATCAATTTAAAATACACAAAATTCAACACGCTATTACACTTGAATAATTTGTCACACACCCTCATCTTCTTTTGAAGGTTTATTTATCTATATCCCACAAATAAATAATCAATGCAAAATGTGATCCTTTAGTCACGCAGCTCTTCATGCGCGTCGACCGAAACTAAATTACACTCCCCTGATGTTGGGGAAAGGTGCCTGGTGACTGTCACCAATCCAAAAGTGGCTGTGTGATTTTCCAAAGTGACCAGTGCGCAACTCTCTCCCACCTCTATCATCACCCTCAGGGGTGAGTGCCCAGGAGCTTGTGATCCAGTGCACAGCCACCGGCATTCAGCTGCAGTGTCCCATGAAGTATTACACTCCAGAGATGAACATCGTCTGGTACCACGGGTAAGGCACCATTTCAGTGCAGGCCTCTCACCGCTAAGCCTGTCGCTGCAATTACTGCTTACCTCTGTGGCAAAAAGAATGAAAACATAGCGTGATAAGTGCAAGAGGAGAGGTGATTATTTTCAGCCTGCCTACAAATATGTGAGGAGCGCAAAGCACATTGTTTGGCTTCTCCTCTCAAGTCCAGGCAAAAACAATACGCTTTGGGACGGCTGTTGCAAGTGCTTTCATTACCCGTGTTATTGTAGCAAAATTGGCCTGTTTTGATACCTCCCCCCCCCAAAGTAAAAAAAATCACACCCTATTATTTTCCATAAAGAAGCGCAGACATTTCTCCACTTAAAAACACTCCATGGGGCCCGGGAGAGTGAAATGCGCAAACGTGTTTAAAGACAACATGCAGGGAGAAGGCTTGAGGGGACAGAAAAGAATAAAGAGCGAGGAAAGGCAGAAGGGTGACAAGGGTTAGCGGAGGCTTTTGAGGTTATTTAATTATTCATAGAACACAAATTACGGAGATGAGATTTGTAACCTCGGCTCACGCCTTCTGCAAATGCACATGAGAGCCAGTGACAGCAAGAGAAAGAGGGATTGGTCTCCTTCGGCGTATTCGGCCGGCATGTAAACATGATTTTCCATTACCTCAAAAATACGCAGGACGCATTCTCATATCAACAATAATTGCAAACATGTACACAGCCTAATAATCTATTTCCTCCCCGTGTCTCTCAACAGTGACAAAAAACTCTGCCTCAGTGACAAGATTGTGATAGGAGGAACGCCTGCGATGGCAACAATTGAGGTATTCCATTTGTTTTTTTTTTTGTATATGTGGATGCATCCATTCGTGATAGTAGGGTGACCACTTGAAGGATAAACGGATTTAGAATAGATCACTACTGTAATTAACTACGAATTTAAAAAAAATCATAGTGTCCATTGAAGTTAATTAACTGAATGCCATCTTCTTTTATTTAGTTGTTAACTGCGCCAGAGTGTCATAATTGTAATTACCTTTCTGATGAAATAAGCGTGCGTTATAGGCGTGCATGTATAATTTAATAACCGCCGGCCGGGCGCTGATGAAATGACGGGTTTAGTGTTGACAAGTGGCTGAATGAGCTTACTGATGTAAAGGTGATTGAGCCAACTGAAAGGGACAAAGGGAAATACTCCATTGTGATCACCGACCCTGAAGATTCACACAAGCACACGCTGGACCTCAGCGGTGAAGGTCAGTCATTTCTGTCACTTGTTTTGTTTATACAACATATTTGCGCGGGGTGGATTTTGAAAAAGTCTGTCAAAATTAATCAACCATTTCAGGGATAGCGGTTACTACTGTGGACAGCTTATTGTGTTATCAGGTTACATGCTGCATGAAATTATTAAACTGGAATTAAATAAAGTAGAGTTGTTGTGAAAGAACACACAAGGGCCGAGTGTCATGTCATTTAATTTTTATGTGATAAAGCTCAGTCTTTGTCTCTTACAGTTTATGACAAAGCATACGCTGAGTTCCAGAAACTCAAGTAAGTCTTCAAATCCATACATTTGCATGGGCTTCAATCATCATTTAGTCATTTTGTTATGATAAACTAGATGGAGTGCTTGCTTGAAAACAAAAGTTAGCAAAACGCTAGCAATCTACTTTTCATACATAAGCAGTCATTTTGGAAACCAGTGATGGAAAAGAAGGGAAAAAAATGACTTTTTGCAATGCAGCAGTAAGGTTGTGACAAAGACAAAGAGAGGCAAAATAACAAACAAACCCCACAACCAAAAAACAAAAAAAACCCAACACAGCCAAATGGTCAGAATAGAAGTACAGAACGTAGTAAATGGAATGTAGTGTAGACTGTTTTTGGTCATGCTACACACGGTGCATGTAGCTGTTTGGACATACAGTATACGCATGTCTTCTGTTTGCCTGTAGGGGACAACAAGTTGACTGTCAAGCAACAAAATAACAATGTAAACTACATCATGTGGTTTACCAATTTGTGTTTGATTAATCATCGAGCTTTATTAAAAAATAACATCAAAAGATTCAAGCAACAGTTTGACACACACTGTTTTTCTAATATCCATTAGGAAATGTCAAATGTCGCAAAAAACAAGAATCACCGAAAGCACAACGGAAACCAAGCAAATCCCTTTTCTAATTCACATTCAATGAGGGGCGTTCAAGCGCAAGGTTTTACCTGCCCGCTGGAGCAAGTGCCACCCTGCTGGCTGCTTATTGAGTGTCAAGATGGGACATGGAGAGCAGAGCCATCTGGTTCTGAGGCTGACCTCTCACCCAGCCTGTCGCACTAATTGGCCTCTTCCAATTAGGACCAAAAGAAAAACAGCTTTCCATTTAAATATCAGAGAAAAGCACATTCTAATTGTGGTTTGGCTGTTTCACTAAAATATCCTGTGGCGATCCATCTGAGCGATGTTTCTCAGCCAAGCTTGTAGAGGATAATTTAATTTGGCCAATAGCCATGATCAGAAACGAAATGGAACCAACTTTTACTTTGTGGAATAAAAACAATCAGGGTTATCCCTGGTTGCCATTTTGGCTCATTGGTTGAAAGCTACAGTAGGTGGCGAACAAAAATCTCAACGTTGTCACTTGACCTCGGCCACACAAATTCACGAGGACTCCTTTTCTACATAAGGACGTTGAAGTTTTAACCTCATTTACAAAATTTTGATCAGTAGTTGACCCGACAAGAGGCATATACAATACCCATTATTCTGAACTTTAATCTTGAAATATTGAATCAGCAATTTGTTCAAATTGTATCGTGTTGTTGCTTGGACTTGAGTACTGCTTTGAAAACTAAATTGGAATTACCTCATCTCCGTTAACTCGATTGTGTCGGCTGTCATTCAGTGAATTCTAATCTCTGCAGCAATTGAAATTTAGCTACTTTGGATTGTTTTGCTGTTCAATTTTATTTGGAGACATTTGTGTTGTCTTGAAGTAAAATCAAGAGCCTAAAACTTTCTGCTTTTTGTTTTTAGGGCTTTAGCGTATGCTGAAAAGAGTGAGTGTGCATCTTTTCTTTCAGCTCATGTGCTGTCTTTTACACAATAAAGCTGTTCACTCAATGAGTCATGTTTTATTACAGACCGCGGTAAGGTGATTGGAGGTCTGCCTGACGTCGTCACAATTATGGAAAAGAAGGTAACGTTTGAGTGTGCGGGACGGTGGCATTCGGGTGTGTTGTGAACACAGTTTGAGTGTGATAGTCAGATTACGATCATAAAGCCTCATGTGTATGCCACTAGACGCTGAGTTTGACGTGCACAGTGTGTGGGGACCCCAAACCTCAAGTCTCCTGGCTAAAGAACGGAGTAGAGGTTCAGCGTGATGATCAGGTAAACTAATAAATGGGCAGAACTTCCACTGCAATGCACTGCCTGTCAACCATGAAAGTAGCATCTTCCTTTGCCCTTGTGTCGGTCTGTTGAACAACTGAAACACTTGGTTGCTGTCATTGGTCGTGAAGATATTATTATTATGGGCTCTTCGTTTTCACATCGGCTGTGACAATCATGTTTTTATATCTTCAAGCACACTCTGGCTGTATAATTTCAAGACAAGATGTGGAGAAACAATCAGAAGTGAATACATTTCAGGCTCCACAGTATACTTGCTGGTGAGGTCAACAATGTAAGCCTGTTCAAACAAAACAAAAAACCCCCCACCATTGCTTAAGTCATCCAGTATACTGTACAACTAATGAGTCTTCCCAGTCAGTCACTAAAGGTTCTTTCTACATTGTCAGCTTCCCAGTGGCTCCTGACGCCTTTGAAGATTTAATTTAAAGAAACGGCAAAGAAGGTCTGGGAGGAATGTAAAGTTTTGAAAGTTTGCCCTCTTCTTTATTCATTCCCTCACCTGCGAACAATGCATCTAAAACGAGAACTGATGTCCTTGGTGATGTTTGCCAAACCCTCAGGGGTACCTCCCCTCAACACAGCTACCACCAAGACTTTTGAAGCCAAGCACAGGGGAAAACAAAGAGGAAAATACATTTCTTCAGTACATAGGATAGATCCAGAAAGTCATTGCATGTTGACTAAAGCTGATTATGATTCTAAGTTTGAAAATCCACACAGAATCTATCTATCTATCTATCTATCTATCTATCTATCTATCTATCTATCTATCTATAGCTAGCTAGCTAGGTAGCTAGCTAGTACGGCGGTCGTGGCAACTTGATTGTTTTGTCTGTTTTTTTTAGGTGCAGAATAAAGATCTCGAGTTGACATTGCCAACATTTGTTTCCATGTTTCAGTATGAGGTCTCTCTGGACAAGGGCAAGTTTGCAAGTCTTACAATCAGAGGCGTTTCCATGGAGGATTCAGGCAAATATTCCATGATTGTTCAGAACAAATACGGAGGGGAATCCGTGGATATTGTGGTGGGTATTACTGGAGTGTAAATCACTGGATTTAGCAGATCTTTTTGCATTGGAGCCAAATGATGGGATATTTTGTGATTTAGAGCTGCGATATATATTATGTAATCTTGTTTGAACCTGCAAGTTTGAAAATTTTTTTTGCTCACCAATTTTTTTTTTTCCACTCTTCAGGTCTGCGTGTACCGCCAAGGTGAGAAGATCCCAGAGGCAAATCCTACCGTGACAGCTAAAACAATTATCCCTCCCAAGCTGCCCATTGAAATGCCTCAAATGGTGAGCCAGTCGGCCCCGTCGGCTCCAAGCCCCTCTCCTCCCAGGGCAGCACCTGGAAGAGGAGCGAAGAGTCCCACTCCTACCTGAAGGGTGTTTTAAAAAACACATTGGCAAACGTGCTCATTTCTATTAGAAACATTTTCTCAAAATTAAACAGAGTGAATTCTGTGATATTAATTAGAGAGTTGGAAAGTCTGTACCGGTAATTAAAAAACAACTTTGGGTGATAATTTAGAAAATAAGAACATTGAAAAGAGAGCTTGCGTGGGTTTTTTCGAATTCGGAAAAAAAAAGATTCAACGCCCTCAACCCCCCTAAAAAAAAATAATGTCACAGCATGATTTAACTCATAACAACCAGAATAAAACTGAAACTTGAATAAAAGTGTTCAGGTTTTGATTCAAATTGCAAACAGTCCACGTTTACACTTAAGTCAAAAGGTTTCCAACGAAATATTCTTTCATATCATGCAATTTCCTAATATCCGCCGCTCACATACCTTCTGGCCACTACTTTGAAGATGGGCCAAGTCCAGTCGTGGCCCCCTGTGAAGGCACGCTGGCTCCACATTGTTTCCAGGGAGGGCTGACTGTGCACGCGATCAATCGCTTGGCTTGCACTTACAATCACCAGACATGTTTTATACATGGAGCATCTCGGGAGGTTGATGCATAACTTTGTCTTCAATGTGTCAACGTGAGCTGGTCGCCTCTGCTTCACCTATGAAGATGCATTTTTACACTTTGTCATGTCCTTCAACTTCACCATTCACCTGAGGACATGTTAATGCGGGCAGTGGAAGAAAGGCTTAAGAAACACTTACCTGTTCAAACCTGTCATCTGCAAATACAGTTTACTGCACACCTTAAGCAGAGTGTGATATTGAGCTGGCGGTCACTAAATGAGCACTCCGAGCAGCACCTTCAAAAAGACGTACTGACTTGAAGGTTGACATAGGAGAATATGCGGGACACAATGTCAAGGGCACTCTTTGTTCAGTCTACATTGAATGAGATCCGATGCAAGAGCTTTTTCAATAACTGGATTCTTTCAAAGATAAGAATGCTCAGCTTTGACTGAGTGAATGCTGCAAAACAATGTGTGCATTGGTTTGCAGCATTCCCTCATTTATTGTCAAATCATGAAATCAAAACTTGTATGACAGAGACAGCAAGCAGAATTACACCCAACCTGTGTACAGTACCAGTATAACCGGACAGTAATACATACGTGACATGATCTGTGAAAGAAAATCAGACTTTTCTGGTCCATTTTTTTACCTCTAGTTGGATTTTTAAGAAACCAAAACACCCAAAAAAGAACTACCTATCAGAGGTAGAAAGAGTAACATTTGCAGGTATACTCACAGTGGGCATGGTGCTGACGTATTACTTTAGGCTCCAGCAGCCTTGCTGAAACCATGGAGGAATATTCACATGTACAAATTGCCAATCCCTGGTTTGCTACAAACTGGGCATAAAAACTAGCAAACAGAAGCAGACCATTAAGGGATCTCATGCAGCTGTGGTTATTAAAAAAAGAAATCAGCATTAGCAACATTTCTGCATTAGCAACTTCAAACTGATAACATTTAGGTGTTATAATAAAACTCACTTTTGAAGAAGTCATGCTACCAACATAGCAGCCACAGATTGGAGAGGAAGAGGAGATACGGAAATGAGGCTACGCTTAAATCGTGCCAACTGTTATCAAAACTGCCATTTTTTTCGTTACCAAGGATGGCGCTGCTGATAAGCCAAAGAGCAAGGACATTAGCACAACCCCCCCACCCCGCGCACCCAATTTTTTTTTTTAGTTTACGATCTTAACAGCCCTGAGTAATTAGCTCCCGTTTTAATTTATTATCATTTCTAGCGTTATTATCATTGAGTCCCATTAGTTTGCAGGTCTTCCTAATGTTGTGGCTGTTGTGGTCGGGGCCTTATCTGCTGGTCATCAGTCAGTGACAGTGGAGAAAAAAGAGGGTGCTGTGCAAAAGGACGGTCGGTGTAAAAGCTGCTGCTCAAGCTCAGGGAGAAGTGAAGGTATCGCTGATGAAAAGATGGCTGATGAGATTTGTGCTTCATTACAATTGTTGAGAAGAGAGCAACAGACGAGCAGGATGAGAAAGGCTCAAGAGTGGAATCTGTTTGTGGCTTGGCTGCATGCTGCTAATAAAAGATGAGAAATTGCGCTTTGCTGCGTGTCGGAACAGGAAATGGTTTGATAGAATTAATGAACTACAGCCAAGGTTACAATCAACCAACGGGGTTTTGTTTTCTTGTTGGTGGTCGTAATAGGAGTCCGGTAAACAACACTGTGAAATGTGTTGATTTGTACGATGTGTGCAAAAACGCCAAAAGACGAGAGAAAAAGCAGACTTGCATTGAATGCAAATGAGTCAATATGTGCGCGTGTGTGTTTGTGCGTGAGCCTCAGAGATTGGAATCATTTTGATGTTTCACTGATCATCTGCTATGGGATCAGTTTCCTGACTTTTTAAAATTAATTTGCACATTTTTAATCGACCGAGTTACCTGGAATCACACGTTGCCACGGCGACCAATTTTCAAAATAAATGACAAACAAAAAAAAAACAACTTTAGGAAACACACTGGCGGCACCGTCGGTAGCATGCAAACAGATGCACGAGGAGGGAACACGCACACACGCACAGGCGCACGCACACGCGTATATACAGACAGACGACAGATATCTAAATGGAATAGCTTGCCAGGACTGATAGCATGAAATTGTGTTTCCAAATATAACACCGTGTCATTGGTGAGGGTGTGTGTGTGCGTGGGTGTGATCCAATATCAGTCTGAGTGTGTTGTAAGATTTCAGAAAGCATGTCATTCTCCAATCTTCCTTGTGGGGGCACTATTGCAGCATGCACAGACGTTCATGCGGTTTTGACCCGTGCGCGCGCACGCACGGGTCTGTTCTAATTAAAACAGCGGTGGTCAAACAATGACATGACAAACCTTTTTGTGGCAGCGCACACATCCACATATTTAAATGCACATACGGTCATTTGAGTTGCGGGGACAATTATTCTGATGATGACACTGATGAAAAGTGATTTCCAGAGATGCACAGGGGCCTGTATGAGTGCATGTGATCTTTACGAAATAAATCAGTCAATGAAGAGTGCACTCCGTGCAAGAACGCGAGGATGAGGATGAGGGAATGAGGAATTTATTAAAATCTAGATCATCAGTTCACTGCGGCACGATGCCTGATGTCATTGTCGGTTGTAATAAAGACATTACTGTAGGCCATACATTATATCGTATTAAAGCTAATACTTTGGTGATGGTAGATACAGTGAGATTAAAGTCTACTCACCCCTGTTCAAATGCCAAGTTGCGGGTCGTATAAAAAAGAGACCTAGATACATCATTTCAAAACCTTTTACACCATGAATGTGACCTGCACAACCTGATTTAAACAAAAAAGCATGAGCTTTGTTTTTTCTTTAACAAAAGGTTTTAATTGATTTGAAAAAAAAAACCCAATGCCAAACGCTTATGCAGAATTCATAAAATAGTTTCATGCATCAAACTTGATAGTAGTGATTTTGAAGAATCAGTGAAATTGATTTTTGTGTGCCCCCCCCCCAAAACCCTAACAAACAAACAAATAGTGATTAACTATACGTTAATGTGACGGTTTCTTTCTTAGGTCATGCAAATAATCACAACTAAAGTTTGAGAAAAGACTCTTTTTTTTTTCTTTTTAATGTCACTGTTGATTTCTTTTACTTTGCTCGCTATTGCTCTACTCGATGTTGAAACCTTCTCCAATAGCAAAACCATTTACTGTTCCGAGCACTTGCTTCGTCGATGCGCCAAAACGCTAGATGATGATGATGATGATGCTCAAGGGCAACATGATGTTGAGCATGTTAGACCCATCTGACAGTTCCGCAGCTCAACTACAGACAAAATTAACCCTATATTACATTGCACATAGTGTAGTAAGTCTATTTCCTGAGGCTGTGTCTGCCTCTAACCTCTATCTGTCTCCATATTTCATTTAGAGCCCCCCACCCTCACCCCACCCCGCCACCACCTCTTTTCGCAGTCCCCACTCACTCTCACTCTTTTTTTCACTCATTCTCCAATCACTGTGAAATTGCAAGGCGGCTGGTCGGGGTCTTTTTCTGACAGAGAAATTTGGTAGAGATCAGAATCACACATTTCTACCTTCTTTACCCAATTTAAATGATTTTGCAGCTTCACAGGCACGCGTGCGCATGCACGAGCAAACACACACACACACACACACACACACACACACACACACACACGGTGATTGGCATGCCTGTGTGCTTGTTTTGTTTTCAGCCCCAGCTGGAGCGAAGGGCGTTTCCCTCCTGCAGGCTCACCTTTTCCGCGTTTACCAATCGTGCCATGTATCTAAGGACTGCCAAACTGCCTCGTCTCTTGTCAGATTATTGACCTTGCTTGCTTTTGTGCTTTACGTTTTGTATTGTAGACCTCTCGATATCTTTCATAGTCACTCTAATTTTGTCATCAAACTTTGTATTTTCGTTGTTCCATTTTGCTCGCGCTCTCTGTTTTCAGCGTTGTTTTTTTTTTCCTGGCTCCTTGAGACCAGCGATTTCGGTTTGTACTTGGTTGGTGTGCTTTTCTGTAATGAAAATTTTTGTTGTCGCGCTTTGTCTGAGCCTGCATTCCAGGTATCCAAAGCATTGTTCGGTTCGGTTTAGAATAACCCAACCACCAGGGATTCCGCAGACTCAGTGGAATTTAGGGAAGCTTTGCCCAGCCAAAGACAACTGGTGGGTCAATAGGAAACCACGTGACGCGGTTACCCTGTTGGTTCTCCAGTTTGAAAAATGTAGACCATGTTGAGCAATTGGGCACCCATTGGACAAAACTAAACATTGTGATTGAATCTTCTATAGTGCCGCCTTTCTTTCCAGAACGCTTGCAGATGGTGACTTTTGTCTCCTCTGGATACCACGCGGTTCCACAATCAACAAATCACAGAGCCAAATCATCTGTCTTTTAAAAGAAGCAATTTTCTTTTTGTGTGAGCATTCTGAAATCTTGGGAAGTTGATCATGTGAAGGTGGTACACTGGGTGACCCTCAACTACCTCTTTCATGCACCACATTTACTCCTTGACTCTTTACGCTAAACTGCCAGGCCACAGTGAATGAAGCCCCCCTACCCCCACTTCCTCCAAGGGTTCAGGGGCACATTCAGAAGAAGTTTTGCAATTACCTGCTTCAAGTTCAACTCTTCACCCGCCTCATCATTCCAACTGCAGGGAGTGTCACAAAGGTGAGCCATGGCTGTTAAGTAACTTCTGGATCAATCTTCGGGTACGTCAAAATCATTCAACTTCCTTACTGGTTAACATTTTTAACGTTTTATGTCTTTCACACGAACATTATCTTTTAGACTCATTAAAACTTAGAAGACAATGATGGCAGCACAATTTTCGCCATGGTGGAATTTAAATAAAAACATGAATACTTGATGCCCCAACTCCAAAAAGTTTATAATTATCCACTGGCCCCAAAATGATGCCAAAGCACTACTTTAATATTAGCCAGGGTGTTGGCCGATCTAATAGAAGCTCATTATTCAATGACTTAGACATTGTTTCTTCGTAACAAGACACCACATGTTGCCAAAGCACTACTTTTATATTAGCTTTGCCAACATCTTGTGGCACTGTAGGGTGTTCCAGAGCACAAAAACTGAACGGTGGAAAGTTCTAAAACAATTTGCAAATCACAAATCGACACTTATATGCAGGCTTTGACATAAAAAGACTTGAAAAGTACAATTCATTGACTGGTGGCCCCCTTAACTGATCAAAAGCAAGAAATTGATTGATACACGATACTGTAATGAATGAATAATATTGAACAACTTAATTCATGTCAATATTTTAAATCATATGGATGGAAGGAAAACTTCTCTGTTAGTTGCAGTGCATATACTTTATGTTTTAAACTGTGGCCATCAAATTTGCATATCTTTGTATTTTATGACCGACCCATTTTGCGTTAAATTAGAGGAATAATAAGTCAGAAATGTGTTAGATTAAAAAAAATAAATAATGAATTGCACTCAATGGCAAAATGCCATTGAACTCAAAATGGCACCATCATTCCAGTTTGAAGCTGAATGAGTGAAGGACACTTGCACAACTGTGATGGTGATAAAGTCAGTGTTGTGGTATGTGTGTGTGTGTGTGTCTGTGTGTGTTGGTGTCTCTGGCTTTGTCTTTTTCTTTGCATCATTGCGAATGAAATGCTTCCTTCATTAATCGGGTTCTGTATGTCATTCAAATAAAACGACGTTAAAAAGAAATAAGGCGCAAACCTTGAGGAATGGACCAGTGGCAAAATCACTTTGAGGGAAAGGGTGTGAACAATTGAAATTGCTTCCCCTGTCATGGCCAATCATTGTCAAGAAGATTCACTGCCACCTACTCACTCAATCAGTCACACACGCGCATGCGCGCATATGTTCTTCAGTCTTCACGTTAACTACTGGTCTTTTCAAGCTGATATTGAAAAAGTGTTAGACGTGGTAAAGGGTGGCTGTGATGAATTGATTTTTATACTAATTTTTTGAATATCAAATTTTATATTTCCTGTGTTTTTACATTTGTTTTCCTTGTTTTATTGAGGTTATGTTCATTTATATAGTAGCACTTTTTACATAGAGAGCTCATAAAGTGCTTTACACAGTTAGAATGTGCAAAAAAAAAAGCACTTTATGCATTACTTTAATCTTTTTATTGAATGTATTGCAATGTGAATGAAGTGAGGCGCCTCAGGCAGGCAAATCAAGCCCATCAGTTAGTGTGTGTAGTAATTCGTGAAATTAACTATTGAAGTTTAGTATGGTGTAAAACTCCTGCCTCTCTCATGTACAAAGTACATGAATAGGCTGAGCAAACTATTAGGAACACCTCTCAAATAGAGGACATGATAACTCGAGCCATGTAAACATCCATCCATCCATTTTCTGAAACTGTTTAATCCTCACGAGGGTTGCGGGCGTGCTGGAACCTATCGCATCTGTCAGATATTGACTGACGAATGACGACACGCCGTGTGCCTGGATTTACTTCCAGAGCAGCAAGTAATATTTACTTTGAGACTTCAATACTGCACAGCACCAAAGAGATCTGAATCTTGTATGCATGTGTTGCACTTCTGTGTTAGCACCATGAAGAGTGAATGTTGTACCTTGCTTGACTAAGCACCGGAGATGCGAAAAAAGGTGCAGGGCCCGAGGGCAGTCGCCTACAGGCACGTCACCTCCCTGGAGTCAAGCTATAGAAGCTATAGAACGTTTGAAGAGACAGTTGCAATGTAAGGGGGAAAACAAGTCCCCAGATGCTAAGTCTCCCTTGCCTCATGCATTTAAATTGTATTTTTTGCAGAGGTGGGCGCATCAGTTGCCCATCACTCTTTCTTCCTTCGACAGCGGCTGGGCCACCTGTCCGTTATCGTCAGTCCATCATTATTTCAAGGGGAACCAAACCGTATTGGTCAGTCCATCCCTACGTCATTGTGATTCTCACCGCGCTTTCCTAACCGTTAGCTTATGGACCCACTTTGGTTGCAAACACATGTCTTGCGAATGCACAGCTTGTTTGCGAAACATTTGCAAGCATTTGTAAACGGTCACAGTTTTATTGATTCGTGACTGGTGGAGAAATGTCTATGGTTACCATGGTTACGATACACGGTAACCCATTTGTGTATTTGGCGCTCAGTGAGATATCAGGATCCATTCTCCACTTTGATCATCATGCCAGGGGAAACAAGGCACAAAGAGGAAGGCAATGAGGAGGTTGGGCCCACAGATTCGCCTGCTACTCCAAAATTGGCAAAAGGTCCCAAAGGTTCCCAAACAGTGGCAAAGTAGTGCCAAATAGTTGCTAATCTTCACAAATGACTGCTAATAGTCGCCATCTGTCTTTCGGAAACACTTTCCGAAACATTTGTGCCAAATGTCGCTAATCACAGAGGCGACCCCCTAATTTTCACCAACATTCATCAGAAAAGCTGACGAATCCAACATTTGCTACCTTCGCAAGCATGCTTTCAAAAAATATCTTCAAACATGGACAATATAATTAGCAACGACACAAACTTGAAAGACTTCCTTCACTGTTTAATCATCGTAACAGAAAACAAACCAACATTTGGTGGTCAAATCAATGTGTTCGGCACTGGACATTCACGTCCACCACTTTTGTTTCTTGATTTGTGAACAGACATGATGCACTAGGAACCTTCATGGCCCTTTTTATGAGGTGTGATTTGATGTGGTTTGTTGCAAATTGCAAATGAACTTAGACCACAGGGCGCTCCCTGAATTCTCGGGTCAATTAGCGAAACTAATCAGCTGCACACCGGTCGGCCTTTCTCTGTCAGAGCGATAACATATACAACAGCACAGACAAAGCAACAGGTCTCGGCGTGATACATAAATATGAAAAAGAGCGCAAGCCTCTCGGTGGAGATCATGAATAGATCCTATGATTTATGTGTTACTTCACAATCAAAGCATTAGCTGAAATATGCAGCACCTCCGACCAATTTTCAATTTTGTCAGCCAACCCTGTAAGATGATAAAGTCTCTTTCATTTGGCACCTGCTGCTCTCGGGCTCCAAAGTCACAATGACAAGTGACAAAAACACATTGACTGCCGTCACACGGCATGGAGGGAAATAAGACAAAAAAAAAAGATGACTTAGAAATGTGGCTTCACTTCTCATCACCGCAGGACAGATATGATAGATTAAAGTAGATCCGTCCTCAGTCTATCCGCTGATTCATTTTCGACACACAGTTGCAGATCAACGGGGTCAGAAACGCAAGTGAACATAATTTAAGGCTAGAAGCCATGCAAAGAAAATTAAAGACATCAAGTAAAATCAAATAACATCCGCGTACCTACGCATCAAAATTGGTAATTACACACACTCACTGGCTCAACGTTATTTACAGCCACATAATCAAATGAGCTCCAATAAATATTTGGCCTACTGCATAATGAGTTTTTAAATTTTCTTCTTCTTTTTTGATCTTATTAAGCTACAGCAGAGACGATTTGCACTGTTGCTTAACACTAGTGCAAACTACCATTACTAATATGTTGTTTAAAATTCAGCTCTTTCCGGCCCAGAAATCAAAATTAATTATCAACAAAGTATTGCCATTTGGGGAGTAAAATATTCACCGTGAGTAGATACCCTTTCTAAATCACTATCATAAATCCATTTTCATTATTTACTACTTTTCATCACTCGGGTCACAAGTATGCTGCAGCATATCCTTGGCATTGGGCCGAAACCTCCCATGTCACAATGTGATAAATTCAAAATTTTTCAGAAATATATGCTATTGGCAAGTCCATACATGTGGGTGTTATTTATTTTATTTTATTTTTAAAGTGTTGAAAATAGCTTCCTCTTTTTGCTAATGCAATGCTAACGGTTGAACAAATGTGACATTTTTGTGGTGTTCTGAAAAGTGACGCTTTTGGCGAGGCAAGGTTTCCGTCTGTCGCCAGCGACATCACAACTGACTCCAGTTGAGAGGTGGGGCACCACCTCGACTGGTTGCCAACCAATTGATGGACACATACAGCCAAACAAAGGCAAACTACTGACATTCACACCTAGGGACAGTGTAGATCCTGATAATAGTAGTGAAAATAATAATAATAACTAATGTATCAATTACTTTTTTTTTCAAATTAACATACACATATTCAAAAAGAAACTCTTCCACCGCCTCTCCTATTGTCTTTGCCCAAACTTCTCACTTCAGCACCTAAACCCAAACGTATGTCTCCTTCACAGTGAATAAAATCCAACCATTTTTATTCCGACAATCAACGACCCAACAAAATTAGAGCTATGACTCCTTTTGGGTGCCACACTAAAGTTTGGGAAAAGCTGCAGTGAAGTGAAGCATGAGATGTGCAACGCTTAGCCTCTCACCACATGATCACTCAAGTCACCGTACCGTTGTAAAAGGTTAGTGTTTGGTCCAAAGGTTATTTTCAGAGGATATAATTCTGAAGTCAAGCCAAGAGAGAGTTGTGAGTTGCAGCGAGGAAGAGGGACACACACTTTGAAGAACGTCTACAACTTTTGTGATTGGCTCACAACCGCCTGTCGACGGCAGACATTTTTCCCCGATATAAATTCGCCACTGATTTTACTTCCTCATGTCTCGCTCTGTCTCTGGGCAAGAGGTGTTCCCCTCCTAACTTGCTGCCATGTTGAATATCCAGCATCATACGGCTCAGCGAAAAGAAGTGAGAAAAGGACGCAGCAAACAGACAGAGGAGTGTAGGAGAGTGGAAGATGAGAGCAGACTGAGGAGGCTCTGCCCTGAAGGAATCCTTCATTCGCTGTCGCATGCGCACACACATATGCGACGAGGGAGTGAGATAGCAAAATATAATTCAGCCACTCTGCCAACTGCGCAGGCTGCCAAAATGATAATCATGCCCCAAACCCCGCAATGATGCCAAAATGCACTGCTAGTTTCCAGTTTAGGCGGCAGGCCAGTTCAATAAGTACATAATAGCATTTCAGTGTTTCCCCAAGATATGGTTTCTGGTTGTGTCAAAGGCCCCCCGGGAAAACAAAACAAAAACATGTAGATGTGTTACTAAACTCGCCATTGAAAGAGAGGATGGAATTCTGGGACAGTGAACCAGGTGCCAATATCGTGAAATAAACATCTAATTAAACCTGAAGCAGCAAAGGTTTTAATCGGTGCTGATTTTATCATGGGACAGATGCACCCGACCTGATAATGACTTCCAGGCTGACTCACTCCTGCTTATACATTTGTTTACAAGTATTTAAAGACTCATCGCCTTCATGATAACTCCCTGATAATCTTCACATCTGATAAAGCAGCTTGAAGGATGACATCTTTTCTCTTATGTAAGAGACACCCGCACAATCTTTGAAATATGATGAACAACTTTTTTCACCCCTTCTCCACACTTCAATACCTCACTGGAAAAAATGATTTGCGAGTCTGGTGTTTTGTACTTCTCCCATGTTGAAACAATTGTTGACAGTCACCAGAACTTAAATTACTCACCCATATTTTCTGCTGATGAGAGTAGGGCTGGGGCCTCATGTATTCTGAGTGAAGAGATTTTGATCAGGGCGGCCTGGTGGTCCAGTGGTTAGCGCGTCGACCTCACAGTGCAGACGTTCGATCCCAGCTCCGGCCTCCCTGTGTGGAGTTTGCATGTTCTGCCCGGGCCTGCATGGGTTTTCTCCAGGTACTCCGGTTTCCTTCCACATTCCAAAAACATGCATGGCAGGTTAAAGGAACACTCTACAGTGTCCCTAGGTGTGAGTGTGAGCGTGTGATGGTTGCTGGTCTGTGTGTGACCTGCGATTGGCTGGCAACCGGTTCAGGGTGTCACCCGCCTACTGCCCGAAAACGGCTGGGATACGCTCCAGCACCCCCTGTGACCCTTGTGAGGATAAAGCGGTTCAGAAAATGGATGGATGGAGATTTTGATCCAAGTACGCCCACACTAGTGGCCGGGGGGAAGGACATTGTACTCCCAAATGTTTAAATACAACTCAAATAGAGGAAAACAATTATGAGTCTGTAAAAATGACCAATTTTATTGTGTAGCTGCTCATGTGTTGGATGGTGAAACTGAATGCAGGGGGTGGTTATTATGTAAATTAGCCCCAAAGTTACATAAAAGTGGGTCAGAAGTGCAGAATGGCTCGCTTCTGAGGGATAGGCAGATAACAACGATTGACTTGGCCGTTTCATTTCACACTTGATTGGCAGGCAGTCACTCCAAAGTATTTGTATACAGTCAAACGAATAAAAAAAAAAGGCAGTTTTCCTTTTTCTTTTCCCCCCCAGACTGTGAAATCATTCCATTCTGATCACTGCAAAGCAAAATCATTAGTTTTGACAAGGTACTGTTGCTAGTCATCTATTTTCTGTTTATTTTTCAAAACACCTGAATGAAGTAAGTACAATGCCAGTCGGGCATGATGCACTGTATACTGTGACAAATGTTGCCACACTGGTACGACTTATCCTTTTCTAGTTTTGTGCTCAAGTTAATTCTACAAAATGATTTCAAATTAGATTTCTTTGTGCTAAGGCACAGATCTCACTTTTTGTTGTCAGTCAGGAAATAAACTCTTGCATGATGCCCAATAAAGCAAAGTGAGATGTCCTTTTGTCTTTCAGTTGACTTACACTTGTAAAATATTCCATTTTTTAAAAACTATTATTATGCTGTTACGTGATTCATACGGGGTAATACATTTTCGTGTCTGCTGTCAAGGAATTCATTGAGGCTGAGTTAAACCCAAAAAGTGAATGTTCTCCATGGTTGCTCTGGCATGAAATTAAAAAATTCTACATGTGTCGTGCAGCATCTCTTACATGTTTTATCCCCACTACAATCTAAAATGTGTGCCAGATCCAACTTGATCTCCAGCAAATCTCACCGTAGCTCTTATCGCAGTAATTGGAGAAGCTGCTTTACGGCTGTTTCATTAATCAACGTGCACCGCTCCAAGTGTATACATTTTCTTTTAATTTTACATTGTTGAAGCATTCTTGTCCATTTAGTTTCATTGATTATCCTAAGTCACTATTTCCTTTTAAGAGTTTTTTCGACTGGAGTGTTCGGTAGTTGCACTCAGAAAGCAGGTTGTTAGTGTCTGTGCTACAAATAAAGATATCTAAATATAGTTTCACTGTGCTGTTCTATATTTCCGAGCAGGCTGACTGCTCACACAGATAGAACCTTTTTACTTGTTTATCGTCTCTCGATTTCTTACTGATGTGATTTGAGGGTCTGAAAGTACATGACCAACCTGGCAGTAACTATGGTAACCTACCTTTGGTTGGCATTTCTTTCCACGTTTTTGAATGAAATTATAATATCTGTAGAGATCGAGGAGGCCAATAGTAAAATGACTACTGAACCGGTCACAGGCTTCACTGAAGTTATACGCATAGTTTAACCCTTTCAGGGACAGCGCTTACTATGGTGGACTTTGTAACCTGATAAGGTTACAAGGTGCATGAGCGGGTTAAGATTAAAGATATTTCATTATTTTGGCAAAACCAATGGGTGCTTTATGTGCCCAGCGCAAGCGTAACATGCATTCTGACTGTGTAGACAGGCGTAGCTAGAAAAGGGGCGTTGCCACCCAGAATATAGTTAAAAGGGACTTCAACCGCTCCTCTACTTGATGATGTAAAGTTGCCCACTGTGAACTACTGGGCAATTGGAGACCGCCTTCCACGACGATCGTGCATCCGTATGCGACAGCCCTCCCGCCACTCATAATTGCCGCGGTAAGGGGAGTGCTTTTAAAACTAAAGTAATGGTGATGATTAATCCAATGCATTGATTTGTACCATGATTTAAGGGAATTCATGCACACTGTTGTCATATTTATGAATGAAATCCCATGATATCCACCATACATCCATAGAACTGCAAATTTCCAAACACGCTAAACTAGACTTGGCCTGGCATAAAAGATGCCGAAAGTTTTTATGCTGAAAATAAAGCCCCATATGTTAAGGCCTAGATATGTGCGGCCACAAAGGTCTGTAAAGCTCTTTAACATGATGTATTTCCATCATAATGGTTTGATAAAAGACCAAGAACTTCATCTTAGTAATGGTTCTGACTTGAATTGTGCTAGGTGTGAAATTTGTGACACTGTGTGAAGAGGATAGAACACCTGAGAGAGGCGCAATCATGCAAACCCCACACTGGAAGGCTTCCGCTGCTTTGAGCCCAGGATGTCGCCGATGTGCTTCAATCACGCACAAACACAGCGCCTGATTTGTTATTTTATATTCGCTCTATGCAGTCTTAATTGGAAAGAAACTTGTCAGATCAAGGCAGCACACATTGCCAAAGTGGTTGTTGTATAAAAAACTTTATTCTCAAATAATATCTTCAAAATAGCTGATAAAGGGTGAGTCTCTTTGACAACAGGTTATGAGACTGCATTCACAAACCGTACGCTTGCACACCTTCGGAGTACTTGCGCTATTTAGTCTTCTCTTTAGGTCTTTACCAGAAGACATAAAAATAGCAAAGGTGGTTTTGAAACATGGCGACATAATCACAATTAAATAGGAGCCTCCGTAATCTGTTAATTTGTGACCATTCAATCCAGGAGGAGTAGGTTGCTTCTTCTTTGGGCAACCATAAAATATGAAAATCTCCGACAACCACTGTCTACATAGCAGTTACAAATATAGGACCTTGTGCTACTCTTACACAAGAACACTGTAGAAACATCCTTAAAAAATACCATGAACTGATCTATGATTCAGATGACAGAAAAATAACCAATATTTAAAGTCTTAGGTCACCACTAATTTTGTTTTAATAGCCTTTACATCCACAACGGCCTTTTTGATAGTAAATAGTAGCGTTCAGACTCGCAAGCAAAAATCATGTTCGCTACTCCATGACAGATAAAGCAGCGGGCCCTGAATCAACTCAAATGGGTTTGTAGTGGTATTTTGCAGGGGAAAAAAATCCAATTTGATCTAGTGGCAATTGCTGTACTGATACAGCATTTCGTCGACACCATATGGTGTCCAACGCACTTTACAAAGCCTCTTAGGTTTTTGAAAACCGCTAATGCAGCTGTGTCAACCTACAGGAAGGTTTTCCTTTTTAGTTTAAAACAACTTACTTAAACCTCCAAGATCCTGCGCTGTACAGAGGCCAACAACAAACTGCAGGGTGTTATTTTTGGACACATTTTCAATCAATCTGCTGGCATAATACCAGCTGCTCGCTAGCGCCAAGCTAATCTGGATATTTTTGTCTCTGGTCCAGCATCCAAGTTTGCACAGTCGCTTGTTAGGACGGTATCAAAGACCAACAGCAAATAAAAAGTCTTTGATACACTGCCTAGCAGGGCTTTAAGGACTGAATGCTGAACAGCTTAATTGAACGCAGCGCGCTTTCACACACAATGTACACTCCATCACAGACATACCGTAGCGACCTTCACAAGTTCTGTGGTTTCCTATGGACTGGGGGGTAAAGGTAACAAGAGAGAGGATGTGGGAGGGCAGGCGAGAGAGAAGGGAAAAATTACACCTTTAAGACCGGTTATTGTTGTTTTGGCGTGATTCCGGTCAACAGTAATCCTTTTTGTTCTCGTTAAAGAGTTTGTTGCTAGCTTGCCACTTGGCATGATTCATTCCGCAACACAAGACATCACATGTATTGTGAGCGTCGCCACCCAAATTTCGCCTGTGACAAAACACGCCACATTTTGCAATGACCCGTTCTGACTCAAATCTGAAAATTCGGATTCGCTGTTCATTTCAAACGACTAATTCACTTGTCTATTTGAGGTCACCGCCGATTCGTGCACAGCCCTAAGTAATAGTAACGACACCCTTTTGAAAAGCGATGTTACCTGGTTTGCTTATTCTTTACATTGGTGTTGTGATAGCTTCAGCGGCATCACATCAACACCTCTGTTAGAAATTGTCGTACTGCATTACATAACTGCTGAAAAACTATTTACATATTGTGAACAAACATTACCTACCAGTTTAATGTTTAAAAAAAAATAAATTAAGAAAACGTCATTCATCTATGCTGTAAAGTGGCGGAAAACACCTCTGAAAATAATGTGTCTTCCCTTTGGATAATCTGCTGTTGTAGTTGTTTTAGAGCGCCTCGTCGTTGCTCGTGAGAACAAATTTATTTATTTGTATTTTATTTTATTTTATTTTTTCAAGCTTGACAGGTCTCCAAATTCAAAGGGCCGCTTTGGGTGATTCCTTGTTGGACGGACTCAGAAAAAAAACCCCAAACTGACAGCCAGCAAGTGGACAGGGGCTTCACACTAACATCGCTGCCTTTGAGCTTTGTTCATGCGGTCTAGAAAATTCCACGGATGATCCAGTGGGATATATTCTAAATTCCGAAAGCTTGTTAGGTGGAAATACACTTGGCATATTCAGAGGACACACCCAAAGCATTTGACATATGAGAGAATGGAGGATTTTTCACGACTTTGTAGCTTTACTTTTTAGAATTGGCGATTTTTAATCAATCCAATGTGGCAGGGCTGTCAACAAAACTCTCTGTGGTGTGTCAAATGAAAAAGATACATTTATTTATTGATGATGACTCCAAACAGTAAAGATTTGAAGAAGATACAGAATAACCACTTTTGAGTCGCCATCGCTTAGAATCTTGATGGCACTGCCTCTTTGCTTATTAGCTTCCATGAACTACAACATTCTGCAGCCCATTAACATTTTACGGTACTCTCTTTTTTTTTTCACTAGCCAGCCTTGGTCTGTGCTCCACTGGGTGACATTCTCATTCCACTGTATATGATCATTACAACAACTTCGAACGGTGGCCCAAGACTTTTGCAGTCCTTTTATTACCCTGCTGCTACTGTGTTGCACCATATAAACATATTTACTAGATTTCCAGTGTTGATCTTGCAAATGGTTTTTATGTTCCTGTGTAAGAGCAACATCACTCATTCTGATAATTGCGCCTCGCCCTGAATCGTTTCATATGGGCCATAACACCAAAAAAACCCATCTTGATTTATATCAATAAACAAGATGTTTGCCAACCTACATCAGTGATCATAAAAAGTACAGTATGTTTAATAGTTTCTAGATTTTTCTTTTAAACAAAGTCTCCATAAAAAATAGATTTCTGTACAAAAATGTCTCTTATGTTGCACCGACTTCAAGTTAAGCGGCACAGGATGACGACAAGGTGACAGAAAATGATAAAGATGATAAACAGTGCGGATGGCGCTTGGAACATTGCTGTCTTCCTGAAGGACCTCCCGTGTTGGAAAAAAAAACATCTGAAATTTGTTGAGATGACGCTGTGATAAATGAGCCACTCTGAACTGGAGAGGGTTAATCCCATTTTTGTCATTTTTCAATCTGGAAATGAATCGAGAAAAGGCAGAGCTTTCAGAAGAATTTTGCTCTCAAGAAGGTTAATGTCAACCATGGAGCCAATTTGTATTTCCAGGATGGCCACGCCCATGATACCAGGCTTCAGCTCTGGCAATAACATTTCAGAAATTGACCTTCCGGGATTGAGAGAAGACTCAGAAAGCAAGCAGTGCTTTATCGAGTATATGTGAATTGTAATTTATCATCATTCTTGGATTATCGATGGATTTGAAGGTGTCTGGAATAGACAAATCGGAGGAAATCCACCAATTCTGGAAAAAAAAAATATCCAGAAGAAGTCATTGTTATGTAAATCACCAAGACATAATGAAAATCCCTTCAATTTTAGACCAGGCAATAAAATCAATCACTCGGCTCCAAAACGACAAAGACGGAGGAAGCCCACTCTAGTCCTCAGTGGCTTAAACATAATTCACACACTGCAATTTCTTTGAAACATGGAAAAAAACAACAACAACAACAATTCCTCGAAGTGAAGCAAGGTTACAGGTTACTGAGTTGCACAAGTTCAACATGACAAGGTTGCCCAAGAGAAAATGTTGAGAATAGGTAAATAAAGATATCCACGGTAAAACGACTGCAAGTACCATATAGCTCACTGCTGAGAATGTTACTTCAATGTTGTCGCCGGATAACACCCGAACTTAAAACTTCAGATTGTAGCTGCGGGCTGGAGACCCTATTATGGCACGAGTAACCTTTGACGATGCGCACGCGCGCTCACTGTGCATTTAACTCAAGCTCCGCCCGTGCACGAGCTCCCAAATGGGACCTCCGGAAGCGCGGCTCTAATCTTTTACGCAGCAGAATAAACAGCAGTCGACATTTTTTTGTGATCAGGCGCACTAAGATATCAGCGGCGTGCCATTAGCAGATAAAATTAGACCTTTTATTACGCCGGTGGAAACCTCGCAGCCTCTTAATTTCTGGCTCGATTATGCCCTTTTGGCTCTGTGGAAAATCTCAAATGATTTAATGAGATCAATTCAATGGAGCGCCTGTGTGCATGCCAGCATGGAAAAAAACAAAACAAAAACATCTAACTCACAATTTTGGGACAAGGCATTGTTTAGTTGTGTGTATTCTGCCGTGTTGCACGCTTTGACTCTAACAACGGCAGTTTTTAGTCTGCGGCACTCACTTTGGGGTTGTTCGGTTGACGATGGGTTTGTTTTCTGTTAGATGAATTCATCATTTCTTTTCATTTTTGCAGAATGAATAAAATCCTCTCCTGCTAGATCTTTTATCGTAGTAATTGAACTCTGACTTGTTTTTTAACTCGCAAGATTATTTTCCAGCAAACCTGAATACAAATTTGAGTGAATTGTGCAAGGACGGCGTTGTAAGATATTGTTTGCAAGCTCATCATGGATGGACCGAGGATGAATCATTTCCAAGGCAACAGGACAAAATTTGAACTTGAGGCTGGCAAAGTCATGCCGGTTAAAGAAAAACACCTGAAGTGCAACCATAATGTGAGAACGTTGTGCGCAGTGTGTGAAACCAGCCTGCAGACACTGGAATACTCACACTGACAGCAGTTACATGGAAACATGATCTTTTTTTTAGGGGGCGGGGGGGACTTGACGAGCTTTCCTATCGTTCCAGACACATGGATGATGCTGGATCATGAAAGTACAATGTTTTGATTTAAAATGTCAGGAATTCAGCTGGATGCTCAACTTGTATTTGAGGAAGTGAGCTTGGTGCATCACTCATAACGATGGAACCCTCTCGGCACAGTGGCTGTTTTTGAAATTATTAAGGGACTCATAAGCTGCTGAGAAATGACTGTGCGTGTTGTCATGCCATTTTGAAGCAACTAAACAAGCTGCTTTTGGCCAATTTTAATGTTGCAAAAATATTGCAAGCCACTGTATGGATTGCGCAGTGCAACCTGTAAAATGAAGTGCTTCTGAGATTCAAACATTTCCTCTACTTTTATGCATCTTTTATATGTAAAGTGGTTCTTTAAGATTCCGACACAAAACAAGTAATTCTGTTTTACATTAGGTTTGACAGCAAATGTCAACTGAGACTTTTAGTAAACAGCTTGAAGCCTCTTTTGAAAAATTGTCAGCTCTTTGCCAAACTCCTGCTCCTTGTAAAGTGAGTTGGGTTGAGTTCCATGCCATCATATAGTGGTCATATTTCAAATTTTTGCTTTTTAGTCAAAGCAAAAAAATATATATACTGTATTTAAAATTGTCTGAGCGACAGCTCATATCTCAAATAGCCCGTAAGTGAGGTCAGTCGTATCGCAAGGCTTGACTATGTTTAACATGCTGCACTTTAAAAAAATCAATGTCAAGGCTGTGTTTTAAATCTTTTTAAGTTTTTATTTCCAAAAATATTTGGTTACAAAAAAAAAATGTGAATCGCCTTCAGAGTGCGCCTGCGTCATCAAAGGTCAGACTGCCATGTTTATTGTTGTATGTCTTATTTGCTGCCTTGGATTGATTCGTGGGCTGAAATACACACAGGATGTGTGCTCTTTAAAGTTGTACGATTGTGTATTAAAAGATGTGGAATGGGCGACGCATGACGGTCTGAGTGGTGGAGCATTAAACAAGGTTTTTTTTTTTTTTTTTTTTTAAAGACTTGGTTGTTTCTGAAAACTTCCACAATCTGCTCCTTCTTTTCTGAGATAGTCTTGTACACTGTGATCCTAGTGTAAAAGCATCACACTGTGTGTTATTTGGGTGAGCATTAGGGTAAAAGCAGTGTTCAATATGAGCTTTCAGAAACAGACATGGTCATTAACACAACATGAAAGTCATTATGACACAGGAGGTCCACAGGTAAACTCGTCTCAACTTTCTGGGTGGGCCAGAACGTTGTCACGACAACAATAAAAACACACCTGCGGGCGTTGGGCTTGAAATATATATGTGTATGTACAAACACTCTGTAACCCTGTGTGTAGCCATCTGTTATTTTTATTTTATTTTATTTTTTTAAAGATAGAAGCTTTGAATAAAATTCTCTTAATTTGAAGGACTTGTTTTCCAAACCCACTTCAGACCCCAAAATTATTCTTTTTTTCCTCTTTTTTTTTATAACCCAGTCAGAAAAACACACTAGTGCAAAATTTGTGCAATTTAAGAGTCTATATAAAGTTTATAGTTGGGGCGGTCCCCAGCAGCAGTTTGGGAAGTCCCATTGGGCCACTGGGTTTTGAACATTAGAGTCTGTTCATGAATATCTTCACTGAAGAAAAAATGCCAGAAGAGACAATTTGCCTCTGCTTCCGTAGCGACCTGTCCTTGACTCTCCTTCCCAACAGAGTACTTCCTCCGTCCATTTGTCTAATTACACTCAAGTCTTCTTCGTGTGTTCATCTGCTTTTGATTTTGTGACCGACTGGTGCAAAATATCACCTGGCTGAGATTCTTGTCCACCTTGAGACTTGAAGACGTTTCCTGGGTCGACAAACCTGACAGTTCATTGCCTCCAGGTCTCCCCTTGTTCAGTCAGCAAGCACGCAAACCTGGCTGGTCCAAGTATGACACTCAGAATATTTGATTGTTTTTGACAGCTCTCTGGAAACCTCACAGTTGTGTATAGCATCTCAATTATTTGAATTTCTGCTTCATCGAAGTCTGGCTGCCACTGTAGCAGTGTTGGACATTTGTAAGTATTGATAGGGGGTTGAAAACACTTTTAGGATGAGGTCAAAGGTTCAGGTACTCAACCCATTCAAGGACAAATGGCGGACTCCATCCTGGATGGGTTGCCTGTTTCTCAATTTTGTATGTGACAACTGAGTGGGAATTTACTGCACATCATCAGTTGGGGCGTGGAATAATTTACAAATTTCAGAAGGTTCCGCCTGATTGTTGGCAGGTCCTTCAGCGAAAGGCAATGTCGTTAATGGATCCTGCCGTGACAATGTAGAAGACACTAATCCGGGTACCGGTTTGTTTACATTCTGTACTTTTAGCATAAATACATTGCCTGGTGGAACTTCAGTCATTACCTTAACTGAATTTAGAGGGCAATGTCACAGCTCTGACGGAAAAGAAAAAAAAAGCTGTCTACACTACCTTGAAGCCCGGGTTTAGTCCTGTCAAACCCATCCGAATGCACACTGGGGAAGTTTGTCCTGCACTATTTGTGCTGACATGAATGAACCATCTAATTAGGACTTTAAGCCTAGAAAGGTGGAAGAGGGGAGGATTGCTTCCCCTGCGGATCCAACCTCACATCAGTCAAACACGTCTGGCCTGCAGCAGTGGAGCCAAGTAAGCCTTTTAGCACTGTGCATACATGTGTATATATTTGGCACGCGGCTGTGGAATTAGATTGGGCCAACCATCTATCAGTGTGGGAGGAAAGGTACCAGAAGGCCATATAGATGGAAGTTAAAAACCCTAGCCCTGTTTTTTTTTCCTTTATATCTGAACACGTATCCCTGGACCATTATCTAACCTTTTTAATGACATCACTGTCTAATTTTACCGAAGAAGGAGGCGGCGGATGCTCCTGTCACGTAGGAGCAGAGGCACATCACTGTGCCGAGTATGCTGAACAGCATGCTGCGGCACAGACCGCCCCACGTGATGAGTGCCAATCGTGAGTTTGCTTGTTTGTCCTGATAGTTCAACCACATCGCGGACAGCCCCATTGGACTGTGCCTCTAATTAGAGTAGCGACTGATGTGCTGGACTACACCACAGTGCATACTGTATTGAGCGTGGTGTCGAATCGAACGGCTTTAGCCTCGGTGGGCTTCATGTTGGTGTCGTACATCGGGTTTTCGAATGATGCTTGACCATTGGTGCTTTCATGGCCGACATAGCCATTGAACTGGACCTTCGGCCGGGTTCTGAAATCAGAAGAGAAAGTGCGGTTATTGCCGATATCATTTGGAAAAGGACACGTTGCTTAGACAAAAATGCTGTGGAATTGTAACTCCAAATGTCCAAGAAGTGACAGTTTGGAAATTGAGCATGGTTTTGAGGAAAAATACATCCATATTTTTTTTCATCTTTCATCTATAACTGCTTCAGACAACAAAGTGTATGCAGGAAAGTGGTTAAGAGTGCACGATTGTCTGTGTCTCATGTGTTGTTTTGTATTTTGTCTTTTTTTGTTAACTTTTCTTTTGATGGCGGCGCGGACACCCGCAGCGGCTCCTCTTGTTTTATGTTGAGAGGGAAGAAATTTCATCTGTGCTGTATGTTACACATACAGTACATTTGACAATAAAGTTTATCCAATCCAATCCAATATATAAAGTCATACAAATTCCGTTACGAAATCCGGACACTTATGTGACAAGTAAGAAAGCTAAAATCTTTTGCGGTTGTGTTATATTCAGCAGGGATGGTTATTGAGTATTTTCTTGACATTTATGATGTATACTTACATGACAGCTAAGAATGGTAAATACTAAAGCTGAGCCGGGTACTCGTTTTAATTGAGTATCTGTAATGGAAAATGCATTTTTGCCGCTCACGGGCATGAAACGACAACAGCTCGTCATTATCCGTACTCGGGCTGAAGGAAAGTTCTTATTGGGTAACAAATTATGTATTCAGACTTCAATCTACTCTGTGATTGGCCAGTCACACACAGTGACCGCCCCCCACTAGACAGACTTGCTGCAGCCGTGATCTCTCAGTTCCTGCTTGGCTTGAATCCATTTCACGTTTCACGAGGCAGTTACTCAGTTTTCGCCAGTTCGCTTATTTTTCGCTTTGTATGATATTTAAAGATGTTTGGTAAACTTGTTTTGTAACGTGCGCAGTGCAAACAGATCGTGTCGCATTGGTCATTGCCTCAGCTACCGGCGTGTTTTTGAAGTCAGTTGGAAACTTGTAGGACTGACTGCAGTCCTTTTGAGAAAAATACATTGAACAAGGCAGATATATAATTTCCCTGTTTGCCATTACTGGATGTTTGCATAAATTGCATAAGTTTACCCAGATCTTGAAAAAACAATTCAATAAATACCTTTCGAAACATGTTCCGTTAGTGGTTCTTTTACTTCTATGATGAAAAGCATTTTGAATCTTAATTTTGAAGCTGTTCCATCAATAGTTTTCAAATAAAGAAGTACGGCAACTTTTGATCAATTCATGTCAATTTCAGATTTAAGCCCCACCCATTCCAGGTTAAACAGATACTGATAGCTTAGATGGATGAACAGATACAAGTGCGTGCTGTACTCGTTCATCCCTTGTCAACGCATATAACATGACCTCTACAGTTTATATATTTCTGATGGGAATTCTTTGAACATTATTAATTGAGTTGTGTTCAAACTTAGACATCCTATCAACATTAGTTTTATCCTGTGACATTTTGATGTGAATTGAGTAAGCTGATCGAACGGGACGGATTTTGGTAGAGCCAATTAGAAAATGTCAAACATTTTATAAATTAGACTCATACGTTTAGGGATCAAGAAACACGAGTATAATATGATCATGCGGGGAAAGTGAAGTTTAGCATATTTAAATATAAAATGGCCAGAGAAACTTGGGATACCAAAGATTTATCAGATATGTTATTAAATGTACAGTACGTATCATACCGAAGCATCTGATTGATAGTACGTGTCAAGTAAAGTCTCCAAATTTCAGAGGAACGTCTCGCTTCAGTGCTTTGGACTGCCAAGTGCCCATCTGCTCTTCACGTATTGCTGCGATTGCATGCATGGACAGCAGCTTGCAATCATCCTCAAACGTTACCCAAACGTTTCGATTTTAAACCGATATCTAATTAGTCCATCTGCCAGAATAAGAACTGTAATGTGATTGACAAATGGCAAAAAAAAAGCAACTACAAGGTACATTTTAGGGTCATCACATCCTCAGTAACTACAGCATTGTGGAGTGACACATGTCGGAAAAAAATGTTGCATAAGTTTAAGCCACTGAAAAAAAACGAAATCTGATATTGTTTTGAATTGGGGTGCAACAGAATTACTTGAAAAGACACGAATCAAAGTGGTCCTGAAAAAGGTGATAGTACCCTTAACTACATCGTAGTCCACCTTCTGAGGCAATCCAACAATTTAAATAAAACAAGACTCGTGACGTGCTGATAAGATGAAACTTTGTCACACCGGGTAGACTATCTCCAGAATGCCTTGACGGCATTGAGATATTGTATGCTGCACAGGTTGAAGATCCCCTTGTTCCGGTTGAAACAAAACAACCCAAGAACATAGCCTCCTGCATGTTTCATACAACGTACAGCGTTCTGTTCTTTGAGCTAAGAGCTGATGTGACTTGATGTCCACGTCCCACAAGGAAACTCTCTCACAAGCTTTGTGCCTCAAAAAGTATTTTGATCAATTTTTGTTTCACCAGTTTCAAATGATTTCAGTGACCATTGTTTTTTTTTCTTTCTTTTCTTTAATAGTAGGCTGCCAACAATTTTGCCTGGATTGCATGAGGACTATGTAGCTGAAAGACTCTTTGGCTCTGATCTCATTAAGTGTGTGCGTGTGTGTGTGCACGCCTGTGTGTGCGTGCTCTGGTAAAATCCAACCCCAGGGAGCCACAATGCCTACCTTATGGGCTAAACCTATTGCTATACAAAACCACACAACAAAGACTCCTCTGCATGGCAGTAGTTCAACTCGCTGCATTAGCTTCTGTTTGTGGCTCTGTGTGCAATACTTTAATTTTATCGCTGGGATGAAAAACAGCACATGTAATTGCTTTGACAGTATTATGGGGTCTGCACAGGCAAACGGGCCAAACCAGGACAAACTGCAGGGGACACTCTCTCACTCTTAGACTTTCATTAAAAACACTTTGTTGGAAAATGCAAAGATAAAACACAATACCATAATGCAACGATATTGTTTCAGTTGGCTTGGCGTGGTGGGAGATTGCGTTAGCATGCAAACAGGGCATGAACTGGCAAACTGACACGTCTGGCAGATGAGTCACAAGGCAATCGCCGCCATGTGAGGTGCGTTGCAGGTAATCTCACAAACTTGCCAAGCTTCAAGCTGATGCGATGATGAGCCAAAGATCAAAAAGCAGGATTTGAATTGAAAATGCCAAATAAATGAAGGCACAGTAAAACGCAGTTGGGGGAAAAAATGTCTGAAGGCACGATCATTGTCAACCACAATCTACCCCATTTTCCTCATATTTACAATACACAAGTGGACACCAAGGTATAATTAGTGCAAAACTCGATCCACCATATGACGAAAACCGCAAACATTAACCGAGATAATTTTCAAGCTTTTGTAAGTAAATCAGAATCAAGTTCTGTGACGAAAATGATTTTGTGAACAATGGTAAACCAACGTAAGCCATTGGGACGCATTAATACACGAAGTGAATGCGATATAATTCCTGAAATCCGTCATTACTTTAAAACTGTCATAAATTAACTCTTGCTGAGTACCAGCTCAAGTCTAACTTAAATTACTGATGATCCCGACAGCAAAGGGATTTTCAACGCCCAATACTGTTCTCACATATGATGAGTATAAATAACTAACTAAAAAGAACAAGTTTAGTTTTCTGCTTGCATGTGGAACATAACGGGGGAAAAAAAATGCAAAACAAGATTAAAAAAATCTATTGTTGGAATTCTTTTCGGTATACCTATATTTGTTCCTGATGACATCATACTGACAGAGAAATGACAATGAAATCAAAGACAATATAATTTGCTTTTCTTAGCTTCAAATGATTGCTGTTTAGACAAAGTAGGGCTGCACAGCTTTGGGTGCTTCAAAGTATTTTTTTTTCATGGCAATCAATGTTATCCCAATTTAGCGTGGATGGATTTCATAATTTTTTTGTATATGTATTGCATCACCCATTTTCCCTGCATTGCACAGCCATACTCTAAAGCAATAAATAAATCTACGAACTGCACACAAACGATGATGAGGTTGGCGGCAGATGTGGCGGCGGAAGGAGGTCTAGTTGCCATTGGAAAGCAGATCAATGATAGGCGTCAATCTTACCTGCCGCCAGGCCCCCAGGTGTCTTTTGGTCTTTCATTGTCATCTGTGTCAGCAGACAATGTCCTGCATACAACCATTGGCTTTAAAAATATACAGTACATCTAGCACAACGCAAGCATGAAAACAGCTTGGCGAAGCAGTTTACGCCAGTCATTGTCAAAAGTGTAGCCTAAGTACAACTAGTGGTATGTGGGCTCCCTCTAGTGGTCTGGGGAAGACTGTTCAAACTGCGCATAATGTTTATAGTATCTCAATTTTTTTTTTTTTTAAATGGGAAAGAAGGAGGGCTGATTGGGACAGATTTTGACCCTTCATTCCATTTTTCATTTTGGTGAATGTGAGGTTACTACCAAATGGACAAACTAACAACTGCAAAACTGTCGCTTGTTTACATTTAAACATTATACATCATTATGTCCAGTTCAGTTGTATTTCACTTTGAAGTGGAATACATTTGACTTTATCATTTGCTTTTTCACGGTGAAGAATCAAATGACTGCATTTCCTGCTGCAATGAAAATGAAAGACAAAGATGCTGCCACCGACTGCGTTCGCTAAAAACGGTAGAAAATTATTTGATTTATGTGAGCGAAAACCCTTGAGATGCAGCATCTTGTTTGCGAGGGGATCTGATACAAGTACAACAAACAAGGCAATCCGTAACGTCACAGCAGATCGAAAATACAAAAAAAGAGAAAAAATAATAAATAAATGAAATAAAAATAATGAAATACAATAACACAAAGACAACCATTAACAACCTGAGTCTCAACTGAGTGAAAAGTCACATCTGAGTGGCTCCTCATTATATAAGAAAATATAATGTACGTACGTGACAGTACATTCAGTTGGAAACATTGCAGATCGGTGCTAATAACGGTTAATCACGGTTAATTTCCATGTGAGGCAGCCATCATAGATAGATTTTCATATCGGTGAGTGATTTACTTCTTTCGGTGCATAATAGGAGTGTCCATACAATATTCAACATCACGGCCTCAGACAAAGATGTATACACACACAGTAATTAACTGGCAGTCTGAAGAGACCGCTGAACAGACGTGTTGGTCACATGGTAGAGAATGAGCTAATTTCAGAGAAATGCACGAAATTACTCATTGAATTTGACAAAACAAATTAGGGAATAGTCGTGCACTGAGGAGAAGTGATAATGGAGTCAAACAAACCACTGTTGTGCATTTCAAATTGCCGGCATTGTATTTTAGTCTATTCTTACATGAAAGGTGATGCAACTGCTACTAACTGAAAGTGTTTGTTGTTTTTTATTTTCTTTGCGCTCTACTCGCCATTTCATTATTTGACTAAATGACCGTTGAGTCCAATTTCAAAATTGAGTGCTTTTCTCAACTGGTCGCCTAATTCCCGACGTTCACACTGCACAATGTTGCCTACCTGTGCTTGTAGAGGTAGAAGGCGAATCCCGACAGGATGAGGGCAAAGAAAGGAACCAAGATGGCCGCTGCCACAGAGCTGCTGTTCGTATAAGGATTGGATGGGTCTGTCGCCATGGTTACAGGGCCTAACATTCGAGACACAGACTGCATAAATCTCCAGCCAACACTTTTTTTTTCATGATACAAAACAGTATTGCATACGTTGCATGTTTGAAAACTTCAAAGTTAATTCAAATATAAAGCAGCATGTTATCGCACCTTGCCTTGTCAGATGGAATTTACCAAAGTCTTTACTGTGAATGTGCCCTTGGTAGACAAATGTTTTCTGGTCGGATTCCGCAGTCACCTGAAGTAAGAACATCAAGGAGTGTGTTATGGCATAACGCTGTGATCAGAAGTAAAAAAATATATACAGTACATCGGAGCACCCTTTCATCAGGAAAGCGACTGGGGCAGTAACAGACGCATTATAAATTTTGGGAGGGGTGAATGATTCATAATGTAGCCTTCATTACATCATATTGTGTCATAAAACGCATTAGAGTGCAATGCGCAGCAATAAATTCACATTGCCTGTTGAGAGTTATAACATGAAATCATAATACAGCATGAACAATATTTGTTTCCATCCCGCTAATATATGTTTAAGGTGCAGTGTGGTGCATGCAACTTACGATGAGGCTTTTTTTTTTCTTTTTTTTTTAACCTTCAGCGCATTACTCAATAAAATCACTATAGCACACTTTTATTGGACTGAATGAACCAGAATAAAACATCATGATCCAGCAGCCTTAATAAAGTTTTATTGGACAGTCAAGGCGTGAGTAGTAATGTTTCAATTTTAGTTGTCTGAGGGAAAAAAATAAAAGAGTTAACCTCTTAAAGTCTCATGTGGGGAAACACATTTTACCTGTCCATTACTTAGTTACTTACTTATTCATGGTCAAACATTAGCTAGTAAGTATGGATGAGCTAAAACATTTGAACAACTTCATTCACCTGCATGGAGGTAAAGCAAAAACGTATTTAAAGCTCACATTTTCACGAGTTCATTTTGTGGATTCACTTGTTCTTGCATTCGCAAAGATGATAACAAAAGATTTTTCGTAAACCGTAGAAATCTCCCTTAGAAAAGAGAATTAGACTTCATTGTATGCCGTTGTAACTACTTCGCATAATATGACAGACAGAGGAAACGTCTGGAATATTAACGCACTCTGTGAAGACTCAATGAAGGAAACATAGCTATTGTCACACGATAATATGCGTGGAGAGAGCCGACTGCAGCTGATTTTGCTTTAAAAGCGGACTCCCCCAGGATTGACCGTCAGTCAATGGCCTTGATGAATCAGTAGCTGCTCCAGAGAGTTTAGACTTTGTTTTCAACAAAAGAGGTGTGTCTTACGTATCCATCCACGGCCCAGTTGTCATTCTTAAACTTGCTGTAGTAATGCTCTGTGGGCCCTTTGACTTGATAGACCTTCAGTAGAAGTTGGTTCTCCTCAGACTTATAAGTCCCTTTAGAAGACAGATAAAAGAGGTGCTCTTAAAGATGCAACTGATGTTACGACTCTTTGTTAAAAAAAAAACCCCAAAAAACACACACACACACACACACACACACACACACACACACACACACACACACACACACACACACACACACACACACACACACACACACACACACACACAATTTTATTGGATAGTTCCAGTCTGTAGTCAGGACAAATTCGAGCTGATTTTTTTTTTTGTAAACGCCTTTAAATGAATGCATCAATCATCGCTGGAAATATTGGCCTGGAATTTTACTTGGTGTGTGCGAGCATGTTTGCATTTAGAGCAGGGTAGTTGGGATGCGAACGTCAGGTTCAATGACTTCCAGGATGGTTGTCAACCAGAAAGACAAGGTGGTGGGCAACACACACAAGCTGATTGACAAAGAGAGCAAAGGAGACAGTTTGACATTTGCGACGCTCATATCCCAGCCAAGCACCTGACAAAAAATGTCTGGGAACGAGTGATGTTTAGTGTCCAGACAAACAGCTCAACTTTTGTGTGCCAACACACTTTTTTTTTTTTTTTTTTTTTTAATAGAGATGTCTGAAAATCAAAAACTTTAGTCTTGTGTCTGCTATTGTGAACAGGGGATCAACTTCAAACTATAAATTGAAGAATGTCATTTTATGTTATGTCGTTTCACGTCAAATTGGGCACAAAGCGAAGCGTAATACCACTTTTGACTTGGACGCCTTAAATAACCCTGACATTTTATGACGGCAAGTATTATTTCAGTTTGAACAGTTGAATGTTTGTGACAGTTCAGTTATAAAAAAAACTCATTAAAAAAAATCCATATCTTTTCAAACGAGAAGCTGTATCTTGGTCATATTAAACAAACAAAAAAAAGAAAACCCAAGCAACCACCAAAAATCCATTTAACAGGGTGAGCGGTGTCAAAAATGACAAATGACATGTTCAGAGGTTTATAATGTTGTCTTGTGATTTTGTGCACGATGAAAAACAGTGCCGGTAACTTAAATGTAATCCTGATCGAATCCAGACTTTTGATTCTGGCAGTGTCGTTGCACAAAGAAACTGCTTTTAGTCTGCTCTTACTTTTAGTGCATGGTCATCTCTTATCCAATATGAACAAAACTTATTGCGGTTGTGATGTCCGAACAAGTCAAATCTGGATCTTTTCCGAGTTTTTCTGCGATCTAAATGTAAACAAAATTCTGACATTCTGTAATTATGATATTTGAAATAGTTCATAAATTTAATTTGAATGTAACCCAAATTGTTCTTTAGTGACAGACAACTCACATCTTTTGATTTTTGTGAATAAGGCCTATAAAACTCAAACGGAATTGAACTTCAGACTTTCCTGCCGAGATCTTGAACGCTGCAACTGCTCAGCGAGTCTTTTTCAAAAGTGATGCACGTTATTGTCCAAGTCACATCATTCCAAGCATTGATTATACTGTAAAATTACAACAACAGGTGGATTTATGGAGAGGCACAAATCTGTCAGAAATGCTTACAGTTCCCACCAGGGACCTTGCATATCACATCACATCATATCATATATTCAGCCCATTAATGAGCATGGCTGCAGGCTCCGCGATCCCAGAGAAAGCCGTATTGTTTCTGCTCTGTCTACTTTGATTGCTCCTATCGAGCATCGGCCTACCATCAGTCAAGTGTGGAGAATGAGTGTGACTCAATGCGGTATCTCTTAAGCATGAACACCTTGATCATCCCCTCTTATTCGTCATGGTGGATTTAACACATATTTGTAGATTCAAGACAAGATAAGTGATGTCATTTTCTTTGAAATCTCAGCGACGAAAACAATGGTTTACCAAGAAGTAAACCAAAAGTATTTTCATTTCATCCCGATCAGGTTATGAACACGGTCTCTTTCTCTTTGGGTGCACTTGTTAATGTTGTCTTGCATCATAAATAAAGAGAATTGTACAGTTTTGGCCAAAGCATGCAGGAAGAACGCGAATGACAATTTTCTTTTGGTTACCTGATAGTCTGATTGAGACTCCACTGGTCTCCAGTAAGGTGGCATTAACCCTTCCGCTGCTGGCATTGAACCCGGTCACTGTGAATGTGGTGGCCTGTCTCTTGCCCAGATATTCATAGAAACCTCTCCATTCCGAGTTGGGTGAGAACACGTCCACTGGAACTGGGAGGAAGAAACGAGACCTCTGTTAGTTTCCTCTCAATCGAGTCTGTCTATCCATCTGTCTTGCCTGTCTGTCTATCCATTATATCCTGTTAGAAAAATACATTTTTAGTGTATCTCTCATTATTCTCAAAGTGCACCTCCTGTTTTTTTTTTTTTTTTGTCAACTAAAAGGTTGCCATTAAAAATGCGAAGCAACCAATCCTCCACTGCCTGAATCCCAACCATCAATCAGAAACATTCCGAATTCAAAACCGCTAAGATCGGCATTCGGCTTCCTTCAGTACACCAAATGATTCTTTCTCCTCCGTCTCCCTCCAGGTGCATGTATGGATAACAAAACCTTACTTCAAAACAACATCGTGTTGCTTACTCTTGCAATCTTTTTTTTTTTCAACTTATTTATTGACATGGCATGAACCTGCATATAAATCGCTTGCAGGATAAATCACTGCCAGACTATGAGATGTGCATCTGAAGCTCACTTCTTGTTCAGTTTTTGTGAATGCTGTACAACTAAAAACCTGGAACCAAAACTTTAACAATAGGAACCGTGCGGGTACAATCACAATTATAGGGTTGTGTTGAACAGTGCGGCCCTGTTTATACCTCGAATTTTGTTCTTCTGGATGTCGCTCTCTCCTCTGCCTTTGGGATTGACTTTAACTCCCACTGCAAGTAAACATAATTTGGGTGAGTTGATTTGGGGTGAAAGCAATTCCATGTGTGTCAAGAGAGTCAAATGATTGATAACGGCGAAAATTATGTTTGTGAATGATTGCCTTGTCAATTTGTAGTGGCATTTGTCATTAGGGGTTTTTCTTTATGAAAGGGAACGAAAGTACAAAACAACATCTTGTGAAGAACAACATAATATGTTCTTTTGCAGTAGTTGAGCTTCAGGAAAATTGGTCGGAAAAAAAAACATCAAAATTAGGTTTTCCAAAACTATCCATTTTCTGAACCGCTTTATCCTCACAAGGTTCGCGAGGCGTGCTGGAGCCTATCACAGCTGTCTTCGGGCAGTAGGCGGCGGACACTTTGAACCGGTTGCCAGCCGATCGCAGGGACAATTCAGAGTGTTCCATTAACCTGCCATGCATGTTTTTGGAATGTGGGAGGAAACTGGAGTACCCGGAGAAAAGCCACACAGGCATGGGGAGAACATGCAAACTCCAGATAGTGAGGCCGGAGCCGGAATCAAACCCTGCACCTCCGCACTGCACTGTGAGGCTGAAATGCTAACCAGTCAACCACGGGCCAGACGTTTTCCAAAACAAAATACAGTTAATAGATACACATTATACTCTTTGAAGTGCAAAATAACCATTCAGTACATTAAGAATCATTTTTTTACATTCAGTATAGGGTGGGAACGGAATATGGAATGGATTTCTTACAGATTTTAGAATAATATAATCCGATACTGTTTTTTGTTTTGGGTTTTTTTTGTCCAGTATCCAACATCAATATCGCATGGGGAGTTGAGGATACACCTAATTCTTGTCGGTTAAAAAAATTAAAAAAGAGTTGTGGACTTCCTGAAATAACTTTTTACTATCTGAACACAATATTTTTTACCATATTCTTCAAGATTATTTAAAGGAGAAAAACAGCAGGTTATTTTTTTAAATTCCTGGCTCCACCCACTCTGTTCTACAAATAAGTATGACCAAGTTATTACTTGAAATAAATCGACCTGATGTGATGCACACATCTGCAACATTAGCCACTCTGCCAATATGAAGAAGCAACCATTTGAATACCTTTACACAGTGGTGGTTTTCCCGACCATCTCCCATCACTTTTACATGTTCGGTGTTCTGATCCTCCGGCCAGATAGAAACCGTCTTGACAGGCGTAGATAAGTGTATATCCCAATGTTGGCAAGTCCATCGAGCGAATGTCCACATGACTGGGGGTCTCGGGCTGTCGGCACGAGTGGGCTGAGTGACGGATGAGAGAGAAAGGGTCATCTTTGACAGAAATCTTTTGATGGTTTTTATATTTTAAAAATGATTTTTTAAAAACCAGACCAGTAACTCACCAACACACTCGGGTTGTGTTCCACTCCAGGTGAGGTTTTCTAAACACGTTCTTGTGGTGGAGCCAAGGATGTGGTAGTTCTTACGGCACTTAAATGAAATCTTACTTCCAACCTAAAAAGTTGGTGGGCGAGGGGCAGGGGGTGTAAATTGATCACCAACCCAAATCCTGTCATTGTTTTTCTCTGTATACAGTCAGTACATGAAATGAAACAAACTTCTACTGTATGTTCAATAAAGTTTAACTAAATTGATGAGTAAGGAAGATTAAAAAGATTGTATGTAGTCTCTGACCTGAAGGCCCAAAGCCTGGACTGGGATACCGTATGATGGTGTTCCTGGGTCACGGCAGCTGTTAAAAGCAGGGTCTACACCAACACACACACATAAACACTTCAATTTTACATTCCTCTTACGAGCACGCCAGGAATGGCATAAAAATTGCCAATAGCTATGAGGCAGCTTGACCCTCGTTACATCACACAGGTGAACTTTGTTGGGTCTAAAAGGCCCGGCCGACCCGGGCAAAGAACAGGCAAGCACACTGAGATAAAGTTTTAGACTGCTGCAGCAGGGAAGAACAGGGAGGGCACGATGTTTCAGTGCCTCGGCTCACAAGATCTCCTGTCGGTTCGCCGCTGCAGAGTGCATTTATTTTGTGTAGAGCATGCGCAGTGCAAACAATGGAAAAGTACTGGTGTGATTTGGTGTTGGCTATCATATGGTGTGTGGGTGCGTGTTTTGGGTGCGATGGAATGTGTGTGGCAGATAGTGTGTGAGGAAAGTTTTATGTGAACACAGAAAAGCAAGGTCAAGTAATACAATAGGGTGTTGAGAAATACACACAAATATAAGAGCGTACTTTACAACTTTCTTTCTTTTTGCACCGGTGGTGAATGTGTATATATTTTAAAAAAAGGGAATTCCTTCAAAAGAAAAAATGTTTGCTTTATGTGAGTAAATCTTCAAAGGAATACAATAGTTATATTCAAACGATCTGCTGGTGAGATAAGGCATTAAGCTTGTGCGAATCAGGGATAAATGCTAATATGTCACATAAACTCGGATGCTTTCTGTTTTTTTGCTTTTGTGAAACCTCAAATATCTAAACAATTCTTTCCTACTAAATAACAAGGTAACACAAAAAGGTCGCTTTGATTGAAAAGTAACAATTTTTTGCAAAATAAACACTGCATGACCTATGCATGAAGTTTTCATGAACGGTGAACTTCGTGTGTGTGTGTGTGTGTGTGTGTGTATGGGTGTGTGGGTGTGTGCGTGTATGTGCCTGCGTGCAATCGTGCGCATGTTCATCAAGGACGATAATGGAACTCTTTTTAAACTTGAAAAACCGGTAATTAACCATGTCCTCAACACCACACTACTTCTGCACGTCACCTCGCGACGTAAGATCGCTGTCCCACACCCCATACCCATTCACACTGTGCGCGACCAAGATCTGATCAAAGCCACTCCTGCCATCTAGTGGTGACACTGAAATCATTCCCATTGCGTCGATACTGACTGAGGAGGTGCGCAACCGTTTTGTAATATATATATATATATTTTTATAAAGAACACCCAAAACGTATTTTTACGTTTTGGCATTAAATGAGTTAGTATACAAATTTGGAAGACACATATTTCCTTGTGTGTGATGATGGTTGTTACCTATACAGGCTGGTTGTTGGCCACTCCAAATACCATCAGCCTGACACACTCTGGAGGCGGAGCCAACCAACAAGTATGGGGTATGGCAGTAGAATCTGACCTCTGACCTATGGAGGAAAACACCCCAATCCCACAACACGAACGGGATGAGCAACAACCAAATCATTCATAGAGCCTCCACTATGCATCACTTTAAGTGTTAGGTTGTTCCATCCTGCTCCGACTTATTACACTTCAAAACTCAAGAACCTATTTTGATGAGAGCTGCAACACATTCTAGTCTTACAGCCATATAAAAAGCCCACTTGGCCTTTGTGCTTTATACACTGTCCCAATGAATCGCCTCCAACAGTAATGATCATAAAACAAGGTAATAGTCATCATCAATATTGTTTACCACTGACCGGTAAGTAAAGATCCTCCCTTCCCGGAATCCGCCTCCAGGAGAGCCGGGATCACCACACAGCATTGCTGGACACATCAAAGAAGTCAAGATTTGAAAGGCAATGCAATAAGGCTTGTTGTTTGACAAATAATAGGAGTGAAAGACGGTTGACTTACGGAGACATTGCGGTACTTCTCCAGTCCACGTTCCATTCCCCTCGCAGGTCAATACAGCCGGCAGGGACATCTGATAACCATGGAAACAACTGTAGCTGACACTTGAGCCCCACGAATGATCCGTTCCTTCGACTTCCCCATTTTGGACTTGAGGGGGAGGTCCGCACTGGATCACTGAAACACACACCGCATTCAGCATCACCCAATGACACTTTTTCTCCCCCTTTTTGTAATATGTACTTTATATTCAACATAGATCAGGGATTCATTCAGCAGACTCATAAACTTTCATATCCCTTGATGTGATGTGTTTAGGTTTTCCGCATTGTTCCTGCGGGGGCTACGCCTCCTAATTTGTTTTCCAAACAACCAAATCAAAGTGAACTGGCACGGGCCAATTTTTATTCATTGGCCTTTATCATATTGGCATTTGAGGATCTATAGAATGTATTAAAAAAATAAAAAAGATAAGTGCCGCAATTTTTGTACCAACAGTAAGTGTTTGGTGTCCCACTTGTCTTCCTTTATGACATCATTACAAGCTTAATAGTTCTTACACAAGAGTATGATTAAATAAGTAATTGTCACTCATTTGTCAAATACATGTCGGCAAAATTAGTACAGGCAAACCCCCCATGACCTCACAAGACCAAACTTTTAACATTTAGCGGTCTATTTTCTGAGACAGCACACCTGCCGCAAATACCGGTTCACCGCATTTTCTCAACTCTCAACTGTATTTTGGCAGTCCGGTCTCCGCCAATCTGTGCATTAAGAGTTTCGTGTAATATTGGAGTGACAATTTGGTGGCAGAAGTCAAAGTAAATCTTATTCGTGCAAAGGCCACGTTGAAGTAAAATTCTGCCTTGAAACCGCTAGCGAGAAATGTGTTGTTGTAGATGACCAGAATGTGTCCAAAAGGACTAATCAATGTCACATTTTCTTCCAAACTCTTACAGTGACATGGCTGTAATATCCTCATCTCTATTTTTGTGCTCGATTCCACCGGATCATTATGTTAGCCAAACTTTATTTGGGTGAAAATTTATTCCATATACATTATCTTAGGAAGGATCAGGAGATATGTCGTAATTTGCTGGTTAGCACGTTCATCCACACACGTGCACAAAATGTCATCACACGGTGATAAATGACAGAGCGTGCGCATGCATGAGTGTGCGTGTCCCTAACTCCCAAAGATAATAGCTGATCACCATCTGCAGGATCCCCGACTTCTAATAAAATCGCAGCAATTCCCACCCAACAAGCAGACAGATGGTTTCACACTTGATTCGCAAACACATACAGGCATGCGTTCTATGTATACATGAGCCATTCGTGCTCACGTAGCCCATACATGTTGTAATAGCGAGATCAGGAATCAGTGCAAGGATATCAAGCAATATCCCAACTGTTGTTACCCGACCAGCTACACTAAGACACACAACATATGGGCATGTTCCTCCCCACTTCCTTTAATGAGTTTTCCCGCTCTCCAATCTCTCCACTTGTAGGGTTTTTTTTCTTTTTTGCTTCCCTCGCCACCTTGCATTTTCACTAGACCAGTGGCTAGCAGGAGTACAAATGCTATGAACTACAAAAGAAAATAGATCTTGTTCTTTCGGTCAAGTCACGATAATGAACCTTTCAGGCTTACATATTTCACCGTCCCAAATTTGTGATTTTTTTTCCCATTGAGCCTGGTATTTGTTGTATTCAGTAGATACCTTGCTGTTAGAAATATATATTGATCAAGCATCCGCATTTCAGAAAAATAAACACAAAAATAACTGCAAGTAGACGATGTGTATGAAAACAGCAAAATATGTGAGCTAACTGACAGGGTGGACAATGGCAGAGTGGACATTTGTGGCTAATGTTAGCAATTAATAGAGCACATGGTCGACCATCACTTAGCTACATGATTCAATTAGCAAGCGAATGACTACGCACAGCAATGTCCCAAGGGAATACCTGGACAAGCTTGAGTCTCTACAACCTGATCCCCTGATAGTGAGACAAAATGCCTGTCATGCAAAAAATTTGCTGTGAAAGTCATGGATAGAGATGCGCATTCCGTCCCAAAAGATTTATACATCGCCAGGCAGTTGGTGGTTGTGGTGGCAGCTTAATACTATCTTGGTTGACAAAAACAGTTGTAAACAATTCAATCCAACTCGTGGAGAAAGCTGGCTGTGTTGTATGTCTCTCAGCGCCCACCCACTGAGATGCTTTTGTCAACCCCCCATTTGAGGCACTGATTTCTAAAAATAAACTTTTTATTATTGTTATTATTCTATCATAGTTGCAATTTTTGTGTTGTGAAATACTAATGTTGAGTTGCATAATTCCTGCAGGGACGCATAGTGGTGACAGCATCATGCTTTTTATTTCTTTTGCTGGGATTGGAACATTAGGCAAAATGTGAAGGGAATTATGAACAGTTCCAAACAGGACTAAGTGTTAGCAAAAAATCAGACAAGTCACGAAAAGCCTACTAGAGCAACTCAACATTTTGAGGCGTTTCAGCAGAGAACCCTGAATGGTAACGGATGTGTGCTGACCCCAATTTCACGAGTTTGAATGTGGTATTTGTAAACACGGACCCATGCACAAACACATCTCGGTTTATTTTCTTCCATCTCAAAAAGTTTTTTTTTTCAAGTGAGTTGTCCAGATTTTAGGTCACATTAATAGTGGATTAAGTTTTGTTTTTCATTTGCATTTTCACTTTAGAAGCAGCATTAAGGCCCGACACTCTTCAACTGATCGCGCTTATGTTGATACAGTTTTCAAATGCTGTATTTTTTTAAATTTTTGTTTTAGTTTTTGATCAGGAAAATATATTGTGAGGTTTTTTTTTCAACCCTAATACACCATGTTACAAAAAAAAGGAAAATAAAACTCAAAAACTTAACGGAAATTAGGCATTTCCCTCCCAAACTAAGACTAATAAAAACTAACAAATCAATTCTAAAAACTAATTAAAACTTACAGAATAAACATTTTTAAAAAAGGCATAACAAAATAAAAACTAAACCAGAATTATGTATCCAATAATCCTGGCTTCATCTTGCATGCTCGCTGCCATTCCGACTTGGACTTTTTTCATCCTTCATGAGACTTTCTCCACATTATTTATTCCTTCCTTTTGTCTCCTGCCCATTTTAAGCGAATTCCCCTCCAGCCATTCTTCTAACCAGTCCTTCTCCCATACAGTTTTTCTTGAATTTTAATCTTCTAACGTTGCTCTCATTCTCTCCATCTCTCAAATTATTGCTCCTCTTGCACACCCCTCGACACCCCCTCTTATGTCTTTCAAATATCTTTTTCTTGGTATATTTCAGCCAGTCGACATATTTTATAGACTAATCCCCATCGTCTTGTGTGTTTACAGGTTTGGGGGCAGGTATTGATTTGCTTCTTTTGTTTTATCCCCAATGTGCTTCCTCGCTCACCCGCCTCCCTGCAACGCTGTCATTGTAGCCTCGCTGATGGCACATCACCGTCACTTCTTTTGCTTTTTCACACACCCCGTGACTGTCATGTCTCCTAATGACAATCTTTTTCCCATTCCTAAATCCTCCATCACTTTGTTGCCTATTTTTAATTGCTTCGTAACAGCCCCACAAGGACATTTGGTGTTTATCATCACAGCGTTTCCTCTGATTGGCTTACACTTGAATTTGTTTTCCTACTTTACATGGAATTAGTCTGACAGTCAAAATCTTGCCATTATAAGTGTTCAGTCAATGCTTGAAGTAAAACACACAGTCTCGATTGATATAGTGAGTACAGTGAGCGATATGATGAGTGTGTCTGCATCACAGACAAGAGATTGTGAGTTCAAATTTCGACCTAGTTCTTCCAATGTGGAGCCTGAATTTCAACAGAGACGGAGACGAGAAGAGAAGAAACACGGGCGGCAGTAGGATGACCGCATATTGGCAACTAGCAATCATAGGAAAGCAGTTTTCAATGTCAAATTAAAGGAGGACATCGACTCAATTGGAACAAAGGTTATTTGCATATTTATCACGAAGGAAAAAAACAGACGGTTCAAAATGGCAGTATTGACCATGAAAATAGCTTGAAAAAGGGCATCCTAGTTATTTCCAACCCAATTCATTTTGCTAACCTGATAAAAGGACAGGAATGATTTGCATTTTTTTCCTTCTGTTTTTAATAGTGGCATCTGCCCTTTACACGCAGTTGCGTTGCTACGATCCAACTGATTTTTATTATTTTGGTTGACTTAATGCTGGTTGAGCCATATTGCTCGGTTCCATTTCTGGTTCTATGGTCACAGTTACTCTTTGCCATCACTGGTTCCGTTGTGTAGTCACAAAATGCCAAAGAAAAATCAGAACTAGGTCACAGTTACTCTTTGCCATCACTGGTTCCGTTGTGTAGTCACAAAATGCCAAAGAAAAATCAGAACTAGACTAATTTTTGTTGGACCCTGTAGCATTTTTCTTCCGGGAAACCTTCAGGATGTTCATTTTTTCTTTTTAGGTTTCCTCTATACTTGTTTGCCAGGCAACAGAATGACACGAAATCTACCCTTCACCAATTTTCATTAAAAAAGGTGATTTGTATTGTGAGGCACTTTCATTACATTCTATGGAAAAATTGAGCTGGCCCATGGCATGGGGCAATGCTCTTAGTTATCTAATGTTCTTTATTGCCACGCCCCGTCATCCCTTTAATTCCCCCAATTTACTTACTGTGTTCATTTTCTCCTCTTCTTCCAAATTCCCACATGATTGATTTTGCCTGTTAGGCCACACGTTGAAAATAACTTTTTGAGATTCTTCCTTAATCCCTTAGGGGGAACGTCTCGGGAAGACGGAGGCACGCGCGCACATACAGCGATGCGCACGCACAAAGATGTGGAGGGGGTTAGAAGGTGCTGTCAAGGGAACAGTTGGGGGTTAGATTCTTTGCTTCAGAACAACTAAGAGGAGCAAAAAAGGGCTGTTGAATAACAAAGCTGCTCCTTCCCCATCTGCGGACGCGTATGAGGAAATGGCATCTCCAAAACGGGATCAAATAAAACCCTGTGAATTGTTTGAAAAGCTTTTTACTTCCCCTAGCGGCCTCTTTTTGCCCATTCTTCTGCTCCCCCCTCTAATTTTCCCTTTTTCAATTTCCAGCCTCTCTCTCATTTTCGATCACCTACAGTATCTCCTGCTTCTATGCTTCCCCTCTCTGTGCATCTCCTCTCTGCCGGCTTTCCTAGCTTTTTCATCTCAGTTCAAAGGCACAGCAACCACAAGAGCCAGCTGGATATTTCGTGTTTGTGGGATGAAATGTTGGAGGGAGTTTCAGGAAACATTCCTTTTTATGTTGTTGAGAACTGTGGTCCAAACTCTGAATATGGATTATTGTAAAATGTTGGGCTCATAATGCAATTCCTTTTTGTTTTCTTCCTTTGTGTTTGTGAACAATAAAAGTTGCTCCTGAAACAAACCAATATTTAAACATTTTGTGATTTCCAGGAACAAAATGTAATCTTGCCCCAGCCGTGATTGGTTCGTGTTATTTTATTTTAGTAGCCCAAACAGAAAACATCTTACCTAGAGCTTATTACTACACTTTTGTGTCTTGAGACCAATGCCTAATCTTTCCGCTGTTTTTATACTGATCCACTTTGTTAACTTGTATCCCTGCAGCTTAATGAGTATGAAAAAATAGATTAGTCTGATAAAAAAAAAAAAAAAAATTATTTATAGGGGTGGGGTAGAAACTGGTTGAAGTACAACCTAAATGATTGTTATCAGACAGTTTCAGCACCAGAAATGCAAATGTAATCTTTTCACACTGCATGTTGAATCTGAAATGGATTTGTGGGAAAACGTCTATCTGTTGTATGCTGTGTTTATGTTCCTTGCTCGTAACAAGCACATCATGGAAGAACTGAATGGATGTTTAAAATTCTTATGATAAATAGTTAAATGGGTAATTTTAGCTCGAAAATGTATGTTATGTATCCAAGTCAGACTCCCAGCACGAGACATAAATTAACCCAATTATAACCAGTGGCACTTGTGTTGACATTGTTGTCGACCAAATCAAGTAAATGGTGCAGCACCCGAATGAAATTAAATAGTTTAGTAGTTCACTTTCGGTTGCTAATGAGCGTGTTTAAATCATCTCATTGCATTTTATCTGCATCAACGCATGATATCTTTTCTTTAAATTCTAGCCCCCCCCTGGAGTTCAGAGAGTCCAACTAGCACTTCATCTTTTGGTATAAAGGTAAATTACCTTTACAGCTGGGTTTGGTTTGGTTCCACTGTCCATCTTTAGTGCAGTGTAGAACACTGCGACCTGGTCCAGGTGGTTCCATCATGTGACCTGGGTTACAATGGTATGCCACCGTGTGGTTGAAGGTGAAATCACGTCCCAAGTACACGCCGTTGGCGATTGGCCCTGGGTCTCCACAGGTGATCACTGCAGGAAGTGGGATGGGACATTGTGTTATGCACGGCAATGATCTGTCCTTCAATTTGTAATCTAATCCTGGGTTTCCCAGACACTAGGCTTTTTTATTCATAACATCAGTAAAGATCGTGTATTGTTGATTCTTCATTATTAGTTGGTATGTTGAATTTTGTTAAGACTATATATTTCTGTAAATTGGGTCCTGGGTAGGCATCAAATTTTGGTTAGGTTTGTTAGTGAACCCCTGGTGTAACGTAATCATCGTTGCACCTTCTTATACTCGACTTTCCCCTACCAGTGCAGTCTGGTGGTTGTCCTGTCCACGTCCCATTTGTTGTGCAGTGTCTGGTCGTCAAGCCCGAAGTTTTGAACCCTTCCCAGCATGCGTAAGCCACTGAACTGCCGAAGGTGATGCCGTCACTGAAGACGATCCTGCCTTGGGCTGGGGTGCCAGGGTTGCCACATGACACAGCTGAGAAGTGAAGGCAGATTCCAAAAGGATGGTTAATCTTATTAATAATGTCCATGAGAGCAATACTGTCTTGCTGGCACTCAAAGTCAATTGTGGTATTGTCTGCAATAATGGGATTAGCGCTGGAGCCAGATGGAAATAACATAAAACAAAACAAAAGCAAAAAAAAAAACATGTCCTTGAGGTTGTGAGACTAATTTAATAGTAAGGGTTGCTGGACAGATTCCCTGCACTGAAAAGCAGACAGAGTAGTATTTTAGCAGCGAGCTGTAGGCTAAATACAATTACAGTACTGTATTCATTGTGGTTTCAAACTGCTATTATTGTTTTTGCAGAAAATAAAAAAACATGTAAAAATGTATGAGCCAGTCACGGCTCAATGGTTACAACATGAGTACACCTGCATCATATAACAATGTAATAATTAATCACAACAGCTGTATCATACCATCATCAGTTTTGATTGACATTTTCAAAGAAAGTATCAACTGAAAAAATGCATATTTTATTACTTTTATATTATTATTTTTTTGCATTGTATGTTCTGAGAGTAATTTTAGACAGCTACTCCGTTCGATCCCTGTTCCAGTGATGTCAGAGTTAAGTCCGCATTGCCGGCAGTAAGTCTGCCCTTCGTCACCGATTCCCTTCATAAACTTTATGGACAAAACTTTTAGCAGCTGATGCGTTAAGGTGGTCTGGTTTGTTGGCCTCAGCTTTGCATCTGTTTTTTGTGGCTTCTTCAAGCTGCAATCTTCAACACTCATGGGAGCGGTTCACAGGCAAGTGTGAAGCAATTGGAATGTAAATCAGCACCTCTAAATCTGAGGTGATTGTCCTCAGTCAGAAGAGGGTGGAATACCCACTCCAGGTCAGGGATGAGATCCCGCCCTAAGTGGAGGAGTTCAGGTATCTCAGGGTCTTGCTCACAAGTGAGCGCAGGACGGAGCAGGAGATGGACAGGCGGATCAGTGCAGCGTCTGGTGGGATGAGGACTATGTATTGCTCTGTCGTGGTGAAGAAGGAGCTGAGCAGAGAGGCAAAGCTCTCTATTTACCGCTCGATATACGTTCCTTACCCTCACCTATGGTCAAGAGCTGTGGGCCATAACCGAAAGAACAAGATCCCAGATACAACCAGGCGAAGTGAGTTTCCCCCGCATGTTGTCCGGGATCTCTTTTAGAGATAGAGTGAGAAGCATGGAACTCAGAGTTGAGACGACATTGAGAGGAGCCAAATGAGGTGGCTAGTGCATCTGGGATGCTTTCTGGATGCCTCTCTGGTGGGATGTTCCGGGTCCCACAGGCAGGAGGCCCCGGGGATGGCCGAGGAAATGCTTTAAAGACTCTTGGCTGGCCTGGGAACCCACTGGAATCCCTCCGGAAGAGTTGGAAGACGTGGATGACGAGAGGGAAGTCTGGGCTTCCCTGCTTAAGACGCTGCCTCCCGACCCAACCCCAGGTAAGCCGTAGATGTTGGATGGATGGACATCTGGATGCTTAGTGTGACCGATACTTTTATTTTGGGGTGTTTTTGTGGGGTCATTCCTTGTTTTCCCTTTGACCCTAAGGAATGACTTCATTTCTCAATCAATTGTAGGCCTGTTTGAGGTTTACATTTTCAGGATGATCTGTCTTTGTAGAAGCAGACATGTTGACACAACGCATGTGTCTGATGAATTAATTCCACTGAATATGATTAGGGGGGCATGCAGCAGTTGGAAAAAAACTATACACATACAGTATCTTCAGATCTGGAAACTGGACAATACCATTACATTTCATGGTCGTGGCACACTTTTTGTTAGCATGCTTATTGGCTTGTTATCTTCGCTAAGATCATGCTGTGTGATTGAAGCATGAGTGTCTTTCCCCCTATGTTTATGCACGACTAACAAGTGCCTCATCAAACATTTTCACAAGAAGGGAACCATGGATAGTTAGGCCTTTTGCGTTTAATTAGAAAAAAATTTTCAAAATCCATGGAGCCATGCTAACATGAGTAGAACAGCAAAGGAAGATCAAACCCCCACAGAACATTCACTAATGAGAACGTGAGTTGACGACTTTAAAAATTGAACACCTATTGATGAGAAACCTCAGTGTGTACTACTTTCTTTGTGTGTCTGCCCACGGAGAAGAGTACAATTGTATACGTGACAAGACAGATGCATGTATGGATCTTTGTATGTCTCAGTGATAGATACCCCAGCCTTTCTGATTCAGCTCTTAACCATCATTAGTTTAAGACAAGAAAAAGAATTTGTGTCACACAAACAGACACTTGGACAACCTTATAAACTAGCTGGACTAAATGTATGGATGCATTGTGCAAAATAAGATGCACTGATAGACAGGTAGCAGGCTTGTCTTTTTTGAAATATGACAAATTGATTATGTTTGTATGTTGATTATGATTGTATGTTGTTTGTAGCGCTTTGCTACAGCTGCAGCTGTTGTGAAAGCGCTATATACATCAGGATGTATTGTATTGTATTATATCCTGTATCACTTTAAAACCAATGGCAGAAAGTGTTTTGGAATATTATCCACATTGTAATGCACATTTTCTTGCACATTAAACAATAGAGCTCAACATTTCAAGGGCATTGAGAGGTTGCACAAATACAGATGTGTTAACATTGCAAAACAGTGCATCAGGACTACACCTAGAATGAGTTTTACTTAATTTAATTCTTGCAACTGTTTCAACAAAGCTTTTTTGAATATTCAAAATTCAAGTTCAAAATAATTGCTCCATTTCTTCTCCAGCGGCCTGCTGAGTGGCATCATCTGCTTGCTGCCGAGTAACAAAATCCATTATGCCTCAATTAATTCGAGGCATGGTGATTTAAAACTATGCATTTGAAACAGAATATCTAGATTAATCAAATTCCACACGATCAAAAACATTTGGAGCCATAAAATTCGATTCATCACGCGCATTCATTTGATATTACTGATCGCTACCACTGAGTGCAATTTGGAGTTTTAATCAAACGTTTTCAAAGGTAATAATTTAGATGAAGCATGGAAGATGCAACAGAGGAAACAATAACATCTGACTTAGAAGAGGAAGAACACCCAAGGCCTCAGATTTAATTCGTTTACCTTACAGACTACAAACAAAATAAAACAATAAAAAATTTAAAAAAAAACAAGCTACCATGCGCTGTCATCTGCATCTGCCCGAAAAGTGTCCACATTTCAGCATACAAGGACTTCAAATCGAATTTGAGAAAACACAGCGGTGTGGAAACAAAATTATTTAGGACACTTTCTTGTCGCTGGATTTGCTGTAATTTGTTATTTTATAAAGAGCTTTTCCATTGTTTAAGTTAAAGTGATATTGTTAAGCACCGTCTAAAGTTGCACATTCCTATTTTGTGTTTTGGTTTATTTGATGTTTATGCTCTGATTCAAATAAAATGTAAATTAAAACTCACCAGTTAATACTTGAGTAGTTTTTCACTCAGTACTTTAGCTTTTGAATTTTACATGCCATATTGTTCACCAATCACTAATGCAGACATATAACACACTGTAGGTGAGAAGAGGAGGGGGGAAAAATGCCACTTCCCTCTTTTGAATTATCTACAGCGCTATGAGGACCCACTTTAATTTCCTCTAAACTCCGAAGGGTTTACGAGGCATCTTTGGAAACTGCTGTTGCTGTGTATAGGGATCCCTTTGTTCGCACAGATTGGGAAATCCAGTGCAGTCACGAGCTGAAATCCTCTATATCCAGGCCACACACGTGCATACACAGCTCAGTACTTTTCCTTCTGTTACCCCCCAAAATGCTTCACATAGCTGCAGCTTAAATTTCAAATGGCATTTACTGTTGCAGTTTTAACCTCTGTTCCTTTGTCACATTTCAAGACTCAGAGCGCAGACTGATGACTCTCTCTAAATGTTGTGCTCCTTTCACAATAATATATGGAATATGCAACTGGAATTAGAAGATGACTATGACCAACATACCAAGCGAGCTGGATGGCATTCATATTATTGAAGGAGTGATTAAGTTGCTCAACTTGGGAGGCTAAGCTGATTTATTTTTTACATACATTTCAGAATAATGGAATCCATAATTCAGGAGGGCAAAGAAGTTCAACACAAAATTTGCACTCCCTCATATTTTGGTTTTGACCAATATTTTTGAAAGGTTGACAAGGTTAATTTGCCCAAAGATTTGTTTTCATAAGAGAGCCACCCTTAACCTCAGATAAAACAAAAGAAAAAAAAAATTTCAATGCTGCAAATTAATATACCGGTAGTATCCCACAAACCAGGGCGAATTAGTTTGGTGAACTTTAATCTGATGTGGTTGCTCATATTTTCACAGTAACAAAGTTGGGTTTGTGCATTTTGTATCTCAAGTGGATGACTGACTCCTGACCCTTCAGCGTGTATTTATTTATTCATTCATTTTCTGATGCGCTTATCCTCCCAAGATTGCGGGGGGTGCGGGAGCCTATCCCAGCTGTCTTCCGGCAGTAGGCGGGGGACACCCTGAACCGGTTGCCAGCCAACCGAAGGGCACACACAGACGAACAACCATCCGCGCTCACACTCATACCTAGGGACAATTTTGAGTGTTCAATCAGCCTGCCATGCATGGTTTTGGAATGTGGGAGGAAACCGGAGTACCCGGAGAAAACCCACGCAGGCCCGGGGAGAACATGCAAACTCCATAGGAGGCCGGAGCTGGAATTGAACCCAGTACCTGAGGTCGACGCGCTAACCACTGGGCCACCGGGCTGCCCATACTCAATTTATTTTTTTTATTATTATTTTTTTTGCCTAAGGTCGGCAAGCAATGGCTCTAACTCACCTGCAAACCTCATCAGGACGACTGGCATGGAAAAGGATTGATGGATCTATCTTTGGAGACTCTTATTAAACGCATGACTGGATATGGTAAGAAAACGAGAAGCTGCCAAAGAAAATGGTTGCAGAAGAGTTGTGTGCAAATAAAGAATGTGACTTTCGTCGAAAACAACCCCTCCCCTGAGGAGTGAGAGGATTTCACATCACCGCAGGTCCCCTGTGTGAACGCTCGCTGCTGGGCTCGCTCACCTTGACACACGGGCTGCGTTCCACTCCAGGTGCCGTTGTGGAGGCACGTCCTCTCAGCGGAGCCGATCAGATTGTATCCCGCCTCGCAGCTAAAACGCAGTAAGCTCTTGGTTTTAAACTCTTCCCCTCCTAAACGGGCACCGTGGGGAGGAACCCCCGTGTCACCGCACATCCCTGGACTCAGACCTTGAGTGAGAAAGAGATAGCTGGCGTTAATGTTCCTTCCACTAACAACATGGGAAGTTGCACACGCTCATATAAGGGAGAATGGGGAAAGAAATGCACAGGCATCATATAGAAAGCCTCAACAAAATTGTCTTTAAATGATGTATTGTATGTATGTAAAGTTGTGAATGGATAGGCATTGGCATGATGTGACAAATGTGATGTCACATACGCCAAATATCGTGGTTCATCAAATAATTACCGTAAATTCCGGACTATAAGCCGCTACTTTTTTCCCAAACTTTCAACCCTGCGGCTTATTCAGTGATGCGGCCAATTTATGTAATTATTCTAATGGCCGCCAGGGGCGCTCGAGTAGAAAAGGTAAGATTAAGAGCGGTGGAATATATGCGTGGAGGAAGACTGCAACTTCTTGTCTTGTGCATAAATTAAATTAGCGTGAACATACCCTCATCATGGAAAATGCAAAAAGAAAGGCATAGGGCTAGCGTGTTGTTACCATGTTGCTACCGTTTTACTGCCGCGTCACAGGCACCGTTTGGGAAGAAAGTTATATTATTATTATTATTATTGTTAAGTTATATGATTAAAACTTTGAAAACTCTCTCTGTGTACCGTCTTTCTTTGTAAATATGTTGACATGTTTTAAATATGGGCGCATGCGGCTTATATACAGGTGCGGCTTGTGTATGTACAAAATTGGTTTTCCTCTAAAAATATAGTGGGTGCGGCTTATAATCAGGTGCGCTCTATAGTGCGGAAATTACGGTATACACTCCTCAAGATGTCTTTCACACTTTATTTCAATGCTGTTTTTTAAAACTAGTATTGTTTACTCCACGGTGACTCAAAAAATAAAAACAACTTTTTGTAGTTTTGAAAATATAAACACTGGCAGAAATTTATAGAAATAAAATGTAGCAAATTGATATGTATGCTTCCTTCCTTCCTTCTTTCTGAATTATTGTGATAAAGCATAAACTAGATCCGTGTCTTTAAATAAATGCATATCATTTATTATTAGTATTAACATAAAGGCAAATTGAGCAAAGTTATTTCAGCGGTGTGTATCAAGCTGGTATACCTTCACGCAGCTCTCAGTTTCAAAAAGGCTGGCGAGCCCAATAAAGGCGCACATTACTTTTCCTTATTTCACGATTGTTAACAATAAGACCTTGACTTTAAGAGCACAATTCAATAATGCAAGGGGTGTATATTTATGAAGCCATATAGCTGGTGCCGGTCAAGACTTCCTGGCATGCTGAATGCCATGCTGACTAGTTTTACTGCTTGCATATAAAATCCTTTGTTTGAGGGGGAAAAATGCATTTATGAAATAAGATGTCATCTTACACGTTGCAGAGATATATAGCGTATATACTGAGGCATTCACAGACAGAGTGACACCCTTGCAAACTAGCATAACTTTGCATTAAGGCTACGTTAAATTGTTCTAGCAGTGAAAGCGCTGAGCGTGTCACAACTTCAAGAGCTTAAATTCCACCGGTAGGGATTGGTGACTTTAAGAGCTCCTATTGAGGCACTGCGCATTTGAATGAGGTTCTCCAGCTGCAGGATGGATTCTGCCCCGCTGAGCCTTCTGGTCCGAAGCCAGCCGAGCGAGCTTATTGGGTTCCGGCTGTTGAGACGGTTGACGCTGGCTCCGGAAATGATCAGTTGTAGTGTTATGAGGTGTGCATAATAGCTGCACTCGACAACATGAGTAGCAAACCACGACTCTTCGTCTTGTTCAACCTTCATCCTCAAACAGGTAGACTAAGCCGGGATGAAGTACCCTTTTCACTTTCACTTATGTAAAAGTAGTCTCAAAGTTACTGGTGTTTGACAGAAGATCATTAAATACATATCCCCCCCAACTCTTTCTTAGTAATTGGTTTTGATGTCCGTTGTAAATCATCAAGACGCAAGACCCAGACAGAGTTTGACATTCCTTGAATATACATGCAGTATCTGGAAAAAGTAGAAGGTTATTTGATGACCTTTAGAATGACATCAACAAGTCTGTCTGAGGAAATGATCTTTGGAGTCCTCAATGAGAGGCGGCCTTGAACATGTGCCGGCTGTTGCTACTCACATCTGTCACGGATTGGATAGATAAAAGATAAAGAAAAAGTAGCAAGTGCTTTCAAAAAAGTGTCTGGTTTCTTCTGGTTGTTATGCTGGAAACTGATTATTAAAATATGCGACACACACTAAATAAGAGCTTAGGCATACACCAAATTCATAATTTTGTCAGTATTATTCTGAGCCTTCTGATCCCCCCCAATACGTGAGTTATTCCGCTTTATTTGGCTTTTGGTTGAGTTCTCTTGGTGTACAGTTTCAACACACACACACACACACACACACACACACACACACACACACACATACACACCAATTGGATTCATTCTGCTTTATTATCCTATTTGGATAATTTCATTGTTTTGATTATAATTTGATTTGTGATTGTTATGTGCTGGCAAAGTCACTCTGAACTTTCTCAACTCACTTATTTATTTATCCATTTGAGAAATAAAGTTTGCTGAGCCGCTTACATCAGATCGAAAATGCATCACATTTCCCTTCTGGCATTGATTTGAATTGAAAGGCTGCTGGGAGATGCTGTGACCCACTAAACCCGTACATTTAGAAACAACCTGCTTTGCACACTAAAACATGTCTTGACTGTTTATTGCAGCTTGTATGTAGAACAATATTTGCAAGTAACTACATATCCTAACTCCTGTGCATCTTATAAACAGGGGGAGTGTTCAGCTGTATAAGTGCCCAGCAACTTTACCAGTGCAGTAGGGCGGCGCCCCACTCCAAGTGCCGTCCTCTTGACAGTGGCGTGTAGCATTGCCCACCAGCATCCCTCCTTGCAAACAGGAGTACTGCAGCACAGAGCCGTAAGTCCAGCTGTGGGTTCCGGGGATGATCACATTTGGGGGAACACCAGGGTCACCGCAGGAAATAGCTAGAGAGACGATTGAAAGAGGTGGGGACGTGTTAATGTACCATATTTTCCGCACTTATAATGCGCACCTGAAAGCATTCAATTTTTTCAAAAGCGACAGTGCGCCTAGTAATCTGATGCACCTCATATATATGGATCAATATTCTTGGACATAGTCTTTTAAATATTCTGTAAAGCGCTTTGTTCCCGCTGCAGCGATTGTGAAAGCTCTCCATAAATAAATCTGTATTGTATTGTATTGTATTGTATTGTATTGTATTCTCTTAAGCATAGCTCCCTCTAGTGGATGCATACTGCAACTGTAGCCACTATTGTAGCTTCTCTTCTATATGCCTTATAATGTGGTGTGCCCTATAGATGAAAACAGTTTTAAAATAGTCCAGTCATTGAAGGTGCACCTTATACTCCGAAGCGCCTTAGAGTGCGTAAAATACGGTGCATGGGAATGTGTCAAAGAATGGATTGCGTCTCCTGCTGCTAAAGTACTATAGCAGCAGGTCAGAAGAAAAGGAGCGAAAAAGGAAGATCGTGAGGGAAGGTGGGCGATAGCGTCATTAACGATGCATGTATATGTTTGCGGGGATTACAATGCAGGAAGAAGATAAATATTGAAACACGCAAGTATCCGGAATGAATGGGTCGTAATCATTGTAGAGTGGAATCAAGAATGGTCATTAAAATGCAACCGGAATTTTCAGGTTAGATGCACCACTTTAGTCACAAGTGTCGGTACTTGAACTAGCAAGTACCAAAGGATTCAGAGTGGTTGTGTCGATATCTTTCAAGTTGGTTTTTCAGGGATTTCTTTTTGCAAAAGGAGCATGTAGGATGTCATGCAAGATGTCAACATGACTACTTCTCTAGAGAAGTAACCATTTTATGAAATGACGTGCACATCTAGCAGTGCATCAAAATTTAGGGCATGGGTTCATATCACCAACACTGTTTCGATGGTGAGTGTGACCAACATTACCAAATACTGTAGATGTATTGCCCAGTCATAAACATGTCTGACATAATGTGAGCTCCAATAATTTCATCAAAATGAATTTCACTTTCACAACAATAAACTTTCATTTACCCATTTATCTCCTGGAAATGCTTCCATAATGTCAATGGGATGGACATCGCAGAACTAAATCTTCTATTTTACTGTTTAATTTTTGAAAAATTGACATTTTACAGAGGTCAGACAGCACAGCTCTCTCGATGACACAGATATGAAATTGCCCTCGATTTTTCCATTTCTGCCAAACAATTGGTCCAGCGACACCAAGCCAAAGTTGGATTACTCCGTCCTTTCCTTGCCCCTCAGTCGCCCACTTCTCTCCCCCCAATTTTTTGATAAGAACCTGCTCCTGGAATTTAATGCCCCATGCTCCACGTTTACCTTGCCCTCTTTGTCCCATTCCTCATTTCTACATCCATGCCCTCATTGTAAAGTGTTGTCGCTTTTGGAGTAAGACATGTTCCCCTCTGTTACAGTTGACTTTAATCTCTGTGCCTTATCAGCCACAAGCTGTACACTCCCCTCCAAAAGTATTCAAACTTTGAGGCAAATGTCTTTACATTCACTGTAGATTGAAAACATCTGGTCATGGCATCAAAAGACGGGTATGAGAGAAAAGACCAGCATTTCAGGTATTGGATTTAAAATAAAAGTTTAAATGAGAACAGTAATCATAAAGGAAGCACATTTTTAGGTGGTGAAAAGTGTTGAAAGAGACAGATTCAAAATAAATTCAAGTGAATAACATTTACATTGAAAAGAGGATTCTGTGCTTGGCATGTGCCCATTCAGCATCATAGTGTGTTAAAACTTGGGACAGCACAGCCTAGAACTACTCTGGGGGAGGAAGCACCAATCGTCACAGTGTGCTAACCCGGGGGAGTGTATCAATTTTACCTTTGTCATAATGCCATACACTCCCACAACTTTAAACGACTACTTTAAGCCTTCTGTAACCAAGTCTCAAAGGCTACTTTGAAAGTGTGTTCAACCGTGCGATTGGACAGATATGTTCTCCTTTTTCAAAAATGTCTTTAAACCTGTCCTCACACGAAATCACACACCCACATGAACAATTCATTACTTTTCAGGCTCTCCTTTGAACCCACTCATGTGCTCCACCTTTTCATCACTTTAAACCGATATTTATGTCAGACAATATGGATGATGTAGCCATGAATCTGGGTATTTTGAACACAGTATAAAAACTGTTTATCCCTACCCAGGCATCGAGGGGTTGGCCTGTCCCAGCGTCCATCATGGAGGCAGGTGAGAAGCGCGGACCCGAGCAGGTAGAAGCCTTGTTTGCAGTGAATGGCCACGGTTGTGCCGTAGATAAAGATTTCTGGGTAACGTAGTCCAGACTGCCGTACACCATTTTCCACGTGCCCGGGATCAGAACAGTTGACCACTGGTGAGAAAGGAGCATAAATGAGCAAGTGAGAAACCAGAACTTGATGGACCAAACCTCACAAAAGAAGCAGTTTCACTGTGTGTAATTCCTTTATGGTTACTGAAGATGGTGTTGAAGTGGCAAGGCACTAACTATTGACAATAATGTAATTGTTTGTAAAACGTCAAGTAAAACTTGACTCGAAGAGTCACACGGTTAGTAATGTTTATGCTCGCGATGATACCAATGGACTGACCCAAAAATGTTCCGTTCCATTGAGCGACTTTATCCATGTACGATCATGTTATATTTCATTTCGTTCTCCTTTGTAGATTTTCCCTGTCACTAAATATTTACGGAATGAGTCATTAATTATTAGGAGAGTGCCCTTTGATGTCCACTGGAAAGACAAGCAGCTTTGAAGCACTCTTCAAGGTAGCTGGTCCATTTTGTTAAACAGTCTTTGCACTTAACGTCATTCAAAATGTTCAGTTTTGTTTTCTGCATGTCACACGGGCGGAGGGGGGTGGGGGGTAAATTGACATTGACTCTGATTCAAGTCCAAAGGGGGAGCATGGAATATGAATACGGGAATGTGTGTTTGTGTGAGTGTTTTTTATGTGTATTCACATGCGTGGGCACCCACGGGGAACAGGAAAAAAAAAAACGGCACTTAATTGACAGCTGCTACCAAGAAGCAAAAAGTTAGGCTAAATTACTGGAAAGGAAGACAGATGTGTGAAAACTCTGCTGTATCGATCTGCCCCTGTGACCGAGCAGAGCGCCTGGGTGTTTGCACAATTTAATACATCATAACTGCTACAATGCAACAAGGTCAGTGGGAGTTGGTATTTATACGTGGAATGCGTCTGTGGAAATATACTGCAGTCAGTCAGGTGCAAGGCACACAATGAGATAGACAACCATTCCCTCTCTCGTTTAGACTTTCACTGAGTGGGAACGGAACCCACACTGAAGTCAGGAAAATGAAAAGTGTCCTACTGCACAAAATTCTTCCTTTGCAAAGATAATACCAGATTGCAATTTGATGATAATGCTAGCATATTCATGTTAAAAACACGATTGTGCATCAACATAAAATAAATATGGCTTAATTAATTTCATTCTTCACACCCGCGTTTGATAATTAACGAACCAACATATTGATATCAGCATGGATCAACCTGTTTCTTTGTGTTCCTTGTTACCTTTGCAGAGAGGTAGTGGGTTGCTCCACTGCCCGTTGAGTCGACACTGAGCGTGTGAATTTCCAGTCAGGATGTAACCTTTATTACAGGTGAAGTTGACCACATCGTTGAGGTTGAACTCACTGCCGTTTGTCCGCCCATTGGCTGGGTTTCCAGGGTGACCACAGGTTATGGCTGAGGGTTAGAGAGTAGAGATGACACAAAATGTCTTGGCAAGACCAACTGTCACAAAATTCTACCCATCGTACACTTTATTAGGGCACATCTGCATCGTGGAATTAAACTTTATCACATTGTCAGAAAGGTTGATTGATTGACCGATTGATTTAAAAATGACTACAAAGCACAGATCTACTTAATGTGACAAATAAATGAATTCATAGTTCATATTTATCCTTCCTGGTCACATGTTCTACTTCTCTCACGACAAAACGAGAGCATCAGTAGATGTTGATCTGCATCTGTATTAGCAGGTACTTACGAACGCAAACAGGTGTTGTTCCAGACCACCGATGGTCTTGTTGGCAGATTCTGACTGATGTGCCGATCAGGCGATATCCCAGCATGCACTGGTACACCACTGTGTCACGGTAACTTGAGCCGTCGCCGCTAATGTGACCGTTGATGATAGGATTTGGAGAGTCACAGTGGCCGGCTAGAAGGAAAAAAAAAAGTCATTACTTTGGAATACTCCATCAAAAGATCACATTTATTTTGTTGACCTTGCGGAATAACATTCTCTGAAGAGAAAGCACTGTGATGGTGACACATGCTTCATTTGCATGTGCCACATCCAGACGGAAACACGTTAAAAATCACTTTATATAGTCTTGAATCAGTGCTTTTCGGAGTGAATAGGGCATTATATGAGAAAAGTACATCAGTTAGATGATCATTTGAGTTAAGTGGGGCATATGAACAGATGATTTTGTTTTTGGTTCATTTAATTTTCAATTATCTCATCGAGACATGCACAGCAACTGCTGTGTAGTCAAAAGTTTTGGATCACTTTGCCATTATACCTAAATACTGTACCATGAAAACTCAGTTTTCCCCACTGTTGCAGACATAGCGGCAACCGGGAAGACTTTCTAAAATATGTTGGAGCAAGTCTGTGGAATATTTTGTCGATTCATCTGGAAGAACAGAGGCCACTGATGTTCGTCCTGAGAGAGGGCCTACTCACGATCTGTTATTTATCATACATCTCAAATGTTTATGATGGGAGTTTTTTTTTTTTTTTTCCATATCAGACTCACAAAAGCACGCCTTTTCAGTTCTTGCTTTGTAAACTGGGAGCAGAAAAATACCTTCCAAAATGTGCTGTTAAAATGAAGAATTAATATTGAGCGCTAAATAGGTGGGGTAGCATGGTTTGCTTGTCTGCTTCACAGTCCTGAGGTTAAGGGTTTGAATCTCTGTTCTCCCCATGCTTGCCCGTGTTTTCTCCAGCTATTCGATTTCTATCCCACATTCCCAAAACTTGCATTTTAGGTTAAACAAAGATTAAATTGTCCAGAGGTGTGAATGGCTGTTCGCCCATTTGTGCTTTTCCATTGACTGGTGACCCAAAATGTCATCTGGGATTGGCGTTAGCTCACTTGCGACCTTCATTAGTACAAGTAGGAAAGAAAATGGATGAAAGGATGTATGGATGGCTAGCCCTCGATACACTAATAATAATGTTTTATTATTAAAGCACTGCATTCAGTGGGTGTGAGCTTAGTTCGGATATGCATGGCATCGTAACACATGCATGCATCCATTTTCTGAACCGCTCTATCGTCACAAGGGTCGCGAAGCATGCTGGAGCCTATCCCAGCCGTCTTTAGGCAGTAGGCAGGAGACACCCTGAACCGGTTGCCAGCCAATCGCAGGGCACACAGAGATGAACAAGCAACCGTGCCCACACTCACATGCCATGCATGTTTTTGTAATGTGGGAGTAAACCGGAGTACCCGGAGAAAACCCACGCAGGCACGGGCAGAACATGCAAGCTCCACACAAGAAGGCCAGAGCTGGGATCGAACCCATGACCTTTGCACTGTGAGGTCGACACGCTTACCACTGGATCATCGGGCCGCAGGCGACGTAATACAAAAATGATTTCTTTTGACTTACCAAGGCACCGAGTTTCAGAACCACTCCACAGCCCGTTGGCTCCACATTCTCTGACATGGGACCCCACCAAGGTATAACCATGGTTACACATGAAGATTGCAGTTGCGCCAAATGTGGTCAGTGTTCCAAGTTTGGTGCCGAATGGCGGAGAAGGAAGATCCCCACAGGACAAGACTGCAAAGCAAAAATTACGAAGTCATATTGGTAATTAAAAACAATCTTGAAGAATAAAGAACATGGCACTTTCATCATTTAAAAATTTGTGTATTAAACATCTGTAATGGAGAGAGCAATGAAACATAACTATAATTCTAAAAGGAACACCTACAATTTAAAACAACAACAACAACAAAATATTTGAAATCACTTTCTGGAATGACATCCTGTAGTCCAGGGGTCTCCAACCACCAGTCCGCGGACCGGCATCGGCCCCTTTGGTACCGTGCCGCAGAGAGACAGACTTGCAAGCAGTGAGCATATTTATTCACTCAGACATGGCAGAACTGTGCGCGACTCTAGCCAATCAGAGTCCTCCTTCTAACATTGGTTTGCAAGTTGAAATAAATAGAATATGCCAATCAATGAAAGAAAAAGCAAGAAAAAAAAAGTAATAGTGACAAATTGATCAATTGTACAGCTAAATGCTCAGCTGCTTGGCAGACATGACTATTTTGAAGTATCAATAAAATGACGAAAATGAAAATGTTGAATTACTCGATACTTATCGTTGTTGTCAGTACCGGTGCTTTGAAACTGGCAATTCAAAGGCAATGAAAAAACTATTGCCGGTACACGAAAAGTTTATACTTGTGTCAACTTTACCATATTACTGTACTTATATGACTTACTCTTGCATGTAGCTGGGTCATCCGACCCTTCCCATGTCCCATTGGCAAGGCAACCTAGAGTCCGATGTCCAGCGCCGAAGGAGTACCCCTCTGAACATTCCAACATGGCCAAGGATCCAAACTCTCCCAGTGTACCAGAGAGCAGATGATAGGTCATGTGATCTGACAAGACACCCTCAATGCTCGAACAGTGAATGGCTGGAAAATACATGGAAGGTCAAGAGAGCTGAATTAATGAAGAGTGCAGTGAAGGCTGCAGCCTAGCCTGGGAGGACTTGCCTCTTGGATTTTGCTTTAAAGACAGGAAGGTGGCTCAAGACCAAAAATATCAAAAATAGGAAACGGTTACATGAGCCTCTTCCTGAATTCTACCAAGAAGCCTTTGAGCAAGAACTTTTATGGGGGTAGTGCTAAAGCTAATGCTAACTGCTAATAAAAGCAAGAAGAAGATCCCAGACTCGACAAATGTGTTATACAGAATAACCAAACATTTATTTTCCATGCCAGGAGGCGACTGTTGGTAGCCAAGTGAATAACTGAGCAGAATAAAGAAGCTGAAGAGTCAGTGAAATCCAGGCAGTGGTGTCAACTGCTATAGCTGCTGCTGATCGCTGCTAGTGGTACTTGTCATCAAAGGTAGAAAGTGTAGTGGTTAACTTTGACTTTGAGACTTGTGTGAGGCCAGTGTTTAAAAAATATCCATGTTGAATGGTAAAACATTGCCTTCAATTCATCACATTGTAATGATGGTGACAGTTGACCTCAAGAAAAGACCAATTACATTTCCAATCAACTCTATGGAATGTTTTTGTTTCTTTTCAACTTTTCTCCTTAAATACATTCGATTTGGGCTTGCAGATGCCACTGTAGAGCATGTTAGACTACCATAGGAGTAGTATCTGTAGTATAAATTGAATCCAGTCTTCAGACCTAAAAGTTCTTCCTCTCCTTTTTACTTCTCACATTTACCCCTCTTTACGTTTTACTCACGAGGAAACTTTATTGGTTTAAACAATGAACAGAACATGTCTGGAGTTATAGCCCACTTCTGAAGGAGCCTTGAAATAAATCAGCCACATAACATTCTCTCTTGCCCTCCAATTGCAACAATAATACTTACAGAGACACCTTGGGGGTGAGGCGGAATTACTCCAGCTGCCATCCTCCAAACACATTGCCGTGGCTGGTAGACTGGGATCAAGGTGATAACCATGTTTACAGTGGTAGGTCACCTGACTGCCCACGTTGTAATGGTAGGCGTAGAAGCTACCATTGCCTGGTGACTGGGGAATCCCACAGGAGATAGCTGCCAATCACAAAGAAAAGTGTTATGGAAATATTCAAGCAATTCATCCTAACATGAGGTCAACTGGACCTTTCCGGAATATTGTATTGCGGTGCTTTGAATAGGAGATTAATTTGTTATGAGGACCACATTTGGAAATACCCATAAAAAATAGTTTGACAGCGTTGAATAAGCTTTAGGAATACTCGCCATGTTTTGTAAATGATAAAGCTTATTTGGCTTTGAGTATTATCATATTGTTGGTATACATGTGTTGCTTCACCGTTTGGGTTCAAATAGACATTGCTAAAAGGGCTTGTAATGCTGACACCGATGCTATTCATCAGCCTGTCTATGGTGTTTTGAATTGTTTGTCAGCATTGAGCTAAATAGACTATTAAGGCAAAGTATCGTGCTGTTTAAAATACACACGATGTACTGTAATTTTCTCAATTTTACATTTAGCTTGACAGTATACTTTAAAACTGGGAGTGGGACTAAACAGCTTGAAACCTTTTTTTGACACATTGGTCACTATCTACCAAACAGTTACTTGTTGTGAAGTAAGGTGAGGCGGGTTCACTGCCTCGGAGCGCTTTTTTGCTTGTGAGTCAGGAAAAAAGAAAAAAAAAGAGAAAAATCATCTGGAAAACGGGACGCATCTTGAAAAACTTGCAAGGGGGGTCACTCGTAGCGCTGCTGTACTTAGATGTTTATTGTATTACCTTGACAGAATGGTGGAGGTGTATCCCATTGGAATAGCCCATTGGGACGGAGCCTACAGGTGGAATTCATAGAGCCGACCAGACGGTAACCATGGTTACAGTAGAACTGGAGTCTGCTGCCCGGGCGGAGTTTGGTTCGGTTGACGACACCCCCATTCGCTGGGGGATCATTAATACTACAGTACGCAGCTGGAGAGACAATGAAAGACAAAGCCAAACAAAGAAAACCTCAGCACCTTTTGGGATACAAAAATAAAACTTTTTCAGAGTGGGTGGAATGATTCACTCACACATAACAAAGTGAGTCAGCAATCATTATTTCCATGTCGGATATTTATCTTTCATCAAAAGAAGCATCTTATATCAGCCTTTCTTAATTTCTTAAATGTCTCGTATGGCCTTTTGTCTTTCAGCTAACATCATCAACTTGAAAATGCATCTGTTCTCTCTTAGTTCAAGTTGGAGAAGCCACGGGTTTCAAAGAGTTTTCTTACCCCAATAGTACGACTGGAGATGGCACTTAATTGAGAAATGGAATCTGCTACCCTTGTGGCAAGGGGATCATGTATTGATTCATGTCATCTCTGTCATCATCTTTTTTTAGCTAACTGTATCATTGCAACCTGATTTTCTTAATGACCTGATATCCCCTTAGGGAACAACTGGGATACATTGTCGACCACCATGTACTTCAAATCTAAACATCAATAATTGTGTACTTGCACTAACGCCTGTGGTCACATTTATCAATTGGAAGATTTTGTTTTGTTTTGTACCCATCTCTCACACACAGACACACACACACGCACAATTTACAGCGCGTATAATATACTGAACGCATGGATGTCCATGTACCCGAGTATTTTATCTTGAATCCTTTCTTGTTGGTTGCATGGTCAGTGGACCAGCGTAGGTAAAGCTGATTGGTTTTGGAGGTGAAGTTGAGTTGAGATGAATGATTTCCACTGAGAGCCACAAGCAAAGGGCTCTGTCCTGAGGATCCTGCAAGGAGCGCATGAATAAAACATACTGTGAAACGAGCACTGTGTACATAGTCAAACCTGCATTTCAGATTGCCTGGATAACTGCAGAATCATTTCTTTTCACCCGAGGAGCTGTTCCATTACTCGCATAATCCTATAGTCATAATAATAATAATAATGATAATAATAATAATAATAATGACAATACACAAACACACACACATGCACACACACCGACAGACACGAATATGCGCTCTGCGTACCATCAAAAATTTCCAGCTCGTCAAATTGCTTCTCGCTGTGGAACATCTCAACGTAGATATTGATGATGAAACCTGAGGGACAAGACGGTCACTTAACGCTAGGCAAATTTCACCAGACAACATTAGCTACACCTGAGTTTTCTCATGAGATCCACTATAGCAAAAGGACGATTATTCATTCATCGTGCCTATCATTACAGATGCCGAACTGCACTGCACATTTTGGTTCCCTTATTTTGCAACACGATGAGGGGGCAGAAACATCCCAGTGATGAAGTGCACGTCTACATCAATGCTAACTCCAACCAGAATAATGAACATATTGTTACGTTAATACGAAACACTCTTATCGATGTCAAAGGCAGAACGTACTGGAGGTCAGTGAATACAAGTGTATGTGTGTGCGTGACACGGCAGGTGATGCCCACTATGCCAAGAGCACCTGGAAGCATGCGAAGCAGCCAGGAGCAGGTCTGGCTGTTGGGGTAGTTGCCAGGGAACATGGGACTCAAAATGACTCCTGATGATGAAGATCTCTCCTCATTGGCTGGACACTGGGCTGGAAGGGAAAATATCCACTGACATGTTATAAGCCATCTAAAGAAAAAACATTTCAGGAGCCTTTTTCTGTTTCATTCAATGTTGTCTTCCTGTTTACATGTCCACTCTGTAGACGTACCCTTTTGAAGAAAAAAAATGTGAATCATTCACATTACCAACTCTTAACACTGACGTGTGACGATCAAACAAACTGTGTGGATGCATTCTTTTCATTCCGTTCATCAGCCTTGAATACAAGCAAGAAGTGCACAGGATGTGCCGCTCCATCTTGATGTGCGAGAGCTATAAACACTTACACATAAAGAGGAGGTGAACTCGAAATGCGCCTGCCATTCAAAGCTGGTATCTTCCCATCAAAAATGAAAATTGCTAAAGTTATTCCAATTTATAAAAGTGGAGAAAGACATCTGTTTACAAACTATAGACCAATATCACTACTACCACAATTTTCAAAAATATTAGAAAAATTATTTTCTCGCAGACTTGATAGCTTTATACAAAAACATGCGCTGTTAAGTGAGAATCGATATGGCTTCAGGGAAAAACCACCTCAATGGCAGTTATGGAGTTGGTGGAAGCAATAGCCACTAATATAGACAACAAAGAATTTACTGTTGGGGTTTTTCTAGACCTAAAAAAAGCTTTCGACACAATAGATCACAGTATATTATTGAAAAAACTAGAAAGATATGGCATTAGAGGTGTAGCGTATAAATGGATAAAAAGTTATTTAGAAAACAGAAATCAGTATGTGCAGCTCAATAATAAAAAAACGAATCAACTGAAAATCACTCATGAAGTTCCTCAAGGGTCAGTGCTTGGTCCAAAACTATTCATCTTATATATAAATGATATCTGCAAGGTCTCAAAACAATTGAAATGTGTCCTATTTTCTGATGATACAACTTTCTACTGTTCTGGAATAAATCTGAAACAGCTCCTGACACCGTAGAAAACGAATTAAACGAATTAAAAAACTGGTTCGACAGAAATAAATTGTCACTTAACCTGAAAAAATCGAAGCTAATTGTTTTTGGCACGAGACCAATCAAACACCAAGCTAAAATTATGGTAAACTCAATTGAGATAGAAAGAGCGAATGAAACCAAGTTTCTCGGATTAGTAATAGACTCAAAACTATGTTGGAAGCCACATATCGATAACGTAAAAAGAAAAATAGCCAAAACCATAGGGATCCTCTACAAAACCAAGGAAGTGCTAAATAAGAGATCCTTGTACACATTATACTCTTCATTATTATTACCATATATGACCTACTGTGTGGAAATATGGGGAAATGCCTGCAAAACAAACACACTCCCGATTCTAAAACTACAAAAAAAAGCAATTCGAATTATTAATAGATCAAAATATACGGAACCCACAAATCCATTATTTATCAGATTAAATACGATGAAATTTTATGACCTGGTTGACTTCAAAATTGCACAATTAATGTACAAAGCACACAATAACCTGCTCTGCCAAAACATTCTAAAGTTCTTCGAAATTCGAGAAAGCAGCTATGAAGCAGCTATTAAGAGGTACCAACTTATTCATAAAACTAAAAACAAGAACAAACATCAAGCAAAGAAGTGTATCTATCAAAGGTGTTAATCTGTGGAATAATTTCGAAACGGACCTGAAAATGAGTAAATCGCTTGCTGAGTTCAAAAACAAATTCAAAAAAATAGTACAAACAACCTACATCAATCAGAGTTAAAATGATAAGTTCTAAACATTAAATATAATGATAAATTAGAACTAAGTTGATAAATAGAGAAAGGTATGGAAATATCCATTATGAATACAAGAGAAAATTGACACAAGAATGCCAGGGTGTGTATGTATAAAATCCCGATACACACCAAAAGTTGTAAAAATATCATGGTTAAGGGTAAAGCATGAGCCTTAATGGAGCCTTCTTTCTTCTTATTCACTTTCTTTTCTGATTGATATAAAAACTATTTATTAGATATAAACACATAACACGGGGTAGGACTAGATAAGTTCTTTACTTCTTCCTACTCCCTTGAACATAATAACTGTGTTTAATGATGACTGTGTTGAATGATGACTGATTTCTCTTACTTACCTTATTATTACTGTATATGTTTTATGTTATGTTCAATAAATAAACCAAACCAAACCAAATATATATATTCATCCCATAGTCTGTTTTATATATATATTCATCCCATAGTCTGTTTTCTCACTTTTTACCAATTTAATAGACATGCTTGGAAATCAACTAAGAGAGTTCATCTTTTATTTGACTTTCTTTATTTATTTAGATGTTGGAGTATTTCGCGTACAAAGGGGATTGATGAAAGGTAAATTGCGAGGAAAATTATTGCGAGAATAACTTCAGTCGACAATGTCTCTTTGTCGTCTATTAATTGGGTAGTACCAACAAAGACTCCATTTGGGTGTTTGGAGTTCTTCCTCCCACGAACAGACACAAAGAAACATTCACAAAGGGGACCTCATACTACCGGTGATAATGATTTTGGGGGGATGTTTACTCTTTTCAAACGTATTCAAAAGTCTAACTTGAAAAGATCCATTCAAGTCCTCCACCTCATGAAACATAAATTTATGCTCAAAATATTACATTTTCATACATTCATTCGCTGATATTATACGGGTGCATGCAGAATGCTGACTTACCTTGGCAGGTTGGCGGTGGGGCCTCAAACAATAAATGGGAGTTGAGTGTACACATGAGCTCCGCCTTCCCAATGAGTGTGTATCCAGGGAGACAACGATAAGCCACAATATCACCTGGGGAAAAAAAATATATAGAAATGAGTCACTTGCAATTAATGTGTACACCTTGATGTTTCCCTCCGTACAGTGTTAAAAAATACACATTTCAAATGATAGTTGCTTTGCTCATCAGGGAAGTGACCATTTTTTTTGGTGCAGTAAAAATCTACTGACTTTTCTAAGAGAGTAGACAGCGACAATGTTTAGTCCGAGTTTTTTGCTTCCCCACAGGGAGATGATGGCGTTTTACTGGAAAAGACGACATTTTGCACATAATTTTGACGGGGAAAATTGATATTTGCTGTTAGTATATGTTCAAAATGAAGGTTGATTTAAAAGGTCAAATTGGCTGAAACCTAAGAGGGTGTGAGCACATTACATAACGTAGTGATGAGGGAAAATAGAGGCCTTGACAAATGATGATTTCCCCCAGAATTGATGTTTTTCAAAGCCTCGGCACATTTTTAATGGCCATGAAAATCTCTGCTTCATTTTGGTATAGATGGTGGCTCTTCAAGAGATGTGAAAGACAATAACACTTCAACAAAGAATGGCGAACAATATTGAGGCTGGATAATATGGAAAAAATCAATCTTTCGCTTGATTCAAAATTCAACAAATCATACATATGTAGTATTCTGGATTATTACCTATTAGGAAATCTTCATCCTCATAAATTACGTCAGCATTCTCCACTAGAGGCGGAGGAGGGCATTTCTTCAAACGGTAGGCTGGAAAGAAGAATCAAGTTGTCAACGTGTGATTCACGAATATAGAATACCGCAATAATGCATCCACATAGTTGTAAGGTTATGTGATGCTTTTGTACAAGCAGTAGTTCAAAGAAGCTGCATCAATTATAACTATTCATATTAGATATTATTTTGATGGGTTGTGCAATACATATATGGCCCCTGGCTCCTGAAGTTGCCTTTTGAAAGAAAACTTAAGTGTGGAAAATTGGATATTGCATATATCGATAAACCCAAAATCTAGTTCAAGTTAAAATTAAAATGGGTGGATGGATGGATATTGCAGGATAATGAGTCATTTCTAAAAGTTTGATGACCTTATTTATTTATGATTTTCTTTATCATTTTAATATTGTGAAGCACTTTGGGTTGGATTGTCATGTATGAAAAACCCCCTATGAAGGTTGAAGTACAAATTTCGTGTTATAGTAATACTCCCATTACGAAGAAGGTGCTTTTCTGGGGGTAACAAGGAAACGGTGACATGTTATCGTGAGGCTCCTTGTATATCAAATTCGAGGCAAACGATGGGGCCGGAAATGGCTTATTTTCTATTCATCAAGAATTACTGTCAAGTCATAACAATTTTTTGAGGCAGGGGTGAGATTGCAAACTTCTGCTTTTTCGCAACACCCCAAAATACATTTTGGGCTCCTCAGAGAGTTGGGGGCGGGGGGTAAAAATTATGTTTTTGTGTACCATGGAAGTTGAGTATGAAGAATCCTCCGGTTGAAAAGTCAGAGTGAAAGCGGATCAGAACCTTGGAGCTGGAACTGTAGGCTGACTCTAATGCCGTGTTGCCACTGAAGACACCTAGCTGAGGACTGGATGCATCTGGACCATCCCTGCATGGAGGAGCAAGTGGGAGTACAGACATGTGACAAAGAAAATTTAAGCCGACTGCACAAGCAGAAGCTTTCTTTTGTACGTACGGTGTCACAGAAAAAAAAAATGGGAGCCATTTTAACGATCTAAATTTATACTCACTCTACCATCACTCAGTCTGAAGAAGTGTAGCCCTTAAAAATCAAGATGACAAAATACAAAATAATTATGTATAACCAGATGCTGTTTTCGGATCATTGCCTCCTCTGATATAAACTCCAATTTGCTGCCATTGAGTAGCATTTGCTGTCTAATTTTAACAACATATTTAGTGCTGCGCAATGAAACAAGGCACATCTTGTTCTGAAGGAGGAAGTAAAAAGAGAATAAATGAGACGTTATTATGTTCGGTAGCGCATGTTCACCGAGGTCTAGGGTTGACGGTGATTTATATTTTGGTACCTTTGTTTGCATTTACACCGTTTTGCAAGACAAGTAGTTCATTGAACAAAGCCCTCGGATTAACGGCTTAATTTAGCTCATTAAATATTGACTGTTTTTGAAAGGTTACATTTTCTGAAGTTCATAAATGCACCTTTTTTTGTTTTTAATGAGCACACATTTGGATTAAACAAGGTCTGTAAAATTTTAATTCCAAAAAAGAGTGCTTGGAATCTCTTGGCTGCTCAATAATTCAAGGTCCTCTGTAGGTGTTGAGAACTCATTCAGTGAATTAAAATGTCCGTCTATTTGGGTACAAATAGAATACAGAGTGTTGAGTGGTTCTACTTTTTCTACCTGAAACTCACAGAAGTATTCCCTTTTCATTTTCTACTATTTGATTTAGTTGATTATTTGGTAGCTTGAATCTATAATTCATGCTTGATTTTGAAAAGTGCAGAAATGTTCCTTGAGCTCAATAAACTCCTGCATGTAGCTTCAGCTGGCTGTTTATATCTTTTATCAAGGCATCTAGTGCACTCCAACCAAAATCATTCCAAAGTAACATGATGACCTTGCGGAACATGCAAATATGTACATGTGAACATTTGGAATTGCGACTACAAGACTTACTGTCAAGAGAGAGTCAAATGTGAAAGAGAAGCAGAATATGACCCTGTTGTAAGACATCACACGTGCCATCTTTTCTGGCTTGGACAAATGCAGAGTGGTACAATTTCAGTGTGAGCACCGTTGTCTTGCTAAATACATGGATGAACAATAATGGCAATGATTGGAGTGGATTTTGTCAATTAGAGTGTGGAGAGTTGTGGTGACGAGTTATTACCATATGCAATCATGAGGCTGAAGTTATAGAAGTCACTTGGAGCCTTGAACAGTTGATTGGAACCATTGTTTTTCCATCAGTATAGAACAAGGACCTCCAGCACTCCAAAATATTTAAATTCACCTTCAATCAACAGCCAGTCAGCTGAAACGTTCCAACCGGACAATGATTGGAAACACAATCAAAACTGCTGTTGGAATGGATCAAGTGGGCGAGTATAAAGCTTCTGGAATCGCCATCCTAAAGCCCCTTGTCTGGAATAAGAATTGATCAAATGGAAAACAAAAATCCAAAATGAAACGTTCCTCTCCATGATAAGATTTTGGGAACTTCTGGACACAGCTGTATGTACTTGCAAAATAATCTCCAATTATCGTGCGATGCAAGAATCGGTGTGGTGGTGTCATTCAGCGGCAGGCAAAACACACCAAGGCAAAGTTTGGCCCTGACATTTGGATGCAGTGGGCTGCCACCGTTCCCCAGGAGTTAATGGCTATGCTGAGCTGAAAAGCAGCAAGCGCAAATCACTGCGATATGAAGAACATAGCAATGTACAAGACGCGACATTCAGCGCTAGTATGATTAATGAGAACACGGAACAAAAGAGCACTGCTGAAGGGAGAAGACAGAATAGATGCTATAAAAAAGGGGGGCTTGTAGGAGAAGCAATAATAAGTTGGAGCAGCACTTATTTATTTATTTTCTTTTTTACAGAGCGCTTCACATAAATTGAAGCGAACCATTGGTGAGCACTTGTTAATTACTTAAGTTAAAATAAATATCTTTAAGTGACATGGGTACGGTTTATCAAGGCTTCAATGTATGCAAAGATGCACGGTGTGGATGCAATAAAAAATGCAATGCAGTGTTGAATTTCACGTGATATTTACACGGGCATTTGGCACTTGACAAAAAGTAAAAGAACAGTATTCAAGAAAAAAAGTGTTCAACGCGCAGGGATGAATCGGCATGAGGCTGCGGCGATAGTTTTGACCAGTTCAATTTTAGTAGTTGACCAAATGCAAAAATCAATGTAAAATCATTTTAAAAATCATGATTTCAATGTCAATCGAAATAATGGTGTTAATTAGTTCTTAATTAGTTCTTCCATAATCGTCCAGCCAAACCTTTACTTTGGGTTTAGACCCGACATTTAGCAAGTCCCTTGCAGCACAAAAACTAAATGTTACCTCACTTGGTCTCAGTGATCCACCAGCAGACTTGATAAACCAAACAGCCCAAAGGTAGCCCTAAACACAGCGGTGGACCATTAAGAGTAGCAAACATACAACTTTCATTTGTCCCTTTAGAGGCCGTGAGAAGTGGTTTGGATGCATCATTAAATGCAACCTCTAGATTTGTCTTTTTTTTATGTTTATTGCACTCTAAAGGCAGTGGAAGGGGCAGCACATCCACTAGATGCTGGAACGGCTTGCTTTAATGTGATCTCCATGCATTTGAAACTTACATGATATTGTGATATCTTGTTTACGTGACACTGACACAGCATTGGCCGCATCCAATAACTCAGGTTTTTTTAAAAATTTGGACTACTAAAGTAAGGGCAGTAAAGCAGCTTTTCCTACTTACTTTTGACAATTAGACGATTAAAAAAAAAAAAGATCTTTCGGCATGCCCATTTGCTTCCAAATACAAACTATATTCTTAATGTGCATGTAGATTGATCTTTGCCATTGCTTGCTTTCACTATTATCACATTCTAAACTATTATTTTATTATTATTTATTTTGCTACACTACAAGGTCGGTCGGCAAAGGGATTTTCTACAGGTCAATGCAGTGTTCCGTGAGCTCCGGCATCACCAAAATCCCCCTGCATCAATTGACTCACATGGTTACGGGCTTCTCCTAACATGTACCAAATACACTCTGAAGGGCAGCAAAATCGAAAGCAAGCAGTCACCAATGGCATTGTGAATGTATGACTTTCAAAGCGCCTGTATTTGATCCGCTCGCTCGACAGCTTGACTCTTATGCCCTCAAATTAACCCTTTCGTGCTCCCTGTAAGCTGATAGTATGAAAAGCTGTCCACTGTCGTAACCGCTGTCCCTCAAAGGGTCAAATGGTCAGACCAGTTCCACTTGATTTTAGTTTCATGTAAATTAAATTCATCAACAACACATGGCTAAACAGCAACTAGTAAGTGAGAATATTGTCCAGAGGTGACCCAAACTTGTCAGATACAGTCCCGTCCGTCTCACCGGAATTGGGAACCCAGCTCCAGTACTCCTTCCATTTCATTCCCCACTCCCCACTGAATCTGATCATTACTACCAGAGTTAGCATGACTCCCTGGGCTCTTGGGCTCTGTTGCGGCTGGTCCACTGAGTCAGATGAAATCGGTCAGTGGTCCCATTGTAAATTCATTGCTCTCACACTCCCTGTATTACAATCCTAGCCCCCACATTGAATCCCATTATAGCGACAGTAAAGCCAGGGTGTGCATAAACCAGGGTATGTATCAGGAGGCTACGTAGTAAGGATCCCTGCAAATCCACCCCCCCAAAAAAAAACAGTACAAGGAGACTCATATACTCACAGCCCACTTGCACCTGTAATGAGCCGACTCCCGAAAAAAATCTGTGTAGCAGAGCTGCAGTGCATCACACTGTAAGGCTGTCAAATACATATCCATCCATCCATCCATCCATTATCCGAACCGCTTGATCCTCACTAGGGTCGCGGGGGGTGCTGGAGCCTATCCCAGCTGTCTTCGGGCAGTAGGCGGGGGACACCCTGAATTGGTTGCCAGCCAATCGCAGGGCACACAGAGACGAACAACCATCCACGCTCACATCCACACCTAGGGACAATTTGGAGTGTTCAATCGGCCTGCCATGCATGTTTTTGGAATGTGGGAGGAAACCGGAGTGCCCGGAGAAAACCCACGCAGGCCCGGGGAGAACATGCAAACTCCACACAGGGAGGCCGGAGCTGGAATTGAACCCGGTACCTCAGCACTGTGAAGTCAACGTGCTAACCACTGGACTACCGGGCCGCCAAATACATATCCAGTATTTGTAATGTTTTTAACATGATGAGAGGTCAGCATGGTGCAGTGCAGTTCTACACCAAGGCAAAATATACCCATGCTAATAAGCGTACATATAACTAGAAATGTCTGTCCATAGATAAAACGGAGCACCTTTGATTTGTATATCCGAGCGGGTTCACGCTTACCATACAGCAATGTAATCGGTGACAGGCTCAGTCTGCAACAGGGTAAAGTTGATATAAACTCCATGTCCGTGGGGGACGGCGATGAGCCAGCTACAGTCTTGTGAGTTGGGGTATTCACTGGGGTACTGAGGCGAATAAATGGTCCCATTTTCAGCTGTGACATTGTAGCCACAGGGAGCTGTAAAGGCAGCGTCATAAAAGGTTATTTATCTGAAAGTAAAGGACAATTTGAAATCATGCTTCTAGAGTTGAGAGAAACAGGCAGAAGGAGAGTTGGAAGACAGCCTCGAACAAAAAGCAACTTTAAACTCAAGTAGGAATGGGCATGATAATTAAAATTTGGTGTTTTGTGATAAATAGATTTTCGGTGACTTGGAGTGCTTGATTGGGCTGCAAAAAGCAGACGTGCTTATAATTTTGTTCCAATATGTTAGCGTTGTGCGAGCAAGAACAACATGACATCCGCTGGGAAGTTGAGCTACATCGACAGGTACGCGGACCTCAACAATATCACAAATCCTACGGGGAGAATAAGAGTGCTCAGTAAAACATCAGAATTGTAAATAGAGGAGAGATATTCTTCCGTTTTCTGACAAAAAAACCCCCCAAATTCAATTATTGATTGAATTTTCATCATCAATACTCTAAAGTAAGCAGAAGAAAGTGATATGCAAGATTTGAATGCACCATATTGAGTGGTTCTTACCCTCGCAGCGTGGAAATGGGTGATTCCACTTCCGGTTGGTCCCATGCAGACATGTCAGGACTGGGTGTCCAATCAAAACATAGCCAGCATAACACAGGAATGTTATTGACCGGCCAGCACTGTAGTCGCTGTTGATGATGTCACCATTGGTAAAAGGAGAAGGATCCTGGCAGTTTTGAAGTTGGTAAGCTAAAGACAGACATTGAATTCGTCCATAAAATGTACATAAATCATTTTAACGCATTGGCTGACTGTAATGTGATGGGCAAAACCAATTCAGTCAGGAACCAAAACACTCTCAGAGTAACCGGATTAGCACTGATGGACAATGACAGATAGCGAATACACTTTAGTTATCTGGGACATACAGGATGCATGACAGATTTCAAAAATATTACTGGTCTATTTGGACACGCAACCATAAAAGTCATTCATAAAAGCGGGCTGATAAAAAAAATATACAAATTGGCTGGATTATGTTGAGTTATGGCAGAGCGTTTTGCAGCGCAGTATACAAATTGAAAAATGTGTACTGGCACACGGGTGTCTACATTTACAACACACACGCACACACACACACACACACAAAGATATAAGAGCGTACTCCTCACATGAGACAATCGCCACCATGCAAGGAGTGTTACTAATGAAGAATTGATCACCAAATTGAATTTGGCATTTTTACCATTCCTATCCAAAATCTGATACAGTACTATGTATAAAAATATTATTTGCCTCAGTCCAGTTCATACGCTCTCTGTACTGACCATGGGAGTTAGCAAGGACATGAATCCGAGTGACAAGACTTGACCGTTGCAAATTAGGGTGAAAACAGGGGCAATTATCTCATGCATGTAAATGTAGGTGAATTTGTGTGTCCTTAAGCAAGCCAGGTTATGCTGGCAGGCAACCCCACAGTGACATGTTTTGTGTTTTTGATGAGAACCACTCGAGGACAAGAGAAACAAGATGTCAGGACCTCATAGGGGGCTTTGCATTGCAACATTACACCCCTTTTAAACTGATTAGAGCAAAGCAATAAGGTTGTATTAAAAATAATAATACATAAAAAAAACACGTGTACACTGATGAAAGCTTAAAGCCTTTCATCACACTCCCCATTAGATGTAGACGGCTGTTGCATTTGGATGCTAATCAGTCATACTCTCTCTGGACCATGCAATGAAGCGTTTTTTTTTTTTTTCTTGCGTAACCTAAACAACATCAGTGAGTTGAGTGAAACTAAACAGATGGTTCAAGACTGTAAGGTTTGTCACTTTCAATTTAAAAAAAAAGACCATTCATTGTCTGTTTGGTGTAAAATGGACGTGACTCGTGACAATCAAAGATGAACTCACCTTGATAAGTGAGTTTGAACCCCATCCTGTTCTCTGAATGGTCACTGTAGAAGTGAATGATGGTCTGGTGGGTGGTGCTTAGAAGAGAGGGCGGGACTTGCGAACCAGTGAACTGTCCAATCAGAGACGAGCTGTGCTGTGGTCCCGACCGCACCTCCAGGAAGTCATGGTTGTCTTCAGAGGAAAAGTTTTGGAAGTGAATATGGGCTCCTGGGATAAAATAAAAACACACATTTTAATCTTGCCACATTAAACATACTACCATCATTTTGAAATATGAACAATATATGACCAAGGAAACAAAAATGATCACTGTTACATTTTTCCTACTGTAATTTACTAGTCCAAGACAAGCACATTTCTTGCACATATTCCAAGCCTACAACCAGATGTTATCAATGTCAAATTCAAAACTGAGCACATCACACACACACCTCTAATTAAACACGCGATAACGCTTTTAATAAACCGTGTGTCACTCCTGCTAATTTTGTGCTATAAACTACACCAACAGATGTACTGACACTGCCTCATCCTCTCAAGGAATTATCCTCCAGCCTATAATAGTTACCATATCCTGTCGGCAAGATGATTTGCCAGGTGCAGTCTAGGTTGCCGGGGTAGTTGCCTGGGAAACCCGGACTCAGGATCACTCCAGTGACCTCCGACAATACCCCGCCACAACGAGCTGACAGGATGGGAGAAAGAAAGGGTCGTGTTAACGAGGCACCATATGTGCTTCAACACAGACAATATTGAACCCCCCCACCTCCCACCCCAAAGAAAAAGGCTTATAAAAGGAGCCTTGAAGCAGCAGCAGGCCAGGCTACACTGAAAAGAAGAAAAGTAATTCCAAATGGAGACCAAAATGTTTTTTTTTTTCATTTCCAAATAATCCAATGGCAAATCAATCAGAATAGTATGATCACAAATGTATGTGTTGAGATGGGGACTTCTTGAGGAGCCTATCCGGTTACCATTCACAGCCAGGAGATGTTTCTGTTTTTCAAACTGTCTAAAGTCAGTGTAAAAAAAAAACATCTTCGTCGAGAGAAACAAACTAATATTGTTGTTTTTGTTTGGTTTGGGCATTACCTTCCATCCATAGTCCTTAATATCATATGATGATGTTTCCCGATACATATTTGAAAATGGCAGGTGTCGTGAAAGTGACGGCAATTGTTGGACTGAGAGTGTTATCTCTCCGGGTCTGCAAGACGTACTCATTTATTAAAATGACTGTTTTAATATTACAAAAGAGTTTTTGTAGTATGATAGCAATAACCATAACAAAATTATGTCTTCTTCATGATATTATTATTTCATTTTTGTAATTTAATGTTTTAATTTTTTTTCCTCTTTCCTTTTTTTCATTTTCAGTATAACTCTTATAACTTGTGAATCACTGGGAAAAAAAGTGATTTCTTAGCTGTGCTGCACAAAATGACTTTAAAGAGCAAATATACTACGGTTTCAAATTCATCTATTGAATGGAGGCAAAGAAGCATATTTCCTTGCAGGATTTCTGATTGGATTACCATGTTGATACATTGCAGCGAGAGGAGCCGAATGCCTCGCTAAGAATAGCTTGTCCTGGGACAAGGTCGATTTTAAACGGAATTGACCTGTTACAGATGTTCAGCAAGAAGCGAAGTCCCGTCGTAACACAAACACCAATGGAATCAATTCTTTTGTGAAAATGTTCAAAAACATTGTGTGCTACTGTGTGCTACTGTGAATCAATCGAAAAGTAACTGCACTCTCTTGAATGCTGTGTTCATCGACTGTAGGTGGATGTTTATTACAGGCATTTTTTATTATACATAACACTAACCAAAAAGTAAGTTGCTCAACTTACTGTATGCGTGTGTGTGTGTGTGTGTGTGTGTGTGTGTGTGTGTGTGTGTGTGTGTGTGTGTGTGTGTGTGTTTGTACCTATGCAAAGAGGAGGTGGGTAGTTCCATCTGCGCACAGTCCCAGGCATGCAGGAAATGTGAGAGTGGCCCTTTGAAGTGAGAAAAAAAATGCAATCAATTATTTTGGCAAATAGTATTGCTACTTTATGTTTGGTGGTGTAAGTGTTACCTGTAAGGTGTATCCCGGCTCACATGTGAAGGCCACTACTTCATTGACCATGTATCGGTCTCCTGTTTTTATGCCGTTTGCTGGGATCATCGGCTCAGGACAAGTCGTCAGACCGACCGCTGCATCAGGTTTAAGGAAAAAAGCATGGCTTCACTGGTGCACAGTTAAGTGACAGTATTCACACCAATGCCTAGAGATAATTTAACCATTTCATGCACCAATAATGATAACCTGTAACGTGATACCCAAAACTAGTTTTTGGGGGGCTTTTGGTTCAATATGACTCTTTCGGCATTTTGTGTTGCCGACCCCTGCATTAGAAGAAGGGAATCTGTGTGTGTGTGTGTGTGTGTGTGTATGTGTATGTGTGTGTGTGTGTGTGTGTGTGTGTGTGTGTGTGTGTGTGTGTCTTCCATTTGTTTGTGTGTTTCAATCCCAAACTTCTGCAGGAGACCGCCCTAAAGTAAGTGGTTACCATAGCAACACTGGGGCGGAAGAGGACTAAAGAAAGGGAGAGTAGAAAGAAGGGAAGGGGTGTGTGTATATATGTGTTAGTGTGCGTGTGTGTTTATGTATGTGTGTGTCTGGTCTTGTTTGTTCATCATCTACCTGCCTACCGGCAAAACAATGTGATCCCGCAGAGCGAGCACACTTATACACATGCATCTGTGCGTGCACACAGAAACACACGGATGCCTTGTTGTATGTACGCTTTGAGAGCGTACCCGTCCGCATGCATGGGGAGGAGGAAACTTCCGAAAGATGAAGCACAAATGAAAGGAGCTGCATGCGACATTCGCACTCAGTGCATTATTAGTCGGAGCGTCGTGACAACTGATCAATGAATCTAGTCCATTTGGCTGACCGTCCCTCTTTCTTGTGCTCACTCTCGCTCTCTCTTACCCTCTCACACTCTTTGGAGAAATAAAAGCTGTGATACCATTTAAAATGCTGACAGCAAGACAAAGCGAACCTTGATGGGCACTCTGCAACACCAAGACAGTGTCAGCATTTTCGTCAAAACTGACGCGATTTACTATAAAGAGCCTTCAGTGAGTGAAAAATGACGAGAATATTACTTGTCACACATCCCCCCCTCCCCCCGCCCCACTTATATAACATAAAACACGTGTTAGAGGCAGATCGGCAACAATAGTGCGAATCTCTCTGGCTAAATCTAATAGCAATTTGTGAGTAGCTAGCACAACCGTCTTCCATTTTCAAAGCATGTTCTGTATGTTAGGCTCATTGAAGACAACCAGTCATTTACGTAACCTCATGTCAGGTACGCACTCTGGGTGAAGCAACCCTAAAATGTGAAAATACGGTAATTCCCCGCGCACCTGCTGAGCGTATGGACTTCAGCACTTTTGCTCTCGCGCACTGCAGAGTGTAGTAAGTCCAGCACCCCGTGAAGGTGAATCCTCATATTGCACGTTTTGATTCCGTTAACTGCCCACCGACGGCCCGGCAATGGCTGACTCATGCTGACAGAGCGAGACACACGTGGCCCATGCCGCTCATTGACGCTCACAGACTGCCCAACAGCCGTAACGCGCCCGACCACATTGCGCCGCTGGCAGAATGTCGACATATATCATATTAAATCTAGAAAAATATCGGCACCAGTGGTCTTTTTATTTATTTATTTATTTATTTTAACCTCTGCTTGGAGGCTTTCCATTTCAAACATGCTGCTCGCGGTTTGGAGGTTTTGAAAGCTTCAGGTCTCCCACGATTACAACAACAAGAGTCATTGTAATGTTGAGTTAATTGAATGTTGAATCATGTTTTTTGTTTCCATGTCGGTCAGCAAATTGGATTGCGCGGGCTGTAACGCAGGGAGGGCAGCGCTGATCTAAAAAAACGGTATGCACAGACTTTATTAGGATTGCCCTCCAAACATGCATTCAGTTGCGCGCATGGTATTAGGATACAATTATTTGTAATTGATTTATGTCATATAAAATAAAAACACAAATGCTTTCCTATAAGTTGTATGTAATTTTGAAATTCATGGTGTAAATGTACTTGTTCATTGTAAAATGTCTTTTTTTTTTTATTACCGTACCTTAAACAATATATGTAATAATAATGCACAATTATTATCCTTGCAACATTTCTGTTGTTAATGTAACACTGTAATTTTCACTTTTCAATTTGGTATTTAATTCTGTAATTTGTGGGCCCAACACTCCTTCGTACCAGAGCTAATATGACAATTTTGTCCTTTAAGATGCATACCTGCTCAACATTAAACACACTGACAAGGTCAAAATGGTAAGAAGAAGAAATAGCAACACAGTGAATTGTCCTCCCAAGTCTGGTCAACCAAGACGGGGACAGCCAACAAAAATTCAGACAATGGAGTTAAAAATGAGTGCAAGTTAGTCGCATACACTTACAAATATATGAAGGCAGGCAAAGAAAAGGAAAAAAACCAGCAACTCACACATTCTCACAAAAGGAGACATGTTCATTGATCTAGAAATGATCCTAAGCCAAAAGCACCACACGTGACCTGAAAAGCACAACCACGACCTGACAGGTGTTATTCTGTGTCTAATTGTGTGTACTTTGTGAGTCTTTTGTGTGTATCTGCTTTGCCTAGTCACTTCAAAGCCTATTCTTCCCACGTGCATTGTCAAGCAAGCATGTTGCCTTTGTGTTATAGGATGTTTTGCGTTCATGACCCTTTAGGCATAGTTCGTGTGTGAGTCTGTGTTCTTCTGCAGGACTACTTCAGGTCACTGACTCCTGTTATTTGATGTTGAAGGTTCGGCTCGACGTACACGTGTGTGTCACAGGTCTGTGGGTGTTTTGGGTGAACAAACCCTTTCTGTAAGGGTCTCTGCAGTCAACTGTGCTTTGTTTTCCCATCAGTAGATGTCATTTTGCTGGCTATCAGTCATCTTTTTAGTCACTCCATGGATGTTGAAAGCTTGAACTTACTTTTGTATTCAAGGTGAAATCCTGCAGCCACAACGCTAATGTCACTCTGAAAGTGCAAGAGAAGCTGATTGGATGTGGAGTTAAGGAGGGCAGGAGCCGTAGTTCCTGCAAAAAAAAAAATACAATAAATAAAAACAGGATTAATGATGACAACCAATAAATGACATTTATAGTAATTTTTCATCCATCTATGCACTATACGGCTTATTCTCACAAAGGTGGTATGTATACTGGGGTAGACCTTAAACTGGTCGGCAGCCGATTACAGCGCGCAGACAAAGACACATTCACGCTCACTTTGACACCTAAGGACATCCTTATCCGGATCCTAATTTGCATGTTTTTGGAAAGTGGGAGGAAGCCAGACCATCTGCAGAACTGTGAGGCGAATGTGCTAAAATTCTGGCGATACATTTATATTACATACAAAACACAACACTCTCCAGCCTCACTGCATTGTGATCATCACGTCTTCAATGTTTTTTGTGACCATTTTCCTGGTTGCACTTTAGAGTGGTGCATGACACTGAGAGCTTCTAATAATCGAATATAACACGGCAAGCCTGAAGGACGAGTCAGCCAACGGAGGCACCTTTCAGTATGAATCACAAAACATACTAAATGAAAACCTCTGTATATTTGATTGCGATCTTGCATCGGTCCTAATTAGATTCTCGAGGTGTACCTAATGCTGCGGCCGTCGAGTGTAGAACGGTGTTAAAAATGCATAAACTGTGGGATTCTGGCCTTAAGAAGTCTTCACATGCCAAGTCCGTCTGGGAAAGGCGGGCGGGTGACCCGAACCCTCCAGAGACCACTAACGTGGAATTGTTCCTCTATGAGGAAACCCTCATCAGCCCTCACGCTCGGTGGCAAACATCAGATCACTGTGGTTCGAGTGGGCAGCTCCCCAGTGTGTCTTGTGGAGAAGGGCAGAGTCATTTGCGTGCCTTTGTGTACGTGCGCGAGTGTGTGCTGCCCAGTGGGCGTCATGTTTCATGTGTGATAGGTATGTGACAGGTATATGCTTGGGGCAGGTCACAGTGGAAACACCGCTGGGAAATTGTAAAGGTTATCTCATTCTTTACGCCTCCCTGTCCTCTCTTCCTCCTTCCAGGCTTCACTCAAAGTACAAGTGAAGCTGCTTTGCTCTTTCTTCTCCTGCCCCCCCCACCCCCATCCCCCGCTCACTGTTGCCACAGAGGAGGACTTCTTAACGCATCAAAAGGACATTTAAGATAATATCAGATTTCTTGTTATTACAAGTCATCCATTATGTGTCTCGGGTGTGCAGTGTTATGGGTGTGCATGTGTGTGCTTATAGATTAATAACTGTCATAGCTAATTCATCACATATACTCGCTGTGTGTGTGCACACGGCTTTAGTTTAGGTGCTGTCATATCCCATCTATCATAGACCTCGACCTGCTCGTGAATGTGTGTGTGTGTGTGTGTGTGAGGCAGGGGGTGTGAGAGGATATTGTCATACCAGAAAATGACCCTAATTTAGGAGCCGTCATGTCTCCCCCATCGTAGATCTCCAGAGAATCCCAGTTGTGCTCGGTAGCAAATGTCATCACTTGAATCTAAACAGCAAATAATGAAAATAAAACATATTTTGCATCCAAGTGTTGAGGCAGAGCCATTGTATGAATTGGAAGTTGAAACGCAGGCATTGCGGCATGTTCTCCCATGGAACTCAAATGCAGTCAACTCCCACATATTCACCGTTCAGCGGTCACCTATTTGTGAATGGGGTTTTTTCCGGAACTCACTTTATCCACAGAAAACCCACCTACTTGAATTTTGTGTGACATGGCAAAAATAAATAAGTAAATAAAACATACTGTTTATGGTTTTATACGTGTGTCCTTTGGGAGAACAACACCAAAATAACAGTCTTGAAATTATCCCATTGCAACGAACATGACATCTGGGTATTAAGTCTCGTGTTTATTTAAAATTTCATGCAGCAAGCGCTAGTAAAGTAACCTTGTTCTCCCGCTGTGAGATTTGAACAGACAGCAACAACACATCATTGTACTCCCTTGGTATTTAAAAATGTCTGCACTCCACCATCAGCACTTCAACATTTGCCCAGCAGTATTTGTCTATCATGTGAATACCCGCACACCGGGTGCTATTGACACTCAGCTAATTCATCTATTTAAGAGACCAGCGCAAGCAACAGGCTATTCAGTGGTGGGCCTGACGCTATAGCATTCAGTTGCTTGTTGAAGTGTGTGATTTATTTGGATGAAATGCAGTACATATTATATGCCGTTTGTCACAACAAGGACAAACCTCCTGGCTCTTTGTCAGCATCCTGTCCTGTTTGTTTTTCAGTGTCTCGCAGGATTGGAGGGCGTTCTCTCATGAGCCTCACCTGACACAAATCAGGCCCCGTTACCCGTTAGGTGCCTATATATACAGTCTGCATCGCAGACAACTGGCTGTCGGATTATTAAGCCTTGCTCACAACTCTGTTTCCAAGTGCTTCCATTTTCTAGACCACATGTGGCCCGCGAAGGCAAATCATGCATGTCAACTTCAATGATCTTTGCTAAAATCCGCACCGGAATGTCGAAGTGTCATGTGCAATAAGATTTTGCAAGAAATGTGTTACCTTGTTCACACTCACAATAATTGAACAAACATCAAATCGAACAAATGAATAATCCATCAATTTGTTTTGCGCAATTAATTATATGATTTCGTGAAATATATGATATGAAACATTTATTGGGTTCCACTGTTGTAACAGCCCTCCGAGGGAAGACATAACTCCAAAGTGGCCCGCAGCAAATGAGTTTGACACCCCTGTAATCTCGACGGTCTCCATTTTTGCCTCTAGTTTTGTCACGTAGTTCAATTTTTCTCTTGTATTTTTTCATTGCTGTGGTTGACACACAATTTACATTTTCCTGTTCCTTGCCTTTTGCAATCGCATTTGGTTTGTCCTGCATTCTCTTGATTCTTCTTTACCAGCGTTTTAATCCATTTAATCCCACTGGTCACATTTGTGAGGGACAACGATTTAATTTACAGGGCTCAACATTTTTTTATTACTGATTGCTTAAAAGGGCTACCAGTGACACCTGATTTTGACTTTTAAATGTCTGGGAAAAATTTGGGATTAAATGGGTTAACTTGTACTGTGTCGGTCTTGCAATTTGTTCATAAATCTTTTTGTACCTAGATCTTATCCTTGTCTATGTTTGTGAGATCCACCCCTATGCGGATTGTTCCAGAACTTAACACTCCAGCTGCTGTTGGGAGGCTAGCAAGTTTGCTTAAGGATATGCTAACAAAACCATGCTGGTCTATGCTTTTTTTTTTTTTTAATTAACATTTTCTTTGGGTTTTGTGCTTGCTGAAAGGGCACCTCTCAGTTCCCACACATGGTTATGAATTGTAAATACCATTTAGCGAATACGATCTAATTAATGGTAAAAAGGTTGAATGGCATCTTCACCTGTATTCCAGCTCCTTCGCTGACATGGATTCTCCACAGACAGTTGAGACTGTTTGGGTATGGCTCTGGAAAGCCAGGAGACAATATGGTACCACGGCGTTCTGTCAGATTCCCACTGCAGGGAACTGAAGGGAAAACAGAAATGACATACCGGTATTTTTCAGTAGCGTTTATTAATCACGTAGCTGAGGGAAATGACGGGCTGTTCGAAAATGTCTGTACATCCAGCCATAGAGTGTTCAAATGACTAACACAGAGCCAGGGGCGGAGAAGAAAAAGCGACTTGATGTGATTTAATAAACTGAAGTGATCATTAAAACTGTTCGCTGCAGAAATAGATTTCAAACAGACCTAGAATTTGTTGGACAGCATTTGTTTAAATCATGATGATCTAGTGTTTGGCAACAGTGTTTATTTCAAAGGTGCATTGTCAGAGGAATATGAGATCCAATAAAAGTGCAATAAATCTACAATACTCATAGAGGTATTAATTTACAGTACTTTATGCTCATTATTGTGGTTCTAGTGTCGAATTTTATTGTATCACTCTGAGTAGAGTTTCTGATCATTTGCTGAATTTATTTAGTTAGATGCAAAATTAAAATATTAGAAATCATATTTTGCGGGATAATAAAAGTTCATTCCAATAGGTTAACCCAAATATGAGAGACGTGTCAAGACATCACAGAGTTGAGCTATGCAACACTAGAAAAATATATGTACTGTTAAATAAATCCCTTCTGACAGTATTCGGTAAAACACAGCATAACTACCTTTAGAATCGATTCAAATTTTGATCCGATGTTATGGACAGCGAGGGGAAACCTTACCGATACAGCTTGGCGTTGTTGAATTCCACTGGGCCAGAGCGCCTGGTACGGCCTGGCACCGGATCGCGCTGGATCCCTTCAGGAGATATCCTGGACTGCACTCGAAACGGATCACCGAGCCGGCGGAAAACTCTGACCCGATCCGCCTGCCGTAGCGAGGCTCTGGCACCGAGCTACACTGACTGTCACTTGTCCGAGGCACAGCTTCAGTCGGAAGACATTCAAAGAGTATGAGAGGAAGGTATTAAAAAAAAAAAAAAACAGAATTCAATGAGCCTCATTCACCATCAGTCCTCGTGAACAGTTATCCGTCATGCTTTTAAGGGATTCCAATTATATCTTTAAGTGATTAAGTATCCTTGGTGTTTCATTTACAGAGATTTCAATTCATCAACTTTGTCAGCTTTAGCTTTTTTCTCGAACCGAAGCGGAACACTACCTCCATTTCAGAATGATTAGTGTTGATGTTGCTTCATTTTGCTTTTAACTTGGTTGTCCATTCGTCATCCATTTAGCCATTCAAACGTTAACTTTGCACAAGACAAAGACGAATGTCAAAGAGAGGAGGGAGTCACTGTTTGAATGATTCTACTTTTTAACAACTCGCCATTATTCCGACTAATTATCTAAAAAATACCCTCATGACATGATCGGCGTAGGAGGCCTTGATAGAAAACACTTTAGTCGCATCACCTTGGTAGACAAAGTGAAAGCCCTTAGCTGGTTGGCCACTCTTGGCATTGAATCGCAGCATGATTTGATGGGAAGTTGCCAAGGGTAGCGTCTCTCCTGGGAAACACAAGTAACACAAACCCATGAATGGAGTATGCAAGTGAAAATGGTTGGTTGATTTGAAAGCGACTACAGGAACAGTTACATTTGACCCACATTCTTCCAACTGCCATCTTTACTCAAGCAATTGAAATAATTCAAACTTCTTTCTTCGTTCCTTGCGAAGGGTGTAACAATAACGAAAATGTTGCAATATTAAAATTATAAAAACACATTAGCAAGTAAGTGCCTCATTATTAAGTGTTATTAGTGTTATCAGCGGAACACAGCATTGTGAACGACAAAGATACTTTGCATCACTGAGCCAATAGGGGCACTTGCCAATCCTATTTTTTTTCTCACTGCTGTGATGTACAAAAACAATCTTACAATCTTGTGGTTTTACTTTCCCCCAATACCAGTTTGTGACATTTGGATCTTGTTACATCTTTATCACTCCCATTATTAGACCTGTACAATACATAACATGGATCTGACTTCACACAAACTATCAACATTTGCAGCTCTTCATCGAACATTTCAATGTATTTGCCTGTGATTTTTTTATACACATTCACGGAAAACAAGCCAGCAGTGGTAATGATGGATGAATGGATATAGATCTGCTTTATCCAAAATGCTCATTTCAAACCAAAATTAAGTCAGTCATTGAGTGTAAACTGCCCATTTCCTTCCTACTAATTGATGAATCACAGTTGGAAATAAATAGCATCACAAGTCTCCATTCATCAAAAAGAACTTAAAAGCTAACTGATCTACATTGCAAATGAGCTTTTCTCACTCATTTCCAATTTGTCATGATGTAAAAATCTTCTGTTTCATTGCAGGTGTCTGTAAGAAAGCTCTAGCAGAAGGGAAGTTCACTCTTGAATGTCTTCATCTTGCCACATTTTCAAAGAATCATCCTTGACATAGTTAACTGCGTGAAAGGCACTTTGTGTTTCAACATTTAGCATACAATAGTTGACAGCAGAGAGAGTTGGATTTTAGACCCATACTGATGGTATTACTGTGCGTTACGTTGACGTTTGCGGCAGATGGATTGATATGTAGATGGCAGTACAGTTCTGCTGCTTCTTCCACGGCCGAAGCGGGACCTCTCCGTAACTGATGCTGTCTCAAAGATAAGCCAAAATGAATTCTTACTAAACACATCACTGCCAAATATACACAGCTAACATTTATGGGTGCGGTGGTCTCACGGCCCCCTCAAAGGTGGCTTTCTTGCAGACAATTTCATTATAGTCCTCTTCCAAAGCTATGCTGAGGAACTCGTAAATATCAGGAGTTTATGGTTTCTTAAAAAAAAAAAATAATATATATATATATATATATATATATATATATATATATATATATATATATATATATATATATATATATATATATATATATATATATATATATATATATATAAATCCTCGTCTCACCCCTCGGGTGGTGTACGTCCCCCATTCAGCTCGGGTCCTCTACCAGAGGCCAGGAAGCTTGAGGGTTCTGCGCAGTATCCTTGCTGTTCCCAGCACTGCACATTTCTGGACTGAGATGTCCGATGTTGTTCCCGGGATCTGTTGCAACCACTCATCTAGTTTGGAGGTCACTGCCCCGAGTGCTCCGACCACCACAGGCACGACTGTCACCTTTACCTTCCAGGCTCTCTCCAGCTCCTCTCTGAGCCCTTGGTATTTCTCGAGTTTCTCGTGTTCCTTCTTTCTGATGTTTCCCTCACTTGGGACCGCTACATCCACTACAACGACTTTCCTCTGCCCTTTATCTATGATCACGATATCTGGTTGGTTCGCCATTACCATCTTGTCAGTCTGGATCTGTAAGTCCCACAGGATCTTCGCTTGGTCATTCTCCACCACCTTCGGAGGTGTTTCCCATTTTGACCTCGGGGTTTCCAGTCCATACTCGGCACAGATGTTTCGGTAGACTATGCCAGCCACCTGGTTATGGCGTTCCATGTAGGCTTTCCCTGCCAGCATCTTACACCCTGCAGTTATGTGTTGGATCGTCTCGGGTGCCTCTTTGCACAACCTACACCTTGGGTCTTGTCTGGTGTGGTATATCTAGGCCTCAATGGCTCTGGTGCTCAGGGCCTGCTCCTGAGCAGCCAGGATGAGTGCCTCTGTGCTGTCCTTCAGGCCAGCCCTCTCTAGCCACTGATAGGACTTCTTGAGATCAGCCACTTCAGTTATGGTCCGGTGGTACATCCCGTGTAGGGGCTTGTCCTCCCACGATGGTCCCGCTTCCAGCATCTCATCCTCTGTTCCCCATTGTTTGAGACATTCTCTGAGTATGTTATCTGTTGGAGCCTTCTCCTTGATGTATTCACGGAGCTTGGATGTTTCATCCAGGACAGTGGCTCTCACACTCACTAGTCCCCGGCCTCCTTCCTTTCGGCTTGCGTACAGTCTCAGGGTGCAGGATTTGGGATGGAACCCTCCATGCATGGTTAGGAGCTTCCGGGTCTTAACATCCGTGGTCTGAATCTCTTCCTTTGGCCACCTGATTATTCCTGCAGGGTATCTGATTACTGGCAGGGCATAGCTGTTTATTGCTCGGGTCTTGTTCTTGCCATTGAGCTGGCTTCTTAGGACTTGCCTCACCCGCTGGAGGTATTTGGCCGTAGCCGCTTTCCTTGTTGCCAGTTCGAGGTTGCCATTGGCTTGTGGTATACCGAGGTACTTGTAGCTGTCCTCAATGTCTGCTATTGTTCCTTCAGGGAGTGAGAACCCTTCAGTGCGGACTACCTTGCCTCTCTTTTTCACCATCCGACTACATTTCTCAAGCCCGAATGACATCCCGATGTCGCTGCTGTAGATCCTAGTTGTGTGGATCAGGGAGTCTATGTCCCTTTCACTCTTAGCATACAGCTTTATGTCATCCATGTAGGGGAGGTGACTGATCGTAGCTCCATTTTTGAGGCGGTATCCGTAGCCTGTCTTGGTGATTACTTGGCTTAGGGGGTTCAGTCCTATGCAGAACAACAGTGGGGAGAGTGCATCACCTTGGTATATGCCACATTTGATGGACACTTGGGTAAGTGGCTTGCCATTGGCTTCAAGTGTGGTTTTCCACATCCTCATCGAGTTCGCAACGAAGGCTCTTAGGGTCCTGTTCACCTTATACAACTCCAAGCATTCAGTGATCCATGTATGTGGCATAGAGTCGTAGGCTTTCTTGTAATCAATCCAAGCTGTGCACAGGTTGGCATGTCGGGACCTGCAGTCTTGTGCGACTGTTCTTTCAACCAGGAGCTGATGTTTGGCTCCTCTGGTATCTCTACCAATGCCCTTCTGCGCTTCGCTCATGTATTGATCCATGTGTCCACTTATATTAGCCGCAATGATGCCTGACATGAGCTTCCATGTTGTGGAGAGACAGGTTATTGGCCGATAGTTGGATGGGACTGTACCCTTTGAGGGATCCTTCATTATCAGGATCGTTCGCCTTTTGGTTAGCCATCCTGGGTGAGTCCCATCCTTCAGCAACTGGTTCTTTTGTGTTGCTAGGCGCTCATGGAGTGCTGTGAGTTTCTTTAGCCAGTAGGTGTGGACCATGTCCGGGCCTGGTGCTGTCCAGTTTTTCATATCTGAGACTCTTTCCTGTATGTCTGCCACTGTTATGGTAACTGGGTTCTGCTCAGGGAGGTTGCTGTGTTCCACTCTCAGGGTCACCAGCCATTTTGCACTGCTGTTATGTGCAACCTCCCTCTCCCATATGCCTTTCCAGTACCTTTCAGTTTCCAGTCTTGGTGGGTCAGCTCTGCTGTTAGGACCCTGCCACTGAGCGTACACTTTCGCAGGTTGTGTTGCGAACAGCCTGTTTATTCGCCTGGCCTCATTCTCTTTCGTGTACCTCTTTAGGCGACTGGACAAGGCTTGGAGCCTTTGTTTGGCAGTTTCGAGTACTTCAGGTATGGTCATCTGGATGTACCTCTCAGGTATCGGCCTTTTCATCACACCTCTCTGGGCCTCCGTCAATTGACTCACATCTTTCCGAGCCGCCTTGATCTTAGCCTCCAACCGTCTTTTCCATGGTGGGTAACGTGTCTCATGGTTGCTCCGATAGCCAAGGATTTCTAGGATCACTGACGCTGAAGCGTATATCAGCTCATTGGTTTCTGTGATCGTTATGGTTGGGATCGCCCTCAGTGCTGCATTCACACTTTCCATGAGACTTTCAGGTGGTACTTCACATAGCCGTTGTAATCGGTTTCTAGGTTACCCAGCTTTCATCCTCGCCATGATCTTAGCTTTCAGGTCAGTTGCTGCCTCGCTCAGCATTTCATTCATTGGGGTTGGCCTCCCAATCTCTGGTATGACCTCCTCCTCTGATCTGGCAGCCTGGGGCCCTTCACCATTGAACCTGCGTTGTACCTCATCAATCTCAAGTTGTGACAGCAATTGCCGTTTGTGGATGTGTTAGAATAGAAAATACAATGTTGTCATGTTTTAAAGTTTCATCTTGTTACATGCTTGATTGACCTCGGAACGCTTGTGTTCAGAACATCTCGCACACAATGGAAGCATAGAGTCAGAGAGATCAAGAGACCGGAGCAGATGGTACCTGACCACATCATTAGTAGACACACTGGTGCCTGTTATCTTATAACTTGGAAAGGAAGATTTATCCTTGGACGGAAGGGAGTACTTGAGCACTCCATCATGAGAAAAGAGTTACGAGCCAAATTATAAGGAGGTATCCCTTGGAATGTATACATGTCCGGATGTTGGTGCGAGTACCAAGAGTGCTTTGTCTGAGGGGCGACCCAATGGGGCCGTTCAGAGGTGTGTCATGTTAATGAAGATGGGAGTGTTTTTCTGATATGTTTCTCGTAATTTGCATATACAATCAATAAAAGGGTCGGCAGAGGTTGCAGGGGTTGGGTGTCAGTTGGGAAGCTCACACTGAGTGGCT